>CM040245.1:56424820-56796055 GCA_022545495.1 Chrysanthemum lavandulifolium
GATAGGCCATAATCATCGAATGCCTTTCAAGTAGTCGATTGTGATGCATACGACTGATGTTGATGAAGAACCCATCGCACAAACTATTTTCATGGCTAGCATTTCTCCAATGGTCTCTCCTAAAGTCTCTTCATCACCACAAGCTGGTTCATCCAAAGACAAAATCATTTATGAGGTATTAAAATTATACGATGAAGTTGATGAGCAAAGATACATAACGGTACAATCAATCGTAATTATTGAGTCGATATTGAAAATATGGGTAATATCAATGTTGTCCCATATGATCAATATGTGAAACAAAGTGAAAGTGAGATTGTACCAAGTGATGCATCTTTGCAGTCAACAATGATTATGTTTTGATGAATTCACAGCATGTACCCCGATGGTTACATCATCTCGAATGAATGCCTATAAAGAACATGTTGCTATTTATGAATAACGTGCAAAATTTGAGTTGACCACCCGTGAGCGGAAATGGATGACCAAATGCGTACAACTATTAGAAAAAGTAGGTTTAGAAGAAGTATTAAAAAGAGTTAAACTCCTTACAAGAAAAGCTTTCTAAAGCGCTAAGCAAAACAAGAACTTCAAGAAAATGTTAAAATCTTGAAGCAAGAATTCGGTGCTAAGGAATCAAAAGCATTGAATGATTTTCTAATCTAAAACCTTGAAAACAAGCTTGAAAATAAGTTGTACGTACAAGGAAATACCATTCGATCGCTCACTTAATCACTAAGCATAGAGTCTTAAGCGATAAGCATAGCATTCCCCTTGTTGAGGAACCAAATCCAGAGGTCATTAAAAAGGCTAGAAATGCTCATAAGGTTCTTTATGATGGCAATGAAATCCTTAAGCCTAGACAGAAACCTAGTTGCGTTGAGTGCACTGAGGAAGATAAGAAATCAGATGAAGTCACTAGGAAAAGATGAACAAGAAACTAGATGATCCTAAATGCAAAGAGAAGAAAATAAATATCACACCCCATGATTACAAGAAGGAGAATTGGATTTCCTTGAACATGTTTAAGCCTCAGACGTTGTTAACACCCGAACAAGTGTTCGAAAAAGGATTTAGATAAGCAAAAGCAAAGAATCTTGTTGTAACTAACCCTCCCTTTAGGAAAATGCCTTCACGATCGTGTATCCTCCCAATACACCAATGCATTTAGTTCCTAGGACTATTGCCACTAAAAGCAAGACCTTAATCATCAATATGTTATTTTTCAACTATTTGTTGATTTTGAGAAAACTTGTAAGAAAAGGATCACACCCATCGGTATAATCAAGGGAAAGGGTTTTGAGCAAACGAAAGAATGTTATTTAATCGAAGTCATGCCTTTCTTTAAACAACTAAAAGATCATTTTGAAAGTCTTAAAAGGGAATGAATTTAGACATTAAAGAAATGGAAAAGGAATTTGATGCAATGATAGTTGAGGTTAGTGACTATGAGCGAGCACTAAAATATAATGAGATTGAGAGGAAGAACTTACATACATTGAATGAGACTCTTATTATCGAATGTGTTGCTCAAGATGTGTTTTCATCGCTACAAATTGTTCTATTAATGCTTCTCAATTTCATGAATTATCTGTTGCCTCGAAAGTCTCCCATGATCGTGTCATTGAGCTTGAAAAGACTAATTCTAAACTAAATGAGAAAATTGAACTGGAAGATCACGAAAATTTGGTTAAACATTTTTCTAAAGTAGAGGTTGAGCATTTTAACTTACAACTAAAATATCAACATCTTAAAAAAATGTCAAAATTTCAAATATCAAGACATCCTCGGATGCTCCGAGTTTGATGCGCTTTTCAAATTAACAAACGTGATGAACAGATTCAAGCTCATTGTAACACAATCGAGAAAGTTGAAAGCCCAAATCTCTCAATTAAAGGGTCAAAAGAACAATGTGATCGGTTCCCAAATGCTTCCTCCTTTAGATTCTCGTAATTCTCAAACGTTTCATCTTCAAAACTTAGTAAATGCATTACAAAAGGAAACGAAAGTTTTCTAGAAGAAAATGAAAAGGTTAAACGTCATTTCAATGAGTTATTTGAATCAATAAAGGTCACTCGTAACAAAAATAACGAACAAATAGCTTCATTGCAAAAGGAAATTGAGAATCAAGAGCTGTAAAAAGGAAAATGCCAATGACCAATGGGAGAATGGTGTATCAAAGGTTCACTCTTGTAATAAATATGCTTTGTCTCGTGAAATATGTTCCCCTCATCTTAGGAATAACAAACTTGCAATTCAAACATATTTCTCATACCTTAAGGATTGTCTAGAATGTCTCCGTGAGATTATTGAAGAGGATAAGTTAGAGAAACCACTTGATAATGCAATTGGGCATGCATGCTTATATGCCGAACGATCTCAAGAACTTCTAGAATGCTTAATCACAATATGCCCTAAGTCCTTAGGTGAGAGAGTTAATCCTTTGATTCCTTGTTCTATGCCTAGTGCCAAGCATGAAATCCATTCAATGCCCAATGTTATGAATGTGAACCTTAGTGTGCCTTCAAGTAGTTCAGATTCCAGATCTGTTAGTGCTAAGAAATCGAACTCTAGTGTGCCTTCTAGGAGTACAAATCCCAGCACTTCTTGTGTTAAGAAAGTGAACCTTAGTGTGCCTGCATGTACTTCAGATCCCAACATATCTAAACAGGAGATGCAAAGAGTAGCAAAACCAACTAATGTTCCCATTCCCTACAGAGTAATCATGACATTAAAGCAAGGGTCAAAGTCTCAAGACAATACAAGGAATGATAGGACCTCGCAAGCTAAGAATGTGCATTGGAAGAGAGTAGAAGACCAACCTAGGAACTTTAAGTTTGAGCGAATAAAACGAATCGTGTTGATTCTAGTATTTGCCATAGGCGCATCGTAATTAATTCAATTCGATACTATTTGCAAACCTTGTAATGATGTCTACTTGAATTTCTTACTAATCATGAATGTGGTGTGAATGTTTTGTCTAAAGTCGTCAAATCTCCGCTAACATTGCTAAAGCAAAATATCATGCTAAGAAGGAAAAAGGCAAAGGCTAAAGAAAGTTAGAAAACAATGGAAGCCCACAGGAAGAACATTTAGTAAGATAGGTTATCAATGGATACCGTTGACCATAAGGTTAATCGACAATGCCCACTAGAAAATGGATGCCTCACGGTAGAACTATTCCTTAAGAAGTGAACATACTTTAAATAGGGCAAATACGGACACTAGTATCGCATCTATTCATAATAACTCCATTGATTCAATTTCGATGTGGGTGTTCCAATCATCATTACTAACCAAATGGAACCCATTCTTGCATGGGGATCCCAAATATCCAGCTATCCATTCTTGTTCGTGTTCAAGCTGCAGATTGTTCAAATCGTTACGTACACGGACTCAGTTGTTCCAAGCATATGACCGAGACCGGTCGCGGCTCATGAACTTCGTGAGTAAATTCATCGGACGATTAGATTCGGGAATGACCATTTTGGAGCTATTATGGGTTATGGAGATTATGTGGTTGGTAAAAGTGTGATTTCCGGTATATTATGTGGAAGGTCTTGGTCACAACTTCTCTGTTGGTCAATTCTGTGATTCCGATCTAGAAGTGGCTTTTAGAAAACATACTTGCTTCGTTAGAGAACTTGATGGTGTAGAATTATTAAGAGGTACTCGAGGTTCTAACCTATACACCATCTCTATCGATGACATGATGAAGTCCTCTCCAATCTGCTTGCTATCAAAGGCTTCTAAAACAAAGTCTTGGTTATGGCATCGTCGTCTCAATCACTTGAACTTCGGCACCATAAACAACCTTTCCGTAAAGGATCTTGTCGAGGCTTACCCAGTTAAAATATGAAAAGATCATCTTTGTTCGACTTGCGGTTGGGCAAAAGCACGAAATATGCCCACAAACCAAAATCCACAAATTCGAATGGAAGTTCTTCATACCCTTCATATGGATCATGCGGACCGATGAGAGTGCAAACGATAAATGGGAAGAAATACATTCTAGTAGTTGTTGATGACTACTCTCGATTTACTTGGGTAAAGTTTTTGAGGAAAAGGATGAAACTCCGGATGTCATCATCAAACTAATCAAGCGATTTTGAGTTCGACTCAACAATACCGTCGAATTGTTCGAGCAGACAATGGCACGTAGTTTGTCAACAAAGACTTAATTCGCTTTTATGAAAGTGTTGGAACCGGTCATCAAAGAAGTGTTCCACGAACTCCTCAACGAACGGTGTAGTTGAAATACGAAATCGAACTCTTGTAGAAGCCGCAAGAACAATGCTTATTTATTCAAGGTTCCAATGTTTCTATGGTCAAGCCATTGCCACCGCATGCTACACCCAAAATCGTTACCTTATACACACCTCTCATGGAAAAACTCCATATGAACTTGTTCATAAATGAAAACCCGATCTCTCCTACCTTCGTGTGTTTGGTGCTTTGTGCTATCCAACAAATGACGGTCAAGATTTAGGTAAATTAAGAGCAAAGGCAGATATCGGAGTTTTGTTGGTATGCACCAAACAAGAAGGTTACCGAATCTACAACAAGAGAACCCGAAATATCATGGAAACAATTCACGTTACGTTCGATGCGCTGACCGGTCAAATGGCTCCTGGACAACCCAGTTCTTGACCCGCACTTCAAAACAGTCCCATTGGTTCATCCCTTGTACCAAATTTCTCTCCAGCAACTCCATATGTACCTCCATCTGAAGATGATTTAAAGATTTTGTTTGATCCTATGTTTGATGAACACTATGAGCCAAGTGCTAATGATGTGTCATCTCCTTCAACAGAGGCTGCTCATATCCCTGTGAATGAAGTCAACCCTTCTGTTTCAATATCATTAAGTCAAGAAGCGCCGCACGACCACTCGCCTCATCAACAAATCTTCAATCTTGAATGTACATCATGGAATTGTTTCGCATCAATGAAGAAGTTAATCCCTTTGCTACTCCCTAAGATGCTCCATTTGAAAATATATTTGCTCTCGATCATCATCGAACCATCTTCAGAGACATCGACCGACACTTCAGTCCCTCAACAAGCGCCACATGAACACCTTAGAAAATGGACTCACGATCATCAATTAGACAACATCATTGGAAATCCTCTCGTCCAATATCAACACGAAACAACTTGCAACCGATGCCTTATGGTGCTTCTTCAACTCCGTACTCTAAGATCGAACAAAAGATGTTAAAGCGCCATGAATGAAGACAAATGGTTCAATGCCATGCAAGAAGAAATTCATGAGTTTGATCGACTTGATGTATGGAATTAGTACCGCTCCAGATTGTGCTATGATCATTGCTCTAAAATGGATCTTCAAAGTGAAACTTGATGAGCATCGTGATGTCCTAAAGAACAAGGCTCGATTGATTGCTAAAGGATACCGTCAAGAGGAGGTATTGAATTTGAAGAATTATTTGCTCGTTGCTCATATCGAGGCAATCGTAATCTTTTGGCTAATCGCCGCCGGTAAGAACATGGTAGTCTATCGATGGATGTAAAGACGGCATTTACGAACGGAGATCTTAAAGAAGTCGCTCACATCGCCCAACCCAAAGGCTTTGTGAATCCGAGCATCCTACTCACGTCTATCGTTTGAAGAAGGCTCATGACGGTTTAAAGCAAGCTCCAAGGGCATGGTATGATACGCTATCAAAGTTTCTTCTATCTACCGGTTTTAGCAAAGGAGCATTGATCCTACATTGTTCACCGAAAGTCGTGCAAACATTTAATTCACATTCAAATTTATGTTGATGATATCATCTATGCCTCGTCGACCCCAATGAGTGTGACCGCTTTTCAAATGAAATGGGTTCTAAATTTCAAATGTCGATGATGGGACAAATGTCATTTTTCTTGGGATTACAAATTTCACAAAGTCCCGGAGGCATTTTCATAAATCAATCTAAATACGCAAATGAGATTTTAAAGAAATTTGGATTCGATTCGGTGACCTCGCTGACACTCCCATGATTGAACGTACGAAACTAGATGAGGACCACTCGGGATCATGGTAGACCAAACGAAATATCGTAGTATGATTGATCCCGAGGTACCTCACGCCTAGTAGACCGACATCTTGTTCATTGTTTGCATGTGTGCTAGATACCGTGCTAAGCCTACTAAAAAGCACCTTGAAGCGCTTAACGCGTATTTCGGTATCTCCAAGGAACCATCAATATGGGACTTTGGTACCGAAGACACCGGTATGTCACTAACGACCTATGCGAGATCCGATCATGCAGATGTCAAGATACTCGTCAAGTACTCGAGGTGCTCATTTTTGGGTGATAAGCTTGTGAGTTGGTCTTCAAAGAAGCAAATGAGTACTACTATTTCCTCTGAGGCGAATACATAGCCATGTCATCTTGTTGTGCTCAAATCCTATGGATGAGATCCCATTATCGACTATGGCTTTGAATTCAACAAAATCCCTCCGCATCGTGATAATAAAGTGCTATTGCTCTCTCATGCAACAACGCACAACACTCAAGAGCAAAGCACATCGACATTCGACATCATTTCATCGAGGGAGCAAGTTGAAAACGGTGTGGTGGAACTTTACTTTGTGAGGACCGAATACCGGTTAGCGAGACATCTTCACCAAAGCTCTTCCTAGAGAACGTTTGAGTTTATTCTTCCACGATGGGCCTTAAGAGCCTACAACCGAAACTCTCAAATGTCTTCAAGAGGAAGAAGAGGAGTAAAAGGTTCCTTCATCTATCCCCGTAAATATTTTTTGAAAAACAAAATACAAAATTATAAAACCTTAAAAATCAAATAGAAAATATAAAACTTTCAAAATCCATAAAATTTGAAAAATTTGAAAAATCTTCAAAAATATTGTCATTTTGTCATGTTTCTCTCGATTCGATAATATCTACGGTCTTGATGTTGTCATTTAAAGAATGACACGGACTTTAGATGTTGTTCGAATCTTAAAAAAAAAAAAAAAAAAAATCAAAAATCAAAAATTATTTTTGGGAGAAAGAGAAACAATGGTTTATTGTCATTTCAGCAAGAACCGCTTTTCAAAGATAGAACGAGCCATACTTTTCTTGGTTTTCAAATTTCTTGCTCGATTCTTTAAACTAATCCTTACTATCTAATGAAAACTAGTTGTTTTGAAAATAACTCGGACCCTAATTTTGATAATCATCTCGGACTTAAAAGTTTGTCAAAATATCTATCTCTCAATCAACAAGTTATGTCATTGATTGAGGGGAGAATGATTTCAATTAAATCAAAAGTTATTTGTCATACAATTGTTTTCAAAACATAATCATGCATGTTTATTCAATAGAGTTTAAAGTCTTAAAATCCGATCCTTATCGATAAAACGATTTCATAATCAAGTCACAATTCTCCTTAAAGCTTTCAAAATCAATTTAAATCTCTGAGATCACAAATCTCAAATGATTTGATAATTGTGATCGGGGAGAATTTGTGATTTAAATTGGATTTAATCGATAATTCGGTAAATGGTTTTAATAAGGATGTACAAGCTCTCCTTCCCACATGTGCCAAACGATTTCAAATTTTCCATGCACATGTTGAGGGGAGCATCTATCTTAAACCACAAAGATCCAAACGTGATCAATTTATTTCAATGTGCGATTCCCTTTGTATGTGCAAAACTCTTTCAAACCTCAAGGCACATATTGAGGGGAGCAAACTTTTGAAAACCTCATCCTTCTCCAAAATGCTTTATCTACTTGATCTGATTAGGGAAGTGATGTTGATATTTTTTTAGAAAATGGTAATTTAGGAAGTTAATTCTTTCTCTTGCCTCCGTGTGCTAAAATAATTTCAAATATATGAAGCATGTTGAGGGGGAGCTCTTGTTCTAAAAATATCAAAAACAATTCAGGTACAAAATGCTTTGATAATATATCACAAGTATCTAGATTGATTTTCAAATGGTTTTCAATTGGTTCCAATGGCAGATGAATAATACCAAATAGACCGACCAACTTTACTTTATGTATGGTGATATAAGGATGATAAGGTTAGGTATTTGTTCCCATGATCGCCAGAACTGGAGGAATCTACCGAGGACAATCCACTAGATAGTGTAGAAGTCCTTAGGTATATTGAAAAAGGGAGAAAATGAGATATGGGAAGAGTGCGGATGAGACCGAGCTAGTATGGAATAAACCCAACAAGGTTCTAGCTATGAAGTCTCGGTAAGCACCGAAGGGTTGAAGAATGAAAAAGAATTGAATGAGAAAAGGGTGAAAACAAATAGCCCTCCAATTATTCAACCTTAGGGCGTAAACCGGTTCAATTCATATACTCTTGGTGGTTACCAAGGTAACATCGGTATTGAAGACAAGACGTCATGGACCCAAAGGACGCACTCGCACTTCAACTTCCCAAACCACTCAAGTTCCTCTTAAAAGGTCTTGTTTCATTCTCACGGGAACCAACATAATCTATCGACTTTCTCTTAGAGATTGTTGATATTGAAGAAGGAGACCCTCTCCCTAGTCTCCGGCACAGGATCCAAATATGCACAAATTGAGTCTAGAGCCACGAGATCATCAATAATTCTCCTTAGGACACTTTCCATGAAGACTCTGTTTCACACAATGTGGAAAGAGATTGTATCTTGAGTCCCACGCATTATCCTTGTGGTATTGCGAACATCCGAGTGATATGCAAACATATTCACAATGAAGATGGAAAGCCTTCGAGCCATCATCAAACAAGCTCCTGGTAGGTGGCATGTGAGATCTATTCAATAGATCAACCATGTGACAACTGAACATAAACAATGTGGCGATTCAATCTTTTGAATCAATCCTAGTTCAGGTTATAGATTGACGGATACCTTTGAAAAAACCGGTCTTTGTGCTTAAAAACTCTTTTCTTTAGCCCTTCGACCGTGTACGAATACTTCAAATTAAAAGGTGTTTATGATTGATAATTGATTTTCATTAAAACCTTCATTGTATTGCAAAACAATTTCTATTATGCGATACGATTGTTTTTCAAATCTCTTTTCATTAATCGCTGAATCTCTATTATTTGGTTCACTCACTCCGTGTTGTCTTCTTTGAGATGTTCGGTTTGAGAACACTAGAGCATTGCGAAACCCGTCAAGGAAATTCTTCGAATTATACCGATCACAAGCAAGACTTGTCTTGATCAACGGGAACCGTGGGCGTGTACCTCAATTCAACGAAGTGATCAAAGACACTTTCGTGCAATTTATTGCTAATCGTTGTGTGCAGTACGCCCTACGTTTAAATGATCGTAATGAAGCGGTCAATCCATAGCCGCATGCTCACTTAACACATTCATCTCAAAAGAAATCATGATTAGTGCATCAATGACTCGATATTTTCACTCCATGCTTCGCTACGCCGCCAATATCATGAATCAACGAAAGCTTCCGCTACTCGATGAGAATATTTCATGATCCGAATGTGAGCATGTCGATGCGAAAGTCACAACATCACATAATACCAACACCACAATGGATATCTTAGAGATTTCTTGTCACCGATGATCTCAAACGGCTCAAAACTCATTATCACGTGGATCAAGAAAGACCTCCACTTGGATTAACCTAACATGCAATGTGAAGAATCAATGACTACGAGCTTGAGCAAAGTACAACATCAAGAATGCAAGAACAATTGTTAATGTAATATCTGTTTGTATTCAATATATGTTTAATGTGTGTTTGAGGTGACCTCCTTAGGGGAGATTGTTAGGATTTAGTAAATCCGTAATATAAAGAGTCGGTCACCTCAAGTATATGTAATCGTTAGAAAGCTCGTAGTCGTAGATTATTATAAGTTAAGTTGTATTTAGTTTAAGTAACACCGTGGAGGACTGGACGGTCTTTACCCATCTGTATGCCCGATCCGCACCCGATAGGTGGCGATTTATGTAATGACTATAAATACTCTCTACCTCCCAAGGTAGAGTTGGAGCTCATAATAAGACTTTTCTTTCTCTCACTAAAGTTCCCTAAACCTCTAACTTTCTCTCTCTAGAACTCTTTGTACGCCTATTTGATCTTATGGTTTAGTGTGTTTATGAAATCCAATATGTTACAAAAAACCATTTGAAAATCAATCCAAGTACTTGTGATATATTATCAAATCATTTTGTACCTGAATCATTTTTGATATTTTTGAAAACGGCTCCCCCTCAACATGTGCATCATATGTTTGAAATCATTTTGGCACATGGAGGCAAGAGGAAGAATTCACTTCTTTTGATAAATATTTTCTGAAAATATCGACATCACTTTCCTGATTAAAATCAGTGATTCACATACAGTTAAAGATATTTTCGGGAAAGAATGTGGTTTTCAACATAAATTGCTCCCCCTCAATATGTGCATCGAGATTTGAAAGAGTTTTGCACATATTAGGGAAAACCTGCACATTGGAACAAATTAATCACGTTTCAATCCTTTTTGGTTTAAGATAGATGCTCCCCCTTAACATATGCATGGAAAATTTGAAATCGTTTGGCACATGAATGGAGGAGAGTTTGCTAAACACTTATAAAACCAATTATCGAGTTATCGCTTAAATCAATTTAAATCACAATTCTCCCCGATCACAAATTTCAAATCATTTGAAATTTGTGATCTTATAGATTTAAATTGTTTTTAAAGCTTTTGAGAAGAATTGTGACTTGCTTATGAGAACATTTAACCGATAAGGATCAAATCTTGGACTTTAAACTCCATTGTTTAAACATGCATGAGTATCTTTTGAAAACATAACATTAGCAAAGGTTTTGAATCAATTGTATAAAACATTGTTCATTTTGATTTTCCAAAAGTAAACCTTGCTCATTTACGTGCCAATTATTTGAAAAATAACCTTTTTGATTGAATTGAAATCATTCTCCCCTCAATCAATGACAAGAGTTGTTGATTGAGCGTTAGAGAGTTTGACACGATAAGCCGGATGATTTTCAAAAATAGAGTACGAGGTATTTTCAAAGCAACTTTGTTTTCATTAGATGAGAAATATTTTTGGAAGAATCATTAGACGGAAAAATATTTTGAAAGAAAACATTTGTCTTTTGGTGACAAATATTTGTTTTAGGAATCGAGCATGAGATTTGAAAAATAAGATTAAGCATGGCTCTGTTCTTTACTTTTTAAAACGGTTCTTGCGCTCGAAATGACAATAAACCACCATTTTTCTCCGCCTCATTTTTTATTTTTATTTATTATTTTTTAAAGCAATTTATGTACATTCAAGAACATATAAAACCCGTGATATTCTTTGAATGTCAACACAAAGTCCGTAGATGATATCAAATAAAAACAATAAAAAACATGACAAAATAACAATTTTATTTTTATTTTTTATTTATTATTTTTTTGGTAATTTTCAAGATTTTCTAATTTTTATGGATTTTTGAAAATTTTATATTTTTATATTTTCTTTTGTGGGTTTTGAAAATTTGTATTTTGCTTTTTGAAAAAATATATACAAGAGATAGATGAAGAAGAAAAAACCATTTACTCCTCGTCTTCCTCTTGAAGACGTTTGAGTGTTTCCGGTTGTAGGCTCTTTAGACCAAGTCGTGAAAGGATAAACTCAAAACGTTCTCTAGGAAGAGATTTAGTGAAGATGTCTGCTAACTGGTATTCAGTCCTCACAAAATAGAGTTCCACCACACCTTTTTCCACTTGTTCCCGAATGAAATGATGTCGAATGTCAATGTGCTTTGCTCTTGAATGTTGAACGTTGTTGCAGAGAGAGCAATGGCACTTTTGTTATCACTGTATGAGGGATTTTATTGAATTCAAAGCCATAGTCGATAATTGGGATCTCATCCATAGGATTTAAGCACAACAAGATGACATGGCTATGTATTCAACCTCTGTAGAGGATATAGAAGTGCTCATTTGTTTCTTTGAAGACCACTCACAAGCTTATCATCCAAAATTGAGCACCTCGGACGTGCTTGACGTGTGTCTTGACACCGCATGGTCTCGCATATGCATATGTTGTTAGTGACATCTTGGTGTCCTTGGTACCAAAGTCCCATGTTGATGGTTCCTTGGAGATACCGAAGACCCGCTTAACCGCTTCAAGGTGCTTTTGGTAGGCTTAGCACGGTATCTAGCACACATGCATACAATGACGAGAATATCAGTCTCATCGGTCGTGAGGTACATCGGATCCAATCATACTTTGATATTTCGTTTGATCTACCATGATCCCGAGTGGTCCTCATCCAGTTTGGTACGTTCCACCATAGGAGTGTCAACGGTGTCACAAGTGTCAAATCCAAATTTCTTTAAAATTTCATTTGCATATTTAGATTGATTAATAAAATGCCTCGGGACTTTGTGAAATTTGCAATCCCAAGAAAATGACATTTGTCCCATCATTGACATTTGAAATTTGGAGCCTATCTCCTTAAAAAACGGTCGCATTCATTGGGGTCGGTCGAGGCAAAGATAATATCATCAACATAGATTTGAGCGTGAATTAAATGTTTGCTCGACTTTCGGTGAACAATGTCGGATCAAGCGCTCCTTTGTTGAATCCGGTAGATAGAAGAAAATTTGATAGCGATCATACCATGCCCTTGGAGCTTGCTTCAAACCGTAAAGAGCCTTCTTCAAGTGATAGACATGAGTAGGATGCTCGGATTCAAAAACCTTCAGGTTGGTGGCGTATACAACTTCTTTAAGATCTCCGTTAAGGAAAGCTGTTTTACATCCATCGATAGACTACCATGTTCTTACTTGCAAGATTAGCCAAGAATATTACGATTGCCTCGATACGAGCAACTAGAGCAAATGATTCTTCAAAGTCAATACCCTCCTCTTGACGGTATCCTTTTGAAACCAATCGAGCCTTGTTCTTTAAAACATCACCATGCTCATCAAGTTTTACTTTGAAGATCCACTTTAGAGCAATGATCATACGATCGGGGAGCGGTACTAATTCCCATACATCTAGTCGATCAAACTCATGAATTTCTTCTTGCATGGCGTTGAACCATTGTCTTCATTCATGGCGTTTTAACGTCTTTTGGTTCGATCTTAGATAGTATGGAATTGAAGAAGCACCATAAGGCATCGGTTGCAAGTTGTTTGCGATTGGATCTTGGACGAGAGGATTTCAATGATGTTGTCCAATGGATGATCATGTGTCCATTTTCTAAGGTGTTCGTGTGGTTGTTGTTGAGGAATTGAAGTAGCAGAGTCGATTTCTCTGATGAAGATGGTTCGATGATGATTCAGAGCAAATATGTTTTCAAAGGGGCATCTTCGGAGTAGCAAAGGGATTCTCTCCATCAAGGGTGCGAAACAATTCCATGATGTACACTCGATGATTGATGATTTGTTGATGAGACAGAGTGATCGCAGCAGCTTCTTGACTTAACGACATAAACCGAAGGGTTAACTTCATTGACGAGGATAGAGCGGTCTTGATGGATTTGACAGATCATTAGTAATTGGCTCATAGTGTTCATCAAACATTGGATCAAACAGTTTCTTCAAGTCATCTTCTGAAGGAGGTACATAAGGAGTTGCTGGCGAAGAATCGTATACAAGAGTAGAACTGATGGGACTATGTTAATACAAATAAGCCATAAAAAAGTTTATTTATATTTTACGATCTTCTAATGTTTTATCGATAACAAACGTAAAATCATTTTAACGAAACAAATAGAATACGTAAATAGTTTGAGTTAATAGTTTCCTAACACACTTACGTTTTCACATAAAATGCTAAAACAAGTATAAGTGATTTTATGATTTAAATACATATGTACAACAACTAGTGTTTACATATTGGGTTAGCATATACTTAAACTAAGTATACTAAAATGGGTAAAAACAAGTATATACTAAATGGGTAAAAACTAGCAAATGGTATTGACCCATAACCCATGGTTTTATATATACCACTTAACCAAGTTCATTGTATCTAAAAGAAAACCATGGATCAACCCATAACCCATGACCCATGACCCATGACCCATAAAAAAAAATACCCATGGGCAAAGAGGAGCGTTCCACGGATCCCTGGCTTTGTGCTAGCCGGATCCCAAGTGGAAGGGATCCGTGGGATCCGGGGAACAGTGGAGAATTTTCTCTATAAATAGAGAGCCATTTCTTCCTTTCTATTCATCAATTTACACACATACTTCCCCTAGTATTCTAACCCTCTAACCTCAGATCCAAGTGATCTATGTAGTTTATCTTTTGTTTTTGTGTGATCTTCTAGGTTCCTATTAAAGGTAAGATCACCACCTCTTAAAGACGAGCAAGCTCAAGTCCATGAGTTGCCATGCTTCGTCATCATCAAGATAACTAAGGTTCTCTTGTTGATAGTTCTTCCTTTCTCCATAGATGTTTGGTTGAAGGCATTAGTGAAGAATGCCGATAATGTCAAGATGAAAGCATTAGTAAAGAATGCTAAAGATGTCAAGACGAAGGCATTAGTGAAGGGTGCCAAGCGTTGTGTCAAAGGAATTAGTGAAGGATGCCGATGAATCAAATCAAGTTGCATTTGAAAGAATGCCTAGGTCGTATAATCGATGAGGTTTATCGTTATACATATAAGTATTTTTTTATTCCCAAGGATGGTGATATCCTTGATGATGTTGTAACAAGGAGTGGATCTCCTTGAGATTAGGTGTTGTGTCGTGAAGGGTAGTAGTTCCTCCATAGTAATGGAACTAGGTACTTAGCCTAGTACCTAATAAAGGGTAGGCGACGTTGTGATATGATTAGTTCTCCTTGGTGTGAAAGAACTCGGTGGTTAGCCTAGCACCATATAAAGGGTAGGCGACGTTGTGATAGGTGTGGTTCCCTTGGTGTGAAGGAACTCGGTATTTAGCTTTGTACCGGAAAAAGGTTAAGCGGCGTTGTGAAGGCTTCTCCGCCATAAGGAGATTGGTGTAGTGTTCTGAACTCTCGAGTAGGTGACTCGGGGAGTGGAGTAGGGCAAGGAAGGTGTCCTTGTAGCCGAACCACTATAAATAACTTGTGTCATGGTGATGTGCTTCTTACTCTTTATCTTTCATTACGCGTTTATATATCTATCTATCAACGTCCAACATAGACAACTAAATAGATTGACATAAGTCGATCTAAATATTTAAAAAGGAAGTTTTAAATTGGTAAAACTATTCAACCCCCCTTTTAGTTTTCCACAATTGGCATCAGAGCTTCGTTACCAAGTTTCTTAAAGTATGTTGTACTTTAAAGACTTGATACGATCCGTGTATGTTTGAAAACTACAAAGAAGGATTTTTTTTAAAGGTCATATCTTCTTTTAAATCATTTTGTTGGACATTGATAGATGATTCTAACAAATTTTGCTCTCAAGAAATCTTCATGCTAGAATATTTCCATAATCTTCATTCAAAGAATAATGAAGTCAACATTCAAGGAAGGATCTAAAAAATAATCACAACCTACGTACACCAAGTACAAAGGATTACTTTAAAAGCTCATGAAATATTTTTGGTATTATGCCAAACCAAGAAACATAGAGGTATGTTTTACTCTTCATTAGATAGGTTACATGAGTTCAATTTACTTCATAAGTTCTCTTTGTTTATTAATCACTAGCATCGTTAAGTCTCTCTCGTCACTTTTCCGTCTTTTTCATCATCGGAATGGTATCCCTTTGATTCATCAAACTAACGCCGTCATCACATATGAAACCTCGATATGAGATTCATCAAAAGCCGTCATCCAAAACAATCTTCATCTAATACCTCCGAACTATTTTTGGTAAGCTAATTTATAAGCCTACTACAAAATAATGCCAAACAACTCTTTTTTGTCCACGATGGCGGATCCCTCTAGTTGTACTAGCCGGATCCCAATTACAAAGGATCCGGGGAACCGTGGAATGAACTCATTATACGCTTTCAAAAAAATAACCACTTCTTGTTTTTCCCTCTATTCACACAACACAAAAACGACCAAGCTACAAAATTCATCCTCATTGGCTTCCATACTTTCAAGTATTCCTTCCTAGAACACCATTGACCAACCATGCCCAAAGCCACTCAACAAGATCATCATGACACCGTACATTACCTTACTCACTACTATCGTAAAAAAGGATTGACCAAAACCGACCATAAAATATTCAAAAGCCTTGTTAAACGACTTATCCACGAAGGTCGTGTAGTCAAGGAATGTTTCCTTGAAGATACCGACATTCGTCAAGTTTTCTCGACAATCAACTTTGATTGTCTCCTTGACATAGATGAACAAATTTGTCCGGTCTTCATTTTTGAATTTTACAAAAGCTTTAGGATCATTAGAAACACCGACAATAGCATCTCAATCGCCTTCATCATCAACAAACAAAACTTTAATTTTCCTGTCAACACCTTTGCTCAAATTCTTCGCATTCCTTGTGAAGGAATTTGTATGTACTCTCAAGATTGGGCAATTAACGCTCAAAACCTTGCACTTGATCCTAAGCCTCTCTATAACACTCTTCTCGACGATCCCGAAACCATTAGTGATACTATCTTCAAAGTTAGGACCGACCAATCTCGTTACAACCGTAACAAAAAGCTCATTCACCGCGATCCCTTTCAAATGGAACTTTTCGAAATGCATCCCAAGTATAGAAAATGGGAAGAAATCCTTAGGGAAAATGTCATTAGCCTAGTTGGAAACAAAGATCATCCAAACTCATGTCTTGTGCAAATGATCCATTGTCTTACCCACCAAAGGCCATTTAATCTTGCCTATTACATGGTAAGGAGAATGGCTGGGGTATTCAAAGCTTCCAACATGGTACTTCCGTATGGTATGCTTCTAACACGGCTTTGTAAGTATGTTGGTACATTGCAACGATCTCCTATTAACGATGATCATTACCTTTCCGATCACGTCATGGTACCTCTTACCAAACAACCCCCTAAACAGTTCATGGTCAATGGAAAGAAACCTGAAGCTCTCTCGGACTCCTCGGCCGGTGAAGAAGAAGAAGATGAAGATGAGGAAGACGTCGACCCCGTAGCCAACATCAAATTGGAAATCCTTGAATGCCACGAACAACTTCCAACCATTCCAAACGAGACCGCGGAATTTAAACAATTGAGGGGCATGATTCAAAACTTCACTTACAACCTCACTAAGCCGTCAAAAAGGAAAAAAAGGATTGACGAAAGAGACAATAGGAATATGCTTATTTTTTTTTCTTATCTCATGTTTGGATGATTACGTTTTAGCACCTTTGGTTTATGGTAACTTGGATATTGTTACTTTATCATGCTTTTATAAGTAGTGTTTTGTAATGACATGCTTGTTTCTATTGCTTTATTTTAGATTTATTAGTGTGCAAAATCTGCACATCATTTCTGTGTAGATTCTGATCTGCAGATGCCGGATCCCTAGGATTAGCCTAGTCGGATCCCTCCCTTGAGGGAACCGTGGGATCCGTGACATCAGATCAGCAATACAGCATTTCTTGCATCAAGATAACTTTCTAGATAACATCTCATTAGCTAAGAATATGATTTTAGAATCCAACTAGAACCACTTCAAGGATGAGAAAAGCTTAGACTCACTAAAGACTTACTTAAGATCTTAGTCAAAAAGCCTCTTGATTTATCAACACATCAAAACTCGCCATATTTCCGCCTCAATAACTCACAAAATGTTTCTCATCTTTCAAAACACTTAAGTGGACAAATTAAACAATTTTAGGAAATTGTTTCCAACCATTTTTATCTCAAAGTGATACAAAAATTAGCTTTGTCAATTCTTGTGATTCTTAAGATTTTTTCAAATTTTACCTCAAGCTTAAATCTGATCACTAGGATCATTTATTATGACTTAACACCACAAAACTCTTAGTGTTATCCTTGGACATCCATTGGTAGTCATCTTGTCCCATCTCCTTTCCATAAGAAACAATCATTTGCTATAACATTTATTACCTTTGATCATTCAAGTATCCTCTCATCCTAAAACACTTAGGAGAAGCTGAAACACTCAAAATAAGATAGGCTTTAGCTCCTAGAAACCTCATTTCAAACTGTCATAATCTGAGAGCCGGATCCTAGGAATAGCCTAGCGGATCCTCCAAGGAGGAACCGTGGGATCCGGGTGACGTTTAATGTCAAACATTGCTAAAACAATCATTTCAACTCATCTTCCTAACTCAAACACTCCATCTCATCTTAAATGAATTCCTTATTCAGTGAAACTCTGAATCTCAACCTTGTGCATGTTAATCATCACATTTCCAAGAACATTAGTGGATTAAGTCTTAAATGCAATTGCCAAGTTCTTCCCTTTATAAGCCATATACTAAAAACACTTTTGTCATCAAACACAAACACAATCATCAGCAATTGCAAACCATTTCCCTTAGTCATTTCATCATGAGAAAGGCTCCTAGTGCTAACTCATCCACTCAAGAACCACCCAAGATACTTGCTAGAATCATACATGAAGTTTCCTCAACCGAATCATCTCCGGTTAAATCCACCAATGTTAGGATTTCTCCCACACCAAGGAAACCAATCAAACTAATTCCCAAGAAGAGTGTTCCCACTAGGATTTCATCATTAGTGCCTAGAGCCACCTCACAATCATCTCCACACTCTCACAATGTAGAAGATTTACCTTCTTGGCCATCTCATCTTTCACCATTACCAACAAATTCACTTGAAAAGTTTGAGGAACAAAATCAAAGTGTTGAATCAACACTTTCTCCAAAAGCAAACTCTATCATTCCTCCCAATAGTCCATTTTGGATTATGAGAAGACATCAAAGGCAACCACCCGACCACACGGAAGTTGATGCTTCTTTACCTCCACCCTCATACATTGTAGAGCCATCACGTAATGAGCATCCACCAAATCCTCCTTCATTTGAAGATCCTCAACCCACTTCACTTGAACTTTCACTTCAAGAAACTCAAAACCATGACAAGGATTGCTATCATTGTAAACATGCTAAAAGATTGATACATGAACTAGAAAGATTGATACATGAACTACAAGCTCAAACTTAGAATGTTTAGGAAAACTCATCTCATCATTTATCGTCATTAAGCTTTTAGTTGAATCTAAAGTTTGGATAACTCATTAGCATTAGTAGCGCTTGTATGAATAGTTCATTCTCTTAGTTTTAGAGATTTGGTTGATCATCTCTTGGTTTTTATTGAATGAATATTTTCTTGTCATAGTTGTTATGTGCTTTATGTGTTGTGTTTGATATATCATATCTACCTCACATATTCATTAGCATTGATTGAAACACTCTCATTGTCAAGAAGCTGTCAGCAGACGCCGAATCCTCCATAATGCCTAGACGGATCCTTCAAGAAGGGAACCATGGGATTCGTGGATCGAGAGCACAAATTTCTACTAACTTGAGTTTTACTTGCAGAAATTATGCATTATACTCTTGTTTTCTAACCTTTACTTTGTAGATTTTCAAATTAGCATATGAAGATTTTGACACCATAAAGCTAGGGGAGCTTTGTGTGAAAGCGATATTGCAAAAACATTTGCAACATTAAACCGCTTTTTGGATTATACTTCATGATACCCCATTGCATCTTTGCAATCTTCAACGGGAGCATGTTTTCGTCACTTAGACGAACCATTTGCAAACTTAATTGCAAACACAATTAGTTTATTTTACGTCATGTCCTTGACGCCTTTTCAAAGGATGGACTCGTCAAGGGGAGTTAAGGCGAGTACCATTCCGTCACTTGCTCTCTTTACATTTTACATATTTTTTTATATAAAAAATTGTGTTAGTTTCTTTCAACACTTTTGTTTTCGACAAAAGGGGAAGAAGAAAGTAAAACTACAAATTCAAACTTTACAATTTTAGCTTTTCCTTAAAATAATTTTATGTTTTGTCATCAACAAAAGGGAGATTGTTAATACAAATAAGCCGTAAAACGTTTATTTATATTTTACAATCTTCTAATGTTTTGTCGATAACAAGCGTAAAATCATTTAACGAAACAAATAGAATACGTAAATAGTTTGAGTTAATAGTTTCCTAACACACTTACGTTTTCACATAAAATACTAAAACAAGTATAAGTGATTTTATGATTTAAATACATATGTACAACAACTAGTGTTTACATATTGGGTTAGCATATACTTAAACTAAGTATACTAAAATGGGTAAAAACAAGTATATACTAAATGGGTAAAAACTAGCAAATGGTATTGACCCATAACCCATGGTTTTATATATACCACTTAACCAAGTTCATTGTATCTAGAAAGAAAACCATGGATCAACCCATAACCCATGACCCATGACCCATAAACAAAAATACCCATGGGCAAAGAGGCGTTCCACGGATCCACGGCTTTGTGCTAGCGGATCCGAAGTGGAAGGATCCGTGGGATCCGGGAGCAAGAGAGAATTTTCTCTATAAATAGAGAGCCATTTCTTCCTTTCTATTCATCACTTTACACATACTTCCCCCTAGTATTCTAACCCTCTAACCTCAGATCCAAGTGATCTATGTAGTTTGTCTTTTGTTTTTGTGTGATCTTCTAGGTTCCTATTAAAGGTAAGATCACCACCTCTTGAAGACGAGCAAGCTCAAGTCCATGAGTTGCCATGCTTCGTCATCATCAAGATAACTAAGGTTCTCTTGTTGATAGTTCTTCCTTTCTCCATAGATGTTTGGTTGAAGGCATTAGTGAAGAATGCCGATAATGTCAAGATGAAAGCATTAGTAAAGAATGCTAAAGGTGTCAAGATGAAGGCATTAGTGAAGGGTGCCAAGCGTTGTGTCAAAGGCATTAGTGAAGGATGCCGATGAATCAAATCAAGTTGCATTTGAAAAGAATGCCTAGGTCGTATAATCGATGAGGTTTATCGTTATACATATAAGTATTTGTTTATTCCCAAAAATGGTGATATCCTTGATGATGTTGTAACAAGGAGTGGATCTCCTTGAGATTAGGTGTTGTGTCGTGAAGGGTAGTAGTTCCTCCATAGTAATGGAACTAGGTACTTAGCCTAGTACCTAATAAAGGGTAGGCGACGTTGTGATAGGATTAGTTCTCCTTGGTGTGAAAGAACTCGGTGGTTAGCCTAGCACCGTATAAAGGGTAGGCGACATTGTGATAGGTGTGGTTCCCCTTGGTGTGAAGGAACTCGGTATTTAGCTTTGTACCGGAAAAAGGTTAAGCGACGTTGTGAAGGCTTCTCCTCCATAAGGAGATTGGTGTAGTGTTTACGAACTCTCGAGTAGGTGACTCGGGGAGTGGAGTAGGGCAAGGAAGGTGTCCTTGTAGCCGAACCACTATAAATAACTTGTGTCGTGGTGATGTGTTTCTTACTCTTTATCTTTCATTACGCGTTTATATATCTATCTATCAACGTCCAACTTAAAAAAACTAAATAGATTGACATAAGTCGATCTAAATATTTAAAAAGGAAGTTTTAAATTGGTAAAACTATTCAACCCCCCCTTCTAGTTTTCCACAGACTACTTGATGATGCGGGTCCAGAACTGGGTTGTCCTGGAGCCATTGGATCGGTCAGCTCATCGAACGTAACGTTAATTGTTTCCATGATATTTCGGGTTCTTTTGTTGTAGATTCGGTATCCTTTTTTGCTTGGTGCATATCCTACAAATACTCCAATGTCCGCTTTAGCTTTAAGTTTTCCTAAGTCTTGGCCCTCATTAGTTGGATAACACAATGCACCAAACACACGAAGGGATGAAAGATTAGGTTTTCGATTGTGGACAAGTTCATATGGAGTTTTTCCATGAGAAGTGTGAATAAGGGATCGATTTTGAGTATAGCATGCAGTGGCAATGGCTTCAGCCCAAAGAAACATTGGAACCTTTGAGTAAATCAGCATTGTTCTAGCGGTTTCCATAAGATTTCGAGTTCGTCTTTCAACTACACCGTTCTATTGAGGAGTTCGTGGAACACTTCTTTGATGACTGATTCCAACACTTTCATAAAACTCACTAAGTTGTTTATTAACAAACTCAGTTCCATTGTCTGTTCGGATGATTACGGCGGTTTTGTTAAGTCGAACTGCAGTTGTTTGATAAGTTTGATGATGATATCCGGGTTTCATCCTTTGTCCTTAAGAACTTAACCCAGTGAATCGAGAGTAATCATCAACCACAACTAACACATATTTCTTCCGTAAATGTTCTACACTCTCATGGGTCCACATAAATCCATGTGAATGGTATGAAGAACTTTCGTGGCGAGTTTGTAGGTTTGGGTTTGTAGGCATACTTCTTGCTTTTTCCCAATTGGCATCTTGAATAAAGATGATCCTTTTCATACTTTAGTCTAGGTAAGCCTATTACTAAGTCCTTTCTCGAGAGATCTTTTATGGTGCGAAGTTCGGGTGATTTAGAGCGACGATGCCATAACCATGACTTTGTTTTAGAAGCCTTTGACAACAAGCAGTTGGAGAAGACTTCATCATATCTTCGATAGAGATGGTGTATAAATTTGAACCACGTGTTCCTCTTAAAGTTCTCTACCATCAAGTTCTCTAACCAAGCGGTATGTTTTCGAGGGCCACTAGATCGAGAATCACGAATTGACCGACGGAGAATAAGTTATGACCAAGACCTTCAATGTAATATACCACGGAATAACACTATCACCGATAACATAGTCTCCATAACCCATAATTGCACGAAATGATCATTCCGAATCTATGATCGATGAATTTACTCACAAAGTTCATGAGCCGTAACGGTCTCGGTCATATGCTTGGAACGGCTGAGTCCAGTACCATAGAACGATTTGAGCGATCGCAATTGAACTGAGACAAGAATGGATAAGCGGATAATTGGGATCCCCATGCAAGAATGGGTTCCATTTGGTTAGTATGTGATGATTGGAACACCCACATCATAAGTAGAAACAATGGAATCATCGGGATAGATGCAATGCTAGTGTCGTATTTGACCCTCTCGAAAGTATGTTCACTTCTTAAAGGGATAGTTCTACCATGGCGTCCATTTCCTAATGGGCATTGATCTAGATAATTTAGGGCACATCTCATTAAGATTGAATTGCGGCGATGGGTATCCACCGATAACCTATTTTACTAAATTTCCTTCTGTGGGTTTCTAATGTTTTCTAACCTTCTTCGGCATTGCTTTCTAGCCTTCTTAGCTTGAATTTACGTATTCACTATCTTTGAGGAATTTATGAGATTAATCAGCTCATTCACACCACATTCATGATTAATAATGAAACCAAACAATTATCATTACATGTTTTGCGAGTAGCGAATTGAATTAATTACGATGCGCTTATAGCTAATACTAGAATCAACACGATTCGTTTATTCAACTCAAACTTAATGTTCCTAGGGTGGTCTTCTACTTTGTTCCATTGCACATTCTTAGCTTGCGAGGTCCTATCTTGCTTTGTATTGCTGAAGGCTTTGACCCGATTGCCTTTGTGTCACCGATTACTCTGTAGGGAATTATGGGAACATTAGTTGGTTGAGGTACCTTTGCATTCTGAACTAGGCGTGCGAGGATCCGAACTAATTGAAGGCACTTTAGAGTTCACTTTCTTAACATTGGGCATTGAAGTGTTGTGATCGATGCTTCGACGGCATATTAAAATTCACTTTCTTAATGCTAGGCATAGAACAAGGCATCACGACTTTACCTTTCTCAAAAGGATTTGGGACATGTTGCTCGTAAACATTCTAATAGCTCCCTGAGATCATTTGGCCTGCATGCAAACCTAATTTCTCTACCAAGTGGCTTATTTATGAAATCCTCTTTAACAATCTCTCGGAGACATTCTAGACTATCCTTAAGGTAAACAAAATAGTCATGAAATGCAAGTTCGTTATTTCTAAGATGAGGAGGAATGTATTTAACAGTCACAGTATATTTGCAGTCTGCAGATGACTTTGATGATACCCCATTGCATCTTTGCAATCTTCAACGGGGAGCATGTTTTCGTCACTTAGACGAACCATTTGCAAACTTAATTGCAAACACAATTAGTTTATTTTCGTCATGTCCTTGACGCCTTTTCAAAGGGATGGACTCGTCGAGGGGAGTTAAGACGAGTACCATTCCGTCACTTGCTCTCTTTACATTTTACATATTTTTTATATAAAAAATTGTGTTAGTTTCTTTCAACACTTTTTGTTTCGACAAAAGGGAAGAAGAAAGTAAAACTACAAATTCAAACTTTTACAATTTTAGCTTTTCCTTAAAATAATTTTATGTTTTGTCATCAACAAAAGGGAGATTGTTAATACAAATAAGCCGTAAAACGTTTATTTATATTTTACAATCTTCTAATGTTTTGTCGATAACAAACGTAAAATCATTTTAACGAAACAAATAGAATACGTAAATAGTTTGAGTTAATAGTTTCTAACACACTTACGTTTTCACATAAAATACTAAAACAAGTATAAGTGATTTTATGATTTAAATACATATGTACAACAACTAGTGTTTACATATTGGGTTAGCATATACTTAAACTAAGTATACTAAAATGGGTAAAAACAAGTATATACTAAATGGGTAAAACTAGCAAATGGTATTGACCCATAACCCATGGTTTTATATATACCACTTAACCAAGTTCATTGTATCTAGAAAGAAAACCATGGATCAACCCATAACCCATGACCCATGACCCATAAACAAAAATACCCATGGGCAAGAGGGCGTTCCACGGATCCACGGCTTTGTGCTAGCGGATCCCAGTGGAAGGGATCCGTGGGATCAAGTGGAGCGATGAGAATTTTCTCTATAAATGAGAGCCATTTCTTCCTTTCTATTCATCACTTTACACACATACTTCCCCCTAGTATTCTAACCCTCTAACCTCAGATCCAAGTGATCTATGTAGTTTGTCTTTTGTTTTTGTGTGATCTTCTAGGTTCCTATTAAAGGTAAGATCACCACCTCTTGAAGACGAGCAAGCTCAAGTCCATGAGTTGCCATGCTTCGTCATCATCAAGATAACTAAGGTTCTCTTGTTGATAGTTCTTCCTTTTCCATAGATGTTTGGTTGAAGGCATTAGTGAAGAATGCCGATAATGTCAAGATGAAAGCATTAGTAAAGAATGCTAAAGGTGTCAAGATGAAGGCATTAGTGAAGGGTGCCAAGCGTTGTGTCAAAGGCATTAGTGAAGGATGCCGATGAATCAAATCAAGTTGCATTTGAAAAGAATGCCTAGGTCGTATAATCGATGAGGTTTATCGTTATACATATAAGTATTTGTTTATTCCCAAAATGGTGATATCCACGATGATGTTGTAACAAGGGTGGATCTCCTTGAGATTAGGTGTTGTGTCGTGAAGGGTAGTAGTTCCTCCATAGTAATGGAACTAGGTACTTAGCCTAGTACCTAATAAAGGGTAGGCGACGTTGTGATAGGATTAGTTCTCCTTGGTGTGAAAGAACTCGGTGGTTAGCCTAGCACCGTATAAAGGGTAGGCGACATTGTGATAGGTGTGGTTCCCTTGGTGTGAAGGAACTCGGTATTTAGCTTTGTACCGGAAAAAGGTTAAGCGGCGTTGTGAAGGCTTCTCCTCCATAAGGAGATTGGTGTAGTGTTTCTGAACTCTCGAGTAGGTGACTCGGGGGAGTGGAGTAGGGCAAGGAAGGTGTCCTTGTGGCGAACCACTATAAATAACTTGTGTCGTGGTGATGTGTTTCTTACTCTTTATCTTTCATTACGCGTTTATATATCTATCTATCAACGTCCAACTTAAAAAAACTAAATAGATTGACATAAGTCGATCTAAATATTTAAAAGGAAGTTTTAAATTGGTAAAACTATTCAACCCCTTCTAGTTTTCCACAGACTACTTGATGATGCGGGTCCGAGGCGGGTTGTCCCGGAGCCATTGGATCGATCGACTCATCGAGCGTAACGTTAATTGTTTCCATGATATTTGGGTTCTTTTGTTGTAGATTCGGTATCCTTTTTGCTTGGTGCATATCCTACAAATACTCAATGTCCGCTTTAGCTTTAAGTTTTCCTAAGTCTTGGCCTCATTAGTTGGATAACACAATGCACCAAACACGAAGGGATGAAAGATTAGGTTTTCGATTGTGGACAAGTTCATATGGAGTTTTTCCATGAGAAGTGTGAATAAGGGATCGATTTTGAGTATAGCATGCAGTGGCAATGGCTTCAGCCCAAAGAAACATTGGAACCTTTGAGTAAATCAGCATTGTTCTAGCGGTTTCCATAAGATTTCGAGTTCGTCTTTCAACTACACCGTTCTATTGAGGAGTTCGTGGAACACTTCTTTGATGACTGATTCCAACACTTTCATAAAACTCACTAAGTTGTTTATTAACAAACTCGGTTCCATTGTCATTCGGATGATTACGGCGGCTTTGTTAAGTCGAACTGCGGTTGTTTGATAAGTTTGATGATGATATCCGGGTTTCATCCTTTGTCCTTAAGAACTTAACCCAAGTGAATCGAGAGTAATCATCAACCACAACTAACACATATTTCTTCCCGTAAATGTTCTACACTCTCATGGGTCCACATAAATCCATGTGAATGGTATGAAGAACTTCAGAATCGAGTTTGTAGGTTTGGGTTTGTAGGCATACTTTTGCTTTTTCCCAATTGGCATCTTGAACAAAGATGATCCTTTTCATACTTTAGTCTAGGTAAGCCTATTACTAAGTCCTTTACGAGAGATCTTTTATGGTGCCAAGTTCGGTGATTTAGACGCGATGCCATAACCATGACTTTGTTTTAGAAGCCTTTGACAACAAGCGATTGAGAAGACTTCATCATATCTTCGATAGAGATGGTGTATAAATTTGAACCACGTGTTCCTCTTAAAGTTTTCTACCATCAAGTTCTCTAACGAAGCAAGTATGTTTCGAGGGCCCTTCTAGATCGTAATCACAGAATTGACCGACAGAGAATAAGTTATGACCAAGACCTTCAATGTAATATACCACGGAGATAACACTATCACCGATAACATAGTCTCCATAACCCATAATTGCAACCGAAATGATCATTCCGAATCTACAGTCTGATGAATTTACTCACAAAGTTCATGAGTCAGAACGGTCTCCAGTCATATGCTTGGAACAACTGAGTCCGGTACCACGAGAACAATTTGAGCGATCCGCAATTGAACATGACAAGAATGGATAATGGATAATTGGGATCCCCATGCAAGAATGGGTTCCATTTGGTTAAGTGTGATGATTGGAACACCCACATCATAAGTAGAAACAATGGAATCATCGGGGATAGATGCAATGCTAGTGTCCGTATTTGACCTTGTAAGATATAACTTTTCACATACATCAAACCATAACACAAGGTGGCGTATAAGATGGAATTCTAGAGAGAAAGTTAGAGGTTTAGGGAACTTAGTGAGAGAAAGTGAAAGATATTATTATGAGCTCCAACTCTCTACCTTGGAAGGTAGAGAGTATTTATAGTCTTACATAACTCGCCACACTTTGGGTGTGGATCGGGCATCTGATGGGTAAAGACCCGTCCGTCCTCCACGGTGTTACATAACTAAAATACTACTTAACTTAAAGAACTACGACTACGAGCTTAACGATTACATATACTTGAGGTGACCGACTCTTTAATACCGGAATTTCTAATTCCTAACAATCTCCCAAGGAGGTCACCTCAATTATACACCAAAATTACATTGAATACAAATAGATATTACATTAACGATTGATCTTGCATTCTTGATGTAGTCCTTTGCTCATAAGCTCGTAGTCATTGATTCTTCACATTGCATGTTTGGTTATTCCAAGTGGAGGTCTTTAACGATCCACGTGATGATAAGTTTGAGCCATCTTTGGAGATCATCGCTATCAACAATCTACGAGACATCCATTGTGGTGTTGTGACTTTGGGACCGACATGCTCACATTACGGATCATGATATCTTCTCATCCGAGTAGCGGAAGCTTTAGTTGATTCATGATATTGGCGGCGAATAGCGAAGCATGGAGTGAAAATATCGAGTCATTGATGCACTAATCATGATTTCATTTGAGATGAATGTGTTAAGTGAGCATGCGGCTATGGATTGACCGCTTCATTACGATCACCGCAAGCGTCGGTGCACTCGCATACAACAGATTAGCAACAAATCGCACGAAAGTGTCTTTGATCACTTCGATGAATTGAGGTACACGCCCACGGTTCCCCGTTGATCGATATAAATCACTGTGATCGGTAGGATTCCTAAGAATCTCCTTGACGGGGTTTCGCGTTGTTCTGTTGTTCTCAAACCGAACGTCTCAAAGAAGACAACACGGAGTGAGTGAACGGTAATTTTAAGTCCAGCGATTGATGAAAAGAGATTTGAAAAACAATCGTGTATTGCTCAATAGAAGTTGTTTTGCAATACAACGAAGGTTTTATTGAAAATCAATTATCAATCATAAAAATACCTTTGGTTTGAAAATGAGTACACGGTCGATGTGCTAAAGAAAGAGTTTAAAAGCACCAAGACCGGTTTTTCAAAGGTATCCGTCAATCCCTAACTCGAACGAGGTTTGATTCAAGAGATTGAATCGCCCATTGTTTCATTCGGTTGTCACATGGTTAATCTATAAAATAGATTTCACATGCCACCTACCGAGGAGCTTGTTAGATGTTGGCTCGAAGGCTTTCCATCTTCATTGTGAGTGTGTAAACACATCACTCGGATATTACGGCAATACCACAAGGATAATCGTAGGACTCTAAATATAATCTCTCTTTCCACATTGTGTGAAAGCAGAGAGTCTTCATTGAAAGTGTCCTAATGAGATTTATTGATGATCTCGTGGCTCTAGACTCAATTTGTGCATATTTGGATCCCTGTCTGGGAGACTAGGGAGAGGGTCTCCTACTTCAATATCAACCATCTCTAAGAGAAAGTTGATAGATAATGTCGGTTCCCGTGAGAATGAAACAAGTCCTTTTAAGAGGAACTTGAGTGGTTTGGAAAGTTGAAGTGCGGTCGTCCTTTGGGTCCATGACGTCTTGTCTTCAATACCGATGTTACCATCGGTAGCATATGAATTGAACCGGTTTCGCCCTAAGGTTGAATTAATGGAGGCTATTTGTTTCACCCTATTTTCATTCAATTCTTTTAATTCTTCAACCCCTTGATTGCTTACCGAGACTTCATGGCTAGAACCTTGTTGGGTTTATTCCAATACTAGCTCGATCTTAGTCCGCACTCTTCCCTTATCTCATTTTCTCCTTTTATCATCATACCTAAGGACTTCTACACTAACTAGTGGATTGTCCACAGGTAGATCCCTCCGGTTACGGCGGATCATGGGAACCAATACCTAACCTTATCATCCTTATATCACCGTACATAAAGTAAAGTTGGTCGGTCAATTTGGTATTGTTCATCCGCCATTGGATCCAATTGAAAACCATTTGAAAATCAATTCGAGATACTTGTGATATATAATCAAAGCATTTTGTACCGAATTGTTTTTGATATTTTAGAACGAGAACTCCCCTCAACATGTGCATCAAATATTTGAAGAAATTTTTGCACACGGAGGCAAGAGAAAGAATTAACTTCTTTGATTACCATTTTCTAAAGATATCAACATCGCCTCAACAGATCAAGTAAATATGGCATTCCGGGAAGGATGAGGTTTCCATAAATTTGCTCCCCTCAATATGTGCCTCGAGGTTTGAAAAGAGTTTTGCACATACTAGAGGAACTTGCACATGGGATAAATGATCACGTTTTAAATCAAAGGTTTTAAGATAGATGCTCCCCTCAACATGTGCATTGAAAAATTGAAATCGTTTGTCACATGTGGGCGGGATAGCATGTACATCCTATTATAACCATTTACCTAATTATCGGTTTAAATCCAATTTAAATCACACATTCTCCCCGATCACAATTATCAAATCATTTGAAATTTGTGATCTCGTATAGATTTAAATTGATTTGAAAGCTTTTAAGGAGAATTGTGACTTGATTGTGAAAGTGTTTGAACCGATAAGGATCGGATTTTAAGACTTTAAACTCCATTTATAAAACATGCATGTATATCTTTTGAAAACAATTTTAATGCCAAATAACTTTTTAATTTAATTGAAATCATTCTCCCCTCAATCAATGACGTGGGTTGTTGATTGAGAGATAAAGATTTTGACAAATAAGTCGATGATTATCAAAAATAGAGATTGAGTTATTTTTCAAAGCATTTAGTTTTAATGAGATAGGAGTTTATAGAATCGAGCAAAGGATTTGAAAACATGGTAAAACATGGCTCGTTCTTTCTTTAAAACCGGGTTATTGCACGAAGATGACAATAAACCATTTCTCTTTCTCCCAAAAATATATTTTTTTTTTTTTTTTTTTTTTTTTTTTTTTATAAAAATTCGAACAACATCTAAAGTCCGTGTCATTCTTTGAATGACAGCACAAAACCGTAGATATAATCGAATTGAGAGAAACATGACAAAATGACAATATTTTTTGAAGATTTTGAAATTTTCAAATTTTATGGATTTTGAAAGTTTTATATTTTTCTATTTGATTTTGAAGGTTTTATAATTTTGTATTTTGCTTTTCAAAATTATTTACAAGAGATAGATGAAGATAGACCTTTACTCCTCGTCTTCCTCACGAAGGCGTTTGAGAGTTTCGGTTGAAGGCTTTTCAAACCAAGGCGTGGAAGAATAAACTCAAACGTTCTCTTGGAAGAGCTTTGGTGAAGATGTCCGCTAAGCGATATTCGGACCTCACAAAATATAGTTCCACCACACCTTTTCCACCTGCTCCTCGATGAAATGATGTCGAATGTCGATATGCTTTGCTCTAGAGTGTTGAGCGTTGTTGCATGAGAGAGCAATAGCACTTTTATTATCACGATGCGGAGGATTTTGTTGAATTCAAAGCCATAGTCGGATAATTGAGATCTCATCCATAAGATTTGAGCACAACAAGATGACATGGCTATGTATTCACCCTCTGTAGAGGAAATAGAAGTACTCATTTGCTTCTTTGAAGACCACTCACAAGCTTATCACCCAAAAGCCGAGCACCTCCGACGTGCTTCGACGTGTATCTTGACAACTGCATGATCGGCATCTGCATAGGCCGTTAGTGACATACGGTGTCCTTCGGTACCATAGTCCCATATTGATGGTTCCTTGGAGATACCGAAGACCCGTTTAAGCGCATCAAGGTGCTTTTTAGTAGGCTTAGCACTGGTATCTTGCACACATGCACACAGAGAACAAAATGTCCGGTCTACTAGCGGTGAGATACATCGAGGATCCAATCATACTACGATATTTAGTTTGGTCAATCATGATCCACGAGAGGTCCTCATCTAGTTTGGTTCGGTCAATCATGGGGTGTCAACAGGTCACTTGAATCAAATCCAAATTTCTTTAAAATCTACATTGCATATTTAGATTGATTTATGAAAATGCCTCCGGACTTTGAGAAATTTGTAATCCCAAGAAAAATGACATTTGTCCCATCATTGACATTTGAAACTTTGAACTCATTTCATTTGAAAAAGATCACATTCCATTGGGTCATCGAGGCAAAAATAATATCATCAACATAAATTTGAACATGAATCAAATGTTTGCACGACTTCACGGTGAACAATGTAGGATCAATCTGCTCCTTTGATGAATCCGGTTGATAGAAGAAACTTTGATAGTGTATCATACCATGCCCTTGGAGCTTGCTTTAAACCGTAAAGAGCCTTCTTCAAGCGATAAGCGTGAGTAGGATGCTCTTGATTCACAAATCCTTCAGTTGGTCGGCGTGAGCGACTTCTTTAAGATCTCCGTTTAGAAATGCCGTCTTTACATCCATCGATAAACCACCATGTTCTTGCTAGCGACATTAGCGAAAAGATTCGATGGCCTCGATTCGAGCAAGCGGAGCAAAAGATTCTTCAAAGTCTATACCCTCCTCTTGACGATATCCTTTAGCAACTAATCGAGCCTTGTTCTTCAACACATCACCATGCTCATCAAGTTTTACTTTGAAGATCCATTTTAGAGCTATAATCATAGCACGGATCGAGCGGTACTAACTCCCATACATCAAGTCGATCAAACTCATGAATTTCATCTTGCATAGCATTGAACCAGCTATCTTCATTCATAGCGGTTTTAACATCCTTTGGTTCGATCTTAGATAATACGGAGTTGAAGAAGCACCATAAGGCATCGGTTGCGAGTTGCTTCCGGGTTGATACACAGACGAGAGGATTACCAATGATGTTGTCTAATGGATGATCGTGAGTCCATTTTCGAGGTGTTCATGTGGCATTTGTTGAGGAACCGAGGTAGCTGAGTCGATGTCTCACGAAGAAGATGGTTTCGATGATGATTCAGAGTAGCAAATATGTTTTCAAATGGAGCATCTTCGTGAGTCGCAAAGGATTAACTTCATCATTGATGCGAAACATTTCCATGATGTACATTTGAAGAATGATGATTTGTAGATGAGATCAAGGATCGTGACGGGTGCTTCTTGACTTCTGATATCGAAACCGATGGATTGACTTCATTCACCGGAATATGAGCATCCTCTGTTGAAGGATCGAACCTCATTAGTAGTAGACTCATACAGTTCATCAAACATTGGATCAAACAATTTCTTTACATCATCTTCGGATGGAGGTACATATGGCGTTTCATGTGAGGAGTTTGGAACAAGTGATGAACCAATAGGGCTGTTTTGAAGTGCGGGTCTGGTGGAGTGTCCAGAGCCATTTGACCGGTCGACTCATCAAACGTAACGTGAATTGTTTCCATGATATTTGGGTTCTTTTGTTGTAGATTCGGTATCCCTTTTGTTTGGTGCATATCCTACAAATACTCCAATGTCGACTTTAGCTCTAAGTTTACCCAAGTCTTGACCTCATTAGTTGGATAGCACAAGGCACCAAACACACGAAGGAAAGATAAATTAGGTTTCTGTTGTGGACAAGTTCGTATGGAGTTTTTCCATGAATGGTGTGAATCGTGAACGATTTTGTGTGTAGCATGCGGTGGCAATTGCTTGACCCGAGAAACATTGGAACCTTTGAGTAGATCAAGCATTGTTCTAGCAGCTTCAACAAGAGTACGATTTCGTCTTTCAACTACACCGTTCGTTGAGGGGTTCGTGGAACACTTCTTTGATGGTGATTCCAACGCTTTCATAGAGTTCACTAAGTTGTTTGTTGACAAACTCGGCCCATTGTCTGCTCGATGATTTCGGCGGTTTTGTTTAGTCTAACTGCATTGTTTGATGAGTTTGATGATGATATCGAGTTTCATCCTTTGTCCTTAAGAACTTGACCGGTGAATCTAGAATAATCATCAACCACAACTAACACATATTTCTTTCCAAAGATATTCTGCACCCTCATTGGTCCACATAAATCCATATGAATCATATGAAGAACTTACGTGTGAGTTAGTAGGTTTGGGTTTATGGGCATACTTCTTGCTTTTTCCCAATTGACATCTTGAACAAAGATGATCCTTTTCATACTTTAGTCTAGGTAGACCTACAACTAAGTCCTTCTGGAAAGATCGTTGATGGTGCCAAGTTCAAGTGATTGAGACGACGATGCCATAACCATGACTTTGTTTTAGAGGCCTTTGATAATAAGCAAATTGGTGAAGCTCTCATCATGTCATCGATAGAGATAGTGTAAAGGTTTGAGCCACGAGTTCCTTTCAGCAGTTCCTTTCTATTAAGATCTCTAACAAAGCGGTATGTTTTCCGAAGGCTACTTCTAGGTCGTAATCACGAATTGTCCAACGAGAGAGCAGTTATGTCCTAAACCTTCCACATAATACACTGGAGATGACACTATCACCAACAACATAATCTCCATAACCCATAATAGCACCGAAATGATCATTACCAAATCTAATAGTCCCGATGAATTTGCTCACGAAGTTCATGAGCCGTGACGGTCTCCAATCATATGCTTGGAACAACTGAGTCCGTGTACCACGAACGATTTGAGCGATCTGCGGTTGAACACAGATAAGAATGGATAATCGGATAATTGGGATCCCCATGCAAGAATGGGTTCCATTTGGTTAGTAGCAACAGTTGGAACACCCACATCGTAAATAGAAGCATTCATATCGGACAATGAGGTAATGGAATCATTATGTAGATGCAATACTAGTGTCTCAGATTAGTCCTGTTTACGGTGTGACCACTTCTTAAGGGAATAGTTCTACCAGAGGCATCCATTTTCTAGTGGGCATTATCGATTGGTCTTATGACCAACGGTATCCAATAAGAACCTATTCTCTGAATGTTCTTCCTGTGGGTTTCATTGTTTTCTAACTTTCTTCGCTTTTGCCTTTTAGCCTTTTTAGCATGAATTTTAGCATTAACAATATTAACTGGACAATTAACATCATTAGGCAAAGCATTGACATCACATCCATGATTAGAAATGTAATTCAAGCAATCATCGGTACAAGGTTTGCAAATAGTATCGAATTGAATTAATTACTGATGCGCTTTATGGCTAATACTAGAATCAACACGATTCGTTTTATTCGATTCAAACTTAAGGTTCCTAGATTGTTCTTCTACTTTCTTCCAAAGTGCACATTCTTAGCTTGAGAGGTCCTATCATTCCTTGTACTTGTCTTGAGACTTTGACCTGCTCCCTTTAATGTCACTGATTACTCTGTAGAGGAATGGGAACATTGGTTTGTTTACTACTCTTGCACCACTGTTTAGATGTCTTGGGATCTCGAACTACATGCAGTGCACTACGGTTCACTTTCATAAAGCTAGATGTCTTGAGATTGGTACTCCTAGAAGGCACATTAGAGTTCACTTTCCTAGCATTGACATATCTAGAATCGAACTACTCAAGGTACACTACAACTCTCTTTCAAAACATTGGGAATCGAGTGCATCTCATATTTGGCCTTAGGCATTGAGCATGGAATCAAAGGGTTAACTCTCACCTAATGTCTTTGGGCATATGGTGATCAAGCATTCTAAGATTTCTTGAGATCGTTTGGCATATGAGCATGCATGTCCAATTGCATTATCATGAGGTTTCACTAGCTTATCCTCTTCAACAATCTCACGCAGCATTCTAAGCAATCCTTGAGGATGAGAAATATGTTTGAATGGCAAGTTTGTTGTTCCTTAGTGAGGGGACATATGTCACGGATAAAGCGTATGTATTACCGAGTGAACCTTAGATACAACATTCTCCGCATTGATCATTGGCATTTTCCCTTTTACCCGACTCTTGATTCTCAATTTCCTTTTGCAATGAAGTTATTTGTTCGTTGTTTTGTTACGAGTGACTTTAATTGATTCAAACAACTCATTGAAATGACGTTTAACCTTTTCATTCTCTTCTAGGAAACTTTCGTTTTCCTTTTGTAAAGCATTTACTAGGTTTTGAAGATGAAACGTTTGAGAATTCTGAGAATCTAAAGAAGGAGGCATTTGGGAACCTGTCATATTGTTAGTTTGACCCTTTAATTGAGAGATTTGGACTTTCAACTTTCTGATCGTGTTGCACTGAGCATGAATCTGTTCATCTCGTTTGTTTATTTGAAAAACCGCATCAAACTCGAACATCCAAGATGTCTTGAAATTTGAAGTTTTGACATTTTCTTTGAGATGTTGATATTTTAGTTGTAGATTAAAATACTCAACTTCTAGTTTAGAAAATGTTTAACCAAATTGTCATGATCATCCAGTTCAATTTTCACATTAAGTTTAGAATTAGCTTTTCAAGCTCAATGACACGATCATGGGAGACTTTCAGGGCCACAGATAGTTCATGAAATTTGGAAGCATTAATAGAGCAATTTGAAGCAGTGAAAAAGACATCTTGAGCAACACATTCAGTAATAAGATTCTCATTCAATGTATGCAGGTTCTTCCTCTCGATCTCATTATATTTTAATGCACGCTCATAATCACTAATTTCAACTATTATTGCATCAAATTCCTTTTCCATTCCCTTAATGTCTGTTTCTATCCCCTTTTTAAGACTCTCAAAGTGATCCTTTAAAAGTTTAAAGAAGGGCATGACCTCAGTTAAATAACATTCTTTCATTTGTTCAAAACCCCTTTCTCCTTCAGTTATGCCAGTGGGTGTGATCCTTTTCTTGCAAGTTTTCTCAAAATCAACAAATAGTTGAAAAATAACGTATTGGCTAATTAAGATATTGCTTTTAGTGGCAATTGTTCTAGGAACAAGATGCATTGGTGTGTTAGGAGGATACACAGTAGCTTTAGGCATTTTCCAAAGGGGAGGATTTGTTTCTACAATATTTTCGGCTTTCTGCTTATCTAAATCCATTTTCCAGAAGACTTGTTCGGGAGTCAACAAAGTCTGAGGCTTAAACTTGTTTAATGCAATCCAGTTTTCCTTCTTATAATCATGAGGAGTGATATTTATGTTCTTCTCTTTGCATTTGGGGTCATCTAGTTTTTTGTTCATCCTTTCCCTAGTGACTTCATCTGATTTCTTATCTTCCTCGATTGCACTCAACGCAACTAGGTTTTCGCTAGGCTTAAGAATTTCATTACCATCATAAATCACCTTTTGAGCATTTCTAGCCTTTTGATTACCTCTGGATTTGGTTCCTCAACAAGGGAATGCTATGCTTATCGCTAAAGACTCGATGTTTGGTGACCATGTGAGCGATCGAATGGTGTTTCCTTGTATGTACAACTTGTTTTCAAGTTTGTTTTTCAAAGTTTTCGATTAGAAAATCTCTCAAGAGCTTTGATTCTTTTGCATTAAATTCTTGCTTAAGCATTTTCACGTTTTCTTGAAGTTCTTGTTTTGCTTAATTGTTTTAGAAAGTTTTTCTTGCAAAGAATTTAATTCTTGTTTCAATACTTCTTCTCTAAAGTTACTTTTTCTAATTATGCACGCACTTGGTCATCCATTTCCCGCTCACGCAGTGGTCAACTCAAATTTTGCACGTTGTTCATAAATGGCAACACGTTCCTTATAGGCATTTAGTTCAGAGATAATGGAATCATCAGGAGCACATGCAGTGAATTCATCAAAGACATAGTCATTGTTGACTGCAGAAGATGCATCACTAGGTACAACTTCACTTTCACTTTGTTTCACGTATTGATCATATGGGACAATATTGATATTACCCGTATTTTCAATATTTGATTCAAAAGTTTCGGTTGGTTGTACTTTGTCATGCATCTGTTGCACATCAACATCATCATATAGCTTTAATACCTCAGAGATGAGTTTGTCCTTGGATGGGCCTGCTTGTGGTGAAGACGAGATCTTGGGAGAAGCCATTGAGAGATGCTAGCCATAAAGATTGTGTGTGCGATGGGTCCATCATCTACATCGAATCGTATGCATCACGTCGTGACTTGAAAGGCGTTCGATGATTGTGACCTATCTCCGAACAGTCGCTCATCCACATCTCGCATCATAGGTCTTGGCATTGCCCTCAAGAAGAAACAAGCAATTCCTCTTTATCCAACGCAGCACCATTGTCCCGAGCTTGTGCCAAAGAACATCTTATCTCCGGTAATCAAGATTCGTGGGCGCTTTGAGATGTGCGGTTCCTTGCAATGTGTCCTTCACCACCACAGTTGTAGCATTTGATTGTTTTAGCTTGACCTTGGTTACCATTTCTTCCTCGATTCGGTTGCCCACATATCCTCTACCAAAGACCACCCCTTCCCCGATCATACTGCCTTTCCGAACCGGTTGCACCACGATCCTTCCATCTTTAATAGTGGCTTGATTATGTGGGTTAGATGCGCTTCGAGGTTGTTGTTGGTTTGTGGGAGAGAATTCATGTTTTGACTAATGAGAAGAGCAAGTTGATTAATGATGTTACCCATGTGTGCATCAAGATCGACTTGTTTGAACCGAGGATCGTGGATGAGTTTGTGATTACCATTACCCAAGGGTATGACTTGTGATGCTTTGGTTGTGATTCCAATGTTTGAGTAGAAAGTGTTGAGTCATTAGACGAACTTGTCTCACCTGGTTGGTTTTGAACCGATTGAGAATCAACTTTTCAAACATAGCATGTCTCTCATTTCAAGGAGGAAGGCATAGAGTTGCTCATAGTTTGTATGCTTCAATCCTTTAGTGAGTTTCACGGATGTAACAAACTTGTGCCATTCGGATTCATGTTGTTCACAAATTTTGAGTTCAAGCGAATGTTAGGCATAGTCATCTTGATGTTCCTCATGTCATTCACTAACTTATGAAATCTCACATAGTACTCATAGACACTCTCATCCGGTTTCATCTTGAAGTGCTCAAATTGGCCATAGAGTTGGGATTCCCCTGTCTTCCATAGTTAATTTCGAACCGAGAGAAGCATCTTAACGTTATCCCAAATGACCTTTGCATCGGTGTTATGATTGATCGACTTGTAGATGTCTTTAGGAAGACCTTGAAGAACAATGTTTGAAGCCCCGATATCGCATCGAATCTCTTTTTCTCCTCATTATCAAGCTCATTGTACATCTTAGGTCCGTCCATTCCGTGAGACAGAGTACCATCTTCATTAGTATCAAGTATGTCTCTAGTCGTTTCAACCCGATATGGTCCTTCATCAATGGATTTGAGAATGTTTACACCATTTTCCTTTCCAAGGCAATACAATCGATTCGTTGAGCCCAAGAATCGTAGTCGATTCTGGCCAAGCATTGGTGGATTTAGTATCTCGAGCCACCGCTTGAACATCCCGGCAGCGATGGAGATGACATTGGGAACATTGGGAATGTTGGTAGACATGTTAAGCATTATACGGGATTTTATAACTCTATGATTAAACCGGAAATAGATTCTTTCACGGATTTTACTAAATCAAGAGAAAACCGTAAACAATCACTCAAGTTGCTAGATGATAACGTGCTAACTCGCTACCAAATAATGCACTTAGTCGCTAGAAATTAGTGCACTAAGTCGCTAACCCTTAATTCGCTACACGTCTAAGTCGCTAGAGTCCCAAGTCGCCAGCGGAAAAGCAAGTCGCTAAGTAGTAACTCGCTATGCACTAAGTCGCTAGCCAAATTTGTGCGAGAATTGCTACACAAGTCGCTAGATATGCAAGTCGCTAAAGAGCAACTCGCTCTGGACTAAGTCGCTACCACAAGTCGCTAACCGTAGTGGAGATTCCACTACTTGTACTTTTAACTCGCTAGCTCTAACTCGCTAGCTTTTATAACTGTAAGTCGCTACAAAACAATGAAGTAAGTCGCTACCAAGAAAACAAGTCCGAGAGCTAAGTCGCTAGCTTGAAAACCAAATAACCTTCACTTTTCAATCCAAAAACAACCCAACCAAGATGATTCAAGCTTACCAAATGAAAACCTAAACACTTTTGATGATTCTAAACATAAAAGTACCAACAAAATTCAAACTTTAACACAAGAAATCAACCAAATGATGCAAAACCACTAAACTTTTCAAACTCAAAACCACCTAAAACCACTATAAATCCAAAGATGTGCAAGATATGATCTAACCATGGCTCTTGATACCAATTGTAAGATATAACTTTTCACATACACATCAAACCATAACACAAGGTGGCGTATAAGATGGAATTCTAGAGAGAGAAAGTTAGAGGTTTAGGGAACTTAGTGAGAGAAAGTGAAAGATATTATTATGAGCTCAACTCTACCTTGGAAGGTAGAGTATTTATAGTCTTACATAACTCGCCACACTTTAATGTGGATCGGGCATACAGATGGGTAAAGACCCGTCTGTCCTCCACGGTGTTACATAACTAAAATACTACTTAACTTAAAAGAACTACGACTACGAGCTTTCTAACGATTACATATACTTGAGGTGACCGACTCTTTAATACCGGGAATTTCTAATTCCTATGACCCTACCGAAAGTATGTTCACTTCTTAAAGGGATAGTTCTACCAAGAGGCGTCCATTTCCTAATGGGCATTGATCTAGATAATTTAGGGCACATCTCATTAAGATTGAATTTATGCCGTGAGGTATCCACCGATAACCTATTTTACTAAATTTCCTTCCTGGGTTTCTAATGTTTTCTAACCTTCTTTCGGCATTGCTTTCTAGCCTTCTTAGCTTGAATTTACGTATTCACTATCTTAACAGGAATTTTAAAGATTAATCACTCATTCACACCACATTCATGATTAATGTGAAACCAAACAATTATCATTACATGTTTTGCGAGTAGCGAATTGAATTAATTACGAAGACGCTTATAGATAATACTAGAATCAACACGATTCGTTTTATTCAACTCAAACTTAATGTTCCTAGGGTGGTCTTCTACTTTGTTCCATTGCACATTCTTAGCTTGCGAGGTCCTATCTTGCTTTGTATTGCCTGAAGGCTTTGACCCGATTGCCTTTGTGTCACTGATTACTCCTGTAGAGGGAATTATGGGAACATTAGTTGGTTGAGGTACCTTTTGCATTCCTGAACTAGACGTGCAGGGATCTGAACTAATTGAAGGCACTTTAGAGTTCACTTTCTTAACATTGGGCATAGAAGTGTTGTGATCTGAGCTGCTCGACGGCATATTAAAATTCACTTTCTTAATGCTAGGCATAGAACAAGGCATCACAGCTTTACCTTTCTCACAAAAGGATTTGGGACATGTTGCTCGTAAACATTCTAATAGCTCCTGAGATCGTTTGGCCTGCATGCAAACCTAATTTCTCTACCAAGTGGCTTATTTATGAAATCCTCTTTAACAATCTCTCGGAGACATTCTAGACTATCCTTAAGGTAAACAAAATAGTCATGAAATGCAAGTTCGTTATTTCTAAGATGAGGAGGAATGTATTTAACGATCACAAGATATTTGCGAGTCTGCAGATGACTTTGATGCAACATTCTCATTAAAGACAAGTGGCATTTTCCCTTTTACCGACTCCTCGATTCTCAATTTCTTTATGTAAAGGCGTTATTATTTCGTTGTTCTTGTCACGAGTGACTTTCATTGAATCATATAACTCTTTAAAGTGTTGTTTCACCTTTTCATTTTCTTCTAGAAAACTCTCATTTTCCTTTTGTAAAACATTAACCAAGTTTTGAAGATGAAAAGTCCGAGAACTACGAGAATCTAAAGGAGGAGGCATTTGGGAGCCATCACATTGTTCTTTTCACCCTTTAATTGTGAAATTTGGGTTCTCATTTTTCCGATCGTGTTACAATGAGCTCGAATCTGTTCATCACGCTTGTTGATTTCAAAAGCGCATCAAATTCAGGAGCATCCAAGGATGTCTTGATATTTGAGGTTTTAATATTTTCTTTTAGATGTTGATATTTCAATTGCAAAGCAAGATGCTCAACTTCCAATTTAGAAAACTGTTTCACCAGTTATCATGATCATCCGTTCAAATTTTTCATGCAATTTAGAGTTAGTTTTCTCAAGCTCAATGACACGATCATGGGAGACTTTTGAGCAATGATAATTCATGAAATTGGGATGCATTAGTTGAACAATTTGTGGCGATGTAAAACACATCTTGAGTGATACATTAAATCGATTCTCATTTAAGGTATGAAAGTTTTTCCTCTCAATCTCATTATATTTTAATTCTCGCTCATAGTTATTGACCTCAACTATTATTGCATCAAATTCCTTTTCCATTTCTTTAATATCCGAATCCATCCCTTTTAAGACTCTCAAATTGACCTTTAATTGTTTAAAAAAGGCATGACCTCGTTAAATAGCATTCTTTAGTTTGCTCAAAACCCTCTCCCTTGATTATCCCGATGGGTGTGATCCTTTTCTTACATGTCTTCTCAAAATCAATAAATAATTGATAAATGACATCTTGTTGATTAAGGTCTTGCTCTTAGTGGGGATAGATCTAGGACGGGGGATATCTGATGGGAAGCATTCTCCCACATGGGGATTCTGCTCAACAAACTCATCGACTTTTTCATGTCCATATCCTTTTCCGAACACTTGTTCGTGGGGTCACCGTGTTTGAGGTCTAAACTTGTTAAATGCAATCCAATTTTCCTTAGCATAGTTGGGTGTTTTAAAAGCGATGTTGTTTTCTATGCATGAGGGGCTCTTAAGTTTTCATCCAATTTCTTCCTAGTAACCTCTTCTAACCGCTTATCTTCCTTAGTGCACTCAGTATAACTAGGTTTCCGCTAGGCTTAAGGATTTCATAGCCATCATAGATTACCTTCGAGCTTCTCTTGCTTTCTTACCATACTCGTGGTTGGGTTCCTTAATAATGGGAATACTATGCTTATCGCTTAAAACTCTATGCTTAGTGACCATGTGAGCGATCAATGGTGTTCCCTTGTACGTACAACTTATTTTCAAGCTTGTTTTTCAAAGTTTTAGATTAGAAAAGTCATTCAAAAGTTTTGATTCCTTAGCGTTAAATTCTTGTTTAAGCACTTTAACATTTTCTTGAAGCTCTTGCTTTTGCTTATGATTTTAGAAAGCTTTTCTTGTAAGGAGTTTAACTCTTGTTTTAACACTTCTTCTCTAAAATTACTTTTTCTAATAATTGTACGCATTTGGTCACCCATTTCTGCTCACGGGTAGTTAACTCAAACTTAGCACGTTGTTCATAAATAGCAACTTGTTCTTTATAGGCATTCGATTCGAGGTAACATAATCATCGAGGGCACATGTTGAATTCATCAAAACATAGTCATCATTGATCGCAGAAGATACATCACTTGGTACAATCTCACTTTCACTTTGTGTCACATATTGATCATATGGGACAATATTACTATTACCCTCATTATCAATATCGATTCATAAGTTTCAAGAGATTGTACTTCATTATGTATCTTTTGCTCATCAACCTCATCGTATAATTTTAATACCTCCGAGATGATTGATTCTTTGGATGGACCACTTGCTTAGATGATGAGACCTTTGAGAGACCATTGGAGAAATACTAGCCATGAATATTGTCAGGCAAGAGGTTCATTATCGACATCGAGTCAAATGCATCACGATCTGCAACTTGAAAGGCATTTTGATGATTGTGACCTATTTCTGAATTGGTCGCTCATCTACATCCGCATCATAGGTCTTAGCATTCCATTCAAGAAGAAACAAGAACTCCTCTTCATCCGTAGCTGCTCCATTATCCCGAGCTTGCACAAGCAACATCTTGTCTCTAAAGTATTTCGCATTACGTGGACGTTTGGAGATATGCGGTTCCGCATAATATGTCCTCACCACCACAGCTTGTAGCATTTGACCGGCTTTTCTTGCCCTTGATTGGCATTTCTTCCACGATTCGATTTGCCACATATCCTCCACCTACTCCAAAGATTACCATAACCGCTCCAACCATCCCTTGTTCATATCGTCTTCCTTGCACATTTCGCACCACAACCTTACCATCTCGGCGGTAGCTTGATTGTGTGGATTGGATCTTTGTTCGAGATTATTTTGGTGTGTGGGAGGAGTTCATATTTTGACTAACCATGAGAGATAGTTGATTAATGAAGTTTTCCATGAGTGTGTTTGAGTCGGGAGGCTTATATCTTTGGATCGTGGATGAGCTTGTAATTACCATTACCGTGGGTATGACTTGAGAAGCTTTGGTGGTAATTCCAACATTGGTGTAAAAGGCTATAGAGTCATTTGTGAACTAGTTTCTCCACGCTTAGATTTGAACTGCTCAAGAATCCTTCGTTCAAACATAGCATGTCTTTCATTCGAAGAAGGAAGGCATCTGATTGCTCATAGTTGGTGTTCTTCAATCCTTTGGTTAGCTTCACAGAGGTGACAAATTAGTACGATTCAGATTCATGTTGTTCACAAACTTTGAGTTCAACTGAATATTTGGCATGGTCATTTTGATGTTCCTCATGTCATTTACAAGCTTGTGGAATCTCACGTAATATTCATAAACACTTTCTTCGGTTTCATCTTAAAGTGCTCAAATTCATCATACAGTTGTGATTCTCTGTCTTCCTTGGTAAGTTCGTAACCGAGAGAAGCATCTTGACATTGTCCCAAACCGCCTTAGCTTCGGTGTTGTGATTGATCGACTTGTAAATGTCTTTGAAAGACCCAAGTATAATGTTTGAAGCCCCGATATCGACATCGAATCTCTTTTCTCCTTATCATCGAGCTCATCATATGTCTTTGGTCTATCCAATCCAAAGATCATTGTTCCATCCGCAGAAGTGTCAATTATGTCTCTTGTAGTCTCAATCGATAAGGTCCTTCATCAATTGACTTGAGAATGTTGACTCCATTTTCCTTTCCCGCACAATACAACCGAATTCGTTGAGCCCATGAGTCATAGTCAGTTCTATCAAGCATGGGTGGAAGAGTGTCTGAACCAGGTGCTTGAACATCCTCGCCATGAGAGATGATTGTAGGCACGCTGGTAGACATGTTTACGATTTCACGGATTTTATAACTTTATGATTAAACCGAAATAGATTCTTTCACAGGATTTTACTAAATCAAGAGAAAACCGTATTAGAAACAAATATTAACCAAGTCGCTATAACCCTTGAACTAAGTCGCTAAGTCACCAAGTCGCTAAGTAGCAACTCGCTAAACCTCAATTCGCTGTGAATCAAGTCGCTAAGTACAAGTCGCTAAGACCCAAGTCGCTGAACACAAGTCGCTAAACCACCAAATAGCTAAGCAGACAAGTCGCTAAAGAACAACTCGCTAAGTATCCAAGTCGCTAAGAATCAACTCGCTAAGAACAATAAGGACAAGTCGCTAGAAGTAATAGAGACAAGTCGCTACGCCAACCAAGTCGCTAGCCGAAGTGGACTCTCCACTATGTTGTACTGTTTGTCGGATTGTCTCAATAGACAAGTCGCTACTACTTTAACTACAAGTCGCTGCAGATTAACAAAGCAAGTCGCTACGAAGAATATTAGTCCGAGACACAAGTCGCTAGGTTGAAAAACTTAAATACAAACCTTTCCAATCCAAAACAAGCCCAACTACAGTGATTCAAGCTTTCCAAATCAAAACCCAAGCACTTACAATGATTCTAAACACAAAAGTACACTCAAAATCCAAACTTTAACACAAGAAATGATCCAAATGATGCAAAACCCACTAAACTATTTCAAACCCAAAAACCATATAAAACCACTAGAAATCCAAGGATATGTAAGAGATATGATCAAACCATGGCTCGTGATACCAATTGTAACATATTGGATTTCACAAACACATCATACCAAATACATAAGAGGTGTATACAAGGTTTTAGAGAGAAAGTTTTAGAGAGAAAGGAAGAGTTTTGGGAACTATGTGAAACAAAGAAAATGGTATTGAGCTCCAACCCTACCTTGGGAGGTAGAGGTATTTATAGTGTCTTACAATAAACGCCTCCTACGGCCGTGGATCGGATATACGGTGGGTAAAGACCCATCCGTCCTCCACGGTTTTACTTAACTAACTTCTTACTAACATTAAATAACTACGACTACGAGCTTTCTAATGATTACATATACTTGAGGTGACCGACACTTTAATGACTGAATTTTCTAATTCCTAACATTTTCAATCTAATATTCAATTAGCGTTTATGTTTTCATAATTGGGGATCTTGATTCTTTCGCTATAATTATTGCTTTTAGCTCGGTTAATACATGATTATTATGATTCCCCATGTTATTTTGATTCGTGTCATATCATTATTGGTTGTTTAGGATGTTTGATCTAGTTTAAGTGGGTTTTGGGTCAAACATGAACCTAATGGTTTAGGCGCGGTACCTCAGCACTAAAAGGTTAAAAATTGATAATTCTTTTACCCTAGGGAAAAAATTGATGGTTACGGCGTAATCTATTGCTAATTGTAACCCTGTGATGTGCTCAGTTTCTGGGGAATGTTACGGCGTAACCTGTGGGTTATGTTACGCCGTAACCACGTCTGTAGTGTAATTATGGCGTAACCTGTAATGTTGGTTACGCCGTAACTGGTCATCAGTATGCACGAATTCTGACTTATATTTGTTTTCCTTTCAGACAACAACAACAATCCCGCTAAATGGGTCAGGTTCTTGGCATTCGATGATGAAGAGATAAGGCAGCTATGCAGGATGACTATTTGATGCTGTCAAGAAAAGAAATTGATCAGCCCGAAGCTCTTGATTTCAAGGCATTTGATGGAATCGATAATGGGTCTGCTGGTAGGAAGCTTAGAAAGTTCTGCAAAATCAAGTTCACAGACTCCGGGGATTCATTTACATGCAATGCTTGGTTGAGGCTCTTTAGGATCAATGACCCAATAATCCCCGAATATGTTCGAGAGTTTCTGGCAACGGTCGAGTTCAAGAATGAGATTAAAAATGATGATATGGCTGTGTTTTATTTTCAGCTAGCAGGGGTTAAAAGGCAGTTGACATTGAATGAGTTTATGGTAAGAATGGGTTTGTACACTGAGAAGGAGTTGAACACTGATGTTTTTGATGAATCTTATAAGACTTGTTGAAGGCACATGCCCGATACCTATGACCCCACTGACTACTTCAACAGCATTTCTGCTGTGTCGGGGTACAACTCAAAGCACCCACCTTCCTACACCTTGTTTATGAGCCCGATTCGTCGACTTGTGCACAGAATTATTGCTTGTTCTCTAAAAGCAAGGCATTCGGCTAAGGAAAAAATGACCATGGATGACCTATACCTCTTGCATGGGATGGACGGGGGTAATCACATTGATGTCCCCCATTATTTGGCGAGGTTTATGGCTAATGGGGCTAAGGGTTTCTCCGGGAAGAGTCCGATTCAAGGAGCTCATTTCATTGCTAGGTTGGCTAGAAGCTATGGATTGATGTCGGAGGAGGCATTAGCTTGGGTGACCCGTGGTAGAGAAACTAGTTTGATTGGGCATAATAAGCTGCTGGAGTTTGGGATTTGTACCCAAAATATGCTTGGTGAAGTTGAGTTGATGCGAACAACCCCGAGGAGAGAAGTAGGGGAAGCTAGTGGTGCTGGACCGAGTGGTGGCCAAGTGGAGGTCGAGGAGCGAGTGCCTAGGGGTCGACGTAGGGCACATGTGAATGTAAGGGATAGGTTACAGTTGATTGATGAGAGGCTTGAAAGGATGGCGACCCTCTTCCATGAGGAGATTGATGGCCTTACTGTAGGTTTATATGGATTAAGTAACCAATTTGAGGGTTTTTCAGGTACACTTGATCAGGTGCAACAGCTTCAACAAGACTTTTTCAGCTGGAGCGCGGATCGGACAAGCCAAATGCTCTAGGAGATGTACCTAAACCATCCTGGATGGCATGGACCTGGCTACGTGTATCAGCCCGACATCCCTGACATCGGCACCCAGCAAGGAGTGGCATATATGCAGGCACAACCGACTCCTGGTAGCACCACCAGCACCCCGTATGACCAGACTCCATTCCATTCGATGGATCATGACCACCACAGGGACGAATGATTCCCCTGTTATTTGAACAATTTCAAAACAATTTATGTCTGTAATAACTCTAAAACTAGGATATTTGTGTTGTCGTTAATCAATAGTACCTATAGGTACAAATTTTCCTAGTATTTCTGTGCAGGTTTTGAAGCTGTGATACAGTTACGGTGTAACCATTTAGGTTAGTTACGCCGTAACCAGTGGGCAGGAAGAATTTGTTGAGGGCATTATAGTTAAGGCGTAGTCACCGGATAAGATACGCAGTAGCAACCTTCTAACCCACCTTCAACCCTTAGTGAGACATCTTGGGCAAGCATTTGAGAGGGGAGTTTATTTCTTTCTCGGTTATTTTTCATTTCTATTTTCTTTTTCCTTTTTATTTTCATACAAATGGGACTTTGTATACTTTAAGTGGGGGGATAGGAATAGAAATGAAGTGTATGATTACTTAGCCTACTTGCCCTAATTTTCTAGTTGGTTTTAAAATTTTTAAGCTCTTTCGAAAATTTGTTGTCATATTTTTAACCAATCTAGAATTACATATAGCCGAGCACACTATAACCCTTAATGTCATTGGTGAGATTTAGCCTTTCCGTTTCCCCTATTTTACCCAAATCTACCAAATATTGAGTGTGCCGATAGTATTGTAGACTTTAGAACTTGGCTTGTACATCACTTCGAGACTATAGACGAGTAGTGTATCAAGTTATCTTGGTGCATTTGGAAAAGGCAATTTGAAAAGGCAAATGTTTTAGGATTAAACCCAAATAGCCCATATGTGTTTACTTTCGTGTGTTTATCGATTAGTCGCATTGACTTTTCGACCTCCGTGATAACCCTTTTTGTTGCACTCACCTTTAGCGCAAGATACCCCTAGTTACACCTATTTGAGCCTATCCTTTCTAACCCTTATTTTCGTTACACCTTTACACCTTAGCCTACCATGTAGTCTTATCTTATGATCTTGAAGTCATTGTTCGCCCTAGTTCGAGGTTTTGAGTGAAAGTTTCGGAAAACGTACCAAATCAAAGACATCTTATTGAAGATCGTTGAAGATCCCCCAATATTCTCCTTATGCTCATCTCAAGTGGGGGGGTAAGTATGTTAAAAAAAATTATAATAAGAAAAAGCACTATGATATAAGTACATATTAGTTCTTGTTGATAAAAATGCAAAATATTGTAGCACTATGTGATTAAAAGATATTAGCATCGAGAAAAACACCTCGATCACATTCGAAGATTGGAAGTTAGTCAAGACACCATCGGTTCTCGGAAAAGGAAATATATTCAAATGGTGCATTCTCGTGACGCCTTATGATCCTGTTTCGTATCTTAAAGTTGAACCTTGAATAAATGGTGGGGCGATGGTGACTTGGTTTTAAGCTAAGACTATTTGTTTTCTTTTTCTTTACACCCATTAAAATATCTCATGCCTTACCTAACCCTTTTTGTCTTGAAGCGTGTCTAGGTGATGCAGCGAGCAATCCTTGATGTCTTGGCCATGGATTTGGTCATGTATCATTGATTTTGTCCACTTCGCCGTGACACGTTAGTAATGACACTACCCCCATAGCCTTTGAATCACTATCAACCCAACATTGCCTTCTAAAACGGTCTTGACCTTAGCTCTAGTGGTAGACATGTGTGTAATTGCCAAGCTTATGATAGAATACTTGCTATGCCCGTACAATTGAGTGATCACCCCGAAATTAACACTTATATTAGAATGAGCGTGAGAGTGTTTTCGTTCCAATTTCGTGAGGTGTTCGGCTCGTATAAATATTCTAGTATGGAACTCTTAACTGTACATTCCTTTATTTACTCCGGGGATGTATCTTTTATAATCTAAAAAGTCTACTTGAGGGCAAGTAGAGTTCAAGTGGGGGGATATTTGATAACATCAAATAATCCTAATATTCTAAGTGTTAATTTCCCCCTTTATCATAATATTATGATTAAAATGCTATTAGAAACATCCTTATTCCTTATTATTTCATTTCAGAAACTATTTCATGCATGGAAGCGATAATTGGACATTTCTAAGCCCAAGGATGATTTTCTCCCACAAACTACGGCGTAACGAAGTGATGAAGTTACGCCGTAATCAAGTTCATGAAGAATACGGCGTAACAATGGAGTATAGTTACGTTGTAACATGACCACTGAACATGAAGCACCAACTTTACGAAGACTACGGCGTAACCCTCTGTTGGGTTTTAGGTTCCTTGTATGATGAATTACTTTAAGTAATGGAACCACGGACAAGCTTGAAGATAACCACGGATGAAGAAGTGTAACCATCGATGAAGATAACCATGACTAGTAGTATTCTCAGAATCACGATAGTACATTGTAAACACTGCTAGTTTTACGTAGTCGGTTAGTTTATTGTATCGAGATAAATATGGAAAAGATATTTATCTTGTAGGTTACGATTGTATATTGTATAGGACTCCTTAGCCTATAAAAGGAGGTCCTAGGCTAGGTTAGATATACGTATGTTTTATATCTAAGGTCGATACACTTCAAGGTTGCAAAACCCTAATATCGTAAGAGTATTCGTATTAATAAATAATATTGAGGTGTTGAATGTTAATTGTTCTTCTTCTTAAGATTAAGTATTAAATTCGCGTGATACTTAATAAGTTCTTTGTTCAAGTCGGTTTCTATATTAGATCGTTTGCTCAACTGGGATCAACAAGTGGTATCGAGCTTGTGATCTAGAAACCGTATCAAGAAGAAGTCCGTTAATCTGCACTCAAGGAAGTTAAGATGTCGAAGAAACTCATATGGTGATCGCTTAAGGTTCCCATGCTCAAACATGGTGAATATCAAATCGGAGGATGCGAATGAGGCAATACATTCGCATGATTGACTATGCTCTATGGGATGTTGTTGAAAATGGAGATACTCTTCCTTTGAAGGGTGAGGATGGTAAGGTGATTACCATTGTTAGTGAACCCGATAAAGCTAAGAGGAAGATGGAGATCAAAGCTCACGCCTTTCTCCATGGGAATACCTAATGAGTTTGCATTAGACTTTGATCAGTATGAGTCGGCTAAAGAACTATTGGATGCTCTTGAATTAAGGTTTCTTTGGTAATGAAGCTACCAAGAAGTCAAGGATGAACATGCTTAAGCATCGCTTTGAAACCTTCACCGCTCAAAGTGAAGAAAAGATTGATGGTACATACAATAGGCTTCAAAAACTCATCATCAAGCGAAGGCGTGGGTTACAAGTTCCTTCAAGAAGATATTAATTTGAAGTTCATAAGGAGCTTATCATCCGATTGGGCTATTCATACAATTGTGTGGAGAAATAAGATGGACTTTGCTACAATGACTCTAGACAATCTCTTCAATAACTTGAAGGTTTATGAGTGCGAGAATAACTTTTCTAACTCGTCTTCTTCTAATCAAAACATTGCTTTTGTATCCACTAATCATAAAAGCTCACAAGATGTATCCACTGCGCTTATGGTATAACCACGGCTATTGCAAACAATACCACCGTTAGTGATAATGTCGGTGATGGTGCAATTTGTGCTTTTTCGCCGACTTAACCACTAGTGTTGATGTTTTGAATCAAGATCTAGATCAAATTGATCCCGATGATCTTGATGAAATTAATCTTCAATGGCAAATGGCAATCTTGACTCTTCAAGCAAGAAAGTTTCGAGGAGGACTGGAAGACATGTTAGGTATGATGGTCAAAGGAGAGTGGATTCGACAAAAGCAAGATGGAGTGCTTTAGCGCAAGAAGAAAGGTCACTTTGCTGGGAATGTCGAGCTCTAAAAGACTTGAAGGCATCAAGAAGACAATGAAGAGCCTACTATTTCTTGACTTTGGTTGCTCGGGATGGACTTGGTGATTATGATTGGAGTGATCAGTTGAAGAAGGTCCAAATGCAGCTTTTCTTGCTAGTGAAGCTTCAAAAGAGCATAACTTTGCTTTAATGGCCTATGCTTCATCTTACGGTTCGATTCGAGGTATCTAATGATTCTATAACATCTACTTGTTCTTTTAAATCATGTTCGATAACTTAGAGTCTCAAAAGGCTATCAACGAGAGTATGAGAAAAGAAGTAGAGATTGACTCTAGATAACTTAGGATATAGAGTTGGTTTAGAGGTGTGGAAGAGAAGCTAAAATTCAGTATTAAATGTGAGTTTGAGTATGTAGAAAAGATAAATATTCTAGGTGGTGAAATTGATCTTAAGAACAGAGAGATTAAAATGCTTAAAGATAAACTAGTCGAGGCGAGAAAGTGTTAAAGTTCGTGCCCTAGAGGAAAAAGAAAAACATATTGTTAGGGTTGCTAAATTACAATATGCTTCGATCTTGTACTGAAACCAATTGGCCAAAAGCGCTTAGAGATGGTACTGGTATAGGTTACAATGATATGCCACCACCCCTTTAATGAAACATGCACCACCGTTAAAGAAGCTGTCATTTAGTAGTGAATTCGGTTTTAATAAACACATTGAAGAAGTAAATAAGATGAAATACCTAAGATAAGTTCGATAAGTTATCCGGTGCTCCCATAATTGAAGATTGGGAATCGATTCGAGGATGTTAGTCTTGAATCAACTAAGTCCGAAAAGAAAGAGCCGATTAAGAAAGTTGATTCTAAGCAAGTCAACCCTGTACCTAGATTTGGAGCTAAAATTACCAAGAAAGTTGTAGAGTACAGAGAAATTCCTAGGAACAGATGAAACAATTTAAACCTAGGGAAATCAAAGAAACTTAAATGGTCTAATTTCTAGCAGTTAGGTGATGAGTTTCAATGTGTTAATAAGGCTTGTTTTGTGTGTGGTAGTTTTGAACATTTACAGAGGAATTGTAATAAAAGCAGACCACAAGTTTGGAATCATTGGAGGAGAGTAAATCATAAAAACTTTTCAAGAAAACAAATCCTCATCCTAACAAGTAACATGATTCCAAGAGCAGTCTTGATGAGAAATGGGAATACAAAATCTATTGTCACCGCTTCACCTAAATGGGTTCCAACCACTGCTAATCAAAATGTAAACACGGATAGCGAGTGTCAAACCATCGATACGCCAAATATCACCACCGATTCAAAAGAAGTTTTAAAATTCCTAAGGTGATAAGCGATATAGTGGTTGGAAATCATTTTTATGTCATAAGGCCTCAAAGAAGTTGGCAATGGAAGCCTAAGACAAAGGTTTTACCATATGTCAACTGTGCATCAATGGACCTAACAAAATTTGAATATTTTGATGCATTGCGAGACCCAAGTCGATCTTGACTTGGGTCCACAAGAGAACTAATTTGTGTAATCTTATGTGCGTGGCAATCTTCAAACCGAGCTAAAAGATAAAGGAGTTTTTGATAGTGGTTGCTCTGGGCACATGACTTGGGATGGAAGCAATTTGGAAGATTTTGAAGCTTATGATGTAGGATATGTGGCATTTGGCAATGATCCAAAGGGAGGAAAGATACTTGGCGAGGCACAATCGAGCAGGAAGCTAGACTTTGAAAAGGTCTATTTGGTACAGGGGACTAAAGTACAATTTGTTCGGTGTTTCTCAAATGTGTGATAAGAAAACGGGTACTTTTGGGAAACCGAGTGTGTGGTGTTATCTCCCGAGTTTAAGATGCCCGATGAGAAGTTTATACAACTTAGGGTACCTAGGAAGGAAAATATATCTTGTTTGATCTTAAAATGTTCTTCCTAATAGGTCCTTATGTTTGTTTGCTAAAGCATCCGTTGATGAGTCAAAACTGTGGCATAGAAGGCTAGGTCATCTAAATTACAAAACAATCAATAAACCGGTAAAGGAAACTTAGTGAGAGGTTACCTTCAAAGGTTTTGAGTGTAAGGAACTGTGTGGCTGTCAAAAGGAAAACAACATAGAGCCTCTTGTAAGACCAAAGCTGTAAACACCATAACACAACCATTGTTTATGCTTCATATGGACTTATTTGGACCAACCTTTGTTAGAAGCTTGAACCATAAGCAGATTTCCTAGTTATCACCGATGATTATAGTAGATTTTCTTGGGTATACTTTTGGCTACTAAGAATGAGACTAGTGAAATTCTTAAGAGTTTCATTACTAAGATAGAAAATCTAGTAAGTCATAAGGTCAAAGTAATCGGATGTGATAATGGAACCGAGTTTAAGAATAATGTGATGAATCGGTTACGTAGCTAAAGGTATTGAAAGACAGTTTAGTGTTGCTAGAACACCACAATGTAATGGTGTGGTGAGAGGAAAATAGAACACTAATTGAGGCTGCTAGGACTATGTTTTCGAATCTAAATTACCAACTACCTTTTCAAGTCAGAGGAATTGCATGTTATGTGCAAAACAGAAGTAAGGTAGTGAAGCCTCATAACAAGACCCCCTATGAGCTATTACATGGTAGGAAGCCAATGATTGCATTCCTAAAACCTTTTGGGTGTCCTGTTACCATTTTGAATACCATAGACTACCTAGGCAAGTTTCAAGAGAAAGCAGATGATGGATACTTTTTAGGCTATTCCACTAATAGCAAAGCCTTTAGAGTATACAATAGGAGGACTAGAATTGTTGAAGAGAACCTACATGTTCAATTCAGTGAAAAGACTCCTAGTGTTGAGACCAAAGGACCAGACTGGTTGTTTAACATTGATATGCTAACCAAATCTATGAATTATGAGCCTATCATTGCAGGAACTTCCACTAATGTCTTTGCGGTATACAAAAGGATTTCAAGTAGATAACTCTTCAAAGGGCGATTCTCCAACGAGTTCTATTTGGTTGAAAAGTGGAAAAGCGGTAATCGTTCCTTCCATCATTCACAAGCAAGGTCCTCGATGATGATGTCTGCAGTGCAGAGTCAAAGTTGATCATCATCAAGATAAGGATGAGTTGTTGCAAGATAACTCAATGTCAGTAGAAGAAATTGAAAAGAAGAAAAAGCAGTCTGCAAGCACTGCTAAGCCTACTAAAAGTGCTGATAGGCCATTTGTAAATGCTGACAAGCCATCTTCTACCACTGATAGTTCAAGTGCAATTCCTGCTACAAGTACTGATGATAGTACTTTCTTTGGACCTAATCCAAAGCCACTATTTGGTGAAGAGGAGTATCCACATGATCCTAATATGCCTGACTTGATTGAGATGGATACTCCTACTGATGATGAAGACATGGATGAATTCTTCAATGCTAATTTGACTAATTTGGACACTGTTATTAATGAAAGTCCAATTACTTCTACCGAATTCACAAGATTCATCCCAAGGCAGATTCTTGAAATTTGAATACTCCAGTTCAAACAAGAAGCGGTCAAGAATTGAACCCTTTCTGAACATGGGTTCTTTGCGGATCTCTTCACAAAAAAGCAGTCATAAAGATCTGCAAAATTGCTTGTTTGCTTGTTTTCTGTCTCAAAAGGGAGCCCAAGAGAGTAGAAGAAGCTATAACAGAAGAAGGATGGGTAGAATCAATGCAAGAGGAGCTTCTTCAGTTCAAACTTCAAGAGGTTTGGACATTGGTTGATCTTCCAAATGGGAAGAGGGCTATTGGGACTAAATGGGTGTTCAGAAACAAAAGGGATGAAAGAGGTATTGTAGTGAGGAACAAGTCAAGATTGGTTGCTCAAGGATACACACAAACTGAAGGTTTGGACTATGATGAAGTATTTGCACCAGTTGCAAGGATAGAGGCTATTAGATTGTTTTTGGCTTATGCTTCATTCAAGAATTTTGTTGTGTATCAGATGGATGTTAAAAGTGCATTTTTATATGGCACTATTGATGAGGAGGTATATTTTTGTCAACCTCCTAGTTTTGAGGATCCTGATCATCCTGACAAGGTTTACAGGGTGAGGAAGGCTATGTATGGACTGCATCAGGCTCCTAGGGCATGGTATGAATGCCTATCTACTTATTTGATGGACAATGGGTTTAAGAGAGGACTGATTGACAAAACTTTGTTCATTAGAAAGCACAAAGATGATATTTTACTTGTTCAGGTTTATGTAGATGACATCATCTTTGGGTCTACTAACAAGGAGCTATGCAGAGATTTTGAGAAACTTATGCATGATAAGTTTCAGATGAGTTCTATGGGAGAACTCACTTTCTTTTTGGGGCTACAGGTTCAACAAAGGACTGATGGTATTTTCATTAGTCAAGACAAGTATGTAGCAGATGTGTTGAAGAAATTTGGGTTTCAAGATGTAAAAAGTGCAAGTACACCTATGGAGACTCAGAAACCTATGCTACAGATGATGGAAGTCCCAAAGTTGATTTGAAGTTGTACAGATCCATGATTGGATCTTTGATGTATCGACTACATCTAGGCGGACATTATGTTCTCGGATGTGTGTGTGCAAGATTTCAAGTAACACCCAATACCTCACACATGAATCTTGTTAAGAGGATCTTTAGGTATTTGAAAGGTCATCCTAAATTGGGCCTTTGGTACTCTAAGGATTCCCTTTGATTTGGTGGCCTACATCGATAGTGACTATCTTGGAGCTAGTCCGGATAGGAAGTCTACCACCTGGAGGATATCGGTTTTGGGAAGCAGTTAATTTCTTGGCGAGTGTAAAAGCAAACTATTGTGGCTAATTCTACAACCGAAATTTGAATATGTGGGTGGTTTAGAGCGATTAGGATACACATACAGAGGTGAAAAGGTACAATTTTTAAGAATCATTTTCTCCACAATGGAAGTTTTGATTCACACTTTGTTGATGTGTATGAGCAATAAGACCACAGGTTTTAATGATTTTCCTTCAAAAATTGCTACTGCTATTATTTGTTTGTCAGATGGAAGGAAATTTAACTGGTCTAGGATGATTTATGAGGGGTTAGTGCAGAATATTAGGAAGAAGGGAAAATATTATTTGTATCCTCGATTTGTTCAATTGCTTGTGGAACATCAAATCCAGGATCCTATTGAACATGTTAGAGAGTATGAGGTCCATCGTATGATTCCTCGAGTGTTTGCATATATGAGGAATCAGCCACAGAATGTTGTTATTAGAGAAGTTCCTTTGTTTCCTCACATGCTAAATTTTCCACCGATTCGATTTTCATGAGGATAGAGAATACAGGCACTCGCCTTCCTCGGGCTAGTGCTAGTGGTGTGGTTAATGAGGGTCACACGGGGTGGAGGTGACATGATAGGAAGGGCTTTCACCATCGATTCATGCTTAGATCTTTGGTCGGGATAGTGGAAACATTCTTAAGACCCAACCTTTGGCAACTCCTAATGTGGAAAGTTCTTTGGAGCTTAACACGGTGGAGGTATCCTAGCCAACTGGCGTCTGAGGTACATAGATGATCGGCTCGGTGCGGTGCTATGTCTTTTATATCCAAGGATTCACCGCTCGGGCGATTAACACACCAAGTGATGAGGATAGATTGGAACACGATAATGAATTGACGGTTGATGACTATGTACATGATGACTTTTTCAATGATCCACCTCTCGGACCGGATAACACAGTCGAAGTGGGAGGATATTCTTGAACGATATAAATGAATTGACGGTTCGGTGTGCTAAAATGGAGGATAAGATTTCTAGTCTCTGGGGTCACCGTGCTTGTGGTAAAACTATTCGGAGATTAAAGCATAGGGTCTTGGTTTTGAGAGAGTGAAGAGACCCGGACTTCTTTGTTTTGAAAGCTTTGAGGCGTATGAAAAAGAAGGTGAACTCTTCTTCTACTCGAATGTGGATGATGTATCCAAGCAGGGAGGAGTGATGGCATGACTTCTTGGGAGGCTGGAATGTATCTGTTGGTGTTACTATGGAAGAAGATGTTGTGATGGAGATCAAGAATTTGTAGTTTCGATAAAGCTGGAATGTTGTTGTTCTTGAAGAATTGAAGAATGTTGACATAGTGCATAATACAATCATCGATAGTATATCCGAAACCTGGTTAGTACTTTTGTAACCACCGATGTTTTGATTTGGCTATTGTTTCTACTATTGTCATACCCATCTGCTATCACAACTACTTCTACTGTTGTTACAACTCTTCTCGAATTACCATCTAAGCCTAAAGAAGTAGAGAAAGAGGTGCAAGCACATTGATTAATCTGAGCAAAACATCATCTATACCTACATCAATAATTGCACCGCTTTATCTATTCAGATCTCGCTACTAAATCAAAAGGTAAATCAAAAGGTAAAAGTTTGGTTATTGGTGAACCTTTGAAGAAGAAAATGGTCAAAACTAATGTTGGAAAAGGCAAAGAAGTAGTACTGAAGTTCAAAAATAAAACAGAACAAGAGGCTTATGATAGAGAGTTTGCTAGAAGTTTAGAAGAGGAGGACAGAGCAGTTTTGGAGAAGAGAAAGAAAGAGGAAGAAGAAGCTAGTCAGAAGATATTAGCTACATGGTATGAATCTCAAAACTATCTTAAAGCTTGAATTGATCAATGATGAATATACAGTACAAGAATGGGCTTTATTTGATGATGAATAAAAGGCCAGACTTCTGGGTATATTGGCAAAGAAGGTTAGTAAAGAAAGGAAGAAAATTGTAAGAAAGAAACCTCCTTCTATTGCTCAGTTGAGAAATGTTTTGATGAGGATTATCAAGAATTCTGGTATATATTTTTCTGAAAATCTTAGTACCTGTTCATTTAAAAGAATTTTGGAAATCTATGAGACATGTATGCGAATTAATCATGATGATTTCTGTCCGATGGATTCTAAAAAGGAGGAAGAGTGGATTAAAGAGCATGATGCATGGATGCAAAGTAAACGAAAAAGAAAATATGAGGTTCAGGAGACAACATCTGATTCTAAGAAGTTGAAAGTTGTTGCAGATGTAAATCAAATCATTTCTTATGAGTTTAATCTTTTAGATGGAAGTGAAGGAGTGTGGAAAATTCAAAGACTCAATAATGACGTTTCTGAGTATAATAAATTTTCACAAATGCTTCAGTATTTTGATAGAGATGATTTGATGAATCTTTGGGTACTTTATAAGAATAATTTTGGTGAAGTACATCCAGATGATTATCATGAGAGGCTGATGTATCATAATTTGAAGATTCTATTTGAGCCTACTCATGCTGAACCTGAATGGCAAGGACTCTACAATGGTCAAGTTACTCGTTGGTTTCTATATCAAACCTGTGGAGTTCATGTTTTGACTGTTTCTGGACAGATTATTCATATGCTTGTAGAAGGTGATTATCCTAAATTGAATAATCATCCAGGAATAATTACTCAGATGTTGAAGCCGGGTTGTTTCAAGATGTTATTGTCCTATGATAGTCAAGCTTATGACTTGTTGAAGAAGTATGAGAAGATACTTAAAAGTAAGTGTTTGGCTACATCCTCCACATCAGATGTTTTGAGCTTACAAGAAACTTGAGAATTCGTTAGAATTTATCAAGTTTAGGGAGGATTGTTGGGTTTTAGGTTCCTTGTATGATGAATTACTTTAAGTAATGGAACCACGGACAAGCTTGAAGATAACCACGGATGAAGAAGTGTAACCATCGATGAAGATAACCATGCTAGTAGTATTCAGTAATCACGATAGTACATTGTAAACACCGCTAGTTTTCGTCGTAGTCGGTTAGTTTATTGTATCGATAAATATGGAAAAGATATTTATCTTGTAGGTTACGTATTGTATATTGTATAGGACTCCTTAGCCTATAAAAGGAGGTCCTAGGCTAGGTTAGATATACGTATGTTTTATATCTAAGGTCGATACACTTCAAGGTTGCAAAACCCTAATACTGTAAGAGTATTCGTATTAATAAATAATATTGAGGTGTTGAATGTTAATTGTTCTTCTTCTTAAGATTAAGTATTAAATTCCGCGTGATACTTAATAAGTTCTTTGTTCAAGTCAGTTTCTATATTAGATCGTTTGCTCAACTGGGATCAACACCCTCAGCTCAGGTTACGCCGTAACAGCTAATAAACATCAGATTTACAAAGACTACGGCGTAACCCTCAGCTCAGGTTACGCCGTAACCATGGATAAGTACAAGATTATGAAAAGTTACGGCGTAACTAGTTAATAAGTGTTACGCTGTAACTAGTATCCGAGCCTATAAATAGAAGAAGTTTTCATCAGTTTTAGGCATCTCTCCTTTCCCAAACCTTTCTAGGGTTATGGGAGATCAAACACAGAAGAAGAATTATGGTTTAGGAGTATGAATAACGAAGTTCTCGTCTACTTTTTTTGTTGTATTCGAGTTTGGATTCCTTTTATATTTTTCTAGAGTTTATATTATGGATTCATGTTATTAATTTAAGTTTGCATATATGTTATTGATTTTATTTTTATTTCTTTATAGACATTTACTAGTCTTGTCATAGATCGCTAGTTTTGATAATATTATAAGCTTGTTAGTATCTAAAGGGCTGGGAGAATTGACCAAATGATCACCTATCAAGTGGAAGTATTTAAGAAGCTAGGGGAAATCTAAGTTCCTAACGACCGGGTTTCCATAGACTAGATCTAGTAGATTTGGCCCTTAATGACTGCTATTAGGTTGCCGAATGATCTCAGGTGACCTGTTCATCTTGGTGAGGAATCTAAGAACCATAGGCCATGACGAATTGACCAAAGGAGTTTGGCGATAATTAACCACTATATTGAACCTATATATCGAGAATCAGTTCTTATTTGTATTCTTTATTAAGCTTTGCTTTTCTATCTTTTTATCCTAAATTCTTATGTCTGTGTGATTTGAATAATGGAATATATCTTATCATATCAATATTATATCATTTCTAATCATCTTAGTTCTTTCAAGGTCACAGCTCTCTTGGGACGACACTTGGATTTACCTAAGGCTTTACTTCATCTGATCGGGTTCTCTGCCCGTTAGTATGTGTTTATCCTAAGTTTGTCTAAGTTTTATAAATATTAAAAGCAGGATGAAATAGCACATCATGTACCATAGTAAGAATAATATGTATATTGTCAATATCAAAACTAAATATTCTAGGAAAATGTATTGACTAATTAGAAATTTATTGTTGGTTGCTTCAATGCTCTCAAAAAGGACCAATTGAAATGGATGTCTGACAAAACCATCAGACTTGATAACAGATTTCCTTACTGTCGTTGAACCATCAAATTCAACCATGTACTTAGCATCTTTGATTACCTTGTACTCTTCCTTATTTTGTATAACGGTAAAATCTTTTATGGAGTAAAACATGCCATTTTGTAACTTGGATACAAAATTATGCAAAACCGCAGCTTTGAGGTGCAATGCATAATATTACCCTGCAAAAAGAAAAATCTATTTAGTGAATCATATTTGTCAAAAGCATATTTATGCCTAACAATTTTCACAATTTGCAGGAAAACAAAGGCGGGCGCTACCTTGATATCAGACACAATGAAATCTGTACTCAAATAACGTCCGATTTTAGCATTGACATCCCATTTTCTGCACAACATTACTAAAATAGTTCCAGATACACCAACTTGCAATTCATCAAGAAAAAGATCGTACTCGCCCTCAATTGGCATGTTTGGCCTAATGACCTTACCATTAGCTTGCTGGTTGGACATGTCTGACATATTTTTAGATCCGATTAAACTACAAAGAGGAGCAAATGGAGGTGGGGATGCCTGGAACCTTGGATATGAACACAATATTTATACACCTCTGACCCATCCTGGGATTATGATGTAATTATGTATGATTAATGTTGTATGATTAATGTGGACTTCTAAAATTCCAATGCATGCGTTGTAATTGCACAATAATGTGCAGATTTAATTAGCCGATTAACTGAAAACCTTTACAAATTACCCATTGAAGACTGCATTGAGTTCGGGTTTGTTTAGGAGTCTAGAGAAGTTCCGCAACACTACCCACATTAATCATTATGACTTTGAATTCAATTTTGACACTGAATCTTTTAGTAGACAAGATGCTTGATACGTCGCAAATAACTCGTGGGTATCCACCTTGAGTTTTACTATATAAAGGAATGTTGTAAAGGAGTACATGTTCATTTCATACAAGTAAAGTGTTAGCATTTACGAGAGCATTTAATCCTCCTAGAACTAAATCTATGAACATCTTCAGAGATTAGCATAGTTCTTATCTAAATAGAGAAGTTTGTTTGTGTTTAAGAAAGTGAGAAGATCACCAAACTTTGTCATTCAATTTTGATTGCTATTCTGCAAACAATCGTATTAAATTCTTTGATTCCTTCAAATAAGAATTTTAAACGTTGAAAAACTTTGTGTTTAGTTTTTTTAATTGTTTACCTTGTATTGCTTTAAACCTTTAAAGTTTAAACAAATCTATATATATATATGGGACTAAGCATGACACATAGATAATGCTTACTAGACATTTTTATTGTGACATGGCGCCTCTATGATGAGGTGGAAATGCCACCATGGCACTTGTCCCGGATACATTATAAAAAAAAAAATTGCCACAGCCAAGATTCGAACATGGGTCTCTACTTTCAATACCAAAGCCTCAACCACTGAGACAATAAACATATTTGTTTAGAATCTTCTACTTCCAAACTAATATACTTCACCTTCTACTCATAACCTCACCATTTATACTTCCAGTCAACACTTCTTCATAACCTCCCCAATTTATTCTCACATTCCAAAATTTTTTAAATGAAACCTTTTACTCCTTTAACCTAAATCTATATATATATATGGGACTAAGCATGACACATAGATAATGCTTACTAGACATTTTTATTGTGACATGGCGCCTCTATGATGAGGTGGAAATGCCACCATGGCACTTGTCCCGGATACATTATAAAAAAAAAATTTGCCACAGCCAAGATTCGAACATGGGTCTCTACTTTCAATACCAAAGCCTCAACCACTGAGGCAATAGACATATTTGTTTAGAATCTTCTACTTCCAAACTAATATACTTCACCTTCTACTCATAACCTCACCATTTATACTTCCAGTCAACACTTCTTCATAACCTCCCCAATTTATTCTCACATTCCAAAATTTTTTAAATGAAACCTTTTACTCCTTTAACCTAAATCCCTGTATACTCGCATTACCTAAACAAATTTCCGACCCCAAAATCAAAAGCATCACATATGAAAACCGAAAACCTAATCGATTACTCGAATAGGTACGCATAAAATCAAACCGAATCGATAAATGATCGATACAACCAAATTGTTGATAAATCCCTTGATTTTAATATGTCATGTTTAATATGTTAAAAATCAAATAGGTACGTTTGATTTTTATTTATTTTTACTTTTTCATATGTAGTGATTTTGATTTATCGATCATTTTCGTTGCAAGGGATTTGAGTAATGATCCATGATGCGTTATCCCCAAATAGGTACGTTTGATTTTATGCCCTAATTGTTGATATGACGATCTTAGGGTCGATTGAGTAATGATCCATGAAGATACAACAAGAAAGGTTTGATTTTTCATCATGTTAAATACGATTAATTTTGGATTTTCTTTTAAATATGATTTTTGATTTTGTAATTCGGTTGTAAATTATGAATTTCTAATGGATATGTTTCATCTAACTCAAGCAATTTGTTTTGGTGAAACCGAAACATGAGTTCAATTGCCGAAAGTTGCATTTTTATTTAGAGCATGTAGCTTTTATACCCGCCAAGTGTTTGATAATATTCCCGACTACTACTTTGATACGGTATCGCTGGCCCAACCAAAACACATGTTACGTCCTTAGAATCAGATTCTTTATGTTGACCAATGAGTTTTAATCAGTTGATCATCATCCAAACACCCAATGTGACAAACATTATTTTGTTTCTTGATTTTTGTATGACACGTGTAGTTTAGATCGATGATCTTGCTCATTTGGTCTTGGATGGGACCGATCTAACCTCATTTCAATTGCAATTAATGGCAATGACCTAATGGTATGTATTTTAACCAATAAAATTTATTCTTATTTCACGTGCTAATACTAACGTTCACATTTATTTCAGTAGGGTGATTTTCAGGTAGACTCGCTACATCTTATTCTTAAATCACCTTGTAACAAATAGTTTATGATCAATTTTTACCTTTTCTAGCATGTTCATTGCCTCATTTGCGAGGCCTCCTTTTAAAGCGTGCCTGTAGTAGGGGGGTCTATCAACCATTAAAGCACAAGCATATTGCCACCTGAAAACAAAACCAAACATCCAGCAGTATGTATGTTTGATCTTTTAGAAGTAGCCTTATCAACTCATCTGGTATGTTAACTGTACATTAGGCCATTGCAAGTTTTGGAAATTATACATTATGAACTCACAGTTCTTAACACTTGCATATGATGTACAGATATGCGATATCATATTTCTAAAGCATGTTTCTTCCATTTAGTTTTATACATATTTTAATTAGCATTTGTATTGGACGAAACGAAATCGAGTACAGATAAGGGTTGATGTTCATTGTTACAAATTTGGATTTTAATCCAATCATAACGTATTCTTGGAAATTTTAGATACACATTAACTTTTGCCTTTTAATAACTACTCTTTTAGAGGACTCTATCTAAAGCGAGCATTCCATCATTTAGTCCAAACAGAAGAGTTGATCATAATCAGAATGTAATATTTGTAATATGTTTTAATCTCATGTATTTTGGTGTTGAGGTTGGCAGGAAAAGGTCGCAGTGAAAAATTGCAGACAAGGAAGTGGAATGTGTTCAGGTGCGAGTCATCTCTTTACAGTGAGTTTTTGATAATGTCATCACTCACGTAGCTGGTCTAATTATTCATCTGAGAATCAAGATAGGCATAGATTATCTTGTATATGTATAAATTTGCCTTCCTTTACAGGTCGCTCTGGCTCATCTATTAGCAGCCCGTGATAAGGAGCAACGAACCCTTTCACTTGAGGTAATAAATCTAATAATCATATTGCTGAGTTATATAAGATAGTGTCATCTTGCTCAATTAGTATAGTGTCATCTTGCTCAATTAGTGAAGTATATTAATACACATGTTTGTATGGCTACATCAAATAAAGGCACATCTAATGGATTTGGTTTTGGGCAACCTTTTTTTATTTTTATTTTAAAAACCAACCAGAATTCTAGGCTTGTGAATGACACATCTAATTTAATTCACCTGACTCGAGCTATAACATATGAAAGGGTGAAAAATATATAGTGTTGGTGTTTAGAATTTTTTCATATATTTGGGTAGTTGAAAGACTTCATGGTACCTTTGAAAATAGTAGTGTTGCAATTTTTATATATGAACCAAGTAGTTTTAGTAGTTGTATTAATTAACAACCCTCATGATCTATGAACTCTTGAGTTACACGTATTTTATTTTATCCGAGAATAATCTGAGTTGATGGTGTGATGTCTTTATAGGAAATTCCCGAATATCGTAGAGCAGATGTTGTTAGTAGCATGGTGTATGAAGCAAATGCAAGCCTAGAGACCCCGTGTATGAATGTGTAGGCTCAATTTGTCACCTTTGAAAGCAACGAAAGCACAAGCAGAGAGGGTCAATTTGCAATGTTCCACAATCCAATATTCTAACTTTGATACGTATGCAAATGGAACAACCACCACCAATCTCACATCCACCACAATAGCAAACCGTTTATGAGAAATACTTTCCTTTTTTTCAACTATTGTATTTATAATATTCTCCGTTATTCATTATTTGTGTACATACTCTCATAATTCGTCGGTATTATTATAAAGCTAGCCCGCCCATTCGGGCGGGCTATGAAGCTAGTATCATATATACATGTAGAGTGGTTTCACTTAGTCCTTAAATTATAATCACTCGAATAGGGAACAATAAGTGGTATTAGAGCAGTTTAATTTATAAAACTTTTTGTTGGTGCAACATTAAATAAGTTTCCTTTATGTTTTAGTGATGACACCAACACATAAAATCACAAACGTTAGCAAAAAACACAGCCATACCTTAACTGGTCGTGGCAAGTTGCTGACACGCCGGAGCACTAGCGAGTCGCCAGCCGTCTGTTAAGGTCAGCTCGATTTTTGAAAGTCAGTTTTCCTTTTACCTGACAAATGTGGTTCTTTCATTACAAGTATCAACATGATAATTTAGTTATTAGGAACACTCGAAACGAAGATTAGACTTAGAGAAGCAAAAACAAGTCCTCATGTTTTTGACAAAACGCCAACTCAAAATGATTTTACCAAGTGCCTCTAGCCGAGGCTAAAACACTTTCCCAAACCTAGGACATTCATATTTTCAATATAACTTCAAACGAAAGTATTCATATGACCAAAATCTGTGCGTACGTCTTCTCTAATCACGTAACGGGTTTATTCCCTCATTGGTCAAGCAAAGTCAAGGTTACTTTGCGTAAACGCATTCTTTCCCGCTATGGGATATGATTTACTTGATATGAAAAGCAGTTTTCTTGTTTGCATCAAGGTGATTATGGATTATATTTATTGTTGCTTAATCATGGATTATGCTATATGATTATTTGAGTTTGGAGTATTTGAAGGTGTGATTTTCTTTTGTATCTTTTATGAACAAAGGCCTTTTATACACTTCCACATTCAATACTCTCGTTCCTCACATTCTATACCCTATCTTATTTATTCTCCACACTTCATCAGACATTCCCTAATCATATGTTTTGTTCCAAACATTCCCAACAAATGATTATTCACACTTTCTAACACATTATCATTTATTCCACCACTTTGATAATATCCCAATTCATCAACAATTTAGCTCTTGTCTTAATAAGCGTTCATAAATAGCATTAAATATAAGTAACAACAAGTTACATCCGTCACAAACAAGCTTCTATGATTATAGTTTGGGTTCTTCCAAAGATTAAAAAACTAGATTAAGATCATCTCAAGTTATGGTTTAACATGATTGATCGTGTTAGTTTTGTTGTGAGAAGAAATAAGCAAGTGGGCCCTTGATTTCTTTTAAAAGAAAAAAAATTATTCATTTAAGTTAATTGTGATTGGTGAACATGATGTATCATGTTTGACTCAATTTCAGAGGATCCTAATCCAAAAAACTAAAAAACTAAAAACTAAAAAAAAAAAAAAAAAAAAAAAAAAATTACTACACAATTAAAAACATAATATTATACGTAGATAAATATCTATGTTTCGGGGCGGGGCGGGATACGGATTTGGTGCCCCACTCCGCCCCAAACTTGGTAAAAATCACTGCTAAGACCCCGAAACCCGTCCTGTAAGGTCAGAACCCGATAAATATGCTCTAGAAAATTGAGTTTTTATGTTTTCCCTTCGAATTCAGTTTATTATTATTATTATTATTTCATCCCTAATTAAATTGTAAACAATTTTACAAATTGAGTCATGTAAATTTTAAATAGCTGAAGTTTATATTACTGCACAATTTAAGCCCGATTATCTCTTCCATATCCGTTATACATTATTAATAAATTTCTACAAACAATTAACAGCTGGCTAACAAATTCATCTTCCTTCATTTTCTTGTTTAAAAAAAATAACTCTCTTTACATAACTTTTCATATGTAACAACTCTTCCCTCCATTTTCTTATTTCAAATCAATTTCTCTTCTAACAAACAAGAAACTTCATGGAGGATCATCAACCAACTAAGAAGCAGGTAATTCATCAATTATTGCGTTAATGTGCGTTAACTGTTGATGATAAAGTGATCGATCACAATGTGTTAATTTTGATTAATTGTCAAAACTTGTTTGGGATTAAGTGATTAATGTATGTTAATAATTGCATCATATGCAAATCTTCTTACCATCATACATGCATGAATCGTTAGATCGTCAACAAAATATAAAAGCGGTTGTTCAATTTCTTGAATGTTTCAAATTAAATAGGTTTTCTTGATTATAAAACAAATTTCGGTAATTCTTGAAAGATTATATCAGAAGATGAAAATAAATCGTTAGGAAAAGATTGGAAAATTGCTTTGGATTTTTTATAAGATCTTGAATCTTCGATTTAGAACAATGAACTAATCAAAACATTTGAAGTCTTTGATCATTGCATATATGTTGCATGATTATCAAATCTTGATTAACTGTTACAAAAAGACTAATAAATTCACGATTAACTGTTTTTTTATATTGATTGTTGGTTAATTAGTTTGTAAGTTGAACTGATAAAATATTGCTTGATCACCAAATCCTGATCAACTGTTTAGAAAAAAGAGATAAATGCATTAACTGCTTTTTACATTGACTGTTAGTTAATTAGTTTGGAAGTTATTGTATGTATATTGCATTGCATGTTCGTTTCTACAATTTTCACATTATTAACCGATTTTGAATTAGATCATAATATAATATTTTCTTAAAATTGTAAACGTCTTCTCCTTGATTAAATGTGAGAAGTTATTTCAAATTGTTAAAATTTATTTACTAATTTGGAAATTTTTAATATATTGGAAAAGATTCTTGATTGTTTAAATGTTAATAAGTTTGAATTCTTCAAATGAACTCAAAACCGATATGGTTTGTATTTTCTCTTTTATTAGAGAGTGAGAAGACAAAAGGTTGTAAATCATGATCTTATTGGCATAGGGATGCGAGTTTTTATCTACGGGATAAGGTAAGAAAGAGGGACAAACACATGAAAATTGCACATGTGGCTCAAGACTGTTGGAACTTGATTAAGGAAAACTATGCTTGTTTGATGATGCAACATAAAAGGGTGGATGAGTTGTGTAACGTGTATCTGCCAAGGGAAGAAGGTGTGCTACAAGTTGAATCCAATTGTGGAAGGCATAGGTAAAAGGAAGTAAAGATGTCATATATGTTGCTTGACCACCATGTACAAAGAAGTTAATATATGTTTCTAGAGAATGAAAAATCAGGTTTGTTGGCATATTGGTAAGCCCATTAATTAAGCACAAGTACCATTTTTCAATGATTAACATGATTATTTTCATGATTTTCTCATGGATGATTCATCTAACTAAATATGTGAATCGACCTCCTAAATACACGGTCAATATTATTAAATCTAAATTGACTAAAATAACTTCTATAGTTTTTCAAATATGGCGATTACAAACACTTCTCTATAATCTTCTCCTCTACAATGTAAAACAAAAAACATGCCACGAACTTTTGAGTCTCCTTGTTTTATCATTATGTTATTCAAAAGTGTTGGTTAGTACTTGGGAATATATATTAATTTAGTGATTTCGAGTAGGGGTGTTGATCGGTTCGGTCATCGGGTTGTTCGGTTAGTTCAGTTCGGTTAATTCGGTTAAATTTTTTTTTAGGTCAACCCGAGAACCGAACCGAACCAAATTCAACTTCGGTTTTCGGTTTGGTTCGGTTGAATTCTAATTCGGTTCGGTTCTTGGGTTGACTCGAATAACTCGAATTTCACTATTTTTTTAAAAAAAATTAATAATTACATAGATATTTAACAAAAAATATATTTCAAGCGTAAAAGTGTTTTATTATATTATAATAACCTTTAAATAGTATTTATTTATATATAAATATACATAAAAATATATAATATATATATAAATATATAAAAAAATATATATTTATATGAATTCGGTTTTCGGTTTGGTTTTCAGTTCAAACTGCCCAACCCATACCCAAACCGAGAACCGAATTAGTAGTTCGGTTCCGTTCGGTTTTAGCAAATTCGGTTTGGTTATTAGTTCGGTTCGGTTATTTTCGGTTCGGTTCGATTTTGATTTTCGGTCTTTACGGTTTTTTCGCTCGCCCCTAATTTCGAGTCATAGATCTTTATATGAGGGCGAAGAGTATGGTTAGCGGATGTTGGGCCAACCCCAACAAGCCCACTTCGGCAACAGTTATTAAGTCCGACCCACTTTCTAATTAAGTCATTTTATTATTATCTTTTGCAACTAAGTTATACGGAGTAAATGTTTCTGCACGTACGAGGCTTTGATATAATTATTTAATGTGTTTGTCATATAAGTCAAAACACATTAAAACTTTATTTATTCATATACGAAAATTGTTATTATATGTTTTTAATAATACAATTGGTTGATAATAAAAACTTTTATCTTATAAATATCTATTTTAGAACAGTAAAGCATGTACGGGTGCATATACGAAGTTGTTAAATAAGATTTTTCTATAACATAATGTAAAATCTTTTATACCTATATAGTTTAATACTTGTGCACGAGTGTCTTTCTAAAAAGAATAATAATAATAATAAAATATCTTACAGTCGAAATGAATTTTTACATAAATTTTCATTATGTATGAATAAAAGATTTTTATAGATTTTTTTCGCATGAAATATTTGACTTTGTTTTATGATGTTGTTGCATTATGCATGTTTAATAGCATGCAATAACATTTGAAAATTTGAGATATCCTTATTCAAGCTTTAAAGATAAATTACATGCGTCGTTGCTATATGTACAATTTCGTGTATTTATTTTCATCTCACAATAAACATTGGTTTGTAAATACAATAATTCTTTCATGTGAGTACTAGAGACCGGCTCGATAAAAGCTTGACATAAATTGAGCTTAAAAAAGCTCAAACCAGAACTTCGTACCCAAAACTCGATCAAGCTCGCAAACCAAATGATACATTGAAAACGTATGAAAATGGCCAAAAATGTATGAAAACGGATAAAAACGAATAAAAACATGAAAAAAAGGTAATATGCGTGAATAAAAAAGAAAGAAATAAAAAGTGAATAAATAAGAAAGATAGGAAATTAAGAAAAGACAAGCAAGACAAGGAAGAAAAAAAAAGACAAGGAAATAGGTTGAACAAATTAAATCTTAGGTTAATTTTCACCATTATATTAACAAAAACTTAGTCTCATAAATGAACTTTTCTCTACTAGTAACATGTAAGTTTTGTAACTTTTTTTTAAGTGAGCATGAAATAAGTGCTCATTCCTTTTTATAATAAAATGTGAGCCAAAATACCATAAGTTTATAAACCCAACAAGCTTAAACAAAAATCCACCTAATAAGCTTATAAGCATAAATTACAAATTAAGCCAAAGAAATTTAAAGTTAAGAAATAATATAAACCGAAATACATAAGTTTATAAGCCCAAAAATCTATATCTACTAAAAGATTCAGTTTTCTAATTAATAAGGAGTCTTAAATATTTAAGTCATCAATCAAAATTTCGTATAAATCAATGTGCTGAAGATGAAGTGTTGCTGCAGTTTTTTTTATGGGTATGTTAAAGATGTACAAAGTTGGTTTATGTACTTAATTTTGTCTCTTCATATCTACAAAAAGAGTTACGCACATAATTATTGCTAAAAACTCTTCATATCTTGATTCTCATAGGTTACATGGAGCATTCAACTTATGAGAAATTATAAATAGCAGCAGTTGCTTCATTTTGGTTGCCAAGAACCCGATAAGGGTTCTACCAATTTCCATCATCCTTATCTACTCATCAGAGGCATCAAACCTCAAAAGACTCGGAACACAAAACTAAAAGACACATAAGATCTCAGATACGTGTTTTGTGATTTTTATGAAAATCTTTAATTAGATTTAAACACGTATCCATCATAGATCTCCAAGTCCAACAACAACACAAAACCTATATCTACACACTACCAAGAACCCTCACTTTCACTCCCCAACACTCAAACAAAATTCAAAACTGAAAAGAAATAAACAGAAAACTCAAATTGTTCAAACTTTGTTGCAAATCTTTAAAGATTCTTAAGTTTGAACATACCCATCATTCATCTTGACACAAAAAAACGAAACACAACATGCAAAACCTTACCTGAGACCCTTTTAAAGGATCTCGAAGCCAAATATGTCAACTAATGAACTGAACAGGAAGAAAAATGTGTGTTTGTAAATTGATTTACACATCATAATGTGTTCGGTATTCAAATAGAAAGATTAAAGGAATTGGTTGAGGTTATTATGTTTCATGAGACAAGAAGTTGCGGTTGGTTTTGAGATGATATGAATGAAAGAGTTGTTGGCTGCGTATATTGCACTAGAGAGATATTATGGTGTAGTTGAGTATAAAGGGTTAGTTGCTTATTTTTATAAACTCTATAGAATAGGGTAATGGATACATGGACTAACTAATGGGTTGATAATTTTTTATGGGTATGGATGGATTAGTATTTTCTTTAACATAGATTTGGGCCAATTTTAAAATGGACAAATTGTTTGGTTTAAGATTAGTTTGGACGAAAACGCATAAAAACGGACAAAAACATATACAAAGAACAAAAACGGACGAAAATGGACGAAAACGTATAAACACGTATGAAAACAGACGAAAATGAATGAAAGTGTATAAAAACAGACGAAAACGTATGAAAACGGAAGAAAATGAATGAAAACGTATGAAAATGGACTGAAACGGTTGAAAATGTATAGAAGCGAAACGTATAAGCGTCGAAAAAGTGAAAGCGATTGAAAGCGTGTAAAGCGGACGGCGTAAAAAATTAACGAAAACAAATGAAAACGGACGGAAACGTATTAAAACGGACGAAAACGTATGAAAACGGACGAAAACTTTTGAAAAAGGACAAAAACATATGAAAGCGTAAAACAAACGTATGAAAACGGACAAAACATATAAAATTGTGTGAAAACGGCCGAAAACGTATGAAAACAGATAAAAACGTATGAAAACGGACGAAAATATATGAAAACAGATTAAAACGTATAAAAGCGAAAAAAAAGGTACAAAAATGCTAAAAAAAGCCCATTAATCGGGGAAGATTTGACGTCTTTACAAATAATGAGGGAGTGGTTGAGGTGAGTTTTGGGTGAATTTACACTTTTAGGGGCTGTTTGATAGCCTTTGAATGGGCCTTATTCATAGGGCAACTCCTAGTCGGTAAGCATGGAGTATGTTCGATAAAAATATTTCTACCACTGAACGGCTGAACCATTCTATTAGCCTTTGAACAGCTAAGCAAATTTGAGATGCAAAATAGATGAGTGAACAAAACCCCTTTTAGTAACGCCCATTTTAGATCAACTAGCCGGGTACCCGCGCGTTGCAGCGGCGGGTCCTCGTGTGGTTATATTTTCCGTCCATTGCAAGGTTTTTTCGACAAATTGCTCTTATAAAAGCGAAAAAAAGAAAGTCCAAACAAATGTTATCAATTGAAAGTTAATATAAATTTAAAGAAGTTAATGCGAGAATCAATTCTCATGTGTAGGTTTTAATGTGTGGTCTTAATGGAGGGAGGATCAATTTTCAGTTTTTATATACTCAGGTTCGGGTGTGTTACTTAATTTTAGGTTTGGAATTAAGATCAGAGTTAGGTTCAACATATTCCTCAATTATAATATAGTATGATTTAATATTCAAGGTGCTGCAATAAAATAAACTCTTTAATATACCGATTTCACAAGCACCTTGTTTTTAATATGTGATGTTCCTCGTCAAACAAAAATTATCGATCTCATTATACATATGTTTTTTCCAATCTCAAGATTTGCATGTTATTCCATTAAATTAGTGGAGTCATTTTACACTCACGTCTAATCATTCAAATCGATAATATTGTAACGAATATGTTTTAGTTACAAACATATCATTAAAAACATGATTAAAAAGTGTAATCAGTAACATAATGGTAATTTGAAAGTTGATTATACACAAATTACAATGGTAATTTTTGAAACTTGAGTATATTTATTTAAAACAGTTACCAAACAACATGTTATTATTCAGAATCAATTTAATTTAAAGCCTTCAAATCATTCAAAGCATTTGACTCATTCAGCGCTAAATTTTTATCAAACGGCCCCTTAGTCTTTTCATGCACTTTTAATCTTAATTATTTTTTCATCAAATAAAATGGATGGTCTAGATTTGTCTATCATTTTTTCTTTTCTTTGTTCTCCTTATTAGTAAACGTGACCTATTTTAAATCGGGAGTCTAGTCAATAAAAACCTCCCTGCACGTACAAACTCTCTTGAAAAACCTAAAGATGCATGGTAGACCTCGCAAAACAGCAACAACAACAACTATCGACTCATGTCTCAAATCTTCCAAAATCAGATCACTCCAATCCCAATTCCTTCACAATCATCACAACAACATGTAATTCTTTTTCTTTTTTTTCTTTTTTTTTACCTTTTTTTATTTATGTATGTTGATCTGCATGTTTATATTTATTAATCGTGATCTTTAATTGTAGTTACACGAAAGAAGCCTTAGAGATTAATGCGAAGCTTATTTTAGTCAATCCTGACTTTTTGACTGCTTGGAATTATCGTAAATTAGCTTTTCAGCATAATATTGATCAAAAGAATGACTTGGAACATGTTAAATCCATTATTGATGAAGAATTAAGACTTGTAAGTTCATTTTTTCTTTTTATTTTTTTTGCTGCATTCAGTTAATAATAATAGGTGGTTAGTAGTATATATTTTTTGATCTATGTCAAGTATTAAAGACGTTACAGTATGTTTAACGTTTGTATCTTACGGTTTAAAAGGCGGATTCTAGCTATAATGCTATATCATAAAAAGTTATAATGTATGAGACCACACATAGTAGTAGGTGAGCAAATGCCGCTGATTAGTGTTCGCAAGAGCTAAGGCTGCAGTTATGACTTGAAAATATCATAGATGAAAACTAGCTTGTGGAAAGATAAAAGAACATGGTTACGGACTTGAAGTTTATTTGAATACTTGAATGTTATTCTTGCTTGAATGTAATATGATATTGACTGTTTTTGTAGGTAGAGAGTGCTTTACGCAAGAACTGCAAGACTTGTGGAGCTTGGTATCACCGGAAATGGGTGGTAAGCAAAGGGTATACTTCTACAGAGCGGGAACTAGGGCTTCTACAAGAATTTCAGCTGCAAGACACCCGCAATTTTCATGCATGGAATTACCGGAGGTGATGACGTTTAATTGGTTATATATTTAATTGGCGAATTGTATAATTTATGTAAACCATATTTGTTAAGCACATTTCAGATTTATAGCTGGATTGAAGAACATACCGGACGAGCAGGAGCTAAAATTTGCTACAGATATGATAGAAAATAATCTCGGTAATTTTTTTATTTTATTATTATTATTATTTTTTAAATGACAACTAACTATCTCATAATATATATATCATTTGGTTGGGGAGCTTCTCACATAACATAGGTTGCCATAGGGATACGAGTAATTATTCTGCTTGGCATAATTGTAGGTACCATGACCCAGGACACAAGTAATTATTCTGCCTGGCATTATCGTAGGTATGACGACCATTTATGTTAAGAGAAAATTCCAAAAGTATCCTAGTTGCCCAACGTTACTCTCTTTTTTGGATCAGAAACTTTTTTTCCCCAAATAGACAGGGGCGACTTTGAAATTGAGCTATTAACTTAATATCATGACACGTGTCCACTTTTATAAGTACACAAAATACAAGTGTGTAAGCTATGTGTAAGACTTATTCCTAAATGTTATGTCCGGGCGACTTGTACATTTGGCGACCAAAGTTTTGTCATTTATTGAAAAAATGAAAAATTTGTTTTCACTAAATGACAAAATTTTAGTCGCTCAAAGTACAAATCGCCCGACAGTACAAGTCGCCCCAACAGAACACCTAAGGGACAAGTCTTACAGATAGCTTACACACTTGTACTTTGTGTACTTATAAAAGTGGACACGTGTCATGATATTAAGTTGGTGAATTGAATTTCAAAGTCGCCTTGTCTATTTGGAAAAAAAAAAAAAAAAACAACTGATCTAGAAAAGGGAGTAATGTTGGGCCACCGGTCTACTCTCAAAATTTTCTCTTATTTTAATTATACTGGTTTTCATGGGGTAGCTGGGATAGTGGAGGGCCACTTCATGTTCCGTGATTATATGCATATGTTAAGGTTCCATATATTCGTTTATAGTTCATGGAATAGAAGAATTAAGCTTGCCTGACTAGAAAAAAAATGATAATTATGTGCTCCCTTCATGTTTCAAAAGTTAGTAGATCGATGATTCTAGATAATACAGTACATTGGAGTTTCTTTCAAGCTAGAGATAGATGCATGCTGTGGTGCTTTAAACATTATAAAGGCTGGCTAAAAATGTTGTTCATCCGGCAATTTCGACCCAATTATCTATGATGGGGCTGATTCGGGTTATTTTTTACCACTAACAGTCACAAGGTTAAAATAAAAGAGATTACCCTAAAAGGAAATATGTCACACAGGTCAAAAGCCACCCAAAGTGTAATTTTAAGGCATGAAACCTCTTAAATCAAATGATTTTAAAATACGATACTTACTGGAATAATATAGTTTTACGGTAAATATATGAACTATGGACAATCATTGTATTGAGAAACAACAACAATACCCAATCGGCCAATCCTACGGGAGTGGGTATGAAAAGTGTTTTGTGCCAACCCATAAAAAGTAATTTCCTCTAGCGTCCCATGAGTTTGATGGGTACCCTTTGAAAGTTGCTTTCTTTAGAAACATTCTTGTTGGAGGACGAGATATTTATTGATATTGATAGTATATGCTGATATCTCTACTAGTTAGGTGCACTCCAATTTATTAACAAATTGAATCAATGTTAATGGAATTGTATCTGAACTTTTTTGTCTATGTAATGTATTTACTCGATATCTACTCACTCTAGAACTTCTACAGTGTACTCTTAACTCAACTGATGGCGAAAAGGTGAAGGATATTTTCCTAAGGAAAACATGTTAAAGAACGAATATGAATATGTCCATCATGCCATTTTACCCGACCCAGATGATCAGAGTGGGTGGTTCTATCATCTCTGGCTTCTGGATCAAACTGTTAAAGTCGACATGCCTACTTTGGTATCTTCATCGCCTCCTCATGGTTCCGATGTTAATCAAAGCACCTTTCCCGTCGTCCTTTATTTTAGTGAACCAGTTGAAGGTATAAGCTCACATACAGTCACAGTTCAAACAACAGAAAATGAAATATTTAAGAATATTACTTGGACCCCACTTTCTACAAATAATTATAAATGTGGTCAAGCCTGGATGACTCATCTAAGGATTCCTCATGAAGAATTTAACTCATCGAAGACTGTTCAAGTGAAAATTAGCTATGAGCATTCTCAAAGCATAACTTCTTTAAGCGGTGTTTCATGTAATCGACCTTGGTCTTTTACATTTATGGTTTCTGTATGCTATGATCTGAAACCTGTAGAAGAACAAATCATAGAGAGGATATCATTAACAGATGAAAATTTTTGTGCAATTGACACAAATTCAAACAGGACAGCTTTGATTAAATCATATTTTGAGTCGTCAAATGATTTTGAGGAATCCATCTCTTCACAATGGAAGTCAGCGCTGATAGCTAGTGAAATAGATCACTTCCGAGAAGCATTGAAATGGGCACAGGGGTATTTTTTTTGAAATTTTCTTTACTTATTTGGAGCGCATAATAAACTCATATTATATCTACTAACTTTTTCTTTTTTGGTATTATTTGATAGTAAAATCGTGAAGCTTACACTTGCGAGATTATTGATGACATTTGACGCTGTGAAGTCATCTGGTTCTCCAAAATTGGCTAACGTGGAGGAAGTTTTGCAACTATATACGGAACTGATGAAGTTAGACCCCCCACATAACCAATATTACAAGGATGAGTACAGCCTGGTTTTGTTAAAGCAGGTAACTGTTCCATTCACATATTATTAGAGGTGACTTCTGGTTGACTTACTAATGAATAATTTGGCTCGGGTTATGTTTTATTTCTAATGCGTCAAATGGGTAAATAATCTTCTTTAGCTTATGAGGTAATGGATCGAACGTGCCAAACGTGTCGAAAGTTGCCTATAGGGTAGTCTATAATACATAAACCTGCCAAATCATCTTACTCAGTAAACAGGATTATCATCAAAATAAGAGTAAACTGCAAAAATCATCCCTGTGGTTTGTGTAAATTCGCAAGAATCATCCCTATCTCAAACGTTCAGCATTAATCATCCCCAAGTCCACAAACGTTTAGCAATAATCATCCCTGAGCACTAACGTCGTTAGTTTTACCCGTTAAGTGTTAAATTATATTTTCCGTTAGTCCCTCCGTTAACATTTGTTGCACCGTTAGTCCTCATTTACGTTTCGTCACTTTTTACGTTTTGTCCGTTTTACTCGTTTTAAATCGGTTTTGTCCGTTTTGTCGGTTTTATCCGTTTCAACCCTTTTTACGTTTTATCCGTTTTCGTCCGTTTTACGTTGTTGTCCGTTTTATCCGTTTTTATCCGTTTCGACCGTTTTACGTTTTATCCGTTTCGTCCGTTTTCGTTTCGCTAGTTTTACGTTGTTGTCCGTTTTGTCGGTTTTATCCGTTTTCAACCCTTTTTACGATTTTATCCGTTTTACGCCGCCGATCTTTTTACGTTGTGGTCCGTTTTGTCGATATTTTATCCGTTTTGACCCTTTTTACGTTTTATCTGTTTCGTCCTCTTTTTACGTTTCGCCCGATTTTGATGTTTTCTTTGTTTTTAATCTTTTCGCTAGTTTTTACGTTTTGTCCATTTTCTTACATTTAGTCCGTTTTTTTCGTTTTGTACTATTTCAACATATTGAAAATTTATTCCAAAAGAAAAAAAATGGAAAAAATTTCAAAAAAATTGGAAAAAATATTTCGAAAGAAAGTTTTGAAAAAAAAATCAAAAATGTTCGTTTTGTCAATATTTTTCGAAATTTTTTACAATATGTCCAAATTTGAAAAATATTGGGAAAAATTTTTTAAAGATTTTTAATAAAAATATTTTAAAAATATTCTTTTTATTCAAATTTCGACATATTGAAAATTTTGAAAAATTATAAGATTTTTTAAAAAATATTTGAAAAATGTATTTTTTTATTCAAAATTTTTATTTTTTTTCGAAAATATTTTTTCAAGCGAAAAGGAAAAAACGTAAAAAGCGGTCGAAAGCGGATAAAACGGACAACAACGTAAAAAAGCTGGCGGCGTTAAAAACGAGATAAACGGATAAAACGGTCGAAAACAGATAAAAACGGATAAAGCGGACAACAACGTAAAAAATAGGCGAAACGTAAAAACGGATAAAACGGATAAAAGCGTAAAAACCGGTCCAAAGCGGATAAAAGCGACAAAAGCGGATAAAAGCGTAAAAATGGTCGAAACGGATAAAACGGACAACAACGTAAAAAAGCGAAAACGTAAAAAGCGGACGAAAACGTAAAAAGCGGTCGGCGGATAAAAGCGACAAAACGGATAAAAGCGTAAAAATGGTCGAAAGCGGATAAAAGCGGACAACAACGTAAAAAAAAGCGAAACGTAAAACGGACGAAAACGGATAAAACGTAAAAAAGCGGTGAAACGGATAAAAGCGCAAAAGCGGATAAAAGCGGTAAAAGCGACAAAACGTAAAAAGTGGCGAAAGCGTAAAATGAGGACTAACGGTTGCAACAAATGTTAGCGGAGGGACTAACGGGAAAATATAATTTAACACTTAACGGGTAAAACTAACGACGTTAGTGCTCGGGGATGATTATTGCTAACGTTTGTGGACTTGGGATGATTAATCTTTGACGTTTGAGATAGGGATGATTCTTGCAATTTACACAAACCACAGGATGATTTTTGCGGTTTACTCTCAAAATAATAAATCTTGTAATTGCCTTCAAAATCAATTAATCATTTCGACACACTATCGACACATTTAAGTATTATAAGCATTAGGATGGGGTTAATTAAGTGTCGTGGTCGGTTGTGAGAATAGGTTTGTTTTACATGTTTGCACTCGAGATAGCTGTTGATCGTTTGTCTTGTTGCGGTGACTTCTAGCAAGGAATCGTTCATCAAGTACTTCTTGGCGATATAAAGAGTCAACTCCTTGAATGTCGTCAGCGATTGTTTGTGTTTAAGATTAAATAATTTATCATTATCACGAATTGGGTCCTTTGAGCGGTTATTGTGGGTGCAGAGTCTCGATTTCAGCCACAACCAACTTCATTCTATAGAAGGTAAACCATTTATTTCTGTTACATTTACTTGCATGCTTGACACATCTGACATGTACTGTAATTAAGCTAACTCCCAACTTGTATGATAATCACCAAAAAAAAGTTGAATAGTTTATGATAATCACAAAAGAAAGTGCAATAATCATATAATTGTAATAATTATATGATTATCAAGTGTAAAATTAGCCTAAAAAAACAATCTGAAAGTAAAATAAGTTCTTTGTAAAAAAATCTTTTTTCTATTCGAAGAAATGTTTTGTAGTTTTTCAAAATGTGTTGTTGAGATTCATTCCTACATTCCTAAAATCCACAAAAACACCCATCTTTGTATATTTCTTTTAAATAGCAGCCAATATAACTAAAACAAGAAAGACATAGACAACTACAGAAACCCATTTACTCCAACAAGTATGTTGAAGGGTATGCGACTCCCACAAAGCCACACTACGAAAGTACGAAGTTACAAACAAAGCCACTAACTATATTGTGCCATTATTGTGGAACCCATCTCGATATATATGGCCAAATTGTAATTCAGTACCCTCAATCTGAACTAATTTTGATTTTACGTTCATAAAGGCTTTAATTACTGATATCTTTTTCAAAAAGAATATCATCTGGTCAACCTGATTCCAAGGAGTACAATGTTATTCGTTTTGATATGAACTTATCTCGGCCCATTTCTGTTAGTCTAATTTTCTATGAACAATCGTATATAATAATAAGCACACTGATTTTATTTGATATATATAATCGTTTCAAATACAGACTTGTTTTCGGGTACTTATACTTTTCTAACCGACACCTTACTAACCGACATAACGTTTCTAAGATAACTGCCATAACCGAATATAACTGTTTTTCGGTTGTGGACTTTACTTTTGACACACTAGGACCCTATACTTTACACTTTACATAAACGACTCTAAATACTTGACTTTCATGTTTGACCTTCATGGATTAGATAAATTAGTATCCAATACTCCTCCCTAATTTATTAATCCATGTCTTTGATATCTTCAAGCTCCATCATCTTTATCTTTGAACTTTGGCTTGTTTCCATTTCCTTTGTCTTGATCTTCAACACTAAATATGTCTTGAGTTTTCTCCTTGATCGGTCTTCTTTCTTCCTTGTCTTCAATCTCATCTCGATCATCTTTGTCTCCTTTGTCACTATCTTCCTTCATTTGTATCATTTCATAATCTTGCGTCTCCAATAATCTGTTTCTCGTATCACGATCTTCTGGTTCAACTTTCTTGTTGCATGATTTAATGTCTTTCTCAATCTGGCTTTCCTTTGGAACTCTTGATGGCGTCTCTTGATGCTTCTTGCATTCGCCTTTGTCAACTCTTTCTTCTTCTAGATGTTTCTCATTTGAAACAACTTCATGGTTCTCTTTCTCAAACAATTCTCTTACTGTCTTTAACTCTTTCATCTCTTTGCTTGTGCAATCTCTCAACTTCTTGAGGTTCTCTAAATCTATCTGCATTTGCTTCTCAAATGCCATTTCTCTATTTCTTATTTTCTTCTCAAACTCTTGTTTTTCAATCTCTAACTCTTGAAGCATTTCAAACTTCCAATACTCTAATTTACTCTTCAAATCAATTTCTATCCCTGACCGCATAGCTTATAATATTCCTTTTGGAATTTCATCCTTCTCAATGATAATTCCTTTCTTTCTCGGTTCTTCCTTTAAGGATGTTATCTCCTTTTCATCTTTACTAGTAACCATCAATAGTGTTGGTTCGTTATCTTCGAACACAAGGTTTGCTTTTTCTTCTCTACGGTTTGGTTTTGGACAATTTGCAGCAAAGTGTCCAAACTCATGACAATTATAACACTCTATTTCTCTAAACTCTCTCCTATGGTAGTTTTGATCTCCATGGTTTCTCTTGTTTCTATCATAACTATCTCCATTCTTACTATCTCTTGTGAATCTTCCTTGGCCTCTTCCTCGTGTCTGATTACCACCTCCTCGTCTATCATTTCCATAGTTGTGTTCGTAATTTCTATTATTCCCTTGACGTGTGAATAACAATTTCTCACTATTATCTTCCTCAATTCCTTTTCTAAACTTAAGCCTTTCTTCATAAGTCTTAAGTTTCCCGATAATCTCCTCTAATTTTGCTTTCTTAAAATCAACAACCATTTCAATGGTTGCTACTCTCAGTACAAACTTATCCGGCATCGCATTCGGTAATTTTCGTACTTTTGTTTGTTCATCAAACGTCAATCCACATGTAGCAGCCTTTGTAATAATACTCATCAACCTCCCAAAGAAATGAATCTATTGATTCATCTTCTTTCATCACAAGTCTCTCAAATTCGATTTAAGTTGTTGCGAGTGTGCTGTTGTACATCTTACATTCCAATAAATCGGACTTTAGAGAGTCCCAAATTTCTTTTGTCGTTTCACATCCCATGACTTGCATTTGCAAATCTTCGGTAACCCTTGAAATAGGTATCTTGACGCCGAACTATCCTTTTTACATCAATCTCTTTTGATGTACCTGTTCCTTCTACTAAATCCCATACTCCATTTGCCGTTAATATATTCTTCATTCTTAATGCCCATAATGTATAATTTGTGTTGCTTAAAACTGGGCATTGATATGATGGTAACGATGTGGTGAAAACAACTCTGCTTTCGTTTTTATCTCCCGTCATATCTTTCGATTTGGTTTTCTTCTAATACCAATATAATTCTAATAATAGTCGACCTTAAATTCTTCTTTCTAACCCACAATAGTAATATGCAACTTCTAAAACCAATATGATCTTAATAAACAATCGAACTTAAATTTTCTGCCTAATCACAATAATTCTCAAGCAATTATAACGGTTTCTAACGCGAATTGTAATAGAAGAAATCTATTCTACTAATCTACAATACTAATATGCAAATTCTCTAACTTTTAAAATGACTAAGTATTTGAAGGAGTAAAAACTGTTACTTGACTTTTTTGTGTGGGCTCCCTTTTCCAATACGTCTCGCTCCTTTTCAATTCCCGAGGGCTTATAAGCGTTATTTTTCATTTCCCAAATAAAACCCATTTCTTCTCCCTTCACCTTCTTCTACGCACAATTAGGGCAACCCCAGTAATGATCTTGGTTCTCTTCTTTTACGGTAATCGGTGTTTCAATCTTCTTCTCCGGTAATGATGGTTACCGTGGTATGGTTATGTTCTTCTCCGGTGGTGGTTTCGCAACGGGTAAGTTTTCTCTTCTTTTCGATTCGATCTTTACTTGAACAAATCGTGTCTATCACTTGTTTGATTCACCTGAATCAATTTCTTTTTCTTTTCCGAACGATTCCACGAATCGTTGGTTTTCTTCTCTAAAACGATTCACGAATCGTTGTCTTTCTTCTGTCTCGGTTCCCGAACCTTTTGGCTCTGATGCCAATTGTTAGTCTAATTTTCTATGAACAATCGTATATAATAATAAGCACACTGATTTTATTTGATATATATAATCGTTACAAATACAGACTTGTTTTCGGGTACTTATACTTTTCTAACCGACACCTTACTAACCGACATAACGTTTCTAAGATAACTGCTTTTCGGTTGTGGACTTTACTTTTGACACACTAGGACCCTATACTTTACACTTTACATAAACGACTCTAAATACTTGACTTTCATGTTTGACCTTCATGGATTAGATAAATTAGTATCCAATAATTTCACCATCTGTAGGTTTTAGTATTACACAAAGTTTGACCTTCCTGGTTTAGGTAACATGTTTCATGTTATATCTGTGCTCTCGATAGCAATAATTATAACAAGTCGTGTATTAATTGGGATCCCTTCACGAGATTGGAGGCTTTGCGACTTCTTTCATGCTTAAACCTTAGTCACAATAAGCTCGGTAGTTTCATGGCATTGGATCCTTTGAGATTCTTGAAATCATCATCGAAGTGTTGGATATCTCCTACAACGAGATTGGTGCGCAATCAGACACGAGAGGGTATCTATGTTCATCTCCCATGTCACATACACTTGATTATGATAAAAGTTCGAAGAATTTGCTAATGGTGATGCCAAATCAGTGAACTTTTGGGACGCTTATTCGATTTTTGGAGGTTTAAATTTGATGCAGCTTGATATTGTGGGAAATGTTGGTGTTGATAAAAGGTTTGTGCAGTTTTTAGTTAAGTTAATGCATGGGTTAAAATGGCTTGACGGGGAAGAATTAAATTAGCTAGTAATTTGTTTACACTGTCTTGATTTCTTACACTATATGGTAAACCTATGAACACCATTATTTTATGTAGAATCTTATGTTATTTTAAGAGGAATATATTTTATCCGTGGATGTCAATATTTTTAACCGTGAACACTAAGTTCAATAACCAAAATGTATGTAACACACCAACTGAAACTCGACATGAAATGATGCAAAATGACTAAACTACTTAATTAAGTACGTAATCAAGGGATAACGAGCATAAAACTTTACGTTTATTATCATAAAACTTTCATGAGAAACCAACATCATACAATATTATAGAAAGACATGCAAGCTATTGCACATGTTAGAGTTTATGATTATAGAGAAACAACCGTGACCTTTAGATTAGTTTAATCTTGGATCACTATTTTGTGAGATAAATATCTACTTATAGATTATAGGGTTAATTACTTGAAAATGTATTATACTTATCACTTTTTGTTATTGTGTGTACTGAACTTTTCTATTTTTTATTGTGTGTACTGAACTTTTAAATTTCGATTATTGTATGTACTTTGTGACCATTTTACCCTTACTTTTTTCAAAATTTGAAGGGTAAAATAGTCATTTTACATGACAGAATAGTCACAAAATACCCATAATAATCGAAATTTAAAAGTTTGTACACACAATAAGAAAAAAAAATTTAATACACACAATAACAAAAAGTGGCAAGTATGATACATTTTTAAGCAATTAACTATAGATTATAGATCAGGCAACTCTTAAATAGTTCTAACATCACTAAAACTTACCAAAAGTATGCCACCGCCTATCATCTTTAAAATTTAATAAGCGCATAACAAGTGGGATTGACACAAGAGACCAAAGCCCAAAACAAAACCAAAAAAATCGAACCTATTTTAAAACTGGTGGTGCAGTTTTGGTACTTTAAAAACCCAAAAGTTTTGGTTCGTTTTTTGATTTTATATGCAAACCCAAAAAAACAAACGGCCACATGCTAATATTCATAAAACTAATAAAAAATATATACGTATTAGTTTTGATACAAGTAATCACCAAAGTTCAAAAACTAAGAGATTTGATATTCGTAACATGTGTTTATTTAGATAACACTATGATAAATTCTTAAAGTTAGTTTTCCTTATTTCATATATGTTCGCACATTTCATCTTTATATACATGTTATGTAATCTTATTATTTTACGAAAAATATTCAACTTACATTTTGAGATTTCTTGATTTGGATTTTGGATGTTTAAAAAATATTCGTATTCGAAAATCCGAAAGATTGATCAAAATTTATTAAAATATTAATTTTTATGAAATGTCAGTTTTGAAACTCATATAAAAGTTTTCTGAAATTTATAGGTATTCGAATATATAAAACTGTTATTTGAAATTTCGGATATCTGAATTTATAGCATTTAGTTAAAATAATGAGTATAACATAAAAACATCATCTTAAATTTTGGATATCCGAAAATCGAACCGCAGAAAACAAAAAACCGGAAAAATTAAACCGAACTTTTAGTGCGGAGTTTGTGAAAGAAAGCAACTTTCTATGTTGTTTGGAAGCGTTTATGCTGCTAAAAGAGGGTCACCACACAAAACACACAAGTTGTGTGTTATTCGTCAAGAGACCAAACATAAAATATATCTTCCGAGTACACCTAATAGCTACAAGTCAAATGAATCATTTACTATGCTGTATGATGGTAGGAGAGGCAAACAAAAGTATAAGATCGTTCATGTGTGGAAACTGAGTCGTGAACAGTATATGGGGTTAACAAGCGCAAAAGTTGGATATGAAGTACTGACCATACAATATGGATTTGAAGACTAGGTTCATTCCCAATGGAACATGAAGAGAGATCAAGATAGTTTTATCTTCAAACCAATCTCTGTGTAACAACTAATTCAATGGAGAATGAGCGAAACAATGTATGTATGAATTTCATGTATAAAGATCATTGGTATAATGTGGTTACAAGATTGAATTACATGTTGTAAATTTCTTGATTGTCTTCTTGGTTTGATGATGATGATATTTCTTGAAAGATTTTATTATAAGTTGAAAATTAAATCGTTTGGAAAAGATTGAAAAATTACTTTGGATTTTCATAAGATCTTGAATTGATTTAGAACAATGAAACGATCATAACATTTGAAGTCTTTGATCACTGCATATGTGTTGCATGATTATCAAATCTTGATTAACTGTTACAAAAGACTCATAAATTCACGATTAAGTGTGTTCTTATACCGATTGTTGGTTAATTAGTTTCTAAGTTGAAATGATCGAATATTGCATGATGATCAAATCTTGATTATCTATTTTTAAGAAAAAAAGATGAATGCGTTAACTGCTTTTTACATTGATTGTTAATTAATTAGTTTGGAAGTTATTTTATCTATATTGCATGATCTGTTTCTTCGGTTGCATGTTCGTTTCTTATAATTTTCACATTATTAACCGATTTTGAATTATATGATAACATTTTTTTATATAAATCGTAAAAGTATTATTCTTGTTTAAATGTCAGAATTCATTGAAAATTGTTAAAAATCTATTTACTAATTTGAAAATTCTTGCTATTGTTGGAATAAATTCTTGGTTATTTAAATGTTGATGCTGGATTTAGAGACCATGTTTTAATATTTATAAACTCGTCTACCTAAGGTTTACCTAATGCACTAACGGACAGTGTACCCGGTCATGTGTAGTGTAGTAATCGGTAAAGCATATGTTGTCCCAAGAGCTATGAGTTCGGATCTAACTTAAGTTCTAATGTCACTGGTTTTAAAGGGGTTTTGAATAGATTAATATTAAACTAATTAAACGAAATGAAATGAAAGCAAATTAAAAGAGATGAACAATCAATACGGAGAAATGTGCTAGCCTAGTTACTAATCTTGTTATGCCATAATTAAGTTTTCCTATTAATATTTTCCATCGCTCCATGTGGGGGTAAATATCACTAGACTCATCGTGTAAATTCGTTTAGCCTATGTTCCATAGGTTCCTATTCCATAACCATACGATTACCAGTGTTCGTGGGTTAACCTATGTAGTCATTAAGTACTAGCTACAATCTAGACTTATTCTAAGGAAACCCGGCCTCTCGGAACTTAGGTTTCCCCTTAACTTCTTAAGCATCTCCATTTGGTAGGTGATCCTTTGGTCAATTCACACACAAGATAGTGGTAGTCCTATGGTCAATTCTTACCACTACTCGCAACCTATTCGTCTAGGGTCCGATGGTCAATTCTCCTAGCTTCTTAGATACTACCAAACATTAATACTACCGAAACAAAGATGTCCATGAAGAAGCAAAGAAAATAAGCACATAAAACGATACGAAAACAAGAAAACTAAATCATGGCAATAACAATTTCATAGCTAGGATAACACCAAAGGTGTTAGCCGATCATATTAAATAATGCGGAAAATTCAATTTTTAGAATCAAAATGAAAGACATTGAATTAAATACAAATGTTTGATGCGAAACTAAAACTCATGCAGTAAATGGCGTGAATTCTCCCTTAGAAATGCTCTGTATGCTGCTGAATATCGTCCCTCTGGAAGCCCTTTTTCGTCCTTTGGTGTTGTGTTGGGAGGATGATGTGAAAATGCAGAATTAGGGCTTGTATTTATAGCCTCCTCAAAGTTACATCGTAACCTTGTGAATTGGTTACGCAGTAACCATCGTATCTCAGACTATCTTATCCATAGTAAAATATTTACGGCGTAACCTTAAGAATTGGTTACGACCGTAAAACTCTCGTAGTGAAATTCATCACTTTTAGCTCGTAACCATGCAAATGGGTTACGGTATAAGTATCTTGACCATCAAAATTCTTCTAAGGGTCTGGAATTATATACGGCGTAACTATGTTGTGAAGTTACATCATAACCTTGAACTGCGTTGACTTTGGTCTTCTAGTGTAAATCCTAGTTACGGCGTAAGTAGAGTATGGAATTAAGCCGTAACTCTTGTCTGGCCAGCATACTCTTGTATATTTACTTTAATAACCATCCAAATCCACGTCTCTTCGTTCCTATGCTCATTAATGACCTGAAAATGATAAATTAAGAAATAAGAGTATATTTTCTAGTAAAACAATACAAATGATGAGCATATTAGGGGGAAATTGACACTAAAATATCAGGACTATTTGATGTTATCAAATATCCCCCCACTAGAACTCTACTTGCCCTCAAGTAGACCTTATTAGAATCATTCTTAAAAAGATATCTCCCAAGTGACTTGGAAAATATGAGTTTAAAAACTTCCTATGCTAGAATTTATCGAATCCGAACACAAAATGGGAACAAAACACTCATACTCTCTCTATTCTAAGTGTCAATTTCGAGGTGGTCACTCATTGCACAAACATAGTATGTATTCTATCATAGGCTCGGCGGTTACACAAATCTCCACTATTAGAGCTAAGGTCAAGATAATTCTTAAAGGCAACGTTGGGTGAACAAATTTAATAGGCTTGGGTGAATTGTCACTACTAATGTTCCACGGTGAAGGGGACAAAACCAATGATACATGATCAAATCCATGGCCAAGACACGAATGATTACTCGCTTCTTCACCTAGACATGATTCATGACTAAAGGGTAGGATAAGACATGGAATGCACATAAGTGGTGAAAAATAAAAATAACAAGCAAATAGTCTTAGCCTACAACTGAGTCATTACCGCCTCCTATCCATCCAAAATCCAAGCTTCAAGACGCGAAAATTGGATCATAATGTAACAAGATAGTGTACCATAAGTAGATGTCATATAATGGTGTGCACACTAACTTGGTCTTCAACCAACTCATGTCTTCAAATAAATGTGACCGCGGCAAACTCCTCGATACTAGTCCAATAAACTCTACCATAACTAAGGAATAATGCTTATAACGTTTTCACTATCCTTTACAATAAACAAACTAATACTACTACTTTTTTTTCATCATTTTTTTTAAACTAAAAACAAGTAAATAAGTCATCCCCCCACTTGAGATGAATCATATATGAAGAATATTGGGAGGTCTTCAATTATCTTCAAAAATATGTCTTCTATGTTGGCGTGATTCCCGAATCTCTCTACCCGAACTCCAAACTTAGGAAAACGGCACCTTCTCAATCATAAACCAAGAATACACGGTAGGCTAAGGCGAATAGGTGTAACGAAAAAAATACAAAATATGGGTTAAGAAATGAAAAGAATGGCTCAAAAGGGTGTAACTAGGGGTATCTTGCACTAAAGATAAGTGCAACAAAAGGGTTTACACGGGGGTCAAAAAGTCGAGGTGACTAATCGATAAACACACAAAATAATACACATATTGGCTATTTGGTGTAAATACTAAAACATTGCCTTCTCAAACTATCCCTCCCAAATGTATCAAGCTAACTCGACACACTACTCGTCTATGATCTCAAAATGATGTAAAGGCCAAGTTCTAAAGTTTACAATACTACCGGCACACTCAATATTTGGTGGATTTGAGTAATATGGGAAAATGAAAGGTTAAACCTCACCAAAGAAATCAAGGGTTATCCGTTATAGTATGCTCGGCTAAGGTCTATTCTAGTTCGGTTAAGAAAAACATGTCAAAATTTTTCCAAATAGCATAATTTTTCAAAATAAACTAGAAAAATGGGCAAATAAAGTTCAAATTATAATTCTACTCCCTTCCCCCCACTTGAAATTTACAAATTCTCTTTTGTACACAAATATGTAGTAATAAAGTAGAGAAAAATAGAATTGGTACGAGAACTCCCCTGAAATTTGCTCCAAAAATGGTAGAAGGATCACGCTGAAAAGACGTGCCTTTACTTCACCTCCATGAAAAAACTTCAAATCCCTGAACTCACGACACTACCCACAAGCATAAATCTATAAAATAAAAAGGAAAAACAAATAAAAGCCTAACTCACTTTTCGTATGAATCACAGTTGCATTTAGAGAATGCAACACGCTTTTTAAACCACTTGGTGTCCCGAGTGGACAAGTGAAGTCTCATGAGGGTTTACAGGAAACACACCCACAAAGTTCATTTAAAAACTAATACAAGGTTATGGAATGCAAGTTATTTGAAATTAAAATTTTTCTGGTACATGGGAAGATTACGGCGTAAACTCATGAAAATAATTAGACCTGACAAAAATGCAGATGTTTGAGGATGGTTACGGCGTAACCATAACATAGAGTTACGCCTTAGAAACCTTCTGAGATGAATTCCAGGAGTGAAAAACTCTGTGGTGCGTTTCAAAGCTATCCTTCCTCCTCCAAAACCTGCAAAAAGTTATAACAAATCATACCGAACCAAACTACACTAATAAAAAGGATGGAAAGGAACTTTAAGTTAGACTCAAAGCCATGGGGCTTTATGGTGGTGCCTACGGAAATGTTCAACCGCGTCCATTTCCAGCCTCATCCATTTCCATGATAAGCTCCAAGCTGCGAAATTCCTTCTTCCTTTAGATGTAACATGGAAGAGAAGTAATCTTGCGGAAAATTTGCTTTGACCCATTCGTCTTGATATTGAATTTCGATTTGTTTACACATTGGAGCATTCCTGAATTTTATTTTGACCATTCTTTAAAAGATATTCCATGATACCCAATGTAACTCCTCTTGTGTTCGTTGAAACATGCCCACTCATTGGTTATTCTTCTGAGCATGTCCTCTTTCGGATATTCTCCCTCGTTACATCTTTTCATAAAAGGGTTGCAAGAAGGCCATGCTTGAATAGATCCCTTGTCCCTTAATATAATCGGTTTGCAAAAATGAACCGTCCATCGTACTTCCTCGTTGAGCCAACCATTTATGAAATTTGTACTCAACCAATTCTCTTTAATCTTTTTATCTTCCACAAAACACCACCAAACTTTTGCGGCTTCCTTCAATTGGCTTATTTGCACCATTCCACCGCCATTGCATTGATCAACAAACGGATTGCATGATAGCGTGGTGTGCTTTACCCCTTCATCTATACTTTCCATGCGCGCGCAAAAGTGTAGTTTTCCCGTTGCAGTTATAGGATCCTTTTCTCTTTTCTCTCTTTCTTCTTCGTCATCGGAATCAAACCAAAAAGATCCATCACAATCTTCGGGATTGGATTCCTGTTCACAACCTATACACAAAGGAGTTTTATAGGAAAAAAAATATCGGACATTTTAAGAATATCTGATGATTTTTTCTCAACCGTAGAGTTGGTCATACATACATTTGCTACCTCGTTAGTGTTTTGACGCACAATTCCATTCATATTAAACACTACCCTATCGTTATCTATTCCTAACGAGATATCTCTTTCGAAAACTTTAATTCGGGCATGTGAGGTAGCAAGAAAAGGCTTCCTAATATGATGTGTTCCTTAGGCACATTCAACATATCAATAACAACAAAATTGGAAGGAAATACAAATTTGTTAATTTTAATAAGTACGTTTCAACTATCCCCTCCGGAGTTGTCTTAGACATATCAGCCATTTCTATTATCAATTTAGTTTCTCTAAGCCCTGACAGTTTTAAGTTTTGAGATAGTGAAATTGGCATAACATTGACACTAGATCCCAAATCGGCTAATGCCATCAAATCACAATTACCTATAGTGCAAGGAAGAGTGAAACTTTCTGAGCTAGACTCTTTCCGGTAATTGACTTGGTACATCATCATGTTCCTTAGTGTTATCCTACAAAAAAGAAACACCACAAAATTGATTTGTATTATGAGAGCATTCATTGGAGTTTTTTACCTCTTTGTCAACAAAGATTGCCTTGCAAGATCCCACGGCCGTCCTGCCTTGCACTGCAGGTTTTGAGCTGCTTTCTTCCATCACATTCTTCTGATGGAATTGTGTGTCAAAAACACTAACGAGGATAATTGAGCCAACATTGTTATTTAATAGTAAAATCGTAATCGTGCAACATTGTTATCCTAATTTTTTCTTTTTTTGGTATTATTTAATAGTAAAATCGTGCAGCTTACACTTGCGAGATTATTGATGGCATGTGATGTCGTGTGAAGTCATCTGGTTCTCCAAAATTGGCTAACCTGGAGGAAGTTTTGCAACTATATACAGAAATGATGAAGTTAGACCCCCCACATAACCAATATTATAAGGATGAGTACAACTTGGTTTTGTTAAACCAAGTAAGTGTTCCATTCAAATATTATTATAGGTGACTTCTAGTCGACCTACAAATGAATAATTTGGCTCGGGTTATGTTTTATTTCTAATGCGTCAAATGGGTAAATAATCTTTTTTGCTTATAAGGTAATGGATCAAACATGCTAAACATGTCGAAAGTTGCCTATAGGGTAGTCTATAATACATAAACCTGCCAAATCATCTTACTCAGAAAACAGGATTATCATCAAGATAATAAATCTTGTAATTGCCTTTAAAAAATATTGTAATCATATCTGACACACTAATTGTTTATAGGGTTATGGTACACAAAAGTTACTAAAGTTTACAAAAAATTTGTCCTAAGGTAATATAGTTTCATTTTGTTCATACAGGTTCATGAACTTTGAAACTTTGTTAACTCGTGAATCGAACTTATAAAAGTGAATGTTAAGGTTATTGAACTTTGAATTTTGTTCACCAGGGTTCTTAAACTTATCAAAAATATACATCCAAGTTACTCGACTAACACCGAATTTTCAAGTGTATGCTTACCAAAGTTTAGTAACCTAATGAACAAAATGAAACTATATTACCTTATGACAAATTTTTTGTAAACTTTAGTAACTTTTCTGTACCATAACCCTTGTTTATACTAGCAGATTTTAAATTTTTTGGACAAAAGGTACCCATTTAGCACATTACTCAAACCACCCATATTGACACATCTACGTATTAATTATAAACGTTAGCATGGGGTTAAATGTTATGGTCAGTTGTGAGAATAGGTTTTGTTTTTACATGTTTGCACTCAGATAGCTGTTGATATATTGGCTGTCGTGTTGCAGGTGACTTCTAGCAAGGAATCATATCAAGTAATCTTGGCAAGTATAAAGAGTCAACTCCTTCGAATGTCACTGATTGTTTGTGTTTAAGATTGAATAATTTATCATTATCACGAATTGGATCCTTTGAGCGGTTATTGTGGGTGCAGAGTCTCGATCTCAGCGACAACCAACTTCATTCTATTGAAGGTAAAACATTTGTTTCTGTTACATTTACTTGCATGCTTGACAGTTGACACATCTCATGTATATTTGGTCTGTAAGCTAACTCCCCAACTTGTATGATAATCACCAAAAAAAAGTTGAATAGTTTATGATAATCACAAAAGAAAGTGCAACAATCATATAATTGTAATAATCATATGATTATCAAGTGTAAAAAATTATTAGCCAAAAAAAACAATCTGAAAGTAAAACAAGAGTCCTTTTCTTTTCATTTTTTTGGAATCCACATATAAAATTATTAAAAATCGGGTGATTTTTTTTTTTTTTTTTCAAGCAATTTTTTCTATTCGCAGAAATGTTTTGTAGTGTACAAAATGTGTTGTTGAGATTCATTTCTACATTACTAAAATCTACAAAAACACCCATCTTTCTATATTTCTTTTAAAATAGCAGCCAATAATAATATAACTAAAACAAGAAAGACTAACACAACAACGAAACCCATTACTCCAACAAGTTTGTTGAAGCGCATGGGCTCCCAGAAAGCCACACTACGAAGTTACAAACAGAGCGCGCCACTAACTATATTGTGGAACCCATCTCGATATATATGGCGAAAATGCAATTTAGTACCCTCAATTAATATGCACTAATTTAGATTTTGCTTTCATAAAGGCTTTAATTACTTATATCCTTTTCAAAAAAAATCATCTGGTCAACCTGATTCCAACGAGTACAATGTTATTCGTTTTGACATGAACTTATTTCGGCCCATGTTGGCATCTTTAGGTTTTAGTATTACACAAGTTTGACCTTGCTGGTTTAGGTAGCATGTTTCATGTTATATCTGTGCTCTCAATAGCACTAATTATAACAAGTCGTGTTTTGGGATCCCTTCACAGGATGGAGGCTTTGCAGCTTCTTTCATGCTTAAACCTTAGTCACAATAAGCTCAGTAGTTTCATGGCATTGGATCCTTTGAGTTTCTTGAAATCATCACTGAGAGTGTTGGATATGTGCGCACACTGTAGACACGAGACGGTATTTATGCTCGTCTCCCATGTCACATACACTTGATGATACAAAGTTTGAAGAATTTGCTAATGGTGATGCCAAATCAGTGAACTTTTGGGACGCTTATTCGATTTTTGGAGGTTTAAATTTGATGCAGCCTGATATTGTGAGAAATGTTGGTGTTGATAAAAGGTTTGTGCAGTTTTTAGTTAGGTTAATGCATGGCTTAAAATGGCTTGACGGGGAAGACTTAAATTAGCTAGTAATTTGTTTACGCTTTGTTGATTTCTTACACTATATGGTAGATGTATATAAAGTAGAAACCGATTCGAGATGGTTATTCTTCATCTAAACTAACTAGGACTAACTAAACAATATAAGACGTACTGCAACTTTTCTCTCCTTCATATTTCAATGAAACCGGTTACATATAAATACTTGAAAAGAAACTGCCACTAGCCTATATTTTAGGAATAATATTCAGAGAAAACTAATTAAAACTAAAGTAAACGTGACTCTAATGCACTATGATAATGCACGGTGCTATTAACCACTTCTTTCTCCTACATGCATACAAATACACTTTCGTGTACGTGGAGATATAGAGTAATTTATCAACTGCTTGAGACTTGGTCTTCACCTTTATGCACGTATGAGTAGACGTGTCTATTAATATATGAACACCATTATTTTATGTAGAATCTTATGTTTTCTTACGAGAAATATATTTGATCCGTGGATGTCAATATTTGTAACCGTGGACACTAAGTTCAATCTTTCTGCAAACCAAAATGTATGTAAACTGAAACTCGAAATGACATGATGCCAAAATGACTAAACTACTTAATTAAGTACCTAATAAAGGGATGACGGGCATAAAACTTTACGTTTATTATTAGATTTTACACAAGCAAGCATAAAACTTTCATGACAAACCAACATCATACAATATTATAGAAAGACATGTAAGCTATTGCACATGTTAGAGTTTATGATTATAGAGAAACAACCGTGACCTTTAGATTAGGTTAATCTTGAATCACTGTTTTGAGAGGTAAATATCTACTTATAAATTATAAGGCAAGTATTAAATAGTCTAACATCACTAAAACTTATTAAAACTATGCCACCGCCTATCATATTTAAAATTTGATAAGTGCATTACAAGTGGGATTGACACAAAACAAAAAGATCGAACCAATCCTAAAACAGATGGTGCGGTTTCGTTTTCTTAAAAAAATCAAAAGTTTTGGTTCAGTTTTTGTTTTCATATGAAATCCCAAACCGACAAAACCGAATCATCACATACTAATATTCATAAAACTAATAAAATATACATACATATTAGTTTTGAGACAAGTAATCACCTAAGTCTAAAAACTAAGAGATTGGATATTCGTAACAGATGTTTCTTTAACTAACACTATAATAAATTTTTAAAGTTAGTTTTATTTAATTCATATGTGTTCGCAGATCTCATCCTTATATACATAAAATGTTATGTAATCTTATTATTTTACAACAAAATATTCAACTTACATTCTAGGATTCTTGATTTAGGTTTTGGATGTTCAAAAACATTCGTATTTGGATACCCGAAAAATTGATCAAAATTTATTAAAAAGTTGCATTTTATAAAATGTCAGTTTTGGAATTCATATAAAATTTTTCCAAAATTTATAGACATTTGAATATATAAAATTGTTATCCGAAATTACGGATATCCGAATTTATAGAACTTTGCTAAAATAATGAGTATAAACATAAAACAACCATCTTAAATTTTGGATATCCGAAAACCGAACCGGAAAAAACCAAAAATCAAAAAATTTAAACCGAACTTTTAGTGTGGATTTTGGTTTTAAAAAACTTTTTGTTACTCACATCTCTCGGGTGTATATGAAATATAACAAGTTGGAAATGGAAGATAAACACTCATTAACCGGTCCTAGTATATAGATTACCATAGGCTTGAGACTAGATCAAACCTCCATCGCTTTGGCGTAAGCACCTAGGAAAGACTATCCAAGAGGTCTTTTAAAGGGTTGTAATGATAGGCTTACGGTAGGGAAACAAAGGGTTTGGTGGGATATGTTATTTAGTGGTGGCAAGTCAAAATCTTTTGTTACAAGCATGCGAAGAATGGCGCTTGCTCAAGACTCGACACTCAGACTACAGATAATCAAGCAAACAAAATAAATTAAAGAAAGATGTAGGATGGTAGCCGTTATTTTTTATTATTATTATTATTATTTTCTTTTGAACACTCTATTTTTTTCTTTTTCACTTTTCTATTTTTTCGGTTTTTTTTTTTTTTTTTTATTTTATTTTTTTTTTTTAATATACACTTTTACTCTACCATCACATGCACGGTAACATCAAAATGATAGGATTTATAGGCACATCCCTACACTTGAGTTTTATTACTCTAACACTAATTTGACCGAATTGAAGAGATCAAAACACTTGGAGTACATTATTACGCAAATAAAGGGAATTTGAATTTAACGTTCCTTCCGGTCATTTCATAAACTTTAACTTTTCCCATGAGTCCCAATCGTCCCAAAACTGTGTACAAAGGATATGACTCGACTTAGCAACTTATGCAAGCAACTAGATAATTGAACTAAGGGTTTAGGCTGATAACAATAATGCACTAAAAGTGAGTGCATACAAGGCATGCTAAGGCGATTTGGGTGTACATTTAGGGGTGGGGTGTAAACAATGCTCTTCATTGATATTCCGGAAAACCGAAACATCACGAGAACCGCGAAAAGGATAGGCTTTGAGGGGTTAAGTAGGGGTATCGTGTACTAAAGATGAGTACAACGCAAAGGTGTGAGGGAATTACTCAACCGATGTGGAAGAAGTAATTATATTACGGGTATTAAACAAGGGTTATCCTAATGCATCTTATCATTTAGTTATTCCTAACTACACAAGTGTAGTCTTACTAGCGATCTCGGGATGCATCACAAAACAAGTTCTAGAATCTAATATACTACGGTTCACACACTAAGCATTAAAGATGAATGCTTTAATTCCTCTAATCTAAGGGTGATCCTCGCATTTTGGGTGGAATTTAAGTGGTAAGGGTTTTTGTGCTAGTCATATAACTTCCTATCCGTGAGGCGCTTTTGTTAAGACTAATGGCCCACTCCTATATGTCATGAAAAATTTTAAATTTGGTGCCAAAATTACCCTAACCGACATTTTCTCATGGTTTATTACACAAATGCATTGGACAAAGCAAATAATCAAGTATAAGCATAGTTTCAAATTTCCGTTTATTTTCTCTCCCACACTTAAACCGAACATTGTCCCCAATGTTCCCAAATTATCAAAGTTATGATAATGGAAGGTAATAAAGATGAAAGAAACTAGTACTCCCCGATTAGCTCGGTGGGATCCGTGTAAAGTGGTGGTTATATTTTTCTTCAAGAACGTTTGCATGAAAAGCTCCTTCTCATCTTATGTATCTCCTTCTTGATAAATTAAACACACACTTGAAGAAAACAAACGAAACCTTCAAGCGTAAAATCGGCGGTAATAATATATATAAGACTCTACTAAACTAGGATATAATGCTTGTGGAATGGATGTTTCTGAAATTTACGGAAAATTAAGACTTGGAAAATTCCAAAAATTATATGTAGCTCGAAAATGAGAAAAAGTAATCGCTTATTTTGCTCCTTCACGGCCGTCAGTTGCGATCTGACGCCGTCGGGTTATCCCGACAAAAAGCGGTCTGCGATTTTGGAAAAATTTCGGAAAATTTCGTCTTTAGAACTGGAAAATATTTACGCAAAACATCCATTATGACTCGATACAAGCATTTGACTCGAACAAACACACATGTATATCTTTTAATTAATTGAAATTCTCATGTTTACGTTTCTTTTGAAAACGTGTAATCCTCCTACACTTATCCTTTATATAAAATACCTTTATATGTAATTAAGGCGAGGTTAAAAACAAAATAAAGCATTTTTACAAATTTAAACATGAGAATAAGCAATCAATAAAAGATATATGACACAAACAAGCAAACAATTAAGCATGGGTTGCCTCCCACGAAGCGCTTTTCTTTATTTATGAGTCTTGTAGCTAGACTCGTAGTCGTGCCCTTACGTGGTCTCGTTTTGCATTCTCAATGAGAATTCTATCATGTTGACAAAATTTTCATCGACTCTAACTAGGCCCTAGGGTCAAGCAATCCTTATAATAAAGCCTCCTTCTTTCCCACATGAATTTGTAACCTTTTTCAACATCGTCCTCGATTTTTTCCTCAAAAGCTCTAATGTTGTCTCGTTCAAAAAGGGATAGATGGCCATATTCATTCGTCTTCCAAGGCATCCTATAAGTGATCTCATCATTTCCTTCCTTAAACCTAACCGTTCCATCATACTTGTTATGGCTCATTTTGGATGTTTCAACAAACGGCTTTCCTAGCACTACTTGGGATAAGCTATAGTCAATGACGCATCCTACATCTTCTAGGACCACAAAATCAACTAGGTAGGTGAAATTTCCTATAAAGACATGTACATCCTTGACTCTTCCCACAAAGTTGCAAACTCCACCTGGATACTTAGGGTCTCTCCTAATCTTAAGTTACTCATTAATAATGTCATTGTAAACAGCAGATGACATCACATTAATGGGAGATTCCGTATCTATGTAAGCGTGTTCAACATTCCTATATCCGATCATACAAGGAATTTTGAGGTTCCAAGGATTTCCTCTCCTAATCTTTGGACATATCCTAATGATGGGTGATCGGGAATTATCGATTATGTATTGATGATAGGCAACCTCTTCCTTAGTGGGGTAAAGATTAAAACAAGCACTATCCTCCTCATTCACATTTTTATTTACTAAGCCATCTTAGAATTCTTGTTGATCATGGAGCCAACTACGGGCGTCGACCACTTCTCAACGGCTTCCCTAATTGTGCTATCGAATACCTTCTACAAATCTTGAAGGTTGGTGTTTCTACTCATATAACGGCTTCGGCCGTTGTGTTGGTCATTGGTTTGGGTTTTGAGTGAAAGTGATTTATTTGGTGGTGGGTTGTTGAGTGGTGGTTGGTTATCACCTTCCATGATGAAAATTGATGGGGTTATAAACAAAGGTCATGAAGAAGGGGGATAAACTACGAGGAAGCTAAAAAATGAGAAAAAATTTACTTGATAGGAATCAAGCAAAGAAACCTAAGCGAGGTGGACTCTAACCAGCTATTCTATTCCCCGTGCGCGCAAAACTTGATAACGCTACACGCGCGTTCGGGTCAAAGGAACTTCCTTTTCGTCGAGCAAGTTTTTCAACACCCTAGGCGGTGAACCTAATCGTTGTAGTGTAGTATTAGGGTGGCCGGGAATTGATATCTTTCTCTAGGGAATAGGAATGCTAGTGAGAGGTTACTATGCTAAGGTTGGGGTTGAGGAAGATTATTTTTATCTTTTATATTTTTAGGAAATGGAAAGGTACGAATCTCGGGGTTTGGATTTGGGGGGTTGGTATTTCTACCGATTACTTCTACTATTTAATTATCTAATTAACTAAGGTGAGGGTAGTCTATGTCTAATTATTGTGTGCTCGTATGATGGTTTAAAGATGTGTTTACTTAGGTTTTATTACTCCTTAATTATCTCCTATTGATGGTTGAATTGTCACGTCCTTATTCTTAATCGCGTTGTGTGTCTAAGGTCGTAGGGTATGAGTTTGTCCCTAACTCTTTGAAACTACCAAAGGTTATTGCCTACAAAGTCTCTAGGATTTATAAACTCTAACTCTAAGGTACTCTTTGGATGGTTAAGCCTACAACAACTCTAGGCACTATAAACTAAGGTTCACAAAGATTAATTAAGCATTAACTACACAACGGATGACCTATCGCATTACTAGATCATTAACAATTAAGATAAGAGACAACCAATCAATATTCAATAATTAAGTTTCATATTCCTAGCAAACACACAAGTAAATTAGCCGGACATGGAGAACATACAAGCATACACACAAGTAATTGAAGACTTAATTAAATTAATGAAGTAAAACACTTATCTTGATGTAAGATAGGGTTTGGAACCTAAAATCTTGTACAAGACTGCCTTGGTTCGGTTTAAGGTTTTACTCCAAAAGACTACACTCGAAAACTAAAAATTCGGATTCTATATAAGATTGCATTCGCGACGGCATCACCCTTTAATTTGTGACACCGTCGGTCGCCGTTATTAGGGTTTTGTCTTGGCGCGTTAGTCTTGCGACGCGCACCTTATGCTTGTGACGCCGTCCCTTCGATCTCTAACGCCGTCTGGATCAAATCTAGGTCGTGCGAGTTGCGACGACCTACTCTTTAAAGCGACACCGTCACTTGTAAATAAGCAATTTGGCTCTTGAGCCATCACAAAAGTGATGCGACGGCGTCGCAGATAACACTGACGCCGCCCCTTCGTGTCCAGCTGATGCAGTGGCTCGATTCTTGACTTTGCCATTTTCTTCAGTATGTTCGCGCCTTTTCGTCCGAATTAGTGTCATTCCGACATTTTGCCTTCAAGATACCTAAAAAGTGAAAAGGAACGATATTAAGTAATAACGGATACAAAAGTGATCAAATAAGGGCTTAAACGACCCCTCAAAAAGGTACATTTTAAAACCTTATCAGTTAATCTAACCATATCTCTTCTATAAACACCTATAATCATCATATAATTATGATATGATTATATAATGTTTAACCTCATAAATTACTAACTTTAACCCAATATTAGTGTTACTTACCTCATGTAAATACTTGATAAATCTTAAACTCATGAAGTGGAAGCCTAATCTCTTCATCAAAATATCACCACGTCTTCTTCTTTCCCTCCTTTTTCTCTTCTAGACCGACACCCATACACACTCTTGAATAAGAGAGAAATGTGTAGAATTTTCTAGGTAATTAGAACTTTGTTGGTGACAAGTTTGGTCACATGACACCTTAAGCCCCTCAATTCCTTTTCTTTCCACTTTGGCCGCACTAAACTTATAACACATTTACCACTTGAAGACTTTAGTCCTTTAAGTCTATATTCATCATATATGTGACACGTCTTTTTTTACACACGCTACGCAATAATTTGACTATACAATCACGTAAAGCCTTTAAACTTATAAAAGTCGTAGTAAAGCTTATTCAAATATCATTTATCCGCTTAGTCAAACACATTAGTCTTGATCAATTTCATCTAGGGTGGGGCCCATTTATATACGAGATTCGGGTCTAATAGATACAAACCATTTTATGTAAACCATTTGTTTGACTCAGACATGAAAGTCAAACAATAAAATAACTATTTTTGAGAGTCAAAAATACAATGCATTTTGAGGCTTGACAAGGATGAGGACGACAATAGGATTGGGAAGATTACCTTAGTAAGCATGTTATAGTTAGATCATGGTTTGTGTATAGGGATGTGAGGTGTCACAATTTCAAGGCGAAACTAGACATTCAAACTAAGGAAATTACAAAAGTCAACATCCTTACAAAAAAAATGCCACCAACTGAGATGAGTGAGAGGATTAGATTCCTTTATGAACATAGGGAAATTTGGTTATATTATATGCTTTTCACAAAAGTGCACTCTTCTTTGTTCTCAAACAAAACTCAAATATGAAACTTATCAAGAAAATGAAACACACTCAAACACGGATAAGAGGACCCAAAAAGGAACCAGTGAAATAAATTCCATTTCCAACTGCTTCAATCATCTTAAGAAGATTTTTACTTTTCCAGGAATCAAAAGGTGACACTCCTTTAAATTGCTATGACTTGAAAGCCGAAGTTGTGAAACTCATGGAAGGAGTGAAGTATAAAAGTGACTACAAATGGGTTCGTCAAAATTTGACTTCATCTGGTATAGTAAGTTGGGGTGAAAGATTGAGAGAGATGAAGGAAGAGAAGTAGAGTACCAATTATTGAAGACAGAATATGGATAGAGAATTAAAAGTGTTTGCTGAAATTGGTACAAAGAAGTGAAGGTATAGTTTTATTGTTTCTAGAGGTTTGTCATTAATTCATTCCACAATGTAAGATACTACTTTTATAGTCATATATGTACTTGAACTTGATATTTAGTAATCATAGATATAATTGAAGTTTTGAATAGTGTTTCTTTTAAATCTAAATTTGTTATGAGAATAAAACCATTCTAACCCAACCCAAACCATTTTGACCCAAACATGAAAGTTTGCCTAAAAAGTCAAATATTTGATGCAGTGATATTTTGTTTTGAGATTGTGATGTGATGCATTATGTTTTGCATCTATGAGTATTTTTGAGACCCCAAACAGGAAAGACAGAAAATATATTACTATGTAAGAGATACAAAGCTTTTTATGCAAACCCTATGTTTTACTCGGACATGAAAGTTAAACAATAAAATGACTAATTTCGAGAGTCAAAAATATATTATATTTTGAGGTTTGACAAGGATGAGGACAACGGTGGTAGTTGTGTTTGATGTGAGGGGAATTGGTTTTGGGTGAAAAAGTTGAAATTTTTTAGTGTGTTTTTCTTTTATGGGTGACTCGAATAGTTATACCTCTATCATCTATTATTGTGTATTTAATCCTGTTTCTTGAATTAGTTCATGCAAGATTAACTTATCTAAATTCATTGAACTTGAAAATAGTGATGGTTTATCTGATACTTTATTTGATTTTAAATGGTTCTTGAGATCAGTTTTAAATTAGATATTGTTTCTTGATCGGTTTTTGGAGTCAGTTTGAATGTTTGTTTGATTATTTTATAAATCTATAAAAGTTTTGAGTACTTGGTGACTAATTTTTTCAAGATATGTGAGCTTTTTGTGGATTTTCTTGAATTCATGTAACCGATTTCAATTAAGAAATTGTTAATACAAATAAGCCGTAAAAACGTTTATTTATATTTTACGATCTTCTAATGTTTTGTCGATAACAAACGTAAAATCATTTTAACGAAACAAATAAAATACGTAAATGGTTTGGACTAATAGTTTCTAACATATTCACATAAAACACTAAAACAAGTATAAGTGATTTTATGATTTAATATTACATGTGTACAACAACTAGTGTTTACATATTTGGGTAAAATATACACATAACTAGTATGTAGTATATTGGGTAATATAAATGGGTAGAAACTTAAGTATCACAACCCATTGACCAAATACATTGAATATAATTGGGTACAACCCAAAGCCCATGACTTATGGAGCTTGACCCATAACCCATTGTATGACATCATGCTTATATCATATATGGATAATATCCATAACCCATGGTATTGACCCATACCCATGTGACTAGGTGCATTGCACTTAAGAGATACATTGTATCTAGCTAAAGATCCATGGATCAACCCATGACCCATGACCCATAACCAAAATACCCATGGGTAAGAGGCGTCCACGGATCCCTAGCTTTACGCTAGACGGATCCCTGTGGAAGGATCCGTGGGATCCAGGGAACAGAGAATTTTTCTCTATAAATAGTGAGCCATTTCTTCATTGTTGCTCACCCTTTCTAACATACTTTCCCTAGAGTTAAAAACTCTCTAACCTCGGATCAAGAGATCTATGTTTGTAGTTTTGTTTTGTGTGATCTTCTAGGTTCCTCTAAAAGGCGAGATCACCACCTTTGAAGTCGAGCAAGCTCAAGTCCATGAGTTGCCATGCTTCCTCATCATCAAGACTCACGAAATCTTCTTGTTGATGATTGTTTTCTTTTCCTAAGAAGTGTTGAAGACATTTTTGAAAGGTGTCTCAAGTGTCGAGGCGAAGATACTAGTGAAGGTATCTATCGTCCATATCATAAGCACTTGTGGTAGGTGCTTAGAAGTCAAGACTAGAAGCATTATTGAAGGGTTCTTAGAAGTCAAGACACAAGACATTAGTGAAGGGTGTCTTGAAGATCTAGTTAAAGGCATTAGTGAAAGGTGCCTTAGATGTACATTCGATATGGTGTGTTTGATGTACAAGATAGATTAGTACTAGATCCAAGGATATTGATATCCTTGATGATGTTGTAAAAGGAGTTGATCTCCTTTGGGATTAGTCGTTGGTGTAGTGTTGGTAGTAGTTCCTTCATTGCAATGGAACTAGGTGCTTAGCCTAGTACCTAATAAAGGGTAGGCGACGTTGTGTAGGTGTGGTTCACCTTGGTGTGAAAGAACTAGGTACTTAGCCTAGTACACGATAAAGGGTGGCGACGTTGTGTAGGTGTGATTCACCTTGGTGTGAAAGAACTAGGTACTTAACCTAGTACACGATAAAGGGTAAGCGACGTTGTGTAGGTGTGGTTCACCTTGGTGTGAAAGAACTAGGTACTTAGCCTAGTACACGATAAAGGGTAGGCGGCGTTGTGTAGGTGTGGTTCACCTTGGGTGAAAGAACCGGTGGTTAGCCTAGCAGGAAAAAGTGTAGGTTTGAGGCTTCTCCGCCATAAGGAGTTGATGTAGTGATTACGAACTCGAGTAGGTGACTCGGGGAGTGGAGTAGGGCAAGAAGGTGTCCTTGTGGCGAACCACTATAAATACTCGCGTTGTGGTTTTGTGCTTCTTACTCTTATCTTTTCATTACATATTTATATATGTTTGTTTATCAACATCCAACACACACATCCGAATAGATTGACATAAGTCGATCTAAATAGATTAAAAGAAAGTTTTAATTGGGAAAACTATTCAACCTCCCCTTCTAGTTTTCCACAATTGGCATCAGAGCTTCGTTACCAAGTTTCTTGAAGTACATTGTACTTTAAAAACTTGATACGATCCATGATTAATTGAAAACTACAAAGAAGGCTTTTCATAAAAACAAACACCATGTCTCTTAAAACCTTTTATTTGGATGTTGATTAAGATAACAACATTTCGTTTGTTATTTATTTTTCATTTAATTGCACTAATCCTCTTTGTCATATTGATTAGTCAAAGCTCATATCTACCAAGCCATAGGAATCGCTTGGTAACAAGAATACATTCCCTAAGAAGGTATCTTAAGCACAAAGGAGCTGGAATTGTCTTCTGACATTTTTTGTGTCATTTGTAAAGACATTCCTAAGTGCATTCGAGGTATGACTTTTCACTTATCTCTAAATGACATTAGCTTGATAAATAAGTATGCTTACTTAGGTATTTATTTGAGTAGCTTTCGTGAATACACATGTTTTACATATAGCTTCATTAGGAAGCTTTTTCTCATCATATATCCTCTTTCGTCTAAAGTCATGGTTCATAAAACTTGTGTTTTGTTTCACTTAATCCAAAAATCATATCTTTCAATTAATAAAACAAAACACAAATATCAAAAATTCCTCTTCTCCCATAAATACTCCCACCGTCATCCACTCCATCAAATCCTCACTTTTTCAAATCTTCCAATTTCAAAAATTTCCTCTCATTCAAAACTTCATCCTCCTCTCCATGTCATCTCAACCGAAACCAAGAAGAATCGTCTTCAACAAGGTTTACATCGCCCTCGTGCTCATCGCCTTAACACTCATCGCACTTGTGTTCCATATGATGAAGTTCACATACGGAGACATATACTTTGTGTTGTTAATCTACATTGGGGTTATATACCCAATCCTTTGTATCATCCTTAGCATTGAAATGAAATGTTACTAATAATCTAGTTTATCTAGGTTATTGTCATAATGTGTTTATCATTTCTTTTTATTTTTTCATGATACATTAGAAGTCATGTATGCATGCTAAAAGAAAAATGTAGGCTAAAACACTTATCTTGGTATAAAACTATGAGATATAAAAACCTATGTTTTTCATCATAAAATCTGTCTCTGTAACTACAGATCCATGGATCCAGACAAATGTACTAGCCGGATCCCTTTTTGAAAGGAACCGTGAGAACCGTCCTACTGGAAAACAGTTTTTCATGCAAATTAAAAACCACTTTCTTCCTAAATGTAATATCCCACTAGAATAAGTAAGCTAAGTGTCATTGTTGTTAAAAAACCATTGTTAATAAAAATTTAGTAAAAACGGTAGATAATCATTGGTTGACCACAAACATCACATTCTATTAACTCATCATCTCTATAGGTTCAACTATGACGCATGAATATGAGTTTGATTTTTCACTCACTATCGTCTACACTTCGAACATCTCCCTTGAGCCCAACACACCTGGCAATCATGTCCGTGGGTTCAATAATCTCAAAAACCGTCACTTCCACAAAGGACGTATTGTAGACACCTCTCTACAATTCGAAGAAGGTATCAATACCTCCTTCCGAGCGATAGGACTAGAATGTGTTCTTGAAATCAACGAGAAGATATGTCCAAGGTTCATAATGGAATTCTTCCGTCTAGTTGAACTCGTTCGTAACGAGGATCGCTCTCTATCTCTTTGGTTTTATATCAAAAACCAAAAGTTTACTTTAACCCTTGGGCATTTTGCTCACATCCTCCGAATTCCAAACCATGGACAATGTGCCTTCACCGAAGATTGGTCTCTTGATTCTCTCTTCAACTTTCGTGAAGTAAATAGTCTATATTGTTCACACATACCCTCCCGGAAGATTTACATAGCATAATATGCAAACCTCGACCATATTACTCCGATCCAAACATTATCTTCACACGGGACATCCGAGAAGAGTACAAGCCCTTGCACTCATCCTACGTGAAAATGTTTGGAGTCTTAGGGAAATCGAGAAATTCTTCCGCTTGTTGTGCTCACATAATGTATTGTTTGCTAACACAACAACCATACAATCTAGCCTACTTCTTCAGCAAGGCTAATTGTAAATCTTCAAGGCTCCAAGAATAAACTCATCCCTTATGGAATGTTCTTGACGCGCCTCTATCATAACGTTATGCACTTTCATCCTCAATTTCAAAGTCCGTTGTACGTACTGGTGAACAAGATGATGGAACCGCTAAACATATCTCTCATGAAGACTTTCTTCATTCTTGATTCCACCAACACTCATCAACCACGTGATGATCCTTCTAGCAAAAACGCTCAAGTAACTTAGTAGTCTTTCAAATAGGATCAATCCTTTTGTACTCGTGCTTTATCAACGTAATCCAATTCCTTCTTGAAATAAAACATCTTACATTTGATATCTTAGTGTTAGAATCCATTTTAAACTAACCTTGGAATATAATGCATTGTCAAGATCATTTGCATACCTTTAGTAAAGGTTCTGCTTAGCAGATTGATAAGGCTACACGCGTCGTTCGGGGTTAAAGGAACTTCCTTTTCTTCGAGCAAGTTTTATAACACCCTAGGCAGTGAACCTAATCGTTGTAGTGTAGTATTAGGGTAAGCCACGGGTATTGATATCGTTCTCTAGGGGAATAGGAATGCTAGTGAGAAGTTACTACGCTAAGGTTGGAGGTTGAGGAAGATTATTTTTTATCTTTTTTTATGTTTTTTAGGAAATGGAAATGTACGAATCTCGGGGTTTGGATTTGGGGGTTGGTATTTCTACCGATTACTCTAATTATCTAATTATCTAATCTAAGGTGTATGTAGTCTATGTCTAATTATTGTGTGCTCTTATGATAGTTTAAAGATGTGTTCACTTAGGTTTTATTACTCCTTAATTATCTCCTATTGGTGGTTGAATTGTCACGTCCTTATTCTTAATCGCGTTGTGTGTCTAAAGTCGTAAGGTATGCGTTTATCCCTAACTCTTTGAACTTACCAAAGGGTCTCGTCTACAAAACCCACTAGGGATTATAAACTCTAACTCTAAGGCCTCTTTGGATGGTTTAGCCTACAACCGCTCTAAGTGCTATAGCCTAAGGGTCACAAATATTAATCAAGCATTAATTACACAACGAATGACCTATCGCATTACTAGATCATTAACAATTAAGATAAGAGACAACCAATCAATATTCAATAATTAAGTTTCATATTCCTAGCAAACACACAAGTAAATTAGCGGGACATGGAGAACATGCAAGCATACACACAAATAATCAAAGACATAATTGAATTAATGAAGTAAAACACTTATCTTGTTGTAAGATAGGGTTTGGAACCCTAAAATCTTGTACAAGACAGCCTTGGTTCATTTAGGTTTTACCCAAAAGACTACACACAAATACTAAAAATTCGGATTCTATATATAAGATTACATACTGTGACGGCGTCACCTTATGTTTTGTGACGCCGTCGGTCGCGTCATTAGGGTTTCGTCTTGGCCACGTTAGTCTTGCGACGGCGTCACCTTGTGCTTGTGACGCCGTCCTCTTTAGCTTTCGACGCCGTCGGATCAAATCTAGGCCGTGCGAGTTGCGACGGCCTACTCTTTTAAAGCGACACCGTCACTTGAAAATATGAAATTTGGCTTCGTGTCGTCACAAAATCCTCCCGGACGTCGCTTGATTAAGCGATGACGCCATCACCTTGTCTTTCGGCGACTTGAGTGTCTCGATTCTTGACTTCGCCATTTTCTTCAGATATCTGCGCTTTTCGTCAAATAAGTGCCATTACAACAATTTGCCTTCAAGAGACCTAAAAGTGAAAAGGAACGATATTAAGTAATAACGGATACAAAAGTGATCAAATAAGGGCTTAAACGACCCTCAAAAGGTACATTTTAAAACCTTATCAAATATCCCTACACTTGGTATTTGCTTGTCCTCAAGCAAATGTGCTTTTAGCCAATTAATTTATAAGTTAGGGGTCATGAAGCATTGGTTTAAAACCATCCACAACACATATAAGCCCATAAAAGTCATAACAAGCACGGAAATTACATACTAGCACCTCACATGGGGTGTTTGGATACTCACATCTCTCTCGGGTGTATATGAAATATAACAAGTTGGAAATGGAAGATTAAACACTCATTAACCGGTCCTAGTACAAAGATTACCATAGGCTTGAGAATAGATCAAACCTCCATCGCTTTGGCGTAAGCACCTAGGAAAGACTATCAAAGAGGCCTTTAAAGGGTTGTAATGTTAGGCTTACGGTAGGGAAACAAAGGGTTTGGTGGGATAGGCTATTTATTGGTGGCAAGTCAAAAATCTTTTTGTTACAAGCATACGAAGAATGGCGTTGCTAAGCCAAGACTCGACACTCTAAACTCTAGATAACTGAAACAAACAAACATAAATTTAAAGGATAGATGTAGGATGGTAGCCCGTATTTTTTTTTTCCATACACTTTTACTCTACCATCCTCTACGGTAACATCAAAATGATAGGATTTATAGGCACATCCTACACTTGAGTTTTATTTCTCTAACACTAATTTGACCCGAATTGAAAAGATCAAAACACTTGGGGTATGTTATTACGTAAATAAAGGAATTTAATGTTCCCTTCCAGTCATTTTATAAAGTTTAACTTTTTCTCCCATAAGTCCCAATCATCCCAAAACTGTGTACAAAGGATATGACTCGACTTAGCAACTCATGCAAGCAACTAGATAATTGAACTAAGGGTTTGGGGTGATAACAATATTGCACTAAAAGTGAGTGCATACAGGGTAGGCTAAGGCGATTTGGGTGTATATTTGGGGGTGAGGTGTAAACAATGCTCTTCATTGATATTCCGGAAAAACCGAAACATCACGAGAACCGCGAAAAGGATAGGCTCTGAGGGGTTAACTAGGGGTATCGTGTACTAAAGATGAGTACAACGCAAAGGGTGTGGGGAATTACTCAACCGATGTGGAAGAAGTAATTATATTACGGGTATCAAACAAGGGTTATCCTAATGCCTCTTATCATTTAGTTATTCCTAACTACACAAGTGTAGTCTTACTAGCGATCTCGAATGCATCACAAAACAAGTTCTAGAATCTAATATACTACGGTTCACACTCTAAGCATTAAAGATGAATGCTTTAATTCCTACTAATCTAAGGGTGATCCTCACATTTTGGGTGGAATTTAGGTGGTAAAGGGTTTTGTGCTAGTCATGCAACTTCCTATCAAGTAAGACGCTTTTGTTAAGACTAATAGCCCACTCCTATATGTCATAGAAAATTTCAATTTTGGTGCCAAAATTACCCTAACCGACATTTTCTCATGGTTTATTACACAAATACAATTGGACAAAGCAAATAATCAAGGATAAGTATAGTTTCAAAGTTCCCGTTTTATTTTCCCTCCCAACACTTAAACTAAACATTGTCCCCAATGTTCCCCGAAAGTATCAAAGTTATGATAATGGAAGGTAATTAAAGACGAAAGAAACTAATACTCCCCTGATTAGCTCGGTAGGATCCGTGTAAAGTGGTGGTTAAATCCTTTCCAAGAAGAATGTGTGCGTGAAAAGCTCCTTCCAATCTTTTGTTTCTTCTTCTTGATAAATAAAACCTGCACATTTGAAGAAAACAAATGAAACCTTCGCGTAAAATCGGCGGTAATAATATATATAAGACTCTACTAAACTAAGATATAATGCTTGTGGAATGGATGTTTCTGAATTTACGGAAAATTAAGACTGGAAAATTCCAAAATTCATAAGTAGCTCGAAAACGAGAAAAAATAATGTGTTGTTTTACTCCTTCCCTCGACGTCAGTTGTAATCTGACGCCGTCCGATTATCGACAAAAAGCGGTATGCGATTTTACGGAAAAATTTCGGAAAATTTACATCTTTAGAATCGGAAAATTTCGCAAAACATCCATTATGACTCGATACAAGCATTTGACTCGAACAAACACACATATATATCTTTTAATGAATAGCTATTCTCATGTTTTCGTTTCTTTTGAAAACGTTTGTAATCCTCCCTACACTTATCCTTTATGTAAAATACCTTTATATGCAATTAAGACGAGGTTAAAAACAAACTAAAGCATTTTTTACAAATTTAAACATGAGAATAAACAATCACTAAAAGATATACGACACTAACAAGCAAACAATTAAGCATGGGTTGCCTCCCACAAAGCGCTTTTCTTTATTTAAGAGTCTTGTAGCTAGACTCGTAGTCGTGCCCTTACGTACCGATATAAGTAAGCTTATCCTTAACAATGTCATAAGGATCAAACTTAACATTTAGGTTCCTAGTAGTACGTTCGGTTCGATATGCCTTTTCAAACTTCTCTCCATCGGGATCATAGATTGTTATCCCATGTGCCACTCTCCATTACCATCACTAGGTGGTCTATTCCAATCCCACTTATGTTTAGGCTTTTCAATTTTCCACCTATTCATGACAAGGTTGACGGGAAAACTTCCTAGGAACTCGGTCATCTTCCTAAATACTAAGGCGTCCTCGAATGGGTTCACTTCCATGTCCCTAGCCATCTCTTTTTCATGGAAGGTTGCTTTACTAGCAAAGGCTTCATCTAAGTAGAAAGGTCATTGGGGACCTATGAGGTTCTTATCTATCCAAGGTCCATATCTAGAAGGCGTCCTATCCAACCTAATCTCGTGTGGGATTTCCTCTTCTTTGTAGTACGTATGCCTTTTGACATCGTGAAATTGACCTAGCACTCCCTCTCCTACCACTATCTTGGACATCTTACAATCGATGATGGCACTAGCGGTAGCTAATAATCCTCTTCCTACAAGTAATGGGCATGTCGGGTCCTTATTCATGTCAGCACATGAAAGTCGGTCAAAGAGTCAACTCTCCCTACGTGTACTACCATGTCTTTTATTATTCCTACGGATGTGCAACACTACCATCCGCTAGACCTAAGATGGTTTTCGTTGGTTCTATCTTACCTAAGTTAAGGCTTCTATGGAGGACAACGGAACAAGATTGTTGCATGATCCTAAGTCGGCTAGAGCATCGAGAGGTTTGGAAGTTCCAAGCCCACACGGAAGAGTAAATAGCCGGGATCGTCTAACTTCTTAGGTAAATTATTTCGCACAAAAGCGGACCCATGTTTTCCAAGTTTAAGTTCTAACTCATATTTTTCTTTTAAAGCATTATAATAAGGTGCATGAGCTAAGACTTCAAGAACCGGTTTTTCCTGATGGAGTTCCTTGTACTCCTCCTCTAGACTAGGTTTGGGTTCTTGGTTGATGGGTTTCTCAAGAGTAGGTTCTACCAATGGTGCAGGGCCTTGGTACATCATTTTGGATGGCTTGGAACCCTTTTTGATAGCATTTACTTAGTGAACCATTGGGTGTGACGGGCATGGATGTGCACTCTCCCATGGTGAACAAGAATATGAAGTTGACGAAATCGAATTCACTTTTGGGTTCTTTATAGTATCACTTGGGAGTGCTCCAATTTCTCGTTCATTAAAGGCTTTTAAGAGGGCATCAAGCTTGTTTGTCATCTCGCCTTGTCTTCGCTTAAAATCGGCTTCAAGCTTAGTCAATCGAGTCTCTTGAGATGACATGAATCTAGATGCAATTGCCTCAAGATTAGTGGGGTTCTCGGTGTTTAGAGAATTGAACCTATTATGTGGACTAAATGAGCTTTGGGGTGTGCTTGAGTTTTGGTTCCACTTAAGGTTAGGGTGATTTCTCCATGAGGGGTTGTAAGAGTTTCCTAAGTTGTTTTGTACCACTTCTCTCCCGCTCCATCGGTACGCATGGATGTGTAGTCCGCAAAAGCTTGTTCGGGGAGTCTTGTGCAATCACGAGTGTCATGGGGACCACTACATAACTCACAAGGAAGAGTGATTTTATTCACTTGATGTGAAGACTTAGGATTTTCGTAGGAACTCATTAGGAATTTAACTTGATCTTCAAGTTCGATCATCCTACGGTCGGAAGATTGTGAATCAATGGGAGGCAAGGAGATTGCCTTAACGGTTTTGGGCAACTCACGGGGGTCATTCCAACTTTCGTTGTCATAGAGAGCAAGGTCCTCTATTATACCCCATGATTCTTCCGCAGTGAGATCACTAAGTTTTCCATCGGCCGCTTGGTCAATGGATCGCTTAGTGGGGAAGTTGACATGATCATAAAAGATTCGGACTTGGAGCCAAAGATCAATGCCGTGATGAGGGACTTTATGAAGTAAGTCCTTGAATCGAGTCCATGCTTCGTAGAGAGATTCACCTTGACGTTGTTGGAACATCAAGATGTCATTCCTAGTTTCGTGGTTCTCCCCGGTGGGAAAATTTGAGCAAGGAAACGAGAGGTGAGAACATCCCAACTTGAGATGAAGCCGGCGGGAAGTCGCTCAAGCCAATTACTAGCTTGGTCCCGTAGATAGAATTGGAAGAGACGCAGACGCGTGGTCTCCCAAGTAGTACCATCAAGGTCGATGGAATCGACAATTTTAAGGAAATCCCTTAGATTCTGATTTGGATCTTCGGAACGAAGTCCATGGAATGCACATCCGTTTTGCACCAACCGGATGGTGTCGGATCATGGTAGTAGTTTGGGCTTGGTCGGGAAGCTCAATGGTGTTCCTATAGCCTAGGTGGCTTGGTCTTGAGTATTCACCAAGAGTACGGACTCTTGGCGGGTCATTTGGTGGTAGGTTGATGAATGGTGGTTGGTTATCACCTTCCATGATGAAAAGTGATGGTGTTACGAACAAAGGTCACGAAGAAGAGGATAGACTACGAGGAAGCTAAAAATGAGAAAGATTTACTTGATAGGAATCAAGCAAAGAAACCTAAACGAGGTGGACTACTAACTAGCTATTCTATTCCCGGCAATGCGCCAAAACTTCATAACGCTACACGTCGTTCGGGGTCAAAGGAACTTCCTTTTTCGAGCAAGTTTTATAACACCCAGGCAAGTGAACCTAATCGTTGTAGTGTAGTATTAGGGTATGCCACGGTATTGATATCGTTCTCTAGGGAATAGGAATGCTAGTGAGAAGTTACTACGCTAAGGTTGGGGTTGAGGAAGATTAATTTTATCTTTTTATGTTTTTAGGAAATGGAAAGGTCTGAATCTCGAGGTTTGGATTTGGGGTTGGTATTTCTACCGATTACTCTAATTATCTAATTATCTAATCTAAGGTGTATGTAGTCTATGTCTAATTATTGTGTGCTCGTATGATAGTTTAAAGATGTGTTCACTTAGGTTTTATTACTCCTTAATTATCTCCTATTGGTGGTTGAATTGTCACGTCCTTATTCTTAATCGCGTTGTGTGTCTAAAGTCGTAAGGTATGTGTTTATCCCTAACTCTTTGAACTTACCAAAGGGTCTCGTCTACAAAACCCACTAGGGATTATAAACTCTAACTCTAAGGTCTCTTTGGATGGTTTAGCCTACAACCGCTCTAAGTGCTATAGCCTAAGGGTCACAAAGATTAATCAAGCATTAATTACACAACGAATGACCTATCACATTACTAGATCATTAACAATTAAGATAAGATACAACCAATCAATATTCAATAATTAAGTTTCATATTCCTAGCAAACACACAAGTAAATTAGCGGGACATGGAGAACATGCAAGCATACACACAAATAATCAAAGACATAATTGGATTAATGAAGTAAAACACTTATCTTGTTGTAAGATTGGGTTTGGAACCTAAAATATTGTACAAGACGACCTTGGTTCGGTTTAGGTTTTATTCCAAAAGACTACACACAAATCTTGAAAAATTCGGATTCTATATATAAGATTACATATGCGACGGCGTCACCTTATGTTTTGTGGCGCCGTCAGTCGCCATCATTAGGGTTTCGTCTTGGCCACGTTAGTCTTGCGGCGGCGTCACCTTGTGCTTGTGCGTCGTCCTCTTTAACTTCGGCGCCGTCTCGGATCAAATCTAGGCCGTCCGAGTTGTGACGGCCTACTTTTTAAAGGCGACACCGTCACTTAAAAATATGAAATTTGGCTTCGTGTCGTCACAAAATCCTCCGACGGCGTCGCTAGTTAAGCGATGGCCGCCACCTTGTCTTTCAGCGACTTGAGTGTCTCGATTCTTGACTTTGGCCATTTTCTTCGTATATCGCGCCTTTTCGTCCAAATAAGTGCCATTACAGACAATTTGCCTTCAAGAGACCTAAAAAGTGAAAAGGAATGATATTAAGTAATAACGGATACAAAAGTGATCAAATAAGAGCTTAAACGAGCCCTCAAAAAGGTACATTTTAAAACCTTATCACAAATGGACGGATCCCAAAGTTTGTGCTAGACGGATCCCTACACTTAGGGAATTGATAACGCTACACGCGTCATTCGGGGTCAAAGGAACTTCCTTTTCTTCGAGCAAGTTTTATAACACCCTAGGCAGTGAACCTAATCGTTGTAGTGTAGTATTAGGGTAAGCCACGGGTATTGATATCGTTCTCTAGGGGAATAGGAATGCTAGTAAGAAGTTACTACGCTAAGGTTGGGGTTGAGGAAGATTATTTTTTTATCTTTTTATGTTTTTTAGGAATAAGAAAGGTACGAATCTCGGGGTTTGGATTTGGGGGTTGGTATTTCTACCAATTACTCTACTTATCTAATTATCTAATCTAAGGTGTATGTAGTCTATGTCTAATTATTGTGTGCTCGTATGATAGTTTAAAGATGTGTTTACTTAGGTTTTATTACTCCTTAATTATCTCCTATTGATGGTTGAATTGTCACATCCATATTCTTAACCGCGTTGTATGTCTAAAGTCGTAGGGTATGCGTTTGTCCCTAACTCTTTGAAACTACCAAAGGGTCTCGTCTTCAATATCTCTAGGAATTAAGAACTCTAACTCTAAGGTACTCTTTGGATGGTTTAGCCTACAACTACTCTAGGTGTTATAGTCTAAGGTTCACAAAGATTAATCAAGCATTAACTACACATCGAATGACCTATCGCATTACTAGATCATTAACAATTAAGATAAGAGACAACCAATCAATATTCAATAATTAAGTTTCATATTCTCTAAGCAAACACACAAGTAAATTAGCCGGACATGGAGAACATGCAAGCATACACACAAGTAATTGAAGACATAATTCAATTAATGAAGTAAAACACTTATCTTGATGTAAGATAAGGTTTGGAACCCTAAAATACTGTACAAGACAACCTTGGTTCGGTTTAGGTTTTACCCAAAAGACTACACATTGAAAACCGAAAAATTCGGATTCTATATATAAGATTACAATCGCGACGGCGCACCTTATGATTTGTGACGCCATCGGTCGCCGTCATTAGGGTTTCGTCTTGGCCACGTTAGTCTTGTGACGGTGTCACCTTATGCTTGTGACGCCGTCCTCTTGACTCTCGACACCGTCGGATCAAATCTAGGCCGTCGAGTGCGACGACCTACTCTTTTAAAGCCTAACACCGTCACTTGAAAATAAGCAATTTGGCTATTGTATCGTCACAACATGTGTCCGACGGCGTCGCGGTAACACCCGACGTCCCCTATATTCGGCCGATCGATTGGCTCGATTCTTGACTTTGGCCATTTTCTTCGTATATCCTCGCCTTTTAGGTCCAAATAAGTGCCATTCCGACAATTTGCCTTGAGAGACCTAAAAAGTGAAAAGGGCGATATTAAGTAATAACGGATACAAAAGTGATCAAATAAGGGCTTAAACGACCCTTCAAAAGGTACATTTTAAAACCTTATCAAATATCCCTACACTTGGTATTTGCTTGTCCTCAAGCAAATGTGCTTTTAGCCAATTAATTTATAAGTTAGGGGTCATGAAGCATTGGTTTAAAATAATCCACAACACATATAAGCCTCGCAAAAGTCATAACAAGCACGGAAATTACATACTAGCACCTCACATGGGGTGTTTGGATATTCACATCTCTCGGGTGTATATGAAATATAACAAGTTGGAAATGGAAGATAAACACTCATTAACCGGTCCTAGTACATAGATTACCATAGGCTTAAGAATAGATCAAACCTCCATCGCTTTGGCGTAAGCACCTAGGAAAGACTATCAAAGAGGTCTTTAAAGGGTTGTAATGTTAGGCTTACGGTAGGGAAACAAAGGGTTTGGTGGGATAGGCTATTTAGTGGTGGCAAGTCAAAAATCTCTATGTTACAAGCATACGAAGAATGGCGTTGCTAAGCCAAGACTCGACACTCTAAACTCTGAAATAAACAAACTTAAATTTAAAGATAGATGTAGGATAGTAGTTCGTCTTTTTTTTTTTGAACACTCTATTTTTTTTCTTTTCTCTTTTCTATTTTTTTTTCGATTTTTTTCATACTCTTTTACTCTACCATCCTCTACGGTAACATCAAATGATAGGGATTTATAGGCACATCCCTACACTTGAGTTTTATTACTCTAACACTAATTTGACCCGAATTGAAAAGATCGAAATACTTGGAGTACATTATAACGCAAATAAAGGAATTTGAATTTAACGTTCCTTCCCGTCATTTCATAAACTTTAACTTTCCCATGAGTCCCAATCGTCCCAAAGCGTGTACAAAGGATATGACTCGACTTAGCAACTCATGCAAGCAACTAGATAATTGAACTAAGGGTTTAGTGTGATAAGAATAATGCACTAAAAGTGAGTGCATACAAGGTAGGCTAAGGCCATTTGGGTGTACATTTGGGGTGGGGTGTAAACAATGCTCTTCATTGATATTAGGAAAACCGAAACATCACGAGAACCGCGAAAAGGATAGGCTACGAGGGGTTAACTAGGGGTATCGTGTACTAAAAATGAGTACAATGCAAAGGGTGTGGGGAATTACTCAACCAATGTGGAAGAAGTAATTATATTACGGTGTCAAACAAGGGTTATCCTAATGCCTCTTATCATTTAGTTATTCCTAACTACACAAGTGTAGTCTTACTAGCGATCTCGGGATGCATCACAAAACAAGTTCTAGAATCTATTATACTACCGGTTCACACTCTAAGCATTAAAGGTGAATGCTTTAATTCCTACTAATCTAAGGGCGATCCTCACATTTTGGTGAATTTAAGTGGTAAAGGGTTTTGTGCTAGTCATATAACTTCCTATCCATGAGACGCTTTTTTAAGACTAATGGCCCACTCCTATATGTCATGAAAAATTTTAAATTTGGTGCCAAAATTACCCTAACCGACATTTTCTCATGGTTTATTACACAAATACAATTGGATAAAGCAAATAATCAAGGATAAGCATAGTTTCAAAGTTCCGTTTATTTTCCCTCCATACACTTAAACCGAACATTGTCCTCAATGTTCCCAAAGTATCAAAGTTATGATAATAGAAGGTAATTAAAAGCGAAGAAACTAATACTCCCGATTAGCTCGGTAGGATCCGTGTGTGAAGTAGTGGTTAAATCCTTTCCAAGAAGAATGTATGCATGAAAAGCTCCTTCCAATCTTATGTATCTTCTTCTTAATATATTAAACCCGCACACTTGAAGAAAACAAACGAAACCTTGGCGTAAAATCGGTGGTAATAATATATATAAGACTTTACTAAACTAGGATATAATGCTTGTGGAATGGATGTTTCTGAAATTTACGGAAAATTAAGACCGGAAAATTCAAAAATTCATAAGTAGCTCAAAAACGAGAAAAAGTAATTTGTTGTTTTACTCCTTCTGACGGCCGTCAGTTGCGATCTGACGTCAAAGTTATCCCGACAAAAAGCGGTCTGCGATTTTGGAAAAATTCGGAAAATTTACATCTTTAGAATCTGGAAAATTTACGCAAAACATCCATTATGACTCGATACAAGCATTTGACTCGAACAAACACACATATATATCTTTTAATTAATTGAAATTCTCATGTTCACATTTCTTTTGAAAACGTGTAATCCTCCCTACACTTATCCTTTATGTAAAATACCTTTATATGCAATTAAGACGAGGTTAAAAACAAAATAAAGCATTTTACAAATTTAAACATGAGAATAAGCAATCAATAAAAGATATATGACACTAACAAGCAAACAATTAAGCATGGGTTGCCTCCCGAAGCGCTTTTCTTTATTTATGAGTCTTGTAGCTAGACTCGTAGTTGTGCCCTACGTGACTTCATTACCGTCATCTCCTTCCTCATGGCGGTCTCTATCGGGAATTCCATGTTGTAAGAGTGCCCTATGATGCACCTTTCTAAGAGGTCGTCCTCTCCCAATTGGTTCTATATTTCGGTCCTAAGTTCAAGCAATCCTTATAGAATCCGAAAATCTTAGCCATAACATAATCTACTCCTTTTTCCTTATCCTCATTATTCCTATAATAGACCGATAGTTTAAGTTCCTTTTCATCATTGGAGAGTGATGAAAACTTCTCAATCTTAAATGGCATTTGGTAAGCTACATCATCGGTCTTATCTTTGAATCGCACTATTCCTAATGAGGGATCATAAGTCATCCCGGTGTTTTGTATGAAAGGTTTTCCTAGAATAACGTGGGACAAGCTAGGATCTATGGCCGTGCTAATATCATCTACAATTACGAAGTCCGTAGGAAGCGTGAAACTACCTACATAAGCGGGCAATCCCTTAATTCTACCAAGAAAATTGCACCTAACCCTAGGATTATCGGGTCTTGCCTAGTTGGGATAGGCTTCTTCATTACCCAATTATAGTAGGTGTTAGTCATTATGTTTATTGGTGATTTGCGGTCAATGTAGGCCTTTGCCACGAAAAGGTGTCCTATGCAACATGGTATGTTAAGATTCCAAGGGTTCCCAAACTTGATTCTAGGGCTTTTCATAACATACATGTGACGGAGGTCACGCACTAAGTGAGGTGGCGAGATAGCTCTTCTTAGTAGGAAATTTGTTGAAATAGTCATTGTCTACTTCATCTACTTCCTCGGTTGTTTCATTATCCTCAAGTATATGGTCCTCTTCGTCATTTGTTCTATTAGGTTTCTAATGTGATGGTATTAACGAATTGGACGTGTTTAGCTAACTTACTTGGGTCCTTAATCTCTACACGGAAGGCTCGGGAGTTGAGATAGCATTAACCTTCCTATCACTATTGGTCATGGCTTTCAAGAGGTTATCTATCTTCCTATCCATCTTGGCTTGTTGTTGGTTAAAACGGTCCGAGAGCTTAGCTATTTGAGCTTCTTGAGATGCGACTAGGTGTTGCAACATCCCCTCAATGTTTTGTTGGTTAGGGCCATGAGAAATCATTGGAAGTAAATTCTTTGGTTTGTCCCCAATAAAAGTCGGGCTTGCTCTTCCAAGCTTCTCGGGTATCATTGAAATTCCTAGGTCCGGGTGTTGTAGGGAATCTTCCTCCCGTTCCATTAATACGCGAGGATGCGTAGTCAACAGAAGCATGTTCGGGGAATCGGGTGCAAGTCGCGCGTGTTATCACTACGGCTCACACGAGGAAGAAACTTTGTTCACATGGCGTGAAGACTTAGGATTTTCGTAGGAACTCATTAGGAATTTAACTTGATCTTCAAGTTCGAGCATCCCACGGTCGGAAGGTTGTGAATCAATGGGAGGCAAGGAGATTGCCTTACAGATTTTAGGCGACTCACGGGGTCATTCCAACTTTCGTTGTCATAGAGGCAAGGTCCTCTATTATACCCCATGATTCTTCCGCGGTGAGATCACTAAGTTTTCCACCGCCGCTTGGTCAATGGATCGCCTTGTGGGAAGTTGACATGATCATAAAGAGTTGGACTTGGAGCAAAGATCAATGCCATGATGAGGACTTTATGAAGTAAGTCCTTGAATCGAGTCCATGCTTCGTGAGAGATTCACCTTGACGTTGTTGGAACATCAAGATGTCATTCCTAAGCTTAGTGGTTCTCCCGTGGGAAAAATTGAGCAAGGAAGCGAGAGGTGAGATCATCCCAACTTGAGATGGAGCCGGGAAGTCGCTCAAGCCAATTACTAGCTTGGTCCCGTAGAGAATTGGAAGAGACGCGGTAGCGTGGTCTCCCGAGTAGTAGCATCAAGGTCGATGGAATCGACAATTTTAAGGAAATACTTAAGATGTTGATTAGGATCTTGAACGAAGTCCATGGAATGCACATCCGTTTGCACCAACCGGATGGTGTCGGATCGCAGGTTGTAGTTTAGGCTTGGTCGGGAAGCTCGGTGGTATTCCTATAGCCTAGGTGGCTTGGTCTCGAGTATTCACCAAGAGTGCGGCTCTTGGCGGGTCATTGGTGGTAGGTTGATGAATGGTGGTTGGTTATCACCTTCCATGATGAAAAGTGATGGGATCACGAACAAAGTTCACGAAGAAGGGGATAGACTACGAGGAAGCTAAAAATGAGAAAAATTTACTTGATAGGAAACAAGCAAAGAAACCTAAGCGAGGTGGACTACTAACTAGCTATTCTATTCCCGCAGCCGCGCCAAAAACTTGATAACGCCACAGCGCCGTTCGGGGTCAAAGGAACTTCCTTTCTTGAGCAAGTTTTATAACACCCAGCGGTGAACCTAATCGTTGTAGTGTAGTATTAGGGTAAGCCACGGGTATTGATATCGTTCTCTGGGGAATAGGAATGCTAGTGAGAAGTTACTACGCTAAGGTTGGGGTTGAGGAAGATTATTTTTTATCTTTTTATTTTTTTAGGAATTAGAAAGGTACGAATCTCGGGGTTTGGATTTAGGGGTTGGTATTTCTACCGATTACTCTACTTATATAATTATCTAATCTAAGGTGTATGTAGTCTATGTCTAATTATTGTGTGCTCGTATGATAATTTAAAGATGTGTTTACTTAGGTTTTATTACTCATTAATTATCTCCTATTGATGGTTGAATTGTCACGTCCTTATTCTTAACCGCGTTGTATGTCTAAAGTCGTAGGGTATGCGTTTGTCCCTAACTCTTTGAAACTACCAAAGGGTCTCGTCTACAATATCTCTAGGAATTATAAACTCTAACTCTAAGGTACTCTTTGGATGGTTTAGCCTACAACTACTCTAGGTGTTATAGTCTAAGGTTCACAAAGATTAATCAAGCATTAACTACACAACGAATGACCTATCGCATTACTAGATCATTAACAATTAAGATAAGAGACAACCAATCAATATTCAATAATTAAGTTTCATATTCCCTAAGAAAACACACAAGTAAATTAGTCGGACATGGAGAACATGCAAGCATACACACAAGTAATTGAAGACATAATTGAATTAATGAAGTAAAAGACTTATCTTGTTGTAAGATAGGGTTTGGAACCCTAAAATCTTGTACAAGACTGACCTTGGTTCGGTTTAGGTTTTACTCCAAAAGACTACACACCGCGAAAAATTCGGATTCTATATATAAGATTACAATCGCGACGGCGCCACCTTATGATTTGTGACGCCGTCGGTCGCCGTCGTTAGGGTTTCGTCTTGGCCACGTTAGTCTTGCGACGGCGCCACCTTATGCTTGTGACGCCGTCCTCTTGACCGACGCCGTCTCGATCAAATCTAGGCCGCTGCGGTGCGACGACCTATTCTTTTAAAGCGACACCGTCACTTGAAAATAAGCAATTTAGCTCTTGTATCGTCACAACATGTGCTCGATGGCGTCGCGGTAACACCGACGCCGCCCCTCATATTTCAAAGATGCAGGTGGCTCGATTCTTGACTTTGGCCATTTTCTTCAGATATCCGCGCTTTTCGTCCAAATAAGTGTCATTCCAGCAATTTGCCTTTGAGAGACCTAAAAGTGAAAAGGAACGATATTAAGTAATAACGGATACAAAAGTGATCAAATAAGGGCTTAAACAACCCCTCAAAAAGGTACATTTTAAAACCTTATCAGGAACCGTGGGATCCGGCAAACAGAAAATGCAATTACAAACATTGTATTTCAAACATGTCCTTAGAACATCTCACACTAATCTTGACATAGTGTCTTAAGGAAAATTAGGTCCTTATTAATTTAAGTTGATCATTCCCACTCACACATAACTCACCTAGATCACACTTAAAGACGCTTGTAGATATATCGTTTCACTTTAATCCATTACTCTTCCGCTCTCAAGCTGACACATCATTTTTCACATGATCCCTCATATCTAAACGTTGGAAACCTCTTATAGCAAAATTGATCATAATCATCCTTACGTCAAAATTGGTCGAAATTGATCAAATTCTAGTTTTTCCATCTTAAGCCTTTTGGATATTTTCCAAAGGATTAATCTAAGTCACTATCTGATCTCTAGGATCATTTAGCTTCACTTGACACTCTCAAAATCTTTAGTGTCATCCTTGTTCATTCATTGGTACTCATGAAAGTTCCAATTTCTTCCATAAAAGGCAATCATTAGCTACATCACTCATTACTTTCAAGTACTCAAGCACCCCTTCATTTAAAACACTTAGAGGATGAAGCACTCAAGATGGTATAGATCTTAGACATTAGAAACATCATTTTATTCTTTCATAGTCGCTAAGAGTCGGATCCCTAGGATTAGCCTAGACGGATCCTACGAGGAGGAACAAGTGGGATCCGGATGACATATTATGTCAAATCTTGCTAAAACAATCATTTCAAGCTCATCTTTCTAACTCAAACACTCCATCTCATCTTAAATGAGTTCCTAGATCAGTACAAATTCTGAAGTTGACTCTTGTGCATGTTAATCATCACATTCCAATGAATTTTAGTGGCTTAAGACTTGAATGCACTTGCAAAATCTCTTGCCTTATAAACCACATTGTTAGGACTTCCATAGTCATCACCTTCATCCTAATTTTCAGCACTTAAGAAACCCTTACAAACTTCTTGAAATCATTGATGAGTGTCTAAATACTCATCATTTTGTACAATATAAAGCGCAAAATCATCCGAAAACACTAAAAATGCATCAAATGATGAAAATATCACAAATCAGTGTTTTATGTGTTTTAAATGCAAAATATCAAAATCGGATGAAAACGATCAATTTTGCAAAATTGGCGGTTTAGTCCCCAAGTTTCAAAAATTGTCAAAAATAGTCCCTAAGTCAAAATTTCAAAAGAAAATTCACCAAAGGTCCTTTTTAAAATCATAAGTTGTCAAATTTAGTCCTTTGGTGAAAATGTCAAAAGTTTGAGAAATTACAAGTTTAGTCCTTCAACTTTGAAAATTAGCGAAATGGCCCTGAAAATTGCAAAATGGCAAGTTTGGTCCTTATACTTTTGAGAGTGTCAGTTTTGGTCCTTTGAAATAACTTTGCATAATTGGCGTAGTAGTCCTCACTTTTCGAATTTACACTACTAGTCCTTGCCATTAAAACCTTTATTAAACCCTTTCACCCATTTTGGACCTTACCAACTCTTGGACCCCTGCCACTTAAACAATTTTGGACCCCCTTTTATTTCTAATACCTGGTCAGTCAACCAAGTCAAACAAACACCCCACTTGGCGCCAATAAGTCCTCCCTCTCAACTGCTAACCTGCAATTCACTCCAACCCCATCCCCCCTCCTCTCCATATCACCTTCCTGTCCCCTCCACATCAACACAAAACAAATATCATTAAATGATCCCTCCCCCTTAACACTCAATCCTTCCACCTGTTAAAATCCAATTTTGGCGCCAAATTCAATCAATGGTCAAAAATGCTCCAAGTCATCCAATGGTTGTAAATAGAGTTGGGATTTGCTCAGAACAAGTGGAAAAGTTGTTTTGCTTATAAAAAGAAGCTAGAGGAGAGAAGGAGGAGAGCTAGTTCTATTTTTTTTCTTTCTTTAATGTCGTTTTTTAGTTAAATGTTTTAGACTTAGTTAAAAATGTTGTAATTCAGTTTCTTTGTATCACATTTTAGTTAAATCAGCTTTGTAATGTGTTTTGAATATAAATCCAAGTCTTTTATCTAAGTTCCAACTTTCAAGTTACTGTTGCAAAATTTCAGTTTCATTTTCTTGTTTACAAGCTTTTACTAGTTTCTTTTTAAGCACAAACAAATTTAATCAAGCTTATCATGGCTTTTGATAAGCTTGTAATTCATTTTCAAGTAATTTCCATGGTTTGGTCAACTAAAGTCAAGCGTGCAATGATACTTTGGTTCAAGCAATTTGGTGATGTTATGGGTTGATCCGGTGGTGAATTTGGGTTGTATTGGATTAGGTTAGAGCACTTTAGGTTTGGTTTTGGCACGCAACAATTGGACAGTTAAAGCATATGATTCACTTTTCATTTCAAGCCATTTTTGTATTTCTTGCTTATCCGTAACTGTGGTCATCATTAGTATAAACTTGTTTAAATAGTTGTAATTAGGTCATTGTAACTTAGTTTGATCTGCGGCTCCCGGTTCAAGGTTCATCTCGGTTTAAGTTGCATTTCGATGTTTAAGTGGTGTTTGGTTTGTTTGCATTAAGCGTGTTATAGGCTAGTGCAGTGGTAGTTTCTTATTGGTTCATGCTTGTTAAGTCCTATTGGACTCATATCTGTCTTCAGCTTGTGCTTGCATAGCTCAAAAGTCAAATTTACACCTTATCTGTCTTAACAGTTGACTGTTGAGATTTTGTCAAATCCAAAAGCTCATTTTGTGTTTAACATTCATAGATCTTGCTTGCTTTAGTTTCATTTTATCATATTACTTCATTATCAGTCTTTAAATCAAGATCAAAGTCCAAGTTAGTCAACTTTTCCATATTGCTACAAAAGTCAAAAGGAGAAAAACCTGTTTTAAGGCCAACTACAAGGATTTTTCATGGTTTCATTTTTTAGCCATTTTCAGTGACACTTGGCATTCTAAAAACTTCAGTTGGTGTTTTTCCTTATCACCATTTTAGCATAATTTTATAAATTTTTTATAAGCTTCAAACTAGCTTATCTTTTGGGTGTAAGATGCCCTGCTCCACAGGACTCAGTATAATCTGAGTTTTCTCAGATTTTGTACAAGGTGCACAGGGCTCATAAGAGCTGGTCATGGTCTGAGTTTTGGTTTGCTAGGTCTCACCCAGGTCTTCTTCAAGTTCCAATTGATAGTTTTCACATTTAGCTTATTTTGAAGATTGTGCTTGTGTCCAAAGTTGGTACCCTTTAACTGTTTTCATACATAAGCTCATTCATCAAATCTATTGTAGATTGCAAATCAGAGGTTCAAGCTTGTTGTTACTCATTGCATTTTGGTTGTTTTAGCTTATTAGAGCTTCATTATCAGTTTGGTAGCCTTTGGATTCCATTTGCTTAATCAAGTGCTTATTTCAATAAGCACTTACACATCAGTTCCATAATTCCACACATAAGTACCTGTTTTTCCATTTTTATTATATTCCTAATATTATTTCAGAGTTTTCCTGAAATTTTCAGATTTTTCTAAGCTTTTTTGCTATTTTTCTTAATTTAAATCACTTTTTAGCACTTTTTAATTAGCAATTAATACAAAAAATTAAGAAAAAGTTCCAAAAAATAATTTTTCAATTTTAACAGTTTAAGATAAATATAAATAGCCTAAAAAGTATTTTTCCATAATTTTCTTGGTTTAAATAGTATTTTCTAGCATTTTAATTAGTTTTAAATAGTAATTAATTAATAATAAATATATAAAAAGTCTAAAAAATATATTTTTAGTTTTAAAATTAGTTTTATCATATTTTAGATTTTTCTAAGTCTTAATTTTATTTTTCTAGTCTTATTTCATATTTTCTTTTATTTTAGAGTATTATTAAATAGTTTAAAATAGTTTTTAATTAATAATAATTAATTAATTAGTTATAAAAATAATTTTCTTTTTTCTATAAATTTTCTTTTATCATTAGGATTGTAAAAATGTATTTTTCATATTTTTAGGATTTATATTGTGTAAGTTTCACGTTTTATTTTGTACGTTACGTAGTTTTTAATTTAAACGTAAGTTTTAAGTTTTAAGTTTTAAACGTTCATCAATTTTAAAAATAGTGATAGCGTTTATTTAATAGATTTTATCTTTTTAATTCCCTTTAATTTGCATTTAAGCCGTTGTAATTTGTTGGCTTTTCCTGTAGTTATAATATCATAATCAAATCCCTTTTTCGTTCAAATTTCTCGATCACTTTACGTTTGATGATCCATTGCATAGCTCGCTGGGACATAACGACCGGAAACACTATACTCCCCAGATCTTCATTGAGTTCGTTCCTGAGCCGTTTTAAGGTTGTTACGGTCTGCCATTCACAAGTGGCAGGCTTGAGTGATAAACCTTGACCGTTTGGGAGCGCATCAATCATCTTATCATGAGGAAAACTCCAAGTAGTAACTTATCCACCAAAGAACCACCCAAGAAAATTGCTCGTGTTGTACACGAAATTTCTTCAACCGAATCATCTCCGGTCAAGCCAACAAATGCAAGGATCTCTTCTTAACCAATCAAACCAATTCCTAAAAGGATAGTACCCACAAAATTACCTATTCCAAACACCACCATACCTCTTAGGCCAAACAATATCATCTCCACTAAACCATCACCATTGGTTCCTAGAGCTATCTCTTTTACATCTCCACTATCATCACCACACCTCTACAATTTAGAGGATTTGCCTCCAAGCCATCTCATCCTCCTCCACCGACAACATTCTCCTCATTAGGAGGAATAATGGTACAAAATTAAGGTGTTGAGTCAACATTAGCTCCGGCTTCCTTTTCGCCGTTTCCATCATATAATCCCATTTGGATTATGAGAAATCATCAAAGTCAACCACCCGACCATATGAAAGTTGACACTTCTCTACCACCACCATCATTCTTGGTCGAGCCATTCTCAAATGCGCCCACCAATCCTCCGTCGTTTGAGGCTCCAAGCCGCTTCACTTGATTCTTCGCATCAAGCCATTTCATTTCTTCCACCACCACTACCTAGCCATGACAAAGATTGTTATCATTGTCAACATGTTGAAAGTTTGATACATGAAGTACGAAAAGACCAACGTTTCATGTTCTATCATCTCCTCGAACGCTTCGACGAGATTAAACCTAAACAAACTTGAGCTAGAAGATTTTAGTGGTGTCCTAGTATCAGCGTTAGTTGGTCTAGAAATTCCTAGTCATGTATCATTTATTTTCTTAGTTTTTAGAGTCATGTATATCATAACTCTAGTTTTATTAAATGAAATTACATGCTACTTGCTATATTTCTCGAGTATATGATTATGTTGTATAATACATATCTCACTTTGGTGATAACATTATTTGTTATACCACCATTTGTCTGAATTTATTTATCACCAGACGGATCCCTTTAATTTGCCTAGACGGATCCCTACTAGGAGGGAAGTGGGATCCGTGATCTGAAAACTATTTTCTACTAACTTGGATCACATTTGTAAGAAATTGTGCATTATACTTGTTTTCTAATCTTTGTTTTGTAGTTATTCAATTTACATGATGACTTTGACATCCTAAAGCTAGGGGGAGCTTTGTGTCAAAGCAATACATTGCAAATTACGTGCAATATTAGGATTACATTTCATGACATTCCTTTGCAAAATTGCAATCAACATGGGGAGCACATTCGTCACATAGATTTAAATCTTTGCAAACTTAGTTGCAAATAAACTAGCTTAGTATTAGTCTCTTGACGACCTTACATAGGGATGGACTCGTCAAGGGGAGTAAAGACGAGATCCTTTCCGTTACTTGCTCTCTATTTCTTTTTATTTCTTCACATGTTTTCCTAAAACAATGTGTTAGTTTCCTTCAAGCTCTTTTGTTTCGACAAAAGGGAGAAGAAAGTAAAACTACAATTCAAACTTTACAATTTTAGCTTTTCCTTAAAATAATTTTATGTTTTGTCATCAACAAAAGGGAGATTGTTAATACAAATAAGCCGTAAAAACTTTTATTTATATTTTACGATCTTCTAATGTTTTGTCGATAACAAACGTAAAATCTTTTTAACGAAACAAATAAAATACGTAAATGGTTTGGACTAATAGTTTCTAACATATTCACATAAAACACTAAAACAAGTATAAGTGATTTTATGATTTAATATTACATGTGTACAACAACTAGTGTTTACATATTTGGGTAAAATATACACATAACTAGTATGTAGTATATTGGGTAATATAAATGGGTAGAAACTTAAGTATCACAACCCATTGACCAAATACATTGAATATAGTTGGGTACAACCCAAAGCCCATGACCCATGGAGCTTGACCCATAACCCATTACATGACATCATGCTTATATCATATATGGATAATATCCATAACCCATGGTATTGACCCATACCCATGTGACTAGGTGCATTGCACTCAAGAGATACATTGTATCTAGCTAAAGATCCATGGATCAACCCACGACCCATGACCCATAACCAAAATACCCATAGGTAAGAGGGCGTCCACGGATCCCTAACTTTACGCTAGACGGATCCTTGTGGAAGGGATCCGTGGGATCCGGGGAACAGAGAATTTTTCCTCTATAAATAGTGAGCCATTTCTTCATTGTTGCTCACCCCTTTCTAGCATACTTTCCCCAAAAGTTAAAAACTCTCTAACCTCAGATCCAAGAGATCTATGTTTGTAGTTTTGTTTTTGTGTGATCTTCTAGGTTCCTCTAAAAGGCGAGATCACCACCTTAGAAGTCAAGACACAAGACATTAGTGAAGGGTGTCTTGAAGATCTAGTTAAAGGCATTAGTAAAAGGTGTCTTAGATTTACATTCGATATGGTGTGTTTCGATGTACAAGATAGATTAGTATTAGATCCAAGGATATTGATATCCTTGATGATGTTGTAAAAAGGAGTTGATCTCCTTTGGGATTAGTCGTTGGTGTAGTGTTGGGTAGTAGTTCCTCCATTGCAATGGAACTAGGTGCTTAGCCTAGTACCTAATAAAGGGTAGGCGACGTTGTGTAGGTGTGGTTCACCTTGGTGTGAAAGAACTAGGTACTTAGCCTAGTACCGATAAAGGGTAGGCGACGTTGTGTAGGTTTGGTTCACCTTGGTGTGAAAGAACCTAGGTACTTAGCCTAGTACATGATAAAGGGTAGGCGGACGTTGTGTAGGTGTGGTTCACCTTGGTGTGAAAGAACTAGGTACTTAGCCTAGTACACGATAAAGGGTAGGCGACTTTGTGTAGGTGTGGTTCACCTTGGGTGAAAGAACCGGTGGTTAGCCTAGCACCGGAAAAAGGGTAGGCGACGTTGTGAAGGCTTCTCCGCCATAAGGAGTTGGTGTAGTGATTATGAACTCTCGAGTAGGTGACTCGGGAGTGGAGTAGGGCAAGGAAGGTGTCCTTGTAGCCGAACCACTATAAATACTCTCATTGTGGTTTTGTGCTTCTTACTCTTATCTTTTCATTACATATTTATATATGTTTGTTTATCAACATCCAACACACACATCCGAATAGATTGACATAAGTCGATCTAAATAGATTAAAAGAAAGTTTTAATTGGCAAAACTATTCAACCCCCCCCCTTCTAGTTTTCCACAGAAATGACATCTTGACGAAACTTGAATACTTGTTAACTGATATGTTCATAAATAATGAGATTGTTGTGTATTTATTGAATATGATTTTATTTAAAACATAACGTGTTTTATTTGAATGTTACTTGATTATTATATAATTTGAACACTTGTTTACTTATTTATTCACAAAATATGAGATCGTTGTGAATATATTGAATAAAAAAATGATATGTTTAATGACAAAATCTTAGATTGTTGTGTATATATTGAATAAAAAAAATGATATGTTTAATGACAAACTGAAAAGTGTTGGTCAATGTGAAATCTTATGGAATCAATTGGATTGCATTGTTAAATGATATTATAAATCATGATAACATACTTTTTTTATTTTGTTGAAGGCTTAATAAAATACAATGTGTTTTTTTTCTCTATAGGTTACTGAAATAGTTATACCACTATCATCTTTCTATGAATGTTATGGGGTCGTTTCCTTTGTTAATAGGTTTTGAATTAGGATTTGAATTTGAATTTGAACTTGAATTTGGATTTGGATTTGGATTTGAATTAAAAATGTGTTTGTTTTGTTAGAGGGTTTGAATTAAGATTTGAATCAAAAATATAAAAAGAAAGAAAAGCAAAATGAAAAATTATAAAATAACAAAATAAAAAAAGAAATGAAAATGGAATTAGGGTTAGAGAATAAAACTATCTCACATATGTCTAGTTATTTATGCCAACTAAGATGCATAGACATTATTTCATCCCCTTATTGTTGAGATTAAAAAGTCACATCAAAACCTAAACCTTTAAATCAAACTACGTTTTCACTTTAATGCTAATTCCGAATCTTGAAAACCTCATAACAAACGCTACCTAAAAGTATATATAATTATCTTTTCTTCCACTTAATAAAATATGGAGCAAATTATGTCGATAGTCCCGAAACACTGCCCCATTCGCGAGTTTCGTCTTTAATTCTCATAAATCGCAATTTTAGTCCCAACATTTGCTGATAATTGCGCGTCTGGTCCTTTTTTACTAGTGCTCTTAGCATTTCTCGTTAGTCAACACACTTAACTTATGGGTGATGGGTACATATATAATATTTTTCTCAATAACACCTTTGGTCCCTTAAATTTCCAAATGTCGAATCCTAAGTAAAAAGACTTTAATTCATACAAACACTCTTCTTCAACCTCTCTTCCACCACCATAAACATTTACCTCTAATTCAAAACATATAAAAAACTTTTCAACACAAATATTTCCCAACCTAATCTAAAACATTAAGTCAAACACCGCCATTTAATGCTCGCTAGCTTGGTTGTAAAACATTTTGGTGACCAAATTAGACGTTTCATCTTATTCAATTTTTAAAAATCAAACCTACAAGCAAAACATGTATATGGGAATGAAGGTGATTGTCCCATTCTCATACTTTCAAGCCAAACACCCTCTTAGTGAATAGATTTTATTTATAACTTTTATAGATAATTTACAATCACATCTTAACTTTACCATTTTAGATTTTAGTAAACTTGTAAGTTTTGACAATTTTCAAGAAACTTATATAAAATTATGTCCAATCACGTTTACGTGTTATCACGGAGAACACACAAACCATGCCTCACTTAAAGTTGAATGATTATAAACTATGTAGGAACGCGATATACCACACTAGCTTAGAAAACATATGGTGCCATAATTGTTGAAAGACTACGAAAGGTAGACTACCAGCTTTTTTTCAAGATAGAGTTGATGCCATTTGAGAACTGATAGGTGATACGGTATGTATCCTTTATTACAGTAGGTTGTACCCCATCTATTCAAGTGGGTAGTTCTCTATGAGAATAGCAAGAGTTTGATGCTATGAAATAGCTCGACTGAAAAGAGTGGGGTAGAGGGCAGCAATGGAGCCGGTGCGCTTGACAAGATCTCCTTCTTTAATAGCAGTATCACTCTTTTATGAAGGCAAAATTACGTTGAAAGATACTTCTTGTCACCCCAGATTTTCACGCCATTGAGGACAATGGACCATGTGGTGATTATACGGTCAAGCTTCACTATCCTTTTGAACATCGGACCGACAGTGATGTTAGAAATATTAGAGGTATAGGAACATTCAATGGGATAGTCACTTTGGTTGTTAATGACGATAAAGATGTTGGGAGTAAGTTTGAAAATGTTTCGGGTAAAATGTCTAAAAATTTCACTAGTCAAGTAGTCATATAATCCTATACAATCCATTTACACATGCATCCAAGATAATTCCTGATCCATATTCCCTTTTGTATATGTAAGGGGAAGAGCCAGAAAATTTTGCTCGAGAGGGCACATTTTAAATTTTTTTAGAACTACACTATAAATTGGGAGCAAATTACAAAAAAAGTCAAATGTTTTCGAAAATTTACACTACAATTTTTTTTTGCTAGAGGGGCACGTGACCCTTGTGACCCCCCACTTATATCATATCCACCCCTCAGTATAATTCCAAATGTAAATATGGATTTGGCTATGGCGCAACCAAAGATGATCGAGTTGAAGCTTGTTAGGCTTAGAAACTTTAAGGATCATAATGACAATTGTTACACTTGTGATGTCTTTAATCCTAAAGAGAGGTCATGGAGCACGTCAGAAATCCTCATGAAAGATACTGAATTTTGGAGTGATGTGGGTACGTTTCTTAAGAGTGCTAGGTGTGGGCTCGTCGTGGTGGTTCGCCGTCCGACGTGGCCCTTCGCCGCGACACCAGGACACCTCGCCGTCCCTCGCCATCTGGAGGCTCTTCGTCTGCACGACGAAGATTTGCGTTGTACTTTTTTTCTTTTTTTTTGTGTGTGTGTTTGGAAGATGAATATATTTGGAGGAAAAAATATAAATTGTTTTTGAAGGTGAAGTGTTTTGTATAATAGAAGATGAAGTGTTTTGAAGGAAAAAACAATGCAAATATAAAATTAAAAACACAAATTACATTCAACATTAAAGTTAAAACACTACATTAATTGAAGATTAAAGTGAAAACAGCAAATACATAATACGCTTAAACATTAAAACTACAACGAGATTGATGAAAATAAAACTACTAAAACTTAAGAATACGAATCATCTGAGTTGTAACACTCGTCACTCAGAGAGGAATTAAACTCGCCAGCAAAGTACTTTCTTTCCATGATGTCAAAGTATTTATCCCTAGATATTCAGCTTCTCCGGCTTCATGTTCACGACGAGCAGCTTCCTCGCGTGTCTCCTGTTCCATAATCTCTCCATAATTTTCCTTGTCCTGCGTAAGTTCAAGAAGGTAAGCCTCACTAAACCCAAATGGATTGTTTTCGAGGTCCACCTGTGGACTGTTAGAAGGTGGATTGTTAACAGGTGGAATGTTAACAATTGGATTGTTAACAGGTGGAGTGTTTACAAATACATTTTCCGGTTGGAAAACCGGAAAGACATCTTCTGGTGGTGTTGAATAAACTTCAACTTCTTCTGGTGGAGTTTGAAAGGTAGTTTTCGGCAGTTGTGTTGGAGTTGGAAAGTTAGTTTCTGGCAGTTGTGGTGGACTTGGAAAGGTAGTTTCCGGAAGTTGTTGTGGACTTGGGAATTGTTGAGAGAAATCTTTGCGAGATATTTGTGTGTGTGTGTGAGTTGTGTGTGTAACTTGTGTGTGTGAGTTGTGTTTGATAAACAGATCTGGTAGAGTTGTATATATAGGCACATATGATCCCGCTCAAAACTATACCGTTTGAATTTGAATTTGAATAATCTCGAAGATTTATTATGGAATGACGTTATGGAGATGTTCAATGATCAGACTACCGATGACCATCGTACCAAAAATTCAATCACGGGTAAGTGGTCGAGGATTAACGTTGATTGCCAAAAATTCAACGCTATTTACAAACATTTGCAGCGTCGAAATGGTGAAAATGACCACGATCATCTCGAGAATGCGAAACTGAACTTTGAGCAACGCTTTGGTGGGAAGGAGTTCAAGTATGTTCACGCTTGGGAGATTTTGAAAAATTACCCGAAGTGGGATGCCGAAGATCCGATCCATTAGTATGTGTTGTATTTTTTTCCCCGTGTCGTTGTTTTTTTACGTATCGTATTTATTTTTTCTTATTATTGTGTTGTTAATGTATTTTAATTATTAATGAAATAAATTTAGTTTATTTGGAAATTTGAAAAAAAAATAAAGTTGTAGTGGTGGGCCCAAATGAAGAGGTTGAGGTTTGTTGTGAGTGAGGAGGGTTAGTTGTGAAGGTTTGTTATAGTGATGTGGCGGTGATGAAGAGATGAAAGTGTGCCATGACACCTAGAGCTCTAATAGATTTTGAGTTTAAGATACATGAAGGTAACAATATAATCTACCATTGTATTTGGGTACATTACATGGATGCCTTTCAATGATCACCGCGTCCGCCACAAGAACTAGTTCGATATGGGAAGACTTAAGAATGTTGAGTTTAAGATACATGAATAACAATAAAACATTAAGACTAAAGAATTAAATGCGTAACGTACCTCTTGCAAATGTCAGATCTCTTTTGAACAAAACAGATGAAGTGGTTTAAAGAGTTGTCCCTTACCGGTTTACAACTCAAACCAATAGGTGTAAGAATAGTGTCTTACAACCACAGTTTTGTACACACGAATTAACCAACGAATCAAGCGATTGCTAGATCTAACACAAGTCCTTGTTTTATGAAAAAACAAAACCAAAACACCCCTTGGAGGAGGGTTTGGCCGAATAGGAGCAAGAGAGAGAGAGAGAGATCTAGGGTTAATTCAATGCACAAAGATATGAAACCCTAAACCCTAGCCTCTGTATATATAGTGGATACAAATCTTTGGGAACAAGTTAGGGTTTGGGTTGAGATAAACCCCAATGGCCGGCCATCATGCAAGCCCAAAGGGATACCCGAATCTTTTCCATATTAAGATTTTACACTACAAGTCCTTCTCTTTACAGTTAACGGTCGTTAGTTATTTTCCGTTAAATACTTAACGATCGTTAGACGGACTTTATGTGCAATAATTAATCGTAAACATTAACATTAATTATTTAACTTTAATTCTCATTCGCTAATGTGTGCAATCCCATGGTCACGAGTTCGAATCCGGACATTCACGTATTTATAAATATATACATTTCCAACAACTCCCACTTGGATATGTTTACAAAAAGTGAAATGACATTGGTTAGCGTCTAGCAACATGCTAATGCCCCCGGTACAACTCGTGTATGGTTTTCTGAATAAAAACCAAGTTTCGATGATTCATCATCATATTCATCCTTTTGTTTCTAATACCATGTTAATAAGAATATGGATCTCACTCATTTCTTAATTAACTATTACATTTCTCGCTTTATGTGATTGATCAAGATTACCAATTCTTCTTAACATATTACGAAGACCTTGGGCATGGCCATGCAAACATCTTAACAACCCTACGAGGGCCCAAGAAGATTATACTTCAAAATAAATTTGAAGGAAACAAATCCGTTTGACTACAAGCGAAATCATAAATTTCGCAACACTTCGAAAACAACCCTTATAACTACCGATTCACGTATAGCGTTAGATTGCTTCACAAAATGCACTACATCCATGACATATCTCGGTATCTCAAGTCGAGGATAAATATCCATGATATACTTAATGACAAAGATCCATAAAGTATCATCATGTAGGTGGGATAAGTCCTATACTCAATTCATTGAATATCATCGAAATTAGTCATGCTACGCATCAATATACTTTCAAGTATATTCTAACTAATACTCGATTTGTCTTAATTCAATATCATTCCCATGTTATTGATTGACAACGGACTATTTAGAATAACTTAAGTTATTCAAGGAAGAATAACTTAAGTTATTTAAACATGCAAATACAAGACACAATATTATAAATGAAATTAAACGTATACCGTACTTTAATTCATTATAAATAATAATTGTTTAACATCCTTTATCCAAATACTAAATAGATCAATGCATGATAATACTAGTTAATGAATTTTGCCACAAGTCATGAGAATCATACTTGGCGACAAGGCATAATTTCAATTAACTTTGATCTATAGGAATTTTGAGAATACTTATTTCAAGAATTCAATAAGTGAATTTCTTGTATGTGTTTACACATATCTTGATATTGTCATAACATTCCATAAGGTGCGTGACAACCTGAACCACCTTTTATGACAAACATCTTTCAAAACTTTAAAGTTTAAAGTATTCTTTATTATTTAATGTATAATGCAACTATGCTCTTAGTTGAGCATAACTAGTCAACATGGTCATCACCAACGATACCATGACTAGAATTGAGTGTCATCTCAATTATACTAGCATCATTGTGTACAACAATATGCTTTTAAACATCCGTAAACTTTGAGCAGTTATAGTGTAATGTTGGAGCCTACCAAAACTCAAGTTTGTTGGCAGTGACAATTATGAAATAATTGCCATATTTTCATCCATAAAATCTAGGAGCATCTCCAGACTGTGAAATGTGATTCTAAATCCAAACATATTTCCTTTTAAAATATTTCTTACACTAACAACTTTCAATGTTGTCAAATCATCTTGTAATCAAGCATGATACAACAATCTTATACACAACATGATGTACATGATGAATCTTCAAGTTAGACTTTAAGATCTCATTCATATTCTATCTTGTCAAAGATATGTATCCATCATGTTCTTTTAGACTCATTTATTTACCGCATATGTTTATAGTAATAAACATATATTCCAAGGTTGTATTTCTTATTTCCAAATCTTACAAACGAAGTTTCATTCCCAATTAAAACTTAATTTAGGTGGAATGTAGTTGCCCATACAACATATAAGATTTAAGAAAATAATACTCCCACTAGCTTTCAGGAATACTTATGAGCTATCTTATTTTAATTTTTAAATCAAACATGGATTTAATATTAAACATAAGAATCATCTCATAGATGCATGCATATATCCATTCATGGATTCTTGCAGTTTGTACATATTCAAAGATTATTTGAATTCATAAAACTACTTTGTATTACTTATCGTCCTCGCAAAAGTAATTCCACAACAAAGAGTTTTGATATTCATTGTCAAAATTTCATATCAATGAAACTAAGTATGACAATTATAATCTTTATACTTCTATTTAATGTATCTAGAAAGAATATTCAATCATAGTTAATTGCTTAAATATGATTAATATTATTATCACTAGACATGCATTAAATATGTGTACAATATTGTCCATATGATTTCTACACAAAGATTTAAACCACTAGGGTTTCCATCCTTTGAAGAAACTCATTTTCATTATTAAGATAAACCAAGTATCTAAAGTTGATTATCTTTATGGACAGCATCTCAACATTCATAGTATGATTGATTTACCACAATTCAACATTTGGTAAATTCATCATCATGATTAATAGGCTTACCATGATCCTCAGAACTCATAATCCTCATATTAAAATCCGAGATATCCTTACGGATCTATGAATGACAATTCCATCATATTGAGGTCTATCATTTACATATTTAACCTCATCATGATATTTGCTAGTGTATTTTAGAAGATTATGTATTTTGTAATTTAATCTTTCAAGATCTAAACAAAACTCCCACTTGCCTTTAACAATTTAAAGATTACCTTTAAATAGTTTAGCAAGTAGAGCAACAATACATTGTTCTCTTTTGGGATATTACAAAAACATTTTCAGCTCCTGACATTGGTTTGTTACAACCCACTTTACAAGTAGTTTAACAAATTGAACTTCATTATAAGACTTAATGTGATTCATCACTTTCCATAAAAATGGTGTCTTATTAATCTTCTAGGTTGGAGTCTTATTGAGTATATTCAATCTATACTCAATCTACTAACCTTGATAACTTTTGGAAGAAACTATAGTTATCTTGAATCAAACAATGCCAATAAATTTTGATTCTTCTAACTGAACATACCATAAGACTATGGTATTTCATTAGAATTAATATTGTAAGATTAATCTAACAATATTTAAGATAACCATCTACTCTTTGGTTTATCCTATTTACCAACAAAGTAAAACTTAATGGTACAATAGAATTACCAAATCAATTGCATGCATTATAACTCAAGTATTTTTGACCAAGTCAAAAGACATAACAGTTATAATCCCATTGACTTCATAAGTCATTGATCAACTCATTGACTTCATGCATATGTCTTAAAACATAGCAAGTTAACGTCTTACTTTATATTGTAAGTCTCGTATTAAAAGACTTCATGTTTGTGACTTTACAAAGAAGTCATAAACATGTATAATTAAAGTAATTATGAACACCACCTCGGGTTTCAATTAATAATTTCAAGTTAATATTTACTACATATATTTAAGTCATTCAACGAATACTTAAAATCAAAGTAGTATTAGATTACTTCATTTAATTATGTCATTTCATGAAATGTTCAACGAAGAAAGCGCAAAATCATCCATGCTCGTTCTCACGACACGTGGATATTTTACCTTGAGCTACAATCTAGTTCACGTTCTCATGTAACGTAAATTGTAATTACAAGTGTTACTTAAATATTGAATGACATAAATATTTAAAGTAGCCTTTGTTATCATCTTGACACATGTTCGAATAGGGCAATCATACACATTAAAATGTATAATTCCTATTAGAACGTAACTCTCTTACCTTGTGGTCAAGAGAATCCATTTTAATCATATTTATATGTGTTGTACCTTGCACACAATAAAGATTTCTCCCACTTGTGCATGGAACAACATCATGTAGCGGATAAACAACACGATACACGTTCGTTTATTTGATTAATATGATTTGTGTCATAGATATAACAAGTAGATGTAGGACTATATTGTTTAGTAAGGAAAGCGCATGACAATCCTTAAAACATAAGTGCCTACAATTGGAAAGTAATTATCTACATGATATTCAAGAGATAATTTAGATTACTACACACAAATAAGTCTTGTAGCTCCCATTGAATTAGAAATCGTTTCAACAACTTCTTATTCAAGAATGCAACACAATGCTCCCCTGAATTTGACAACATTTTAAATGTTTCATAACCAAATGAAAACAACTTGCTTGCTTTTAACTTTCCTACACCTTTAAGAACCATACGTAATCATTACTAAGGTACTAAAGGTGTATTCTACTATGAATGATAGGTTATCCATCAATGTTATTAACTCGAAAAATTGGGTATGCAATTTCTTCCTTATGAGCCTACCATGCCCATAATGGTATGTAGCACCTTTAAAGGTTAAAGCAAAACAACTAGATAAATAAAGCTAGTTTGCCTTTTACCAATTTTCGCGGTAATTAGTCTAGCTTCTAATTTAGTAACTCATATACATGTTTTCCACTTAACCAACATTCATGTTTGTTACACAAGAATTCATTCACCAAATGAGGGTAATGAAATCTTTATGGAAAATAAGTTGTGCAATTCATTGCAATGAGTTACATTAGAATTTAGACAATTCAAATGTTCCTATTATACCTTTCTCATTCATGAAAAGGAATAGGATTGAGTCTCATTCTTCTCGCATGGAAAAGAGACTTTGTTTATCTTTTCGGTAAATTATTCTCGATCAAACATTTATTTGAAAGCAGAATGGATCAATTTACTAATAAAAGACTAAACTACGTTTACGGTTAAATGTTGCATTTATACATTCAAAAGAATTACAAAATTCAATTTTAGTATTTTCGATAATTAACCTTTTCAAGAAAATTAAATACCCATGGTTCATAAACATATAACCATTTAATTTTCATTGAAAACTAGGATCCAAATTGACATATTTTCATCACATCAGTTGATCTGCTAGTAATGAAAGTATTCAAAATGGTACGAGTCGAACCTCAATTGCCAATTTTCAAATTGCAACTCCTAGATTTATGGGATTTACATTTAGCCAATTTCAATTGCCATGTAAACATGTTTTATCCCCATCTTATGCCTTGAGTTGCCAGTTCTCACTACAAAACTCAATTAAGTTGTCCAACTTAAAGCGCAAAATCATCCATGCCCGTTCTCACGTCACGTGGATATTTTACCCGTTGATTACGATCTAAATCACGTTCTCACGCAAATAAAAGGTAATCTCGGTGTTTCCGTTTCGTTGGATGGCATATAACTTAAATTAAGGGTAATAATTTTGATGTCAATCAAATATGTACAAAGATGTCATGCATTCATCTTCGTAGCATAGTTTTTATTAAAACATTCATATATCTTGTTTTAATGTATAAGCTTTTCATCATCAAACTTTAATTGAGGTATTGGATAACCAATTAAAGAATCACCTTAATTACCACTATATCCTACTACTGCATGAGTCATAAGACCCAAGTTATTCGGATAATTACCACAAAAGTGGTGCGTAGAAATTAAAGTAATTCACCCTTAAGATTTTATGCACACATATAGGAATACTTGGTAGCTCCATTAAGACGCACAAACGAGCGGAGAATCAGGTCAGCGCGAAGCATATTAAAAACCCTCATCTTTAGGGCGTCACAATTTAATGCGTACCCTCCTTGTACCCATCACACAGTTTGTCATTAATGGGTGAGCCGTTCTAACTATTATGTGCAAAAATCAATCAATTAAACGATTATGATTACTATGCTTAAAATTACATATTTCACCATTGTTTAGGTCGGTTTATTTTTCTTGTAAAATACCCTTGTTACACATAACAAACAAGCAAGTATTTAAAAAATAAACAAATAAACAATGAATGCATAACAAATAATAAGTCATGCATATCAAATAGCCACATGCAAACCTTTTGATAAATCCTATTAATAATCAATTCTAGATCATCAATATGTATATATTTAATTAAGACTTTCACCCGTTTTCATCTATGTACAAGGTGAGCCACATGCATCGATTCATCGATTGCGTAAGTCAAAATTAAACATATACCACATAGCACATAATTGATTAAATAATAATAATTGAGGTCTTCCCAATTTTAGATCTATCAAAATTTTAGTGTATATCACTTAAGCAAGAAAGACATACAATAAAAGCGGATCCATGATAAAACATGCATGTAATTATCATGGACATAAATTACACTTAACAATTAATGCAATTAAATAGAGTTACGCAATTTAATACACATAAAATTGCATGCATCCTAGGGTTTCTAATCCAATTAAAACTTAAGTTTACAAAACCCTAATTAGGGCACCAACGCCCCTAAAAATTAGGGTTTAGGTTTTGCAAACCCTAGATCTACGCATACAAATAATAACACAATCATGTTTATTTTATTTATGTGTTTGATAATTAATTACTTGTTATACAAGGCTCGTGATGCCTTTGTTGAGTTTAAGATACATGAATAACAATAAAACATGTAGACACCACATAGTACACAATGGAAGACTTAAGATCATAACAAATAAATAATTAAGCGAATTAAATGCGTAACGTACCTCTTGCAAATGTCGATCTCTTTGAACAAAACAGATGAAGTGGTTTAAAGAGTTGTCCTCACTGCTTTTACAACTCAAACCAATAGGTGTAAGAATAGTGTCTTACAACCACAGTTTTGTACACACGAATTAACCAACGAATCAAGCGATTGCTAGATCTAACACAAGTCCTTGTTTTATGAAAAAACAAAACCAAAACACCCCTTGGAGGAGGTTTGGCGAATAGGAGCAAGAGAGAGGAGAGGAGAGATCTAGGGTTAATTCAATGCACAAAGATATGAAACCCTAAACCCTAGCCTCTGTATATATAGTGGATACAAATCTTTGGGAACAAGTTAGGGTTTGGGTTGAGATAACCCCCCTATGGCCGGCCATCATGCAAGCCCAAAGGGATACCCGAATCTTTTCCATATTAAGATTTTACACTACAAGTCCTTCTCTTTACAGTTAACGGTCGTTAGTTATTTTCCGTTAAATACTTAACGATCGTTAGACGGACTTTATGTGCAATAATTAATCGTAAACATTAACATTAATTATTTAACTTTAATTCTCATTCGCTAATGTGTCACGAGTTCGAATCCCATGGTCACGATTTGGTGAAAGTCACCCGTTGACATTTAGAAGATAAATATTTGGGAGTCCAAATTATAAATCTTACGGATGATGGAAGAATTCAAATGTTGGTTGATAGAAAGGAACTATCTATGACACATCAAAATAATCATATATGTTATTTTTATGAATTCGATTAGAAAACTTATACCTATAATTTTTTTTTTTTTTTCTTCATTTTAATCTAATCTTTTATATAGAATCAATTATGTATATGTCCACATGAAGATTGGAGTGATTTATATTAATATTCATATTCATGCACGGAGGGTCTTGAAGGAGTGTCTGATAGTGTCGTCGTCAGCCTTTCAACTTAAAAAGGCTAAATTTTAAGTTTATATGCAATTTTTTTTAGTTTACAAGTGTAATAGGCCCTTTTTGTTGTTATTTCCTAGAGCCACCGAAAACCACAAGACAACCCTGTTCATGCATCTCCATTTCACATTTTCACCCGTATATATTTAACTCCTTTATCATCTCTATTCCACTGCAATTTAGTTCATTAACTTGAATCACTAGTATAGATGTTAAGATTATTATCTTAGATACCATTTAAGCATCTTCACTCTTATCTTTTACATTCAATTGCGATATATACCTACTAAAAGATATTTGCGTATATATACCAAAACACGCTTAAAACGATTATACATCACGCAATAAAACTTATATTATGAGAAAATATACGAGTTTTAAGTTTTAATGGGTATATATCGATTTCTATGTCTTTATATGCCTCAAATATAACAGTCAACAATAACAGGCAAATGTAAATATGTTGGCACTTGTGGGTTTTACTAACAACATTATGTGAGTTACATGTGTCCCATATATGTGGGCGAGAGAGAAAGTGGGTATACAAGTGTAATTGCATACCAATGTTTGAAAGTCTTTCAAAAGCTTTTTGAAGGAAAATTACAAGGATTAATTTGGTTTATGTTAAACTAGACGAATACTCGTGTAAATTGACTGTGTATAGCGGTAAATAATTATATTTACAAAATCGTTATTCTGATTTGACACTTGATGCAAAATTTACAGGTTCAATTTATAACTATTGCGAGAAAAAAGTTCATGGGTTAGAAACAAAAGGATTAAACAATATTTAAAATATTATTTAGTTGTAGATAATGTTACTATTTTTAATAAATGGTATAATAATCACTAATATTACTTGACATTAAGCATTTAAAATTTAAAGGATATCATAGACAATCAATAATACTCAAATTTTAAGCATTTTAAATTTAAAGAATGCATATTCATGCATTATAAATAGCAGATATTTATGTGTAGAATTATATATAATAATTTTTGTTAGTGACAGTTATTTCTAAAAGAAAAAAGTAACCATTTTGATTCATCAATATCACGTTCGTATGTTTTAACAACTATAGACGGGTGCATTTAGTTGTGTGAAAATACACACAAAAACTCACACCTTCAATATATAAATATCAAATTATTGACGTCGAATCTTGGGAAAAAATTAGCCTAGAATCCCATCCTCAATTTTGTTTATGATGGGATATCCAAAATAAATAATAAGATATAATGATATATTGATATATCAATCACATGCATATACATGGGTACAAGTTGAAGGCAATGCATGTACATGGTTACAAGTTGAAGGCCAACTTGGAGAACAAATGATATTCAATTCTATGAATATTGGCTTAAAGATTTTATTCTCCACTTGATCACATATATCCTATCTTTAAAAGTACTATAAATAGCAAAGGATACGGGAGGATCAAAGGACACTCTATTTCTCCACTTCTTCAATCTACTATCTCCCTTCGATTGGCTATAAAGAATATAGACAAGCATGAGAAAAATCACCAAAAGAAGTCATGTACAAGAATTCTCATAAATGTGAGGAAAATATCTCGAGCAAGTTATTATTCCGTCAAACGAAATCTTTCAACTCCAACTCGAATTGTGGTAAAACTACATATATAATATGAAGTTACCTTAGGGAATCGCCATCCAGAAATTAACAACCTTAGCTATCCTCGAGATAATATTAAAAGTAGGTTCTCTTCGTATTAATCGCATATTCCTTAAATGATGGTGAAGTCATGAAATACTCTTGTGATTAAAAGTCCACATGACTTGACTCCAAGAGACCCGTGATTTTACGTATCATCGGTTTATATTATTAGTAGTAACACAGTACAATAGGCCAGTAGCTTAGAAGGCTAAGGTGGAATTATGGAATCTCAGGTGTTACGAAAATTGATAAATTTGTGTTTCGCGATGAGCTAAATTTTGTATACTCCGTATAAAAAAAAGAACGATGTATTTGATTCAAAAATTCAATATTTCTAGTACATGCTGAGTGTTAAGGATGTGAATTACTAAGGCTAGTCACAGTCGATGGTTTAACATCGGTTGGTCACATCATTTTTTCGTCGACGACCGATGTTTACATCGGTCAAATCGACTGTGGTGGTCGGGTCATCAAGTCGGTCATCGAACAAAATTGTGTATATCGGTTGTATTTTCACTTTTCAATCTTTTTACCGCAAAAAAAAAAAAAAAAAAAAAAACTTTACCACTTTTCACATCCCATAAATACTAATCTCAAACACACAAAAAAAAAAAAAACATGTGGTCATCGATCGTATGACATCCCTGGTCGTGTACGGTCGCAGGAGAGAAATGACGTGTGACGGTGACTGGGTCACGATCAGGCACTAGCCTGAGACCCGCTTTCGGGAAAAGCTCGAAACAAACCGAGCTTAAAAGACTTGAATATGAGCTCGAACTTGAACTTCATACTCAAAAGTCGATTAACCCTCAAGCCAAAACAATTACTATTATATATTAATTTATACCATCAAATGTGACATCATCAAATGATTGGTACGAAGGCCACCAGGAAACAAGTGGCTTGTAGATGGTTTACATGGTTTCATTATGATTGCAAATTAATCACAGCTTCAATTAGCCAATAGATTCATTCGTACAAATGCAGGCCATTGATCCATTTATGGCCCAACTCTGATTTAGTGAAAGTCCAACCATCTAGGTGGGCCTTTAGAGTTGAGTGGTTACAATACTTTTGCACAAGGAAGATCGTTGTTGTTAGCTATTTATGGTAGGTCTCATATGATTTTGATGTACGAAAGACAGGAAAGGAATGAGTAGGTACATTTTACTATTAGTATATATACTAAATGTCAGGACCCTTTTGTGCAAAGTGTTTGCATTAAATGCAAACTTTGCCAATTTAACAATTTGCAGGTGTAAGTGTCGTTGAAAGTAAGTCGCTTTAACATTAATAATCTTTCGCAACTTGGCAAAAACAACCCCTGAAGTTTAAATGTCGTTGCAAAGTAAGTCCTTTAGCAATCCCATTGCATCGCGCGGTTTTCCAACACTCGTAATATACTAAAAGCGAGAACAACTTTTGCAAAACATTTGCATTAATTGCAAACTTTGCCAACTTGGCGAAAAATTTCGAGATTCAAGTGTCGTTGCAAAGTAAGTCCTTTAACATTAATAATCTTCGCAACTTGGCAAAAACAACCCCGAGGTTTAAATGTCGTTCAAAGTAAGTCCTTTTAGCAATCCCACATTGCGTCGCGGGTTTTCCAACACTCGTTGTATCTAAAATAAAATCTTGAGCGTGTTTGTTCACATCACCATAAAAATTAGAATTTGATATTGAATTATATAAGTTATTTCATATTCATACTACTCTTTGTTATTTGTACAATCGAGGCGGAGGTGATGGGGTAGCTAGCGGTCTTAGGCCCCTCAACCATCCAAATAATATTAAGCATTAACTAGAGTGTAGCCTTTAGTCCAACTTTGAAATAAATTGATATAGTCAACCTTCCTAATCTTTTGGTTAAAATAAATATTAAAAAAAAAAAACCCCACGCGATAAAAAGAAATCAACTCATTAGAAATAGAAAATGCTTTTTGATAATTGCTTCCTTGTTTTGTTTATTTTACACTCCTAGTAGTCTTTGGGTATGTTTGGCGAAAATAGATTGTCTTTGGTGTTGTTAACGACACTATCTTGGTCTTTGGTCTTTATTCTTTGAAAAAGATTATAAGAAGAGATTATTTTATAAAATTCATGAAGAACCTTTATTTTCGTAGATTATGGAAGATTATTTTTCTTATAATCTCTTATAAGTTATGTTGCCAAACAAAGATTATTTTTTAAGTAGCTTATTTTTTGAAAAAATAAGCATAATCTCTTCATAATCTTATGTGCCAAACATAGCCTTTGACTCTTTGAGAAATGATCATAATTAATTAACAATTTTTCATGTTATTTTTTCTAATGTTTTGCTATTCAGTTTTTTCTTTTGTCATGTTCTTTATCTTTGTTTTAACTGTTTTGTCAAAGGCCTTTTTAAAATTTAAACACGCATATTGTATATTTGAATGTATCAAAGGTAGACGAGCAGATAAACAATGAACACTCAAGTTGGTTTAAGAAATCATTTACTATTAACAACAATAATAATAACTAAGCTTGAAGTCGTAATCCTATGAAGTATTTTAAAGTTGTAGAGTGATTTCGTAGTGACCGACTTAAGTGAAGAAGCGATGTGAATCGGAAAAATAAAATGTGGGGCAAATTTTTTTTCTACTATAGCAATAAAATGCGAAAGAAAAACTAAGATCATAATGATAAATCGTGTATTTTACTTAGAGATGAAGGATTTATAAAGGCTTTAGAGTGTTGAATATTGGATTTTAGTATGTGGGTGAGGCAATTTGAGTTTTATAGGGTCACTTTCGAAAAAGGTCAAAATTAAAAAAAAAATTACACTATAATCTCAACTTTTCAATTTGCATGCAATGCAACGCCCCATACTTCTAACATAGGTCCGTCCCGTGAAGAGTAGAGTTGCTTGCTAGTGTACGTCTTAGATTCATGTGCAAACTTTGTTATTTATGGGATCTGTTGTCCTAAATTTTACGTATTATCATGCTTTGTTATTAGAGTTTGAAATTTACTGTTGTTATTTTACGTTAGGTTCGGCCCCCCTCAATATTAAATCCTGGCTCCGCCCCTGTGTACAATACCGTATAAACATACGAACATATAAAATCATACGTATCAAAATTATGGATCCAATCCTAATAACTGGGATTTCATTCACGTTTTAGATAGTTTCGAGTAATCGAGTATAGTCCTTTATTTCAGGAAAACCGTCATGAGTCATGACTAATTGACTACTTGAGGTTGCACCAAACTTTTTTTTAATTGAGCCACCCATTGGAGACACATGAGTTGCTAGCTCTATATTACACAAGGATTGATTTGCCCATTTCATTTCTTTTTTTATATATATATTTTTTAATAAATACATATTAATTTATATATTAACCAGTTGCACTTTACAAATATCTTACTTTAAATGTTTATACATCAAAATTGTTCAAAATAAACACACATGAGTGTAAATGAACTCCCATATTACATGCATATCTCTTATTGGCATGTTTGACGACATGTAGTAGCAGCAGAAGCAGTAAGCAACAAGTAGTAGCAGTTGCAATAGCAGTAAGTAGTAGCTGTTCGTTTAAAAAAATATATGGGTAATTTCATAAACAAAATGTTGGAGTAGTTCCATAATGCTTGTTCAACAAGCATTTCGAATGGAAGCGGTTCGATAATATGTTAACTCTTGTTGCTTTGTTGCCAAACAATCCTTTCAATCAAACTGCTTACCGCTTGTCGCTCTTAAATGCTTCCAAATGCTTGTTGTCAAACATAGCCATTGAGAACCAATGGAAAAATGACTTCTTTCATAACTACAAAATAAATTGCAAAAATCATCCTTGTGACTTGGCGAAATTGCCAATCATTTATAAAAGTGCACTCATCGTCAATGTGAGAAATTTAAAAATGCACATTTGGGCCCTGGCTAAATTTAAATTAGTAAACCACCCTCTTCATTTTCCCTTTCAGTTTGGTCCTTGTGAGGATAATTTCATAGGCGGACCCAGAAAACATTGCTCGAGGGGGGCATAATTTGACAAATTTTTAAAAATTACACTACAAATTGATTTTAGGAGGACAAATTACAAAAAAAAAATAATAAAAATAAAAATAAAAAATTTAAAATATTTACACTACAATTGTTTTTATATATGGGCACGCGTCTTTCTCCGCCTTTGCTCATGGATGATTAAGTCATTTAATTTTGGGTAGGGACCAAAAATGCACTTATGGTAGCCATTGAGTACGAAGAGAATCTGATTTCCTTTTATAATATAACTTTCTGGATTAGCATTCCACGTTATTTTTATGAATTACGATTAGAAAACTTATGGTAGCTATAACTTTCTTTTCTTTTTTCTCTTAAATCTAATATTTTATATAGAATCAATGATGTATATGTCCACATTAAAATTGGAGTGATTTATATTAATATTCATATTCATGCATCTCGGTTTCACATTTTCACCCGTATATATTTAACTCCTTTATCATCTCTACTCCATTGTAATTTAGTTACTTAACTTGAATCACTAGTATAGATGTTAAGATTATTATCTTAGATAACATTTTAAGCATCTTCACTCTTATCTTTTATATGCCTCAAGTATAACAGTCAACAATAACAGGCATATTTCAATATGTCGGAACTTATGGGTTTTACCAACAAAATTTTGTGAGTTAAACTTATCCCATATATGTGGGCGAGAGAGAAAGTGGGTATACAAGTTGTAATTACATACAAATGTTTGAAAGTCTTTTAAAAGGTTTTTGAAGAAAATTACAAGGATTAATGTGGTTTATATTAAACTATATACTGGTATAAATTGACGGTATATAGCGTCAAATAATTATATTTACGCAATTGTGATTCTGATTTGATCTTTATGCAAAACTTATGGATTTAATTTATAACTATTGCAAGAAAAAAGTTTATGGGTTAGAAACAAAAAATGATAAAAGTTTAAAGATTAAACGATATTTAAAATATTATTTATTGAGTAAAATATACCGTTGGTCCCTAATCTTGTACACATGCATCACGTTGAACGAAAACTAGGCATTTTCATCATCGGTGGTCCAAAACAATGCTTTTATAGTCTAAACAAGTCCCTTGGCCAGGATTGCCAAAGTCAACATAACTTTTCTGGTTGTATATCGAGGGTATAATAGACCATTAACAATTATAAATGCCTTAGTTAAATCAAACCCAACCTCAAGGACCAAATGTGATTATGGGTATGCAACTAGCCATTTCTTCCCTGATACGCTAGCATTTATTTTCGCTCGAACCAATAAACCACCCAACAAACAACTTTACTAATCATAATAACACCTTTATCCAGAAATGATCAACTAAAAATCAAAATCCGAATCTAAATCCTCATTTCCATAACTCAAAAGACCAACCCAACTTCCAACAATACCATGTCGCTCAGAGCTAATGTTATCACTAACATGACAGATTGTATTAGCAACATGCCAGATATAGTGATCAGTAACATTTTGAATCGGTTGCCTTTGTTAGAAGCGGTGAGAACCTCTAGTTTAGCGAGAAACTGGAGGTTTAAGTGGACTTTGCTCACCGATGTCATAGTTGATGAGGATTTCTTTTATTATTTAACAAATAATTTTGATGGGAGGCTTGTTACTAGACTCTTAAATCAGCTTATGGGTCCTATAAGAAAGTTTGTCTTCTCTGTAGAGCCAAGAACAATGTCTGGAATAGAAGACTTGAATTATGAAGAGATTCGTGATTGGCTTTTGTTTTGGATCGGCATGGAATTGAGGAGCGACAATTAGAAGCGGTATGTTCAACCCGATTCGTTGCCAACCCAACTTTACTCTAGTATTGAGTTGAAACATCCGGAACTTCATTGTTGTGCTATGGCTACTTTGGAATATTTTCGTAGCTTTCCAAATCTATTGAGCTTAGAAATGATTCATGTCAATTTTCTAACCGCAGACAGTTTGGGAGTTTATTGTTGGTTGTCCATTACTTGAGTCTCTTAAAATGAATCGTGCTACTACAAACGAGATGAGACTATGGGATAATGCAAAACTTAGGAATTTGAAGAAGTTAGATTTGTCATTCGATATTTGGAATGTTGTGACGATAATCACAACATCCAATATCTTTCACCGACAAGTCTTCCAACTCTCGAGACCCTTACATTGGATTTTTAGGATTGCACAGTAAGAACAATTTGAGTTTTACACTTCCTAATTTTACAATGTTAAAGAAATGTCTAACAAGAATGAAATATAATCTTTAAAACTTGTCGTAGTTGATACGGAAGCTAATTCTAGGATGAATGTCCTGTGCCTTTGTATCCTCGATTAATCTTAAGTTGACCGGAGTCGATTTTGAGAATAGTGTTATGGTATTGCTCATCATTGAAATGATTCGTGGATCTCCAAATTTGAAAATGTTGGATACCATAGTAAGTGTAATACTATAATACATATATATCAAATAAACATTTGTAAATTGCCATGTTTATGTATCTCAATACTATTTGAATTTGCGGATCGCAAACACGCTTAGTGTTCTACCTTTGAAAAAATTTCCAATGTTGTGAGCGAAACACAATCGTGCATGGGCATTCTGATTGTGGTGTTTTGAGTTTTTCCTAGATTAGAGCATGAATTAACTTTACTAAAGTTTATACTTGCATGTTCCTGGTCGCTAAAGACAATCTATATCAAGGTCGATAGGAGTAATGATGGGAATGAAAATATCGGGATGAAGCGGGAGTTGGCTAGGAAGGCGTTGAAACGCCACCGAGCTTCCTCATGGTACCGTGGTAGAGTTCTTTTAGTGGTTGTAGTTTATGTATGGGTTGAATACCGTATGACAATTCATCTTGCAAAATAGTATTTTGGTATTTGTTTATATGGTTTGGTTAAATTTAGCTTGTTCATATGTTGTTGTTTGTGTGTATTATTGGTGATGCAAGTTTGACATTCGAAAGTCAAACTTCCATTTAGCATTTCAATTTGATTGTAGAAAGTAAAACTGCAATCCGTGAGTCAAAAAACTTTAGCATTTCCAGTTTACTTTAGTTAGTCAACATTCAAAATGGTGAATGGCCATTTTCTATTTGCATTTCGACTTTGTAAAGTCAAAATTGCAAAACCATTAGTCAATATTTGTTGAGTTTATTGATATGTTTTGCAAGTTTGACTTTACAAAGTCAAACTCTAATGGTTTTGTGTTATTTAATCTTCAACTAAATTGTAGTATACGTAACTTGACAAATTGAGGACCAATTATGTATTTTAAAGTGATTATTAGGCGGGAGTTTAAGTATGACAACGGCAACCAAGACAAATTCGGGGACCAAGTGTGAAAAAAAGTCACTATTAGACCCCTTGACCGTCTCTACCACGAGACGCTATTTACTTATGCACACGAACCAATAAACCCATCCACCACTTTTCCACACACACACAATTTCCAATGGAAGATTTCCTATTTTAAATGAACTCATGGAGATTGTTGGTTCATCCAACTTAAATAATCGTATGGCGGTGTGGTTTGGGAAGAGTCTGACAAGAAGGGCTTTTGAAAAAGCTAGTTCGTGAGTGCATTGATCATCCGAAGAGGGCATCATCAAGCGTAGGGAGGCGATTGAAAAGAGCGAATCTTTGGGACTTGGGAATAGCTCTTGACAGTTTGGATGGGTCGAGGAAAGCCGAGGCCAGCACAAACCTACTTGTTCGATTCATACTGATTTTGGTGAAACCGATGAAGCTATTCAGTATCAACGAAGGTTATGTTAAGAAAATGGTGAGCATAATGGTGAATTTTGGGTATTTCATGGGGTAGATAAATGGGGTCTTTTGGGTGCTAGTTTTGGAAATATAGGTTGTTAAAAGGGGTATGTAAATTGGATCTTTTGTTCGGTTGTTGGTCATGGTTTTATCTAGTTGTTTCGTTCTTGTAACCAACTCTATGAATGATGAAATATTATCTAAGTTTTATGTATTTAATCTGTTCATGTATTGTGATATTGGGTGTATTGTTTCTAATTAGTATTAGGAAAACCAAACATCCCCTTATATCAAAGAAACCAAACATCCCTTTTATTAGCAAAACTTGTATCATCAAACCAAACACCCCTTGTATCAATAAAACCAAAGGCGTTGGTTTATAAATATGTGTTGAAAATGAAAATGTTTTAGCACTAAATCATAATGTATTGACAATGGTGTATTGTTTAGGAAGAAATTGGTATGCTGTTAGTGTTGACAGTGGGACTGAACACGCCCAATGCCTCAAAATGTAACATCTTGAATTTTGACTTGCCCAAGTCAAACAAATTTATGAAATGCCACAAATTGTAACTTACTATTGTGGTATGACTTTTGTACAAACCTATTAAGAAATGCACAACGATTTCAATCAGTTACAATGCACAACCAAACACTATTAGTTACATAAGAACCCAATTTTTATTGATCGATTTCATGTTCACACCTACTACAAAGTTTTCTATCATCTAAACATACACTTAGCTAGACCCACAACTCTCCCTATCATCCTTATCCTTCATCTCCTTCCTTCCCTTAAGATATTTAAACAAAATTTCCAGATTTTTAATCCTTTTTCTCAAATCGTTAACCTTTGATAACCCGATGTCAGCCTCTTCCTTCTCCTTCTTAACACCCAAACCCTTTTCATTTGGGCAATCTTCTTTCCTCAACGAACTCAACAAAGACTTCCCGTTATTGTTTTGTGCCATTATTGTTTTTTTTTGCTTTGGGTAGAATGTATGCTGCTTGTATTTAGGGTTCAATGTCTTCCTGTTATTTATGACAATTTTGTGTTGCTGGTACTAATAGGGTTGAGGGTTGAGTTAGATTTAACTAACGCATGTTATAATTGTGAATGATCTATTATACCTCGATGTATAACCGAAAAGTTATGTTGACTTTGGCAATCCCCGGTCGAGGACTTTTAGACTATAAAGCATTGTTTTGACCATGAAGCGATGAAAATGGCTAGTTTTGGTTCAACGTGATGCGTGTGTATAAGATTAGGGACCAACGGATTTTACTCTTATTTATTTCTAGATGATGTTACTATTTTTAATAAATGGTATAACAATCCACTAACATTACATAACATTTAAGCATTTTAAATTTAAAGGATTTTATAGACGATCAACAATGGGAGGTGATTCAGACACTCTCAAAAATGATTGAGACACTTAAAATTGAGTGTTTAGACATTTGTAACTTTGCGGGATAAGCATAACTAAAAATAAGATAAGAGTATAAATGTCAATACAACTCGAAATGTGAATATTCCAATTATTTTTTAGAATGCGCAATCACCTCCCATCAACAATACTCAAATTAATTCTATATGTACCATTGAATGATTGTGCAATCATCAAATGATTGTACGGACATGATTGGTGAGAACTGAGAAGACCACCAGGAAACAAGTGGCTTGTAGATGGTTTACATGGTTTCATTATGATTGCAAATTAATCACAGCTTCAATTGGTAGCCAATAGATTCATTCGTACAAATGCAGGCCATTGATCCATTTATGGCCCAACTATGATTTAGTGAAAGTCCAACCATCTAGGTGGGCCTTTAGAGTTGAGTGGTTACAAATACTTTTGCCCAAGGAAGATCGTTGTTGTTAGCTATTTATGGTAGGTCTCATATAATTTTGATGTATGAAAGACAGGAAAGGAATGAGTAGGTACATTGTATCTAAAATGAAATCTTGAACGTGTTTGTTCACATCACCATAAAATTAGAATTTGATATTGAAATATACTAACGAAAGTCTGCGCTTAATGTTGGCTGTGATGTCTAGTTCGACAAAATTTTAGCCGCGATTAAGTTTGTTTAAGAATCGGATTTTAAGCGTTAAGGAATCAGGTTTGAATGATTATATTTAAATCCCTTTGAAGATTGAAGAAATCGGTCATACTTTCCAAAGTTATCGAGTTTGACATGTTATGAGACATTCACGAATGGGTTGGGCAACATTTTAAATCAATGTATCTTTCCAAAGATCTGACATCGCGTTTAAGTGAGATTACAGATAGTTACACCTAGCATTCAATGATATAAGATTTCACATGTTTCACTTTTTCACTTTTATACTTTTATACAACATCACATGTATACTTTCCAAAGTCAAGCAGACTACTGGGCTAAACAGGCCGCACGCTAAGCGGAATGGGTTTAATAAGACGCCAAACGGTAGCATCTTATATGAATCGCTTTAGAAAAGACAAAAAAGGCGAAATAAATTCTCAGACGTAACACTTCGTTTATATTTACAAAATTAAATATATTGTATCTATAAGTTTTTCTTTAAAAACAATTGTAATGTTATCTAATTGAGGAAAATATGTCTGGTTGTCTTATTTAACTTTTAAATGGGTAATATATGCCCATTTCAATAAAAGAGGAGGTTAAATGTGCGCAAATCTCTTATAAGTTCGCCGAAATTAGCTCTGTTTTTATTTATTTATTTTGGGCATAAATTGCCCTAATAAGTGGGGCTTCATTCACGTTTTAGATAGTTTCGAGTAATCGAGTATAGTCCTTTACTTCAGGAAAACCGTCATGACTAATTGACTACTTGAGGTTGCACCAAACTTTTTTTTTAATTGAGCCACCAATTGAGACACATGAGTTGCTAGCTCTATATTACACGAGGATTTATTTGCACATAATTTTTTTATAGATCGTATTAATTTATACATTAAGAAGAATGAGCACGGTATTGGAATGGTATCAATTTGTACCAAGTTGGTGGTCTTGTTTTTCAGATCATGAAAAGAGTCTTGTAGGGGTGTTATTCGGGTTGATCCGGTCGGGTTGGTCAATTCGGGTTGGGTCGATTCGGTCGAGGCTAAAAAACATACCCGAACCCAACCTTGTTTAGAACTCGGGTCATCCGGGTCGGATCAATTCGGGTTACGGTCAACTACGGTCGGGTCAATTCGGTCGGTTTAGCTCGGGTTTGGGTCTAGGTGGTTTGAAAATTATACAAATTTGGTGTTTACATACAATTTAGAAAGAAAAAATGAAACTCAATCAATCAAATTGACCGAATATAATTTGGGCACGACTAACCCGACCGAAAAGCTATATTCGGATTTGGGTCGAATCGACTTTTATGACACCCTAGATACCAATCTGCATACAAAGCAGGATTTCGGTGCAGAAAATCGTAGTTATTTGGTACTTCTCGTTTTTGTTAAAAACAATTTCACATTACATACCAGTCGATTAGAACTATGAAAGAAAACTATGGATACAAAATTACAAACAAACACGTAATGATTGAATTAATCATTTTGATGTTATTTAAATTTATACAAGACAATTATGTGAATATTTTGAATATAAAATCGATCGATTGTCTTCTCCATCTCAAAATTATTCCATGAGAGAGAATATATAAAGTTTAATAAAATTGAGGCCGTTATAAATCTCAATCATTCAAGCGAACATTCATACAATATATTCTTTAGTTTTTACTTAAAAAGAAAAATAGACAATTATTTTGAGACATTCTAAAAAAAATGTGAATTATAATTTAAGAATGTTTGATTTCATCAATAATTTTGCATTCTTTCAGTGACAACAAACATATATTAATGTTGTCCCGAATAGGATATTCGGTGCTAGCAAAAAAAAGACAAAACGTGTAATTTCTTAGTGATGATGATGATTGTGATGAATTATGAATACAAACTTTATGATTTTAATGATTGATGATGTGTTAAGGTCTGGCTTTGAGAGGATATATGAGGGAGCAATGGTTTTAAAAAGATTTGGAGCCACTTCTTTTCTTACGTACAAAACATACTTCACTAGACTAGCTCAAAAAAACTTTTGGATTTCGGTAGTAAATCGGGATTTCCCGAATAATTCCCGTACTATTTTTGAAAAGTACCGATTTTTTTCATCTTATTTCTTAGTTCCGGTGCCGTACATGTATCGGGAATGGGTATCATTTCGATACGGTACCATTACGATTCCAGAAATCGAGTCAAATTGCTCATCTATACATTAAGCAGTGGCACTTTACAAATAATATCTTACTTTAACTGTTTATAAATTAAACTTGTTCAAAATAATAACACATGGATGTAAATGAACTCTCATATCACATGCATATCTGTTATTGAGAACCACTAGAAAAGGGCTTCTTTCATAACTATAAACTAAAAGGGTAAGATATTCCTACCTCCCATATTTCTTATATACTCACCCCCTATTTTTTGCATTTTTTATTTTTTTATTTTTATAATTTTGTTTATATCAATATAAGCGCGAAAAAGCGAAGCAAAGTAAATATAAAGTTTAATAAATTGAAACGCTTAAAAGCATGAAAATCGAATGTAAACCGACAAAATCAGCGTATTATCTTTGAAACAAATGGGGATAAAAGGAATCAAAGATAAATCCTCCCAGTAGGGAGGGTGGGAATAATACAACCCGTAATACTAGTTATAATACCTGGTCTGCGCATTTGAGTTTTGACAAAAAAATTTATTACGTATTAATCTTGAATATTGTGTCTTTAAAAGTAATTGTATATAATTATATATTTATAAGTTTAGATGCAGTACGAAGTTTCACATAAATCAAATTTATTTTAACATTTTAGTTCATTATATACACATATAAAATTTGCTTTATGAAAATTGTGATATAAGTCAAATAATCTTATCTGCGAGTTTTTTCATTATGAATTAATATCCATTATAATTTGGTAAAATATTTGTGAAAAATTATGTTAGGTAACTCAAGATTTAATTTTATTTCGATGACAAAGATGTTGATGTTGTTGTTTAAATTTACTCTTGATATTATGTTTACACGTGATCTGAGTTTAATAAGCATCTTGGCGTTGATAAAGTTAAAGTATACTCCTTAAAGTTTTTAAAAATGTTTTTCTAGATATCCTATATAAATAAATAAAATTCATGAATCGTTGTTATAAATCTGATCACGTATATTTATTTTTATACTCCTCCGTCTCAAATTAATTGTCTATATTACCTTTTTGGATGCCGAAAAAAAATTGTCAACTTTCCTTCTTTAGTAATCTTGTAATAAATAGAAATTAGTTGAGGAATATTCCTTATAAGTGGTTGAAAATTACTATGGTCCACTTTTATTAAAACTTGGTGAGTTTTGTCTCATGATAATAATTTTGAGACGGAAGGAGTATTAAAGTAACCCGTGCTTACAATTTGATAACTATATTCTCGTTTTCAGTAATTTAGCCGTATTTAAAATGTAAACCCCATGTCCACATAGGTTAAAATTTTGAAAATGAAATAAATGAGTCCTTATTGAACGTATATAGTAAAAAAAATTGATACTTATAATCTTATGCAAATTTATATGTTGTTATTTTAAATCAACATATACATTGTATTTTTTAAGATATAAAGTATAAAGGGTATAAAGTATAAGGGGGTATTTGTTTATAATCTAAAGTAATTAAAAAACATGGAGTTTTATAATACTACACTTAACTCGATATAATTATTTAAAATTCAACTATTAAAGTTTTATTAATTACCTCATCTTTTATAAGTTTTGTTTTCAAATTTGACTTTATATTTTATGTGTTTTTTATCAACCAAATTCTCCACCAAATTTATTAAAGTTTACCAAAATGAATTTAATTTTAACTTTTATTAACCAATCGCATCACTGCGATTTTCTTACGTCTTGGAAATCGAGCTCTCCTATTAGCCCAATTATTTTTTCAATAAGAATGAATTAACAAAATCACTCTAAAATAATGTAATTTCTTATTATATAAAAGATAAGTGCATTTTAAATAATGAATTAACAAAATCACATTTAACCACCATCGGATCTTGAAGCTGATATCTTGATTCGTATGGCGTAAAACACAAACATCATGTACGGGTATGAGTTTGTGTTCGTGGGATTTGTTAAGACGAGCTTGTTGATTTGATGATGGAGATTGAGATGTGATGAGTTTGTTGTAAGATTGGTTATGTTTGAAGAAGATGGAGATTGATCAGATCTGTTTTAGTGATGCGTTTGGTGAGAGGTAACATATGTGGTAGGCGGTTTATCTTTGTTTGAAGAAGGCGATTTATCTTTGTGTGAAATGACAAATATACCTCCACTTAAATAGAACGCCAGATTACTCACACCGAGTTAGGGTGAGGACCAACGCCGAATGAACGTTTCGCGATGAAAAGCCAACCAGTGCAATTTTTTGGTCGAAGGGACGATCGCGATGGTCAACCTATACCACATGAGGATGAATGGTGTAGTTTACTCTATTATTAAAGTATAGCGGTTATCACATCCTCAATTTTGTTTATACTATTAGTAGTAACACAAAACAATAGGCCAGTAGCTAGAAGGCTAAGGTGGAATTATGGAATTTCATGTGTTACGAAAATTGATAAATTTGTGTTTCACGATGAGCTAAATTTTGTATATAAAAAAGAACTTTACCAGATGTATTTGATTAAAAAATTCAATATTTCTAGTACATGCTGAGTGTTAAGGATGTGAATTACTAAGGAGCCGCTCGGAAAAAGCTCGAAACAAACCGAGCTTAAAAAGACTTGAATATGAGCTCGAACTTGAACTTAATACTCAAAAGTCGATTAATATATAGTTCTATACCATCAAATGATTGTGACATCATCAAATGGTTTGTACGGAAATGATTGGTACGAAGACCACCAGGAAACAAGTGGCTTGTAGATGGTTTACATGGTTTCATTATGATTGCAAATTAATCACAGCTTCAATTGGTAGCCAATAGATTCATTCGTACAAATGCAGGCCATTGATCCATTTACGGCCCAACTCTGATTTAGTGAAAGTCCAACCATCTAGGTGGGCCTTTAGAGTTTAGTGGTTACAATACTTTTGCACAAGGAAGATCGTTGTTTGTTAGCTATTTATGGTAGGTCTCATATGATTTTGATGTCTGAAAGACAGGAAAGGAATGAGTAGGTACATTTATATATATACTAAACGAAGGGTGATCACGCGTTGCTTGTGATGTTGTGAAACTTAAAGCGACTTAGCCATTGCTGACAACTTAAACCTCGGGAATTTATTTTGCCATTTTGCCAAACTTACAAAGGACTTAGCTTGCAACACGTAAACCTCAAGGACTATTTTGCCATACTTAAACCTCGGGGACTATTTTTGCCATTTTGCCAAACTTACAAAGACTTAGCTTGCAACGACAATTAAACATCGGGATTTATTTTCGTAATTTCTTTAAGCATTCGATTAATGCACCTCTTTGGGGAATTGATGTACGCCTTTTAGTATATTATACAAATGGCGGGGAGGAAAAGCAAGACCAAGCAAGCTCATTTAATGCAATCTTTCCCAACTTGGCGAAAGCAGTCCACGAGGTTTAAGTTTATTCTAAAATTAGTCCTTTAGCATTAAATGCAAACTTTCCCAACTTGGCGAAATAGTCCCGAGGTTTAAGTGGCGGCTGCAAAATTAGTCCTTTAGCATTAATTGCAAACTTTCCCAACTTGGCGTAAATAGTCACGATGTTTAAGTGGCCGCAAAATAAGTCCTACAACATTAATTGCTATCTATAGCAATCGGCAAAAAATAGTCCCTAAGGTTTAAGCGGCGTTGCAAAGTAAGTCCCAGAGACTTAATTGCTAAGTATAGCAACTTGGCAAAATTAGACCCTAAGGTTTAAGTGTCGCCACAAAGTAAGTCCTGAAGCCGTCCATTGCATCGCGGGTCTCACACTCGTTGCATCTAAAATGAAATCTTGAACGTGTTTGTTCACATCACCATAAAAATTAGAATTTGATATTGAATTATATAAGTTATTTCATATTCATACTACTCTTTGTTATTTGTACAATACCGTATAAACATACAAACACACAAAATCATACGTATCAAAATTATGGATCCAATCCTAATAAGTGGGACTTTTTTATTTGTACAATACCGTATAAACATACAAACACACAAAATCATACGTATCAAAATTATGGATCCAATCCTAATAAGTGGGACTTCATTCACGTTTTAGATAGTTTCGAGTAATCGAGTATAGTCCTTTACTTCAGGAAAACCGTCATGACTAATTGACTACTTGAGGTTGCACTAAACTTTTTTTTAATTGAGCCACCCATTGAGACACATGAGTTGCTAGCTCTATATTACACGAGGATTGATTTGCACATAACTTCTTCTTCTTCTTTTTTTAATATTTTTTATAAATACATATTAATTTATACATTAAGCAGTTGTACTTTACAAAAATCTTACTTTAAATGTTTATACATCAAAATTGTTCAAAATAATAACACATGAGTGTCTCTCATATTACATGCATATCTGTTATTGGCATGTTTGACGACACGTAAGTAGAAGCGGTCGGCGATGGCGAAGCGATGTGATTCTAATAGCGTAAGTAGTAGTTGTTTGTTTAAAAATAGATTTGATAACGTAGTTGTGATTGTAATTATAAAATGTAAAATTACCAAAAAAATGTATATACACATTAAAATAAAAACCGAGCGTTATTTTTATAGGTATATGGGTAATTTCATAAACAAAATGCTAGAGCGTAGTTCCATAATGCTTGTTCAACAAGCATTTGAATGAAGCGTTCGACAATATGTTAACTCTTGTTGCTTTGTTTCCAAACAATCTTTTCAATCAAACTAACACCGATTGTCGCTTTAAACGCTTTCAAATGCTTGTTGCCAAACATAGCCATTGAGAACCACGGAAAAATGACTTCTTTCATAACTACAAAATAAATTGCAAAATCATCCTCGTGGCTTGGCCAAACCGCCGATTATTTTTGAAAGTGCACTCATCGTCCATTGAGAAACTTAAAAGTGCACATTTCGTCCTTGGCTAAATTTAAATTAGTAAACCACCCTCTTTATTTTCCATTTAGGTTTGGTCCTTGTGAGGATAATTTCATAGTGAGCCGTAAAACATTACTCGAGGGGGCATAATTTGTAAATTTTAAAAACTACACTACAATTTGGTTTTAGAAGGCAAATTACAAAACCCTAAATATTTTAAAATATTTACACTACAATTTTTTAGGTTATGGGCACGTGTTGCCCTCTGCTTTGCTCATGGATAATTAAATCATTTAATTTTGGCTAGGGACCAAAAATGCACTTATCTTTTATATAATAAAGGAATTACATCATTTCGGATTGATTTTGTAATTCATTCTTATTGAAAACAATTGGGCTAATATGAGAGCTTGATTTACTTAATAAGCAAAATTGTGTGATGTGATTGGTTAATAAAAGTTAAAATTAAATTGATTTTGATCAAACTTTAATAAATTTGGTGAAGAAATTTGGTTGATAAAAACACATAAAAATATATGTGTCACATTTGTGAAAACAAAACTTAAAAAAGATGAGGTAATTATCAAAACTTTAGTGGTTTAATTTTTAAGAATTATATAGAGTTAAGTGTAATATTATAAGCGATCCATATTTTTAATAACTTTGGATTATAAACAAATACCCCTTATACTTTATACTTTATATCTTAAAAATACAATGTATATGTTGTTTTAAAATAACAACATATAAATTTGCATAAGATTTATTAATTTTTTACTATATATCGTTCAATAAGGACTCATTTATTTCATTTTAAAGTTTAACATATGTGGACACGGGTTTACATTTTAAATACTGCTAAATTATTGAAAGCGGCAATATAATTATCAAATTGTAAGACGGGTTACTTTAATATAAAATAAATATCTGTGATTGTCTTATAACAATAACTCATACTAGAAAGTACCAAGAATGTGATGTGATGGTGACCGATAACTATTTTACAATGACAAATGTTTTTATTTTAAACTTCCTTATTATAAAGTAGTAGATAAATGTTTTTCAAAAGTAGGTAATCTAAATTATTAATAGTGTAAATGATAAACATTTTATTTTTCAAATTTTAGCATTAAATTGGTGGTTTATTTATAGTGAGATTTTCTTATAAACAATTTCATTAAAATGTATCATTATTAGAGGCGATTACATATATAACTTTAATGAGACTTAAATTTTCGATTTTACATTCATTTTCTACTTTTCCTTTTATAGTAATGTTTTGGTCTTAAAATTTTAAGACTTCCTTTAATAGAAAGTCTCAAATCTTTATAATGTAGTATAGATATAGATAATTCTTATTTATTTATATAAGGATATCTGAAAACATTTTAAAAAGCTTTGAGTATACTTTAACTTTATCAACTCATTATATGCTATTAAACTTGCATCATGTGTACAACATAATATCGAGAGTGAAATTTAAATAACAACATCAACATCTTTGTCCTAAATAAAATTAAATCTTGAGTTCTAACATATATTTTTATAAATATTTTACCAAATTCTAATGGATATTAATGCATAATGAAAACCCGTGCATAAGTATTAGTTGCACTTATATCACAATTTTAATGAAAATTATATATGTATATAATTGAACTAAAACGTTAAAATAAATTTGATTTATGTATAAACTTCGATGCAAGCATTAAACTTATAACTATATAATTATATGCGGTTACCTTTTAAAGACACTTGATATTCATTATTGTCTGAATAATTTTTTGTCAGCTTCGTATATCTTGCATTATTATAACTAAGTATGTTCTCCATAAAGACTACAATTCAATTTTTAAAAATAAAACTAAATCTGTAATTTATCCAAACCACAAGGACAATTTCTGCAATTCACTCAAACTACACCTTGTCGACATCATTTAAAATAATATATTTTTCATTTAAACATTTGGGCTTTCACCACAAACCTAAACAAGCAATATTCCCCCACCTTAAAGTAGAAACACGACACGTGTCCAGGAACACAGTTACAAAACCAAACACCCTAAGCTAAACCGTCCTTCCAGAACCTTCTCAACAATTCGTGGCTAAGAATAACCTAACCCATCCTAAGGCTCACATCTCGCCACGTGTACAATCACAAACAAACCCATCCTACATGGCACACCCTTCCTCATGAAATTGATACGCATCTTAACACAAACCTCTTCACAAAATAAATCACTAACAACAAAAAAAAACAAACACATTTTTATTTTACTTTATAAAAGTCTGAGTTAAGTGTTTTATTTTTATTTTATTTTATAAAAATGAACGGTGTAAGTAATGAAATTAAAAGCGAAGATGATAATAATAATAATAAGTTGGAGGTTTATATGTGGGGGTATTTACCTGGGGCGTTACCTCAACGGTCGCCGTTATTGTCTCCGTTAGAAGTTAAGTTCACGCCGTTAGTTGACTCTGGTAGGTTTTGGACTGATGTTTGTGGTGGTGGTTGTGGTTTTGCTATGGCTATTTCAGGTATCCCGTCTGTCTCATAATAACTGTCCACTTTTGTGTTGTTTTAGGACACTTGCTTTTTTTAGAAATTTTGGATCTGTTAAAAGCTATTTTGAGAAAAAAATATTTTATTAATAAGTGTCATGTCACACAGTTTTAGAAGTGGAGTAACTTATTTTTATGTTTTTTTTTTATAAGTACTATTAGTTGGATTAAATGTAGTTGATAATAATAATATTTGGGTGTTGATTTGGATCAGATGCAGGGAAGCTGATTACATGGGGGTCAACTGATGATTTAGGACAAAGCTATTTGACATCAGGGAAACATGGCGTAATTATTATTATCATTATATCACTTGATGTTTTGTTTTCTTGTTTTTTTATTTATTATTTCATTTTTTTTTTTTTTTTTTTTTTTTTTTGTATAAGAAGTTGATATCACACATGCACTTGACGGAGGTCTCGTTGGAAGCAGTCTCTCTACTCCCGGATTTATCCTGGGGTAGGGGTAGGATCTGTCTACATTTTACCTCCCCATACCCTGCCTGGCGGGATTGGGTTTGTTGTTGTTGTTGTTGTTGTTGTTGTTGTTGTATAAGAAGTTGATATGGTGTTGTTTGGTTTTGTTAAGGAAACACCAGAGCCTTTTCCTTTACCGAAAGAGGTTTCGATAGTGCGAGCTGCTGCTGGTTGGGCACATTGTGTTTGTGTCACAGGTACTAGTTTTGTAAGATTTTTTTAGGGTTTTTAGATATTGATTGCTTATTGTAATGCTCACATTGGAATTCAAAGATGAGGGTTTTGTGTGTTGTGTTGTAAATGAGGTTTACGTTTTGTTTGCAGTGGCTGGGGAGGTTTATACATGGGGATGGAAAGAGTGTGTGCCGTCTGGGAAAGTTATCGGTGACCCAAACTCGGCTCAAAGTGAAGATAATGACCTATATCAGGGCCACAATTCGTTTTTGACCGAACAAGGTAATTTCTTTTGACTTTGTACCAGTTGATGGCAGATCTATGGTTGCTGTTTAAGTGTTTATTGAGCGAAGTTTTATGTATTACAGTTAGCCCTCGCTCACTGGGATCACGAGCCACTGGTGTGGATGGTAAAGCAGTTGGGGATGAGAGCACAAAGCGTAGACGTGTGTCATCAGCTAAACAAGCGGTTGAAAGCTCGTCATCAGGTGATGAACCTCTCTCAGCTTTTCCGTGTTTGGTTGCATTGAATCCGGGAGTAAGGATAGCCACAGTTGCAGCTGGTGGGCGCCACACATTGGCATTATCAGGTAAGTCGCCAACAGTTTTGACGAACTTGTTAAATTTCATATTCTATATTCTGGACTAGCGTTCTTGATGTATAGTAACCTGTGTGAAGTTTCAGATGTAGGACAGGTGTGGGGTTGGGGGTATGGAGGCGAGGGACAGCTTGGATTGGGGTCACGTATACGAATGGTATCTTCACCACATCCTATACCTTGCATCGCTTCATCCTCGGCAGGAAAAGATAGATCCGCAGGCATTTCCAGAGGAACCATGGTCTCAGAAGGGCAGGGTTATAGAGTCCCTGGAAGTTATATTAAAGCTATTGCTTGTGGAGGACGACATAGTGCTGTGATTACTGGTAAGATTCTCAGCTGCTTCATAGAGGTTATATAGCCTCATAATAGACCATAAATCAATTATTTCGTAGTTTTCATTGTATTTTATACTAATTTAGTAGATTGCGATTGAGACTTTAACTGTGTATATATGCGTTTGCAGATGCTGGGGCATTAATGACTTTTGGTTGGGGACTTTATGGACAGGTGACATCCCTTGGTCTGAAAATATCTTATCTTCTCTGTTACCTCTTGTTTATGTTCTACGTCCTTCAAGTTACACAAACGCATGTTTCGTCTATTATTGTACATGGGGTATGTTATAATGATGTATACTTATTGCAATCTTGTTTCTTGAATTCCCTGAATTCGTGGAGATCGTTTGGATATTGTCAGTTAATGATGGTACCAGATCCTTCTTTGCTTTTTCTTGTTCGTGAACATTAAATTTTCTATATTAAGTCCCTGTTCTCAAATTGGTGGAAATACTCAGAAACTAAAATATTGACTTGCTTTGACAATCGACATGTAGGTAAGGTAGAAATGATGAAGAAAAAGCAGACTGAATGTTCAAGATGAAGTTTCTATGTGGAAGGAGATGAATAACACACATTTAATTATATCTATGTTCAGTTTTCCTTTTTGTTACAAGTTGGCAGTTGTATGTCGTGATTCTTAGCTGTGATTGTATTTTGTGGTGTAGTGTGGGCAAGGAAGCACGGATGATGAGCTGAACCCTGCATGTGTATCATCATTGTTGGGCATCCGCATAGATGGCGTTGCTGCGGGTCTATGGCATACAATCTGCATTTCAGCCGATGGTGATGCATATGCATTTGGTGGAAATCAATTTGGCCAATTGGGTACAGGCACAGATCAAGCCGAGGTAAATTCCCTTTTTAAGTGGCCTTATGTTTTTCAAATAAAAAATTGATTTTCTTTTCTTCTCATGGGCTGCTGGTATTGACTTGTTTTACCTTGTTTCATCTGTGGTTTTTATCAGACATTGCCGAGGCTCTTGGATGCTCCTAGTTTGGAACATGAACACGCCAGAGTAGTATCTTGTGGGGCACGACATAGTGCTGTTGTTACGGGTATGTTTTGTGACATCTTATTTTCTACTCGCTAAATGCAGCTGTAAAATGGCTTAGTATACTAACTTTCTTTTTGATTTGAACGTATGAAGATGGGAAGGTGTTCTGCTGGGATGGAACAAGTATGGCCAGGTACTTGTCCCTCAATTTAACCATGGTTTGTTGCTTATATTCGTGTTTTTTCCGATAACTGGTCGTGACACATTGTAAACATTGCAGCTCGGTCTGGGAGATGTAATAGACCGTAACATTCCATCTCAAGTTACTTTAGAAGGATGTGTCCCGCGAGTTGCTGCATGTGGTTGGTGGCACACACTTCTTCTTGCTGAATCGCTTTCCTGAATAGTTTCATCTTTGCTACTTTTAGACAGCCAGAAAAGTTCTGTTAGGTCAGTAGTCACTCTTTGATTGAAGAAAAGAGTATATGTGTATGCATATGTACATACAATAGTCAATGTATGCATGTGATCATCATTCTTTACAGCTTTTGAAAGTTTTCTTGATTGTAGGAGTGAAATTTGATTCTTACATTATTGTACATATTTCCGTAAATCTTAAATGTAAACCGAGTATTTTCAGGTGCATGAATCTTCCCTCTTACATTACTTCCATGGTTTTAAAATCTTGAGAAATTACTATGGTTACAGAAATTGTTGGTAAGCATTGTATATCGACAGTTTAGATCCATGGTATACTTTGTTGAGTAAGCATCGTATTTGGTTTTTCTCTTCTTCAAATCCATTGTAATGCTCTATTTGGTGCTTTCTTTTACTAAAAATGTTGTCTTGAAAGTTTGGATTACACCTTGATTTTTTAATATAGTCTTTCCTGTCCTGATACACCAAGGGGGACATGGCCGGTCATGAAAAATGGTTTAAGAAAATAGGCTTTTGTATAATCCGTGGAGGTTGCCCATAGAAATTGTTAATATAGAATCTACTGCACATAGAGATCGATTCCCTATTCCCCTTCATGACTTGGGATCTTAAACGTGCCTCAATCCCTAAGTCGGTTATTATTGTTTTCTGTCCAAAGCTTCCATTCCAAAAAGGGCATCGTTTAGTATTTTTAGATCCATGTTCATCGTGCATGCCATTTTTGGTATGGGGGAAAGGAAGAGAATGAGTGCGCCATAATGAATGCTCTAAGAAACAATGCGCACATTGTAAGCTTGCAACTTACAACCCGATCAACAACTTGGGATTAATTAATTTGGTAGTCATTTGGTAAATCATTATCCTACAAATACTAGTGGTCCAGTCTTAAGTTCTTACAATCACATTCAGATGGCACTCAAACTACCATCAGGAATTATGATTTCTGTAGTGGTCTTAGTATACAGCAGTTATGCTTTCTTACTAGTAAACGGCAATTATGCTACAATTGTCCGCTGCTCCAATTGCGGGACCACTCCAGTCCCGTATCCTCTCAGCACTGGACCTAAATGTGGCCAACAGTCATACATGATCGAGTGTGATGGCAATGTGTTAAAGTTCAATACACTTAATAACACATACCCGATTATATCAATCTCCTTGACAGATCAACGGATAGTGATCCAGCGATCTAATATATTACCTAGTACCTGCGTGACATCTAATCTTACCACCCACGACATCCAGCTGAACACCTCTTTGCCCTTCACTATTGCTAATATCAACTGCAGTGACCCTGCAGTGGAATTGATGTGGGGCCCACCAACAGAGCCACAGTGTAGAACACAGGCATGTTGTGAGTCGACTTTTATTTGTAGGATGGCTCATGATGGCACACTAAGATGCTTCTGTAAGACTAAATTTCACTGGGACGCAGTTGCCAGCCAGTGTGCTTCAGGTAATGGATGCTACATGCTAGAGTGAAAATGTAAAATTTACCTTTTGTTACTAAAAAATACTTAACTAGTGACTTTTACCCAAAAAAAATAAATAAATAAATAAAAAATACTTAACTAGTGACACAATTTTTTTGCAGATTTTGTGAGCATGAAACCAAAAAGAATCATAATTGTGTCAACTACGCTGTGCAGTGGTGTAACAATACTTCTATCAGCTGTATTTGCAACAATATTGCTCATTCGCCATCAAAAAATCAAAGTAGAACAAAAGCGGCTTGCTCGTGAGCGTGAAGATATCGTAGCATCAGGTGGAGGAAAATCGGCCAAGATTTTCACCACCAAAGAGATCAAAAGAGCAACAAACAACTTTTCATCAAGTGGCCTCCTCGGGGTTGGAGGGTTTGGTGATGTGTATAAAGGCATGTTGGACGGTGGCACAGCGGTGGCGGTTAAATGTGCAAAACTGGGGAACACCAAAAGCATCAATCAAGTGTTAAATGAGGTTCGTATACTATGTCAAGTCAACCACAAGAACCTCGTGCACCTTCTCGGTTGTTGCGTAGAAAAACAGCCGTTGTTAGTCTACGAGTTTATTCCAAACGGAAGCCTCTTTGATCATTTACATGGTCAAAAGAAACAATCTTTAACATGGAGTCAGCGATTAGGTATTGCTCATGACACAGCTGAAGGGCTCACATACCTCCACTTTGGCGCATCTCAACCTATATACCATCGTGATGTGAAGTCTAGCAATATTTTACTTGACAATAAGATGAAAGCAAAGGTTGCGGATTTTGGTTTGTCGAGACTAGCTCACACGGATCTAACCCATGTGACAACTTGTGCTCAAGGTACTTTAGGGTACCTTGATCCTGAGTACTACAGGAACTATCAGCTGACTGATAAGAGTGACGTATATAGCTTTGGAGTATTGTTGTTAGAGATATTGACGTGTCAAAAACCAATAGACTTTGGGAGACCGACGGATGATGTGAATTTGGTTGCTTATGTTAAACGAATAGTGAATGAAGAAAAAATGGTGGATGTGATTGACCCGATGCTAAAGAGACATGCTACACCGTTAAAGATTGATGCTATGAAAGCATTTGGGTTTTTGGCAATGAGTTGTTTAGAGGAGCGGCGAGACAATCGACCTTCTATGAAGGAAGTATCTGGGGAAATCGAGTATATCATAGAATGTGTAGAAACTGAGACTGAAGATGGTCGTGAGGGTAGCTAGTTCTCAACGAGTGGCATCATGTTATCACGATGTGTATGTCATGCATTAGAAGCTGGTGTATCAGGAGATAAACAGTTGAACGCTTAGCCTTTGTGTTGCATCTGCAGTACTATACTGTGCATTAGGAGCTGTATAGCAAATCATAACGTATAAGCTTGTTTATGTTCTATATAAATATGTATGAAAATTTCTGTTGACATTGGACAACATATTTCAATAAAAAAGGTGACAAGGCTGTAAATATCTTTGACTAAACCTTCCTGAAGTCAAACACCATTAAATCGAACAAAAAAGTCAACATGTCGACAAAATACAACTCGGCATAATTAAAAAAACCTGTTCGTGCCTTCCTCAGTAGAAAAAATCCTTAATTTTTATAACTTAAAACATAGCTCGCAACTCCACCATTGATATCGCATTCATGGTGGTGTTGATGCTAATGGGATCTTGTTTAGCCACCTCTGCAACTTGGTCCAAGTCTGCTCCACCATTGATATTGCATTCATGCAGTGACCACTGACCAGTTCAGCAGAGTCCTGCAGGGTCTTGTGCGACAGCGAGTGCAGGTCCTGTTGTGAATTCGACGAGAGAAGAACCATTGAAATGTATAGGTAGAGCTAGTGGATAGAGGTACAAAATGGGCCAAGCTTATCAGGTAGATCAACCAACACTTTTTTCCAACATTTTTGAATTTTGTGATCTATGTTACAGAAATAATGATTAAATTATTTCTCGTATAGTACTTCAGAAGTTTCAAGAATCTGGATGCACCTGAAGCGATTTTTGAACGCAAAGATGAAAAGGCGCAAAGAGATTCCAGTCATTTAAGGTTTCATTGGGTTCGAGTCTCCAAGCCAATCCCCCCAAAAACGTGATGCATATTCAAATGCAAAAAACTGAGGAATTCGATGCAGTTAGTGATAGCAGAAGTTCCTGGAAGCAAAACGTATATCAGAAACCAAGAGATAATTACAATTATGGTATCTGGTTTCAAGTCTTTAAAAAACCATTATTATGGGATATTGGTTAAGAAAAGAAGCAATTTTGCATAACTATGCATAGAGATTGGTCCCTAATTGTTACGGGATCTTAACAGGCCTCCATCCCCAAATCACCTATCTCGGATCCCAACATTTTTGCCTCCATCTTAAACACCGTTTTTGTCATATCTGAGGACAAGAATGACACCACATCAACAACTTGATTGACAACCATCCTACAAATACATTAATCATTTGTCTTCACTTCTTAGTACTTTAATTCCAATGACACTTACTTTGCAAGTAAGAATGTTGGTTCTCGTGGTGGTTTTGGTAGTACACGCCACTTGTGCAGCGGCTGTCACTTGCCCAAATTGTGGGACGACTCCAGTCCCTTACCCACTCAGCACTGGACCCACGTGCGGTCGTCAATTGTACAAGATCCTGTGTGACAAGGGTGTGTTGAAATTTAATACACTCAATAACACCTACCCAATCACTTCAATCTCCCCAAAAACCCAACGGCTTGTGATCCAGCCTCCGCATATCATACCAAATACATGTATCATGGCTGATTATGCCTTCAACGGCATTCAGCTTAATGCTTCTTTACCCTTTACCATAACCGACAGCAACACTGTGATGTATTACAACTGTACAGAATCATTAACATCAGTTGCATTAGATTGCTCATCAACAAGCCCTTGTGTAACGTACCAGAACACTGTGGCAAACTTTTCTGCATGCCGAAATACCCCACGTTGTTGTTCTTACACAAGAGGAAGCTACACAAACTATTATTTCCTTTCGATAAATGAAGATCGTTGCAGGGCATACACAAGCTTCGTTAATCTAGACGAATCATTGAGCATTAATAAGTGGCCGGATCCTGGTGTGGAGCTGATGTGGGCCCTGCCAAGCGAGCCACGCTGTACAACACAGGCTCAATGTGACTCGACCTCCACCTGTAAGGACATACATGATGGCACGCGAAGGTGTATCTGTAAATCTAAGCTCCGCTGGGACGCAATTACAGGACAGTGCATTAAAGGTGATTAATAATCCCAGTTTTGAGATTATGTTTTAGCATTGATAAAAGAAATACATCTAAACAACCGTATTACACATGGTTTCTTCAACAAAATTTCATAAAAGGTTGTGTGTTTTTGTAAGTCATATAGCCATAGATTTCTAAAAAGATTATCTATGCATATTTTTGCAAATAAGTTTGTTGGAACCTTTTTGCGAAATTGAACTTTTTTACATCCATCTTTCAGGTATTTTGAGAAGGTTGATAATGAGTTTAGTTTCAAATTTGTTTTTCTGCAGATAGATAATTTGTAAGAAGTCACTTGTATATGGTTGTTTTGATTAATTTTTTCTGTTGAAAAGCATTCTACTTACTGAATATGTTGATTGCAGATCTCCGAAAGGCCAAATCAAGGAATATTATAATTGTTGCTACCACAGTTTGCGTTGGGGTAATAACGTTTGTGACAGCTGTATATGGGACGTTTGCATTCATTCGTCGCCAAAGAATAAAGGCAGAAAGACAACGGCTTTCTCGTGAACGTGTAGAGATTGTAGGGGCGAGTGTTGGTGGTAAATCATCCAAGATTTTCACGAGCAAAGAGATCAAAAGAGCAACAAATAACTTCTCATCAAGTGGCCTTCTTGGTGTTGGTGGTTTTGGTGAAGTATATAAAGGCATATTGGACGATGGTACACCGGTGGCCGTTAAATGTGCAAAGCTCGGAAACACAAAAAGTATAGATCAAGTCCTGAATGAGGTTCGTATCCTTTGCCAAGTCAACCATAAGAACCTCGTACTCCTTCTTGGTTGTTGTGTTGAGCTAGAACAACCGTTTTTAGTGTATGAGTATGTTGCAAATGGGAGCTTATTTGATCACTTGCACGGTCGAAATAAACAACCTTTAACATGGACTCAACGGTTATGTATTGCTCATGACACTGCCGAAGGGCTCGCGTATCTACATTTCGCTGCATCTCCTCCAATCTATCATCGTGACATCAAATCTAGTAACATTTTACTCGACACTAAGATGAGAGCAAAGGTTGCAGATTTTGGTTTGTCAAGACTAGCTCAAACGGATGTAACCCATGTCACCACTTGTGCACAAGGTACATTAGGGTACTTGGATCCTGATTATTATTGGAACTATCAGCTGACCGATAAGAGTGACGTGTATAGCTTTGGTGTACTATTGTTAGAAATACTTACGTGTCAAAAAGCTATAGACTTTACTAGACCGACAGATGATGTGAACTTGGTGCAATACATAAAACGAGTAGTGAATGAGGAAAGATTGGTGGATGCTATCGACCCAATGCTTAAGATAAATCCTTCATTACTGGACATCGATGCTATGAAAGCATTTGGGTTCTTGGCAATGAGTTGCATAGAGGAACATAGAGAAAATCGACCTTCTATGAAGGAAGTGTCCGAGGAGATCGAGTACATTATGGGTATTGTAAAAATCACTACAGAAGATCATCTTCGCGATAGCTAGCTGTGTCGAGTGTCTGTAGTGCTATTAAAATTTGTACATGGCGTATTAAAAGCTGTAAGTTCCGCGTAGTATATTGTGCATTATGATCAGCTTGTTATGCATTAAGTTTTGTAAGATAGTTAGCCAAACATAAACATGTCTTCTATTCTAGAAGTAGAATAGAAAAGTCAAATAGCAACTAGTCAAAGTCAACCTATTAAAATAGAAAAGTCAAATAGCAAGACAACAAATGTCATAATACCTTTTTTGAAATCAAACTCATTATGTTCAAAAAAAATCAAACTCACGACAATTATTCTAATGTTTTCAAAGATGGCGGCCAAACCTCCTTCCACTATCATGCTCACGGTGACACTCCTGCTAATGTGCACCGGTTTCGCCACTTCGGCCACCCATTGCCCGGATTGTGGAACCACCCAGGTTCCGTACCCACTCAGCACCGGACCCAGCTGTGGCTACCAGTCCTACAAGGTCCGGTGCCAAACGGGTACAGGAAAACTATTTTTCGACACACTAAACAACACCTACCCAATCACCTCAATCTCGCGAACCGCACGAACGTTCGTGATCCAACCATCAAATTTCCTTAACAACAACACATGCGTCACAGCCGAAATTTCGTCCCAAGGTCTTCAGCTAGACCCCGCTTTACCATTCTACATAACTAGTGGCAATACTATCATGTACCTTAACTGTTCCGAATCGCTTTTAAGTTCACCTTTGAACTGTAATTCCACAAGCCTTTGCCATTCCTACATAAACAACTCAGCCGAAGCGTCCTCATGCGGTCGAGCTCCTATATGTTGCACGTTTCAGTCTGATGGGTTCAATATTCAGTATTACATACGTGTGAGGGATGGAGAGTGTCAAGCGTATAGGAGTTTTCCAAATTTGAATTATTCGTTACCTGTTAGTAGGTGGCCTGCTCCTGGTGTGGAGATACAATGGATGTCACCACCTGAGCCGTTGTGCCCTTGTGATGCTGGCTCGACTTGTTTGTTATCGAGTAAATTAGGCGGTGTTCCTAGGTGTTTTTGTAACACTGGACTTCATTGGGACGCTATTAACGGAGTCTGCGCCTTAGGTAATAATAACATTTTCATGTGTTAGGACTTTTTGACATTATAATGTTATTGGGGACAAAACTAATGCTCACAAATTTGTGAACTTTAAGACATACTATCGGTTACAAATGATACTTGTTGTTTACTTCTGTACTGTATAATATAACTTTTGTCAATCTTGTTACAGATGATACTTGTGACAACAGAGGAGACTGCAGCGACTCAAACCGGACTGCGCTTATTGGTATCATAACATATCACTTTTGCTTACATAGTTACATGCTTGTTTTTCTTTTTTCGATCTTATCTATGTGTAACGTGTATTTCACATAAGCCAAATAAATCTATTGTGTTTTGGAACATGGGCATGACCCAAAACTTTGGTGATCCACTGATCCTGTTTTCACTCCAAGTTGATACCTAAGTTTAGCTCTTTGATAAGATTATACAATCAGCGTATCTTTGATGGATTTTATGTTTTGGGAATGCCGAGTAAAAAAGTTTAGTTTTGTGTATTTGTGCACACATAGTCACATACTAAAACAATATGTAGTAGTATAAATTTTAGGCGTTTATTGTGTGTTAGGCCTTGGGCTATGGGTGGGATGCCACATAGGAATTCGTGTGAAATTGATGTAGCTCATAGCCTCATATTTTGCAGCTTACTATGGTCTCTAAAAATATTTAACTAGTAGCTAAGTTATATAATGGTTATACAATTCGGTAAGACTTAGACGGTTATAACCAACTGCACCGAGCTCTCTTAGGATTTGACGCTTATAACTTAGACTACTCGATGTTGTGTGATCTAGTCACCCTTACAGAAAAAATCAAGACTCATACACTAAAGCCATCGAAGTATTAAACCGTCTAAGAGATTAAGGTACGCTTGGCTGGTAGGCGCGAAGGGTACCAGTGCTGGAGCCATAGGCCCTCGCGCCATGGTGACCAGCCCACACCCTGAGATGACTGCACTTTTACCCATGACATCAGACCCATGCCACTATGGGTACCTTGTGCTCTAACTGAGCTATGAGTCTGCGTTAAATGTTGGGTTTGAGGTGATTATGAAACTAGGTGCCAAAACAGCTAAAATCTATGCTTACAATCAGCTTAAACTGTGCCCTAGCTAGCTATATTCTTGGCAAGTTGTTCAAAGTTGTATAATGAATCTTTTTTTTCCTTACCGTCCAAGAAAAACTAAAGCATACCCATATCTTAAGCTGTTTCAGAAAAGCCGAATAAATGGATTTAACTTATTAATTAGCTTATTTCCCCTATAAAAAGGATCTTGAACGTATTAAATAAGGCTTACTCAAACAGGCAGTAAGAATTGACAGAATAAACTATAATAAGCAATTAAGGTCTTCAAAAAAGCTTTACATAATCACCCGCTAATGCATAATTCAGGGCCAGTAAGAAGTGACAGAAGTTGTAGGGGATCATTCGAGTAGTATTTTATTTACTTCTTTATTTCTTTTCCTGGATTAATTATAGTTGTTGTTCTTCCATTTATATATTAACTTAGGTCCCATATACCTTAGTTGTTATCATTACTTATCAATGGTAAATCAAAAACAAGATTGGCTTGGCAGTTGTGGCCTTATTAACTAGAAATGGCTATTTCATTTGAGACTTTTTCTATGTTGTATTGGCGCCTTGGTTCAGGTGTTAGCATAAGCATCGGTGTCCTTTTTCTTGTGGCAATTACCTACATCCTGTACAAAATGATCAAGAAAACAAAACTAAAGAGACGAAAAGAGAGGTTTTTCAAACGCAATGGAGGTTTGCTTTTAACACAACAACAAAAAGCCTACCCATCATTAATTGATAAAACAATACTGTTCACATCACGTGAGTTGGAGAAGGCCACTGACAACTTCAGTGAGAACAGAATTCTCGGTCGAGGAGGCCAAGGTACTGTCTACAAAGGGATGTTAGTTGATGGAAGGATTGTAGCAGTCAAGAAATCAAAAAAAGTTGATGAAAGCCAATTACAACAATTCATTAATGAGGTTGTCATTCTTTCACAAGTCAGACATAGGAATGTGGTAAAACTATTAGGATGTTGCTTAGAAACAGACGTTCCTCTACTAGTTTCTGAATTCGTTCCAAACGGTACCTTGTATGATCACATGCATCCACAACGGCACTGACGAGTTACCAATGTCTTTGAACATGAGACTGCAAGTTGCTACAGAGGTTGCTGGAGCACTTGCTTACTTGCATTCAGCAACTTCCATTCCAATATATCATAGGGACATAAAAACAACAAACATACTTTTGGATGATAAATACAGAGCCAAGGTTTCTGACTTTGGAACTTCACTCTTCGTATCAATAGATCAAAGTCATTTGACTACCTTAGTCAAAGGTACATTTGGCTATCTAGATCCTGAGTACTTCCAATCTAGCCAATTCACAGAAAAGAGTGATGTATATAGTTTTGGAGTTGTTTTGGTTGAGCTATTGACCGGAGAAAGGCCAATTTCCCTTACTAGCTTTGGTGAGCACAGAAGTTTGGCTACACATTTTATGTTGGCTGTGGAAGAAGGTCATGTCATGTCTATATTTGAAGAAATGGTTATTAAAGAGGGTACTAGAGATGAGCTCTTGGTAGTTGCTAACCTTGCAATGCGATGCTTAAATCTCAATGGAAAGTATAGGCCAACAATGAAAGAGGTAGCTACAGAATTAGAAACCATACGAACTATACGCATTCCCTCCATAGTTCAAAGCAGTATCAAACCAATGATGTATGGGGAGGAATTATCCATGCTTATGTCTGGTGAATCAACATCAACTTTCTTGAGTTCCGGTAAAACAGATACTCAAGGATGAAATAAGGCCAGTCGCTTACCGTTTGATCAATAAGTAATGTTTTAGGTACAGAGTATGTAATCGAACTTTAAGCAATCATGGAGAATTACATCACAAGTATCAAGATAGCGTCTATAATTGTAAGCTCCATGTTCTTCTATATTATATTGGGCTCGTGTTTTTCTATTAGAGTAAATAACAAAAATCGTCCTATACTCCTATGGTGTGTAATTATTAAATAAGTTGCATTTCTAACTTTTTAGTTTTTTGCTGTTTCTTGCATGGTGCTTTTAGGGACTTAACGGAGCACAAGTAGGTATTGTGTAACGATAACTTCCTAAACGCACAACAGGATCTGATTTAGACTAAAATCGAACATGAAAACCTTCTTTAAAGCTCATACTATTTTTATCAAGCTTAGCAGCTACGTATGAAAACATTGAAACATCATGCTAATTGCCAAAATACGTACACTGCATTTGAGTAGAAAGTATTTGTATACAAATAATGGGGACTTGTTTTCTAAAGGCATCTCCAATGTATGGACTATATGTCTTTTCACTAAAATAGTGCAAAATACATAAAATTCACTCTAATGTTAGCACTATATCTTTTGCACCATTTTAGTAAGAATGAATAAGAATCACTAAAATCGCACTAAATATAGTGTTATCTTATTCATTCAGACTAAATATGCAAAAGTTTCACTTTTAACCTTATACTTTAATTTAGTTTTCATTTATATCCTTATCATCCATTTATATATTAATATTATTGTCATAGATTATATAAAATAATATATAGTACTAGTTTTAGTGCAAAATTTAGTGTACACATTGGAGTAATATATTTATAGTGCAAGGATATTCCACAAATATTCTTATTTTGCACTAAGATAGTGCAAAATTATAATGCTCACATTGGAGATGCTCTAAGAGCAACTCCAATATTAGCTTTAAAATGTACTTTTTGCACTAATTTAATGCAAAAAGTACAAATAGCTATATAAATTATTCTCCAATGTTAGCACTAAACTTGTCACTAATTTAGCGCAATGAATAGTAAATCATCAAATATAGTGCAACACTATTTATTGCACTAAACACTATTCTCTTTATTAAAACTCAATATATTTGTTAAATCTTTAATATTTGACTAAAAATATAAAAACTAGTTTATATAAATTATATTTTTATAATTGTCTAACAAATACAATTAAAATGAGTCCAATATTATTGATATATATTTTTTAGACTATTTTCTTTGTTTATTGTGTGTAAATGTAATTTAAACTCATTGAAAATGTTTAGTGCCAAATTTTAGTATCATACATTGGAGCAACTTTTATTTAATGCAAGCATATTTCATTAAGATGCTAAGTTTACATTATGTTAGTGCAAAATTTAGTGTTGTTCATTGAAGAAGCTCCAAGAGAAACTCACTATTGATCATGTTTGAAATAGATGGCTACAATATAAGGATATCCCATCAGCTTCATTGATTGTTGGAAACATCATGATTCAACTGACATATATATTGGAGAAGTATTGATGATGCAATTCGACCCAGAATTTTTTTTATGCAATTAAAATATTGCATCAAAGATTCTAAGCAATAGTCTATTTAATTCTTTTCCATATATCCCTTTTCAATGCAGGAAAGTAACTCTTCTTGAATGTTTTTTTCTTCAAATGTACACATTTAGCGAGTTTTGAACCCTTGATCTCTCATTTAAAAGCCAACATTTTTGCCCCCATCTTAAACACCGTTTTTGTCATATCTGAGGACAAGAATGACATCACATCAACATCTTGATTGACAACCATCCTACAAATACATTAATCATTTGTTTTCACTTCTTAGTACCTTAATTCCAATGACACTTACTTTGCAAGTAAGAATGTTGGTTCTCGTGGCGGTTTTGGTAGTACACGCCATTTGTGCGATGGTCATCACTTGCCCAAATGTGGGACGACTCAGGTCCTTACCCACTCAAGACCTGGACCCCGCGTGTGGTCGCCAATTGTACAAGATCCCGTGTGACAAGGGTGTGTTGAAATTTAATACACTCAATAACACCTACCCAATCACTTCAATCTGCAAAACCCAATGACTAGTGATCCGACCTCCACGTATCATACCAAATACATGTATCATGGTCGATTATGTTTTCAACGACATTCAAACAATGCTTCTTTACCCTTTACCATAACCGACAAGAACAACGTGATGTATTACAACTGTCTGAGAATCATTAACATCAGTTGCATTAGATGTGAACCAAATAATCTTACTCTTATGCTTCTTATGTAAATATTATTAGACGAAGGACCAAATACGTTAAGTAGAAAGTTCGTAACCATATAGCGGTTACAAAGTGGCGGTTACAAGCGGTTACAAACCGAACAATCACAATGGTTTGTTCATACCGGTTGGAAACATATATATGTACATGTAATGAATCATTTTAGATGTTAATAGACAATTTACTTATTCATTTCATTTTTACTTGGCAATCTATATACATTGATCTAGAGATTGGGACAACAATTGGCATCAAGAAGCGTTGGAATACGCGACTCGTTTTGGTTACCAAAATACTAATGCAAGACATACCGAGGAACGAAAACACTTTTGTTTTCGACAAGGATTTTGTTTCTCTCTACTTCCAAGAGAAACAAAACGTGAATAAGCATACGTAGAAGATAGTGCACGATCGTTTACGTAGGGGATTGCAAACGTTTACACCAAACGGATTGGTGGGGAAACCTTTGTTGGCGACAACATAGGGAAGGAAGGAATACATACACTTTGTTCGGGATAGAGAGCGAGTGGGCAAATACTTTGAGAAACCGGTTAAATTCAAACTCAAAGTAGAAGGAAAAACGCGGGAAACACGCGGGGAAAACGTTGTTGCGGAAGAAATACGTACGTGAAAAAGGAAAGAAGAGCGCTCAAGTTTTTTGTGTGGAGTAGTGTCGGGACGACACAAAGGAAAACAACAACGGGAAGAAAATCAGAAGCAAACAACCTTGTTTGTTTCGGTGATTGGTTACCATCTCGGTACCAAAATTTTTGTACGTGGGAAGTTTGGTCTCAAAGAAAGAAATCAAATAACGTACAAGGGAAAGGAGACGTGTTTTAGTGTGGAGGAACAAGAAAAGAAAACAAAGTTTTTTCTTCGGAAGAAAACAAATTCGAAAAGAGAAAAATTTGTTTGGGCTCGTTGGGAAGAAAGATTTCGACACAAAGTTTTTTATTTGAACTCTTACAAGACAAAGAGGTCGAGACAGTTTCTTGGTCGAAGCAAAAAAAGGAGGCCGAAACTTTAGAAATCATTTCGAAGAGAAGAACTTGGTGATTCAAATCGAAGGGTAAAAACAATTCGAACAAGGAAAAGAAATCAAGGATTACAACGAGGCAAGGCAAGGAAAAAGGGAACCAAACTTGGGAATAAACAAACGTTGGTAAAACGATATTTACTAACACGAGCCAAAGGGAATACCTTGTGTTCATCACATCATCGAGGTCACAAGTTATACTTTTCTGGATTTCATTTATATTAGAATAGTATAGAATAGTCATTTCATACTATTAGGAAATCCCGAGAACTATTTATTGATCCCGTATTATTAGGATTCCCGGAAGATTAGATATTCCCATATTTTATAGAAAAACCACACTAGGAAGGATAAATCCCATTAAAAATTAGAAAGTGAAGATACTAAGCACTTTCAAGATGACCGTCGACGATATACCAAGCACATCAACTACAACAAAACCCGTAACACCTGTTGCACAATATCAATGCCCTAAGTTGAAAACCACACTACACAGTTTGAGCGATACAAATTAAGGTTATACTAGAGGCATATGGTTTATGGGAAGCAATAGAACCAAAGATAGATACGAAAGTAGATGATAAGAAGGATAAGGCAACGACTGCCTTCCTATATCCAGCATTGACTGAAGATGTGATATTACAAGTAGCGGGTTGTAAGACGGCTAAGGAATTGTGGGATTCGCTAAAGAAAAGACACGCTGGAGAAGATAGAGTGTAGAAAGCACGATTACAATCATTGATGATTGGGTTTAACTCACTTCAGATGAAGGAAGATGAGACGGTGGATGCATTTACGGCTAAACTAAACGGCTATGCCACGAAGGCAAAAGAATTAGGGAAAACTTTGGATGAATCACTTTTAGTTCGAAAACTATTAGACTCCACACCAGATAGTAGCATCCATAGAACAGACAAATGATCTCGACGACATCACTTTGGAGGGAAATCAAATTTCTCACGAGGGAACTGGCAGAATAAAAATAGAAACAACTCACAAGGAGGGAACTCAAGTTATAAAGAGAGTTCAGATAAGAATAAGAGTGAGTGGGATGTAAGTAAGGTAAAATGTTATAGGTGTCATAAAATTGGACATGTTAAAAGGAATTGTAGAGGAACACCAGCAACTCAGGAACAATCAAACCTTATCTTAGAAGACGATGAACCATCACTATTAATGACTATGCACGAAACTGAACACGAGGAAGTGTTCACTACAACAAAAGTGGCTTTTTAGGACCCTTTGTGTGGGACGGTATGATAATGGAGTCCTAAAAAACTGTTTAATAGGACATATGAGCGTTTAGGGTGCTACTTAGGCGATGTCCTAAAAAGGTATATAATAGGATGGTCGATGATTTCGGGTCCTATTATCATATAACTTAATATGACACTTAAAATATGGATCCTAATAAATTACCTTTATAAGACGTTTATTCATTATGGTTGTATTATAATAAACCATAATAGGACACTGAGTTTTGAGTCATAAGACATCGCTTAGTTAAAACGCTTATTCACAAAAAGTTTTATTATAGCAAAATTTAATAGGACCTTTGACACGTGGGTATTATAACGTTAACCTTTATAGGACGCTTATGTACAATGGTTTTATAACATCATTTTTAAAACGATTATTTGCAAAAGTTTTATTATAACAAAACTTAATAGGACCCTTAAAGGATGCATATTAATTATGGTTTTATTACAATACACCATAATAGGACACTTGATATATAAGTCATAAAACATTAATTATTTAAAACGCTTATCCATAAACGTATTATTAAAACATAACTTAATATGACGAGTTGACACTTGGGTCCCATAGATTGATACACCATCATAAGACACTTGATATTTGAGTCATAAAACATCTGTTTTATGGAACACTTATTCGCAAACGTTTTTTTATAAGAAAAGTGAATAGGACCCTTGACAATAGCGTCTTATAACGTTAACCTTTATATAACGCTTATTCATAATGGTTTGTTTATGATACACCACAATATGGCACATCTTTTAGAGTCGTAAAACATCCGCTTTTATAACGCTTATTCGGTTTTATAGAACGCTTAATTGCAAAAGTTTTATTTGAACAAAATTAACAGGGACCCTTGACAAGCGTGTCTTTTAACATTAACCTTTATAGTACGCTTATTTGTTGTGGTTTTATTATCCTACGCCATAATAGAACACTCTTTATTTGAGTCATAAAACATCGCTTTTTAGAACGCTTATTTACAAAAGTTTTATTTAAACATTAGTTAGTATGACACTTGATACTTGGGTATCAAAACTTGATACACCATAATAGGACACTTGTTATCTGTCTTTGTATTGTTATATGTCTCAATCTTTTGGAAGTTATGTATGGGTTATCTGTCTTTGTATTGTCCTTATCTATCAATGATAATGGTTAATTTGGTGCATTATTGTCGTACTATACTAAGCCGTAATTGCACTCACAAAATAAACTAGGCTTGACTAAAAACAAAATGACCGAGTGCGGGGCATCTCGGTCTAATGGGGTGATTAGCGAGACCAAATTAAAGCAACAAGATAAGATCTAGAATCCCAATTAAGCTCGAAATTCTCTAGTCGGTGAGTACAAGCTACTAAAGGAAACAAAAAATGTAAGAGAAACAACGGTGAATAAGCGAAATTAAGCTCTTAATATGGGCATTTGAGCCAAACGGTGATAAGCCATATTGACCCGTTTGACCCATTTGAGCCAAAAACCCTTAAGGTGGTTGTTTTGAGATCTTAAAGTCAAAATATAAATAACAAGAAGCTAAAAGTTAAAATTACCTAAATTTAAATAAGAAATGTATAAGAAAGAGTTATACAAACAAGAATGAGGATTGTCATTGATTCTTAACAACTAATTTTACATAAAAGCAGGGACTATTATTATTTAGCTAATTGAAATCATTAAGCTTCTTCAACTGGATCTTCTTCATCGGCAATAACTAAGTCATTGTTGTCCACAGCGGTTCCATCGAAACCACCTCTAACCAATTCAATATCCATTGTTTCGTCATGTTGAGGACACATAAATGAGTCACCCGCAAATGTGTTTCCACGTCATCAAGACTTGTTTGTTCATCCATGTCATAAACATGTCCGGGCATCTTGATCACAACTTGCCATCCTTTGTCAACACTATCTCGCAACGTAAAATACTTGATGTGCTTGAGAAGCTAGTATAAAAGGCTCGTTATGAGCCTTCAATCCTTCAAAATTCAATAGAGTAAACCCGTTGTCATCTTCTTTTTTCCTTGAACCATTCGAAATCCAATCACAATCGAACAAAACTACTTTCTTGTCAATACCATACTCCAACTCAATTATATCATTCAAAACCCGTAGTAAGTTACATCTCCGCGATAGGATTGTTATCCGTAGCACTCGAGTAAGCTGCTTGTCATGGCTCAAGATTAACCCCACTATTCTGTGTTTTCCTATTATGTTCTACATCTTTTGTGTGAAATCGGAAACCATTTATGATAAATCCTTATATTTTTCACATACTCGGATGGACCACTTGCCAAGCACCTTAGACTTTTGTGATTACGCGATCCCTACAGCATGTAGCTCCTCAACCCGAAATAAGGCAAGATGTGTTAATTGTTTTGTTATTAGTAGGTCGAAAATGCTATGTCATTATAATTATTTTTCAAAAGTAATAAACACGTGTATATGCCTTACATGATCTTGAAACCACGACTCAAAAGTCTCACTATATAAGCGTTGAATGTCACGCTTACGTTTTCTCCGATTTTGATGATGAACCAACGCGGATGTTCATCGCGGTGTTAACGAGATGATAATGATGATAACAACGACAACTATTAATCGTATAATATAATTTATGAAACTCACAACTAATATAATTACTTACGTTCGAAATTCATCAACTTCACTACAATTAAACAACACATATGAATGTGCTTTAGCCAAAATGTCAAGTTCCATCATTTCTACCTTTGTAGCACCAATCGGTCGACCCGCCATTGAAAAGATAGGTAAAACATCCTCATAACCATCGTCATCATTATTTCGACTTGTCTTATTATGTACGGTCTCAACATCACCGGATAAGTACAATGAACAAAAGCGACACACTCTTGACTAGATATCCTTCGCAATGGAACCCTCCGGGTTATTCTGTTTCATACGTAAGATTTTAATGTAGCTAAATACGAGATATCAAAACCAATAATTTTAGATTCAATAATATTTGTTAATAAAGGTATTTACTATAATAGTAATGTGCACCTCTCGATTGGATACATCCAACGGTAATGAACTGTCCCTCTAATCGGCACGTGAAGCAAGATGAACCGAAAGATGAACCATGACATCAAAGAATGATGGCGGAAAATCCTTTCTAAATCACAAAGTATTTTTCCAATCTCGGTTTCCATTTGAACCAAATCATTTGGATTAAGAACCTGCGCATAATTGTTTATAGTAATGACATAGCTTCATTCTGATATATAGCGCACGTGCTTAAGCAACACATTTCGCAAGGCAATGGGAAGCAAGCTCACGCATCAAAATATGGCAATCATGACTTTTAAGTCCAAATAGTTTTGGAGGTTTTAACTCTACGCATCTTGATATATTAGATGCATAACCATCTGGAACTTTCACCTTCTTAAGCACACGACAAAAATATCTTTCTCTTTTTATCCATTGAGAAACAAGCGGTGGCAAATAAACTTTGTTGTTATCTTGAACTATAGGATGAAGTTCGGTCTAATGCCCATTTCTTGTAAATCTAGGCGTGCTTTTATATGATCCTTGGTCTTCCCATCTAGATTCATTAAGCGTTCCAAAGACAACATCACAAACATTCTTCTCAATATGCATTACATCTAGATTATGGCGTAGCAAGTTATCTTTCGATGACGGTAACTCAAAAAATACTTTTCTTCTTCCAATTAAAAGGTAAATTTGGGTTGCTCTTCACAAGTTTTCCAAATTTAACTTCAAACCATCTAACTCATCAAGTACTTCTTGTCCTCTTAAGCTACGGGGTTGCTGTCTAGTTCTTCGTGCCATCAAAGAGTTTGTATCTCTTCTAAAAGCATGATCGGTGAGGCAAATATCGACGATGTCCCATAAAACATTGTTTTTGCCATGACTCAAGCGTGTTGATTTTGTATGTTTATGGAAGTTAGGACATGCAAGTTTACCTTTGGTGCTCCATCCGGATAAATTTGCATAAGCGGAAAGTCAGCGATCGTCCATAACAAACAAGCACGCATCCGAAAGTTACTTTTGTTGATGCATCATAAGTGTCTACTCCTTTACGATCCCACAACTCCTTTAGCTCAAGAACTAACGGTTCCATATAGACATCTATATTATTCCGAGGAGCGGATGGGCGGTATAAGTAACGTTAGAAAGAAATAAGGTTTCGCATGCACATCCAAGGAGGTAGATTATATGGCGTCAAAACAACGAGCCATGTACTATGAGAAACACTCATTGTTCCAAAAGGGTTAAACCCATCACCGCTAAACCAAGCCCGACATTACGAGATTCTTTGGCAAACTTATCATACTTAAAATCAAATGCTTTCCATGCCGGGGAATCGCAAGATGTCTCAGTAACCATCTTTAAATGCGACTCTCTTCATGCCATCTCATGGAGGCGGTTGTTTTAGATGACATAAATAACATTTGCAATCGTGGTAGAGGCGGAAAATGACGCAACACCTTTGCTCCAATCTTCTTACGTGTATCGGTGTGGTTGACTCATCGCACAATCATCTTCACTTGCTTTATACCTTGACGTATGGCATATATCACATTCTTTTATTAATGTTTTCTTTCGATCTGACATACAATCATTAGGACATGCATCAATTTTATCATAACTAAGTCCCAACTCTCAAATTATCTTCCTTAGTTCATACAATGACTTTGGTATAGAAGCATCCGGAAGGCTTCCTCATTGTATCTAGCATCTTCTTTGAAACCATTATCACTACATTTTCCAACACACTTACCATGAAATAGTCTAATGATAAAAGAAAGAAGCGATAACTTACACCCGGGATATAGTGGTTTCTTTGCCTCTCCCAACACTTTATAAAATTTTTCGCCTTTAGGTTTGGCATACTCATACTTTCGGTTTGTGTTCCCATGTCATCGGTTAGTGTGTCATCACCAAACCGATGGAAGGCATCATTCACCAACCTTGCATGTCATCTTGACATCCAACATTGGAGCATCACTTGATTTGGGCGAAAGGTGGAATTGTATAACCTTTCATAAACCCGACACATAACGGATGTGTTGTAGCCTCCGTCCGATCTACCCATATCGATTACCACAATCAATACATGGACATGAAATCATCCATTTTACCCTCATTATAGAATATATGATCAAGAAAGTCGTCAAGACCTTTTTATATTCAATGGTAAATCTAGGTAAAGACATCTAACTCGTATCCATCTTAAGCGTAATTCAATTAACCACATAAAACCACATGTAATTTCAACAAAAAGAAAGGGAGCCTAATTCAATTAACCACATATGTTGTTTCATAAAAATTTAGCAAAAACGATTAGGGTTTCATTTATGAGGTATTACCGGTCTTGATGATGGTGGTGATTCTGTTGGCAATTTTGGATGGTGGAATGATGTGGATTGGATCTTAAAATTAGAAATACTTTTACAATTTATTTTTAAGCTATTTCTTAATTAATTGCCTAATTATTACTTCAAAGCTAGATAAACTAATTTATATCTAAAATTAGAAATTAAAAGTCAAAATTGCAAAAGTAATTAAGCGAGACTCATGACAATTGATTTCCCTTTAAAGCGTTTTCTTGGATGCGTTGAGTATTATAATGTAAGTTTTCTTGGATGCGTTGAGTATTATAATGCGTTTTCTTGGATGCGTTGATATTAGTGATGTTTGTTGTTTGTACCATATAGGGTTCAAAATGTAAGACATTTCTTGGCTAGATCTGAGTTGCCTAATGACTATTACAAACAAGAGGTTTTAATTTGATTCAAAAGGAAAACGTTTGAAAGAAGACAAGTATGGAAAATAAGAGATTTGGAAAGGTAGATTGAGTTTCAAAATAAACTATGGAGAAGGAAATGTTTCTGCTGCAATTGGAGTTGAAAGAAAGCAAGTCTAGTGTGGTTTTTTAAGAAAATTGTTGTTGTTTTGTGTTTGGTTATTCTTTGTTATGTTGTCAAAATTGTGTAATGAAATGCTTGTTATGTAGGTTTGATGTAATGACCTTTTGTTTAATGAAATGCTTGTTATAGGATATATGTGTGGATGCATTTACAGTTGTTGATGTTTCTTTGAGATAGTAATGGATGCATTTACGGTTGTTATCAAAGAAGTTGAAGTTAAATGGGAATTGAAGTTGCGGAGAATGAGTAGTTAATAGCATGTTATGATAGTCATACTGTTACTACTTTGCAATTGTTTACGATAGTATTAGCTTGTATTAGAATATAGACTAGAATGCCTTGTTCCTAGCATTTCAAGATCTAAATGAGTATTATTTTGTTGCGTAGTGATAACCATTTGAGCTCAAAATCATCACCTATGTCAAGTGTGAAGATGAGTTAAGCTCAAAATCATCTTGGGGTGATTACTTTCAACCTAATTGGAAATTCAAAGGATTAACAAAGTCGAAGCCAAAAGTCAAAAGGCAAGAAGTCAAAAGGCAAAAATGTTGAACAAGTTGAACAAGTTCACGGTAAAGGATACAAGTGTTAGGTCTTGCTAACAATGTTACTTGGGATGCAATAAAAAGAAGACATTTGGAGTCAAAAACCGGAGCTTGATTAAAAACAAAAATGATCGAGTCGCGGGGCATCTCGGTCCTAATGGTGATTAGCGAGACCAAATTAAAGCAACAAGATAAGATCTAGAATCCCAATTAAGCTCGAATTCTCTAGTCGGTAGTACAAGCTACTAAAGGAAACAAAAAGCAGAAGAGAAACAACGGTGAATAAGCAGAAATTAAGCTCTTAATATGGGCATTTAAGCCAAACAGTGATAAGCCATATTGACCCGTTTGACCGATCTCAAAGTGAAAATATAAATAACAAGAAGCTAAAAAGTTAAAATTACCTAAATTTAAATAAGAAATGTATAAGAAAGAGTTATACAAACAGTAATGAGGATTGCCATTGATTCTTAACAACTAATTTTACATAAAAACAGGGACTATTATCATTGATTCTTAACAACTCAAGGTTTGGGTCCCACAGATAAGCACTTGATGAGGGCTTGAACTTGGGTGGTCAACACCGATCACTCGGTGTATGGGTGGAATGGACAAACAAAAACTATCTATGAGACCTATCTAATAAGCTCAAAAGTTTGAAATAAGCCACGAACTTTATAGATGAGCTTATTGGATTTCAAAAAACCAATAAGCTCACTTGTGTGGCCCACTAATGAAGAAGCTAAGGCACATGGAAAGTTGGGGTTTAAGTGATGCACAGTGCGGAGGCAATGGTTAGCCCTGCAGCCACTTTGAACTATCACCTAAGCCAGAGAAAAAATCATAAAAATAAGCTAGCGTGGATTCAAAAGCTTAGATGGGAATTTCAACATGTAAAAATCTCAAGACTTGAATCTCGACACAAAATTTACAAAAATTCTCCCAGATCGAGTTTCGACTAACATACCATTTGACTTTTGATTTTGAACTTAAACTTTGACTTTAATGAAACTTGTTTGATCCGTATGCACTAATTATGATTATTTAAGCTATGATAACACTAATTTAAGATACATGAACAAGATTTAGACCAAGTGGGTGAGATTTGATCCTCGCATGTCCCAGCGATGAGGATTTGTGAGGTGAAAATAATTTGATTTTGACTTTCTCTAGTTCAAACATTGGTTTTATAGTTTTACTAGTTCTAATATCACCTAGAGGTCATAGTGTGCAGATAAACAAGTGAAAAGGCAACTACCACAGTTGAAACAACAGAACCAAACACCCCTTAATAAGCGAGTTAACAAATTTAAAAGGCAAATGATCAATCTAAATCATAATCTTGATACATAAGCTTGTACTAGGCTAAATTAAACACATATAAACAAAAGCAACCAACATTTAACAATAACAACTAACAATCACAGATTATCAACATAAGCAACATAAGCGCATCGGATTATCATCAAAACACATAACAAAACAAACGGCCATTAAACATAAATATGCACATACCATTAAAATATTAACCATAATAAGTTATCATAAACCATTGTTCACAAACCATTGTTCACAAACCATCCCTTCAACATAAATACATAACAAGTTTTCATCAAAATAAGTACATAACCCAACAACATGAGACCATCGAGCACAAAACCACAAAAAGACCCAACAACTACCTTCATTCTTTTCATACTTCTCCGAATCTCAATGGTCTCCTTCTTCAATGTTATCAACCTCTAAAATCGCGACAACACTTGCAAGAGATTCAACCAAGCGCCTCTCAATGATTTGGACTTCATGCATTGAATCATAAACATCCTCATTGCCGTTTCTTCATCGGTATTCAAATAAAACACCTCCATTATTCGTTACGTTCTCTTATCCACTTGCATTCTCATGTCGTCTCTGACGGCCGCAACATTTCTCATGTTGACCTCATTCGTAGGTATCTCATTAATATTGAGAAAAATAAAACAATCATGAAGCTTTTCAATTAGGGTTGTATATAGTGAAAAAGTTATGAACATTTTGGATATGAACCTTTTGATATGACACTCTGATTAAGATATGATATCTGACTATCAGTTTGATACACGAGCCATTTCACTAGTCATGGGGGTTCCATGTCCGGGTCATTGATGCACCAATGGCATATATGACTCTAGTGTGTTTGAGTGACGTTCCACACCATCCCTTATATGTTACATGTTATGAGCTCAAGTATATGTTTGGCCACTATGTTATCTGCAGGGGAGTATGGATGCATCCTATATCTGTTATCTACAGTTACTGGATTATCTGTTATATGATATGATATGTTATGTTTCTGGGCTCGTGTTGGATTACTGTCCTATCTCTGACTTCATGCGAAGCAATACATTCAATCATAATAGTCGGCACTTTATGATCACCTCGCGTATATTGGCCTCGCAAATGCCTAGGACAATTCCTCCGTTCAATATGTGTAGAATATAGGCTACAAAGCATCCCCGGAATGTGACGTCATGGGAAGTCGACTTACGTAAAAACTCTTGACGATATAAATGAACGACCACATCCGTTGAGAGTTATTCATATTAGTTTTTTCAAAGTTATTATTTCATAAACTTTACGTTTTTACCAAATCAATCCCGAATCCAAAGCAACACCCACCTACCAAAGCGGGCCCTTAGTTGATAACCCGAGCAACGACGGGTAATACTCTAGTTCTTTTTAGTTTCAAATACAATAAAATACCTATACCTATATATTATATATATACAATAATACAATACTTTTCATATCTTTGTATACTAGGTAGTATTAATTAATTTACTTATACATCAAATTATACCCTATCACCGATTCATCCGCCTGGACCGATTACAAGCTACAAGGTGGTCGACCGCCTGACTCTCGATTCGCGATTTTAATTTGCAACATTGGATATGAACCTTTTGATATGACACTCGATTATGATATGATATCGACTCCCGGTTTCAAACCCGAGCCATTTCATTATTCATAGGGTTCCATGCATGTCCGTCTCATTGATGCACCAATGGCATATATGACTCTAGTGTGGTTTCTTGTCTACATCTCATTTTATCTTCGGGTCAACTAGATACGGATACGCTTTAACAAACGTAGACCACGTAGGATAAATCCGTGCAGTAAGAAAATAGCAACATTTTAAATAACGCCGCGTAAAACAAATGAACTATCTGGAGCCGCTCCATTTCGGGCGATAAGATACAACGGTGATTACTTCAACACATTGATATTGTTGTTTGACCGGGAAGTCGGAAAACGAATGCCAAATCTACTTCATTTTAGTTTCATACAATAAAATACTTATATATATATATATATATATATACAATAATATAATACATTTCATATACTATATACTACTATTAGTTAATTTAATTATAAATCTAATTATAATCTAAAATTAGGGAAAACTTACACCCACGTCACATAAACCCGCTTAAAATTTTGGGAAAAATTGATTCATAAATAACTTTTAGTATTGCGAAAATCAAGCACACCTTTTGAAATCAAGTATTTGATTCGATTTTATTAATGGAAATCGTTTTCACGACGGTTAAAATCTCAATTTTGGTTTAGGGTTGTATGTGAGCAAAACAAGGATTGTGGGTTTTCACTTTTGATTGAAGATCGACTCAATGTAATGCAAACCTCTTATTATTATTATTATTATTATTATTATTATTATTATTATTATTATTATTGTTATTGTTATTGTTATTGTTATTATTATTGGTATTATCATTGTTATACATTGTTATTGTTATACATTGTTAGTGTGGGAAATGGTGGGTTCGGGTATGTGTTTGGTTGACCTCTTGTGATGAGTCTCATATGTGATCATAAGTCTTTGCTTATTTGTGATGTGGTACAAGTTGTATTTAAGTTGCTCTGTTTAATTTAAATGAATGTTGGTATACTGTGTAAAGTTGGGTCAAAGTTTGGGTAGTGATAGTGATAGTGATTTGATATCGGTTTCTAGCTAATGTATTTCATTCGTGAGATGTAAGCTGAAGGATTTCGTCTATTTTTGTTTGTAGATAATGTATTTCATTACGTAACATGTAACAGATAGTGATTTGATTTCGGTTTTGTTGTTCTCAAATGACTATTGTTCTTTGCAATCTCATAATAATTTTATTTGTTTTGTGCACCAGTTATGGAAAATAACAGGATGCAACGCCAAATCACCACGAAATACGAATGATTATGAAATGTCCGGAAGGACAAGGTTCAAGAAAACCAACAGAGATTACAAGCTTTGGGAGTGAAAAATCTTGCTAAGTCTTTGACAAGTCTAGTAGAGTGACAAAACAAAGAAAAGAAAAAGAAACCAACGGATACCGGTGAGAAAGATCAGATTATATGTCCGGTTCGGACTTCCATCTTAATGTTGAGGAAGATAACCCGAAGAAGCGGCTACACAAACAAATAAAAAGTACGAATAATAAATTTGGCTACTATATTTTCTTTATGTTTGTTTTCTAACAATTCTACTTGCATGAAGCAGAATCGAAAATACATTGCTCCATGATCCATGAGTAGATATAAAATTTAGCAAAAAAGCGAATGAGTGCTCGAATGTCTCCAGTGGGCTAACATCTTGAATCTCAATCGCAAAAGGGACAATGATTGATACGGGGAGGGTAATCGTAGTAAGTGCAGAGTCCGACCAAGTCCAAAAGAGAAATGATCAACCAAATTACATCAGCGGTGGAGATTAGCGCAGGCGAGAGAAACTTAGTTGCAATTGACAACGATCATGACCACGGGGCGTGACTTGAGATCGATGGTAACTATACATAAATTTCAAATACTATATATATGATATTAAATTACTATTAAGTGTATATTCAGTTAACTGTTTTCGGTGCTTACTTGTTTTTTTTTTTTTTTTTATTTTATTTTAATATAGATAACAATGAAGACCTTTATGATGTTGAAAATGATGATATCGAAGACATACCTATGAATGAAGATATTGAACAACAAGCTACTTCAGAAGATGATGTAGATAAAGACATGGATGATTTGGAGAATGAGGATGATTTGGAGTATGTGAACGATTTAACAAATGACGGCGATGATCTACTCGAAGAAGAGATTCAAGTCGAGAATTCGAAAATGAAGAAAACCATGTAGTTACACAAGCTCGAAATGAAACGAGTTAACATGGTCTACTTGATTGCATCGTTTTAAAATCATATATCATATATTGTGTCATATAAGAAGAATATATAATAAAGTTAAATTAAAACAAGACAAAATACAACGCTAAGATATTGCCTCCATTTGAATTATTTAGTATTTTAAATGTATACGTATCTATTGTAAATCATGTTCACTTTTTGTAGTTCGGATTGTAAGCAAAGAAAGAGAGGACCAACACGTATGGCAAAGTTTGGGCCCAAGAAAAAGGGATAGAATTCCTATTTTAGTTAATGAACACGGACAACCTATTAACGACAAAAGTAGTCATCGACTCATTTCATGGGAACACTTTCAAGGGTGGAAAGTATTGTCCGATTTATAAACCATGGAATAAAGTTGGCCTAAAAAAAAAAGCTTTGCTTGAACTCTTAAAGGTACACAATGTTAAATTTGTATGTTAATGAATAAAGTATTTGTTTTCTAATGTGAGCTATTACATTTTTAGACAAAATTTGATATTAGGAAGTCGGAGAAAATGGATATTGCAATCATTTGGGCGGAAGGTGAAGAAGCTGGAGGCAAGAGTTAAGGAACACTACCATGATCATCTTTGTCGGTTAAGCAACAAATAAGATCTAGGCCAAAGCAAGTGCAAAAAAAACAATGGAAGAAGCTTGTGAAGTATTGGAATACGAGAAAACACTAAGGTGTGAAATACTCTTCCACTTTAAATAACATTACTTAATTTACCATTATGATATTTTACTTTCCGCTGCAGAGTTTAAGTGAAAAAAACAAGGCGAATCGGGCAAAAAGAAGATGATCCAAAGAAGGTAAAAAAGTTATGCTCATAAAGGGAAGAGTTAAAGGTAAGTGTATGGAGAAAGTGGGATTGTTAATGTATCCTGTGGATATCCACCGTTAATATTCATTTTCTTTTTATTCATACAGACATATTTGGGACGAGATCCAACTCGATTGGATCTTTTTAGTCATGCTTCTCCAAAGATAGAAATACCAAAAATGATGACACGCAAAGCGATTGTAAGTAATATGCTTTTGTGTTTGCAAAAGTGTATTAATAGCATAAGTTAAACACAATATGCTTTTTTGTAATACATGCTTTTACTATATGTTGTTCATGTTTATATAAAATGCGAGGATGATATGAAACAACTTAGTGATAATGCTCGAGGGTTCGATTGATAATCCTAGACGGATGATATTTTTCTCTGATTATGGGTAAAGATCGAAATGGTGATGCAGGCATGTATGGTCTAGGTGTTCGTGCTTCGATGTTTGGGGTGTAATACCAAGTCGTTTAGCATGTCATAGAAAACAACGAATTGAAGTCTAGATGTGGAGAACTTACTAGTGAAAATGAAAAGTTACGAGCCCAGGTTATCGAGAGAAGAATGGGTCGACGGATAGTTCCATTGTTCCACCTCTTACATCACAAGATTCTCGGTTGTAACCAATGAACCTCCACGCTTATGGGTATGTTTCTATTATAAATCGTTCCTTTCTAGTTGTTATAGCTTATTTTATCTTTGATAGCTAATGAACCTAGGCTACAAGCTTATGTATCGATATTATGATTTAGATTGCTCATTTGCCTTTTAAATTTGTTAACTTTCGGTTATTAAGGGTGTTTGGTTACGTGTTGTTTCAAGCTGTGGTAGTTGCCTTTTCACTTGTTTATCTGCACTATGACCTCTAGGTGATATTAGAACTAGTAAAACTATAAAACCAATGTTTGAACTAGAGAAAGTCAAAATCAAATTACCTTCACTCTCAGGGTCCTTTGTTGGGACATGTGAGGATCAAATCTCACCCACTTGGTCTAAATCTTGTTCATGTATCTTAAATTAGTGTTATCATAGCTTAAATAATCATAATTAGTGCATACGGATCAAACAAGTTTCATTAAAGTCAAAGTTTAAGTTCAAAATCAAAAAGTCAAAATGGTATGTTAGTGAAACTTCGGATCTTGGGAGAATTTTTGTGAATTTTGTGTTGAGATTCAAGTCTTGAGATTTTTACATGTTGAAATTCCCATCTAAGCTTTTGAATCCCACAGTTAGCTTATTTTATGATTTTTCTCCGGCTTAGGTGATAGTTCAAAGTGGCTGCGGGGCTAACCATTGCCACTGCACTGGGCATCACTCAAACCCCAACTTTCCATGTGCCTTAGCTTCTTCATTAGTGGGCCACACGGTGAGCTTATTGGTTTTGAAATCCAATAAGCTCATCTATAAAGTTCGAGGCTTATTTCAAACTTTTGAGCTTATTAGATAGGTCTGCGAGATAGCTTTTGTTTGTCGATTCCACCCATACACTGAGTGATCGGTGTTGACCACCAGTTCAAGCCCTCATCAAGTGCTTATTTGTGGGACCCAAACCTTTAGTCGTAGCTTTTAGAAACCTCAATAAGTCACCTTTTCATATCAAGTCTCACTTTGGATCCTGTCAACCCTAGTGGGACCCACAAAATCGCAAGGTTGTTGGTTTTAGCTGTTTGGCTGTGATATTTGATCAAGTGATTATTCGATCTATAGCTTATTCCTTTAGCTTATCCGGTAGTTTTAGCTTAATCTAGTTACAACTCATGTAGTTACTGACTTATTTAGCTTATTGTAGCTTATTTGTAACTTATTTAGTATACACCACCTCCACACTGCTTGATATTACACCGATCAATTTTGACCTCCTTTGTATACCCGGCCTCCATACCTGCGATATTACATCTGTTTAACCTAATACATGTGTCTTGACTATAAATTGATAAATGTTTGTTGAAAAGCTGAAATCTAGGTCGGGATGAAGTTGTCCTTAAAAGCATTCTAAACTCAACCGAGGCCCGTAGCAAAAGGATGGGTGAGAGCTTGAACCCAAATGATATAGTTGGTGGTACGAGAGATTGGGCGAGGATGGTGTGAGGTAAGCGTTCAAGTACCAACAAAAGAGATGAAGTGTTGGTGAGACCCTATGGGTTATTTGCCACAATTGAAGACTGTGTTGGTGCAACCATAACATGGCCTTGTCCCTTTATCTCGGTAAGTCTTTGTTAATCTTGTGATACCAATAATTTTACTAACATGGAGCTTAATGCTTATACATGGGTGTTTATTTGTAGGTGGTCCGTGAGGATTGAGAGAGATGATGCATGATGACCACGGACTAAGCTTCTTGTTGCGTTAATGTATTGTTTAATGTTAACAGACTTTATGTTAGATTCTGTCTACCTTATTTATGTTTAGTGATTTTGTTATGACAATTGGTAATTTGAAATACAATTTCGTTTTATTCATTTAATATTTAGTTGATGTTTTATTCATATCGTAATAATAGAGTGTGCATGGTGAAAATAGCGTCCTATCATATGACTTGTCCGGACTTTGAAATTGTCCTATTAAACTTATTAACCGTCCTAACAATTAACTTAACATTGTAAAAGTGTCCTAATATGTTGTTATTAGGGCGTTATTTAGGTTGTTAATAGACATTTTATACGACCAAAAATTGGTTTCATAATCTTCCTTGAGATATTAGAACCCTTTTCTTGGTGCTAAAATATCTATAATGTTATATGATAAGCGTCCTAACAATTATCTTTTAAATGCGCTTGTATGTGTATCAAAAGATTAAAATTAGGTAACAACGTTTTACAACATTGTAAAAGTGTCCTAATATGTTGTTATTAGGACGTTATTTGGTTGTTCATAGACATATTATCGACCATAAATTTGGTTTCATAATCGTATTTGGGATATTAGGACCCTTTTCTTGGTGTTAAAGTAACTATAATGGTATATGATAACCGTCCTAAGAATTAACATTAAAGGACGCTTGTATGTGTATCAAAAGATTAAAAGTAGGTTACCACATGTTAGAACATTGGAAAAGTGTCCTAATATGTTTTTATTAGGGCGTTATTTGTGTTGTTTATAGACCTAAAATGCGACCATAAAATTGGTATCATAATCTTATTTGAGTTATTAGTACCCTTTTCTTGGTTGCTAAAATAGCTATGATGTTACATCATAAGCGTCCTAACAATACTTTTAAGGGCGTTTTATGTGTCTCAAAAGATTAAAAGTAGGTAATCACATGTTAAAACATTGTAAAGTGTCCTAATATGGTTTTATTAGGGCGCTATTTGTGTTGTTCATAGACATATAATCGACCATAAAATTGGTTTCATAAGGGTTAGGGCGCTTTGGACCTATTACAACCGCCTTACATGAAACGCTTTCATCCTTGGTCCTATTAAATGAAAGGTCCTAAAAGTACCATTTATGACGCTTATGGGGGTCCTAAAAGCCACTTTTCTTGTAGTGGTTGTTGAATGAAGAACCGATTCAACGAGGAAATATGCTACAGTGGACGCAAGCATATGGTGTTTAGATAATGGTGCAAGTAAGCATATGGCGTGAATAAAGAGTCATTTTAGGGATATTGATGAAAGCGTAAGCAGACGATGCGTTTTGGAGATGGATCGTATGTACGGATAATGGGTAGAGGTCTATACTATTAGGTTGTAAGAACCGAGAGCAGAAGGTAGTATCGGAAGTATACTACATACCAAACCTCAAGAGAAACATACTTAGTCTAGGAAAACTTACGGAAATAGGTTGTAAGGTCATTATGGACGGAAACAAGTTGACTTTGTATGATAAGAACAAGAAGTTGTTGATGAAAATTGAAAGATCTAAGAATCGACTCTACAAGATTCAATTACAGATAGAAGCACCTATATGTCTCTTAGAAAATATAGATAACCAAGCATGGTTATGGCATGCTAGATTAGGTCATCTAAACTTTGACGATATTAACAAGATGACTAGGAAAAGTCTAGTTGAAGGAATTCCAAGGATAAATCATGTCGGGCATATTTGTGACGCATGTTTATTAGGAAAACACAGTAGAACACCATTTTCAAACCAAGTTAAATTCAAATCAAAGAACCCGTTAGACTTAGTATATGGAGACCTTTGCGGTCCTATAAGTCCAGCAACACACTCAGGCAAGAAACTCATTTTCTTGTTAGTGGACGATTATCTGCGTTTTATGTGGGCCTACTTTCGACATCGAAGATGAGGCATTTAGTACATTCAAGGAATTTAGGCGGAAGATAGAAATGGAGATGAGATTGAAAATAAGGATGCTAAGAAGCGGATAGAGGTGGTGAATTCACATCAAATGAATTCACAAAGTGCTGTAAGGAAAATGGAATAGCACGACGGTTGATGACATCGTACTCCCACATGAGAATGGAGTAGTGGAGAGAAGAAATAGAGACAGTGTTATTAACTTTTGGGTGGAAGCAGTTTAGCATGCAATTTACATACTCAATAGGGTACCTACGAGGGCCCCGACAGATAAAACTCCATATGAGGAACTACCTGAAAATCGAATCTGGAAAACCTAAGAATATTCGGATGCACGACATGCAAAGATAACGATGCCTCACTTAAGGAAGTCTGGACGACGAGCATACCAATGATTTACTTAGGAGTAGAGGAAGGATCAAAGCATGTAGGTTATATGATCCAATAGCCAAGAAGAAACATGTTAGTAGGGACGTAAAGTTTATGGAAACAAAACCGTGGGATTGGAATAAAGATGAAGAGGATACGAGTACACAAGACACATTACGGACTAGTTTTGTGGTAGAAGGGTTGACAATGAAAACCTTACACGGTCGACCGAAAACGATGATATCATTATCATGAACAAGATCGATTCTGATCGGTTTCACCAATCACACCACCGACATACAATTCGACCAGCGCACGGAAGAGGAAGAAGAGGCTACTACTAGTTCAGTAGAGAACTCAAGAGGTAGATTGATGATACACCCGTACATGAATATAGAGATATGACGGAAATATACAAGTATGCATGAAGGGTTGAACCACAAAGTTTATTATTTACGAAAGAAGAACCCCGTAACTATAAGGAAGCATCAACAGATGAGAAATGGATTGAGGCCATGGAGATTGAATTGGATTCAATCCACAAGAATAATACATGGACTCTTACTACATTGCCAGAAATCAGAAGGCAATAGGACTCAAATGGGTTTACAAGACCAAGAGGGATGCAAAAGGAAATATCATCAAATACAAAACACGGTTAGTAGCAACATGTTATGTACAAGAACAAGGAATAGACTTCGATGAAGTATTTGCACCATTGCTCGGATAGAGACAGATTCGGTTGATATTAGCATTAGCGACATATCATGGATGGCAAGTACATCACTTAGATGTAAAATCGGCATTTTACATGGAGATTTGAAGGAAGAAGTCTACGTTACACAACTGAAGGATTTATTCAACAAGGAAATTCGGGAAAAGTCTATAAGCTTACTAAAGCTTTATATGGCTTAAGACAAGCACCGAGAGCTTGGAATGTGAAGCTTGATCAAACGCTAAAGTCTTTAGACTTTAAGAAATGTAATCTCGAACAAGCAGTTTATACGAAGAGAAGCAAGAATTCTACACTTATAGTTGGAGTCTACGTAGATGATTTGATAATCACAGGCACTCCATGGAAAGAAATAAAAGAATTAATAAATTTGAAATGAGCGACTTAAGATCAAGCAGACAGGTTATATTAACAAGATCTTGAAGGAAACAAGTATGACAGACATCAATGATACGAAGATACCTATGGATACCGGTACTAAGTTGGTCAAGGCGGAAGATGGAAACTCAGTTGACGCAACTTATTACAGAAGCTTAATCGGAAGTCTCAGGTACTTACTGCATACAAGACCAGATCTTAGTTACTCGGTCGGACTACTCGGTGATTCATGCAAGACCAAGGATCATCACTGAAGGCGGTAAAGCAAGTAATCCGATATATCAAAGGAACAAAGGAGCATGGTATAATATACAAGCAGAAGGCGGTTGCAAGATTACGAGTTACAACGCGGTAGTTATGGAATCAACAACGATCAAGGAAAGGAACTCTGGAATAGTATTTTATTTGGATAGTCACCTATTACCTAGTGTACTCAGAAGCAACCAACAGTGGCGCTATCATCATGTGAATCAAAATTCATGGCGGCTACTGCAGCAGCATGTCAAGCCTTATTGTTAAAGTGATTGCTTAGTGAATTAACTGGATGGGAAGAGAAAAGGATAACGATGAAGGTCGACAACGTTTCAGCAATAGCACTCGTCAGGAACCCAGTTTTTCAGGGAAGAAGCAAGCACATCGATATTCGCTACCATTTCATTCGTGAAAGCGTAGAGAATGGGCACATCAATGTGGAACATGTCAGCGGAGAACTACAAAGAGCATATATTCTAACAAAGGCTCTACCAAGATTGAAGTTCGTGACTATGCGACAAATGCTCGGAGTTCAAGATTTAGGACGAAGCAACGATCAAGATTAAGGAGGAGAATGTGAACCAAATAATCTTACTCTTATGCTTCTTATGTAAATATTATTAGACGAAGGACCAAATACGCTAAGTAGAAAGTTCATAACCATATAGCGGTTACAAAGTGGCGGTTACAAGCGGTTACAAACCGAACCATCACAATGGTTTCTTCATACGGTTGGAAACATATATATGTACATGTAACGAATCATTTTAGATGTTAATAGACAATTTACTTATTCATTTCATTTTACTTTGCAATCTATATACATTGATTTAGAGATTGGGACAACATTAGATTGCTCATCAACAAGCCCTTGTGTAACGTACCAGAACACTGTGGCAAACTTTTCTGCATGCCGAAATACCCACGTTGTTGTTCTTACACAAGAGGAAGCTACACAAACTATTATTTCCTTTCAATAAATGAAGATCGTTGCAGGGCATACACAAACTTCGTTAATCTAGGCGAATCATTGAGCATTAATAAGTATCCGGATCCTGGTGTGGAGCTGATGTGGGCCCTGCCAAGCGAGCCACGGTGTGCAACACAGGCTCAATGTGACTCGACCTCCACCTGTAAGGACTTGCATGATGGCACGCGAAAGTGTATCTGTAACTCTAAGCTCCGCTGGGACGCAATTACAGGACAGTGCACTAAAGGTGATTAATAGTGTCAGTTTTGAGATAATGTTTTAGCATTGATACAGGAAATACATCTAAACAACTGTATTACACATGGTTTCTTCAACAAAATTTCATAAAAGGTTGTGTGTTCGTATAAAGATTTACGAACTATATTTTTGCAATTAAGTTTGTTGGAACCTTTTTGCAAATTGAACTTTTTTACATCTATCTTTCAGGTATTTTGAGAAGGGTGATAGTGAGTTTAGTTCCAAATTTGTTTCTGCAGATAGATAGTTATTTCCGTATAAACACAAATATTCGTGACAATTTGTAAAAAGTCATTTGTACATGGTTGTTTTGATTAATTTTCTTTTGGAAAGCATACTAATTACTTAAAATGTTGATCGCAGATCTCAGAAAGGCCAAATCAAGGCATATTGTAATTGTTGCTACCACAGTTTGCGTTGGGGTAATAACGTTTGTGACAGCTGTATATGGGACGTTTGCACTCATTCGTCGCCAAAGAATAAAGGCAGAAAGACAACGACTTTCTAGTGAACGTGTAGAGATTGTAGGGGCGAGTGTTGGTGGTAAATCATCCAAGATTTTCACCAGCAAAGAGATCAAACAAGCAACAAATAACTTTTCATCAAGTGGCCTTCTTGGTGTTGGTGGTTTCGGTGAAGTATATAAAGGCATATTGGACGATGGCACACCGGTGGCCGTTAAATGTGCAAAGCTCGGAAACACCAAAAGTATAGATCAAGTCCTGAATGAGGTTCGTATCCTTTGCCAAGTCAACCATAAGAACCTCGTACTCCTTCTTGGTTGTTGTGTTGAGCTAGAACAACCGTTTTTAGTTTATGAGTATGTTGCAAATGGGAGCTTATTTGATCACTTGCACGGTCGAAATAAACAACCTTTAACATGGACTCAAAGGTTATGTATTGCTCATGACACTCCCGAAGGGCTAGCGTATCTACATTTCGCTGCATCTCCTCCAATCTATCATCGTGACATCAAATCTAGTAACATTTTACTTGACACTAAGATGAGAGCAAAGGTTGCGGATTTTGGTTTGTCAAGACTAGCTCAAACGGATGTAACTCATGTTACAACTTGTGCACAAGGTACATTAGGATACTTGGATCCTGATTATTATTGGAACTATCAGCTGACCGATAAGAGTGACGTGTATAGCTTTGGTGTACTATTGTTAGAAATACTTACGTGTCAAAAAGCTATAGACTTTACTAGACCGACAGATGATGTGAACTTGGTGCAATACATAAAACGAGTAGTGAATGAGGAAAGATTGGTGGATGCTATCGACCCAATGCTTAAGATAAATCCTTCATTACTGGACATCGATGCTATGAAAGCATTTGGGTTCTTGGCAATGAGTTGCATAGAGGAACATAGAAAATCGACCTTCTATGAAGGAAGTGTCCGAGGAGATCGAGTACATTATGGGTATTGTAAAAATCACTACAGAAGATCATCTTCGCGATAGCTAGCTGTGTCGAGTGTCTGTAGTGCTATTAAAATTTGTACATCGCGTATTAAAAGCTGTAAGTTCCGCGTAGTATATTGTGCATTAAGATCAGTTTGTTATGCATTAAGTTTTGTAAGATAGTTAGCCAAACATAAACATGTATTCTATTCTAGAAGTAGACATCAAGAACCTTATCAGCTGACATTTTACAATAAATTCCTAAGAAAAGTAGTTGAGAAGGTTAATCACCACCATCTTTGACTAGTAACTAGTCAAAGTCAACCTATTAAAATAGAAAAGTCAAAAATCAAGACAACGAATGTCCTTATAATACCTTTCAAAAAAAATCAAGTCAAAAATCACGACAATTATTTTAATGTTTTCAAAGATGGCGGCCAAACCTCCTTCCATTATCATGCTCACGGTGACACTGCTGCTAATGTGCACTGGTTTTGCCACTTGCCACCGTTGCCCGATTGTGGAACCACTCGGGTTCCGTACCACTCAACACCGGACCCAGCTGTGGCGAGAGTCATACAGGGTCCGGTGCCAAACGGGTACAGGATCACTATTTTTCAACACACTATACAACACCTACCCAATCACCTCAATCTCGCAAACCACACGAAGGTTTGTGATCCAACCATCAAATTTCCTTAACAACAACAACACATGTGTCACAGCAGATATTTCGTCCCAAGGTCTTCAGCTAGACCGCGCCTTACCATTCTACATAACTAGTGGCAATACTATCATGTACCTTAACTGTTCCGAATCAATTTTAAGGTCACCTTTGAACTGTACTTCCACAAGCCTTTGTCATTCGTACATAAACAACTCAGCTGAAGCGTCCTCATGCAGTCGAGCTCCTATATGTTGCACGTTTCGGTCTGGTGGGTCAGTTACTCAGTATTCCATACGTGTGAGGGATGGAGGGTGTCAAGCGTATAGGAGTTTTCCAAATTTGAATTATTCGTTACCTGTTAATAGGTGGCCTGCTCCTGGTGTGGAGATACAATGGATGTCACCACCCGAGCCGCGGTGTAGTAATCAAACAGATTGCGATGCTAGCTCGACTTGTTTGTTTTCGAGTACTGACGGTGTTCGTAGGTGTTTGTGTAACACTGGACTTCATTGGGACGCTATTGAAGAAGTCTGCGCCTTAGGTAATAATAACATTTTCCTGTGTTAGGACTTTTTGACATTATAATGTTATTGGGGACAAAACTAATGCTCACAAATTTGTGAACATTTAAGACATACTATCGGTTACAAATGATACTTGTTGTTTACTACTGTACTGTATAATATAACTTTTGTCAATCTTGTTACAGATGATACTTGTGACAACAGAGGAGACTGCAGCGACTCAAACCGGACTGCGCTTATTGGTATCATAACATATCACTTTTGCTTACATAGTTACATGCTTGTTTTTCTTTTTTCGATCTTATCTATGTGTAACGTGTATTTCACATAAGCCAAATAAATCTATTGTGTTTTGGAACATGGGCATGACCCAAAACTTTGGTGATCCACTGATCCTGTTTTCACTCCAAGTTGATACCTAAGTTTAGCTCTTTGATAAGATTATACAATCAGCGTATCTTTGATGGATTTTATGTTTTGGGAATGCCGAGTAAAAAAGTTTAGTTTTGTGTAGTTGTGCACACATAGTCACATACTAAAACAATATGTAGTAGTATAAAGTTTAGGCGTTTATTGTGTGTTAGGCCTTGGGCTATGGGTGGGATGCCACATAGGAATTCGTGTGAAATTGATGTAGCTCATAGCCTCATATTTTGCAGCTTACTATGGTCTCTAAAAATATTTAACTAGTAGCTAAGTTATATAATGGTTATACAATTAGGTAAGACTTAGACGGTTATAACCAAAGCTCTCTTAGGATTTGACGCATATAACTTAGACTACTCAATGTTGTGTGATCTAGTCACCCTTACAGAAAGAATCAAGACTCATACACTAAATTAAGCCATCAAAGTATTAAACCGTCTAAGAGATTAAGGTACGCTTGGCTGGTAGGCCTCGTGCCGTCCTTCAACACCAGCCTTTGGCGCGAAGGGTACCAGTGCTGGAGCCATAGGCCCTCGCGCCATGGTGACCAGCCCACACCCTGAGATGAAAGCACTTTTACCCATATGACACCAGACCCATGCCACTATGGGTACCTTGTGCTCTAACTGAGCTATGAGTCTGCGTTAAATGTTGGGATCATTCGCTAATACATAATTCAGGGCCAGTAATCACCCGCTAATACATAATTCAAGGCCAGTAAAGAAGTGACAGAAGTTGTAGTGGATCATTCGAGTAGTATTTTATTTACTTCTTTATTTCTTTTCCTGGATTAATTATAGTTGTTCTTCTTCCATTTATTTATTAACTTAGGTTCCATATACCTTAGCTGTTATCATTACTTATCAATGGTAAATCAAAAACAAGATTGGCTTGGCAGTTGTGGCCTTATAAACTAGAAATGGCTATTTCATTTGAGACTTTTTCTGTGTTGTATTGGTGCCTTGGTTCAGGTGTTAGCATAAGCATCGGTGTCCTTTTTCTTGTGGCAATTACCTACATCCTGCACAAAATGATCAAGAAAACAAAACTAAAGAGACGAAGAGAGGTTTTCAAGCGCAATGGAGGTTTGCTTTTAACACAACAACAAAAAGCCTACCCATCATTAATTGATAAAACAATACTGTTCACATCACGTGAGTTGGAGAAGGCCACTAACAACTTCAGTGAGAACAGAATTCTCGGTCGAGGAGGCCAAGGTACTGTCTACAAAGGGATGTTAGTTGATGGAAGGATTGTAGCAGTCAAGAAATCAAAAAAGTTGATGAAAGCCAATTACAACAATTCATTAATGAGGTTGTCGTTCTTTCACAAGTCAGTCATAGGAATGTGGTAAAACTATTAGGATGTTGCTTAGAAACAGGCGTTCCTCTACTAGTTTCTGAATTGTTCCAAAGCGGTACCTTGTATGATCACATCCACAACGGCACTGATGAGTTACCAATGTCTTTGAACATGAGACTGCAAGTCGCTACAGAGGTTGCTGGAGCACTTGCTTACTTGCATTCAGCAACTTCCATTCCAATATATCATAGGGACATAAAAACAACAAACATACTTTTGGATGATAAATACAGAGCCAAGGTTTCTGACTTTGGAACTTCACTCTTCGTATCAATAGATCAAAGTCATTTGACTACCTTAGTCAAAGGTACATTTGGCTATCTAGATCCTGAGTACTTCCAATCTAGCCAATTCACAGAAAAGAGTGATGTATATAGTTTTGGAGTTGTTTTGGTTGAGCTATTGACGGAGAAAGGCCAATTTCCTTACTAGCTTTGGTGAGCACAGAAGTTTGGCTACACATTTTATGTTGGCTATGGAAGAAGGTCGTGTCATGTCTATATTTGACGCAATGGTTATTAAAGAGGGTACTAGAGATGAGCTCTTGGTAGTTGCTAACCTTGCAATGCGATGCTTAAATCTCAATGGAAAGTATAGGCCAACAATGAAAGAGGTAGCTACAGAATTAGAAACCATACGAACTATACGCATTCCCTCCATAGTTCAAAGCAGTATCAAACCAATGATGTATGGGGAGGAATTATCCATGCTTATGTCTGGTGAATCAACATCAACTTTCTTGAGTTCCGGTAAAACAGATACTCAAGGATGAAATAAGGCCAGTCGCTTACCGTTTAATCAATAAGTAATGTTTTAGGTACAGAGTATGTAATCGAACTTTAAGCAATCATGGAGAATTACATCACAAGTATCAAGATAGCGTCTATAATTGTAAGCTCCATGTTCTTCTATATTATATTGGGCTCGTGTTTTTCTATTAGAGTAAATAACAAAAATCGTCCTGTGCAGTGGCGGAGCCAGAAAATCTAATCAAAGGGGGCAACGATCGACAAGAATGTTTCGATAACAGGCCGAACTTTCAATAGTAAAGTTCAAAATGGGTCGGGTCGGGTCAAGTTGGTTACATTAAATGCAAAAAAACACCTTTTTTAACACTGCCTAAACAAGCGATGTTTACTATATGATAAAGCAATTTCATCGAGTTCATTTTAAGTAAGATCAACTCGACTTGTAATCTATATTCTTTTTTTAGTGCATTTAAAATCTACATCCTTATAAAATATAAATTATAAACACGCAACCAAAAATAGAAAACATAATTAGCTAAGAGTATCTAAACTTGTATCGCGTAATTGTGTGGTTATAAATTTGCTCATACATGCTCGTAAATTTTAACATGGATGTTTTTGTTGCTAACGTAAAAACTTTTTTTTTTTAAGAATAAGACTTAAGCTTAAAATTTGAAACTAAAGCTTTTATATATCAAAAATAAATTAGCATTCCATCACAAAAGGTAAAATATGCATTGGGTAGAAACGAAGCGAGTTAGCCGGCGTTCTTCTGTGAGGCTATGTTTATGTTTATGAGAATATTGAGATTAGTTTGTTGCGACATTCTCATTCCAAAAATAAAATGGTACAATGGTACATCCAACATAAGGCGAACTGACTCGTTATGTTAATATATTTGCAGAAACCGAATTCATTTGGCATTCTTTATAAGCTAAAGTTTAATTATTTCATTATTTTACAAACAACATTGAGGAACCTTTTTACAATCTTTGATTATGTAAAAGTATTTAGAGGAGGTGATTTCAGCCCATTCAACATAAAAATCCACTCCAAAACTTTTACAACGGCGCATTGGGTATCAAATTTATTTACAACGATCCAACTCATTAAAATCTTTGCAAAATGATGGTGTAGCTTCAATTCCACCTTCGAAAATATGATACCCATCTCGTTAGAAGCTTGGATCCACGGTCTCTTAACAAAGACAAAGAAGCCGTCACCTGACCGGTCTCAAAGCAATGCTAACCACATCATGAGTATAACATCCGCTTGCTTCACTGCAACAACATTCTAGTATTAGAATCAGTGGTTATGAAATTGAAGTTAACAAACTCTTTTCATTAATGATGGGTACATGATTTGTCAAGTAGTAAAACACTTCCTACTTGATTATATTTTGGGACGAAGATGAGTTACACTTAAGTGACACGGACTAATAAATATAGCTGGAAAAATGAGGTTTAAAACTTGTGCATACTAATGATATATTATAGGTTAATTAACGGTAGTTTGGATAGTCGATTGTAGCAGTTGATGACCATTTAATTGTGGTTAGTGTGGACTGTTTGGGTACCTTATTGCAACAACTTATTAACCTTGAATCGTGCTTATTAGGGCTGTTTGGAAATCTTACTTAAGTACCTAAATGACCTTTACGTGTTGATATTAAGGCCTGTTTGGATAGCCTATTTCAGTAGCTAATTAACAGTAACCTCTTGTAACTATGGGTTGTTTGGATAGCTTATTACAATCACTAATAATATACCTTGACCTGATCATTTCAAGATCTTTTACTAATTTATCAAATCATCGATGCATAGTGAGCAATAAAATAAGAGCTATGAATACAAATTACAATAAATCGTCAACCAAATTGTAATTAAATAGATGTGGACAGAGTACAAAGCGTAATATCTGTAAATTTAAAAGTTTCATTTTACCGGGCAATAATGGTAAACATGATTGCTTATCTGAAGGCAAGAAAGTATTCCAGGAAGCTTGTGGCCACAGCGAAGCTGTATAAGATTAAATATGGTTAGGAAGTATTACAAAGACTGAATGACTTAAAAAATATATGGATACCAGGTAAAGGGTGCTTATATGTGATGTTAAGACTAATAATTTACATATAACAACTTAAATTTCAATATATGGATACCACGTACATTTGTTTCCACGTGAGCAAAGGTACATGTTCTCGAGTCTTTTCTTCCTATTGGGACATGTCAATACGGCTCACCAACATGCGCCGACAATCACAACTATTACTAAATTCATAAATTAATACTACAGGTCTATTTTATGAAACTAAAAAAGAAAAGGGAAAAAAGATGACAGTTGTGGTTATCCCATTGTTTCATAATACATAAAAATTGAACTTAATAAACTTAAGTGTATACTCGTAAGATCGTTGGAAGATTTTAGCCTAGACATTGTACTGCACAACTTTACATACACAATCTTTCAATTGAAATAAACAAATGAAGTTCAATGTAAAGAGAACTGGCTTTTACTCGATAGAGTATAATGAGAAAATGTAGCAAGGAGTGCCACAACCGAGTTCCCGACAACCAAGCGGCAGAAATGAGGCAACCGTGAATACATTATTTAACCTTAAGAATCACCTGATCCAAACTATTTAATAAAGATGATTAGCTGCAGCTTATGATAACCTCAAAAGAACACATGAGTTCTTTTATATCCATATGCCACAAAGTGATCGTGTCAATCTGAAAATGACCCCACCTCGTAAACACATACCCCCTGAACACTCAATCGATTCACTGAACTCACACCCTTATGGACCCCACCCCCTGAACACACTCTGAATACACCTCTTGAAGCACGCACACTCAACCTTAATATGTTGGCCAATAAGAGCTTTTGAGTGACTGCATAGACCCAAGAAGGTTAGGCTCATTAGCTTATTTAAGTTGTTTTGGACTATCTTATCTAGATAACTAGGTAGTTTTTTAGGCCGTGCTAAGCACGGCCCATGAAAGTCAACATTTATTGTTAGATGATCGTCTATGGAGTATATAGCCGTTAATTATTAGTTTTTAGTTTGAGTAGCTCATGAGTTACATCGACATAATGTAGTGAGTAGTTAAAAAATCTTGAATGTTTAAAAACATGGATTTTTTTTGTGATAATCATCATGATTTATCACATACTGTAATAGATAATAGCATATAATGGAGCACCGTACTTGCCTCGCACCGTTTACATTAAGCACATGAAATACATATGTAATCGGTAAAAGATTGTGTTATTACACTCTTACTCAATACGGAGTAAACATTATCAAAGAGGTTACTATATTTCCATTGAATGTGTGTAGGCATACAATTTATTACTCCGGTATCAATTTTTTAGAAACAAGTTTTATGAAAAAACATGTGGAGATCAATAAAACAAATAAACAAAATTCATGTAAGCATAAAAAGTCTCCTACCAAATACTATTGCCATGCTTTGTCAGAGTATAGTCTAGTCCCTGTCCCTGTAGCTTACACCAACTCTTCACAAATCTCAACTTTAATTAATAAAGGGCACAAGATACCATTCTTTTTTACACCACCACCATACTGCTCTCAAGTCAAACTTCTTCACCTTTTTCTTTGCACGTCTCATCACATTTACAATTAAATATTTTCTTTGTAATTCTTTCTAGTGATCGATCACTTGCATATATTTTCATTGTAGCTCAGTTGCATAGTATTTTCTTGACGCATTAGAGTTTCAGTGTGTCTCTCTAATGTGTGAAATACTCAAATGTGTACCTGATATAATGAAAGATACGTAGTAGTATTTAACTTTGCTGTTAACTTGTACAACAAAATGCCTTTATATTATTAAATATGTAGCGAAATATGTAAAAGTTACAAATCCATATATTAAAAATTAGCAATCGAAAAGTTTGTCAAAGAAGATTAACTTTGTTCCCATAACTGGACTAAGAATGAAACGTATGTAATATGGGTTAATTAAAAGCACGCATTTCACAACAATCATTATACAAAACTCAGTTTTTTACCTAGTAACATCAAACCCTCCTTGTGAAAAGATCAAACATTATGTAGAGATATGGTGATACTTTATAAATTTTCAAGTTTTCCATTTAAACCATTATCTATTTTAGTATAATGTGTCTTGCTTTGATTTAAAGCGTACTTAATATACTTTGCTCAAAAAATATATATATACTACCTACACCACCACCACCATGAACCGACACAAGCAAATACTTCATCATCAGTCCATCAATATGAACCAACAATCCAACACACTAAATGATCAAAATCCTATAATAACAAAATATAACCTTCTTCTTTTACTCACTCCCACATCGATCTATAACAAAAGAAGAAAACACAAAACATACCAACACTCATAATATTCTCACAGCCCAAAACACACCGAAACACATGAATCATATCATAATACGAAATCCACATGCATTTAAATTCTAAAGACAAATACACAAGGAGATTGTGAAAGCATAAACAAGTAAAAGAGTAGTCATACCGTCTTTTGCTTTCCGTGACAAAGGAGCATCGTCATTATCCCCCATCAAGAAACAAGTAAAAAGGATGTATCCACTCCCCACCACCACCACTTCATAAATGTAACAGAACATGCATTTGTACTTACAGATTTGAAGCCACGAGTAAGTGATTTGAGCACAAATCTACAAAATGTAAAGAAAATTTGTTAGTATGTGTGTGAGAGAGTGAGAGGGATGAAAATGTGGGTTCTAAGAAAAGTAGTGGGGGAGTAAAGAGATGATATGCAGATGGTAGAATAGTAACAAACTGTTACTTAACACGTGGCCTTTTTTTAGGCTCCACAGTAATCTGAAGCGTTTCATTTATAGTATAGGTAGAAACATAAGCCTTTTCAATATAAATTGTGCAAAGCAAAGCCAGATAGTATCTCTCGCATTATGTTTGACATACCATAATCAAATAATCCAAAAACAATAGCAGAATCGTGCATTAAATATGTATCACAGTAACAAAAAAACATGAGGTCGCTTACTTTTAAAGATCAATAACTTACGATTGCTAATAGGTTGACATTCAAATAGGAAGCCTGGTCCAAACAGCTTATATACTGATATCTAAAACTGCATTTTGACTCAGTGGCTAGTATTTCCTTACAGTTAAATATAAGCAATCCCAAATACCCTACAACCACATACTATTTTTTTTTGTTTCATTGTTTCTATTGAAAATGAACAGGTACCTGATTGAGAGCACCATTCTTTTGCAGTGTCAAGAGCTCATTTGCTGGCTTTCCTTCGGTGACTTCAGCGCTGGAATTTGTCGCACCAAAGTCAATCCCGGTAACTTCATTCCTAATAGGTCTCGGGCTGCATAGCATACAAAGATTACATTACGGTTCCTAGAATGGATACTTACTATATAGGCACCCAACATTAAAAGCAACTATAATAGATAGCTAAATAATATGCAAATGTGCTAGTAACCATGGCGTCTTTGATGGCGAGATCGACATTCCACCTATACCATTGGAAGTGCCTTCACCATGTTAACCATATCTAGAGTACACAAATGATACCACATAGTAGAGGTACTTAATTGGACACGAAGTCTGCTACTTTAAAGATTTGACAATCTGGTATTTGTATGTTAACCTTAGGTACTACAATCTATAAATAGATAATATGCCAAAAAAACCAACTTTAATAGGTAGCTGATGTAATATGCAAACACACGACCAACCATGGTGTCTTTGATGGCGAGGCCAAGCATTTCTACTCGGACCACTGGAAGTACCTTTGGCCATGTTAACCATTTCTGGAATAAATAGAGCATAGCACAATATAGAGTTACTTAATAACATAGGCATTACATATTAGAGTTGCTTAATTGTACACGCGTATGCTACTTTAAAGGTTTGACAATCTGGTATATGTACATTACTTTTAGGTACTATAATCATTAAACATGTCATCTGCTAAAAAGGATCGCCTATAATAGCTATCGAATGTAATACGCGAAGAGGAAACAAACAAATACACTAAACTCCCATACCTGGTGTTGCGCAATAACATCTTTTCCACCTCCTTTGCCTTGTAGTGGCTTCAATGACTCCTTTAGCCACCCTAAAATACTCGATTTGTCATGTTTCACTTACATCCTTGCAGCCTTCTACAGAAAAACGTAAACATAAAAAAAATAATAATAATAAATAAATAAATAAATAATAATAATCAGGAAAAAATAATACTAATAAATAAATAAATAAAATAAAATAAAACCTTTTCCAAGAGATGAAAATCCCTAATTATAATGACATTAGAAAACCCCTAATAACATAAACATGTTGAAAGATGTAATTAGGATTGATAAACTTACAAATTTTGGGTTTTCTCCTTCTTCAATCCGCCCCTTGAAAAATGTTCAATCCGGTTGCGTAGCTTCAAGATTTCATTCGATTGAAGCGTGTTTCGATTTGTGTTGCCTTCATTGCGTTTTTAGGTTTTGAACATGAAATTAATGTGTGTTTTCTGGTGAAGAAGAAGAATGAGTGAGCTCTGGAATTTTGTAGGAGGTGTTATTAGTTTGGGATAAGAAGAATGATGCTCTGGATTTTTCTAGGACATGTTAAATCTCTAATATATACTACGGAGTATATGTTATGATGATGAACTAAAGTGGTGTTACAGAAGTCATTACGTGAAAACGTTAGTGAATAGTTAAAGTAGCAACTACCCTGGGCCAATGAGATAATGCCAAGACCTCACAAAAAAAACTGTTGTCCTATTCTTTATGCTAATCACAAAACGTGGCCCAATTAGATGCAAGCTTAACACATAACGGACACCATAACAAATTCGTAATTGCCCTGTTCATTTTCATTCTTAGTATATATTATATAATATATAATATAATATAATATATATTATAATATTTGGTTTTCTCGTTTTTTGTATATTTTATTTATTTTCAATGTTACTCACACTTCCCAATATATTAACTTTAGCCTCCACTAGTCCACCCTCCCATTTCCCATTTCCCATCTTCAACCTTCTTTTTCCTATTTCTGCCGTACCAAAATGTCCAGGAGAAAAAAATTCGAAGTATCAATTGATAGATTTTTTTTGTGAAGAGGGCACTCCAATTTCTTAGGTGAGGGCACCATTGATTTTTCCAAAAAAATTAACCATTTTCCCTACTAATTTTGCTATTCCGGTGAAGCTTTGTTGGGGGCCTTTCCCCCCACTACTTTCAAGGTGGCTCCGCCCCTGACTATATGTACCTTTTCACTAAAATAGTGCAAGAAGTACATAAAATTCACTCTAATGTTAGCACTATATCTTTGCACCATTTTAGTGCAATGAATAGTAATCACTAAAATGCACTAAATATAGTGTTATACTATTCATTGCACTAAATATGCAAAAGTTTCACTTTCAACCTTATACTTTAATTTAGTTTTTCATTTATATCCTTATCATCCATTTATATATTATTATTATTGTCATAGATTATATAAAATAATATATAGTACTAGTTTTAGTGCAAAATTTAGAGTACACATTGGAGTAATATATTTATAGTGCAAGGATATTCCACAAATATTCTTATTTTGCACTAAGATAGTGCAAAATTATAATCTTTCGCGTTGGAGATCTTAAGAAAGCAACCCAATATTAACTTTAAAATGTACTTTTGCACTAATTTAATGCAAAAGGTACAAATAGCTATATAAATTATTCTCCAATGTTAGCACTAAACTTGTCACTAATTTAGCGCAATGAATAGTAAATCACCAAATATAATGCAACACTATTTATTGCACTAAACACTATTCTCTTTATTAAAACTCAATATATTTGTTAAATCTTTAATATTTGACTAAAAATATAAAACTAGTTTATATAAATTATATTTTTATAATTGTCTAACAAATACAATTAAAATGAGTCCAATATTATTGATATATATTTTTAGACTATTTTCTTTGTTTATTGTGTGTAAATGTAATTTAAACTCATTGAAAATGTTTAGTGCCAAATTTTAGTATCATACATTGGAGCAACTTTTATTTAACGCAAGCATATTTCATTAAGATGCTAAGTTTACATTATGTTAGTGCAAAATTTAGTGTTGTTCATTGAAGAAGCTCCAAGAGAAACTCACTATTGATCATGTTTGAAATAGATGGCTACTCTATAAGGATATCCCATCAGCTTCATTGATTGTTGAAAACATCATGATTCAACTGACATATATATTGGAGAAGTATTGATGATGCAATTCGACCCAGAATTTTTTTTTATGCAATTAAAATATTGCATCAAAGATTCTAAGCAATAGTCTATTTAATTCTTTTCCATATATCCCTTTTCAATGCAGGAAAGTAACTCTTCTTGAATGTTTTTTTTCTTCAAATGTACACATTTAGCGAGTTTTGAACCCTTGATCTCTCATTTAAAAGCCAACATTTTTGCCCCCATCTTAAACACCGTTTTTGTCATATCTGAGGACAAGAATGACATCACATCAACAGCTTGATTGACAACCATCCTACAAATACATTAATCATTTGTTTTCACTTAGTACCTTAATTCCAATGACACTTACTTTGCAAGTAAGAATGTTGGTTCTCGTGGCGGTTTTGGTAGTACACGCCATTTGTGCGATGGGCATCACACTTGCCCAAATGTGGGACGACTCAGGTCCTTACCCACTCAAGACCTTGGACCCACGTGTGGTCGCCAATTGTACAAGATCACGTGTGACAAGGGTGTGTTGAAATTTAATACACTCAATAACACCTACCCAATCACTTCAATCTGCAAAACCCAACGGCTAGTGATCCGACCTCCACGTATCATACCAAATACATGTATCATGGTGATTATGTCTTCAACGACATTCGACAATGCTTCTTTACCCTTTACCATAACCGACAACAACATGATGTATTACAATCAGACAGAATCATTAACATCAATTGCATAGATGTGAACCAAATAATCTTACTCTTATGCTTTTATGTAAATATTATTAGGCGAAGGACCAAATCGTTAAGTAGAAAGTTCGTAACCATATAGCGGTTACAAAGTGGCGGTTACAAGCGGTTACAAACCGAACCATCACAATGGTTTGTTCATACCGGTTGGAAACATATATATGTACATGTAATGAATCATTTTAGATGTTAATAGACAATTTACTTATTCATTTCATTTTTACTTGGCAATCTATATACATTGATCTAGAGATTGGGCCAACAATTGGCATCAAGAGCAGTGGAATACGCGACTCGTTTTTGGTTACCAAAATACTAACGCAAGACATACCCAAGGGAACGCAGAAAACACTTTTGTTTTCGACAAGGATTTTGTTTTCTCTCTACTTCCAAGAGAAACAAAACGTGAATAAGCATACGTAGAAGATAGTGCACGATCGTTTACGTAGGGGATTGCAAACGTTTACACCAAACGGTTGGTGGGAAACCTTTGTTGGCGACAACATAGGGAAGGAAGGAATACATACACTTTGTTCGGGATAGAGCGGTGGGCAAATACTTTGAAACCGGTTAAATTCAAACTCAAAGTAGAAGGAAAAAGCGGAAACACGCGGGAAAACGTTGTTGCGGAAGAAATACGTGCGTGAAAAGGAAAGAAGAAGCTCAAGTTTTTGTGTGGAGTAGTGTCGGAAGACACAAAGGAAAACAACAACGGAAGAAAATCGAAGCAAACAACCTTGTTTGTTTGGTGATTGTTACCATCTCGGTACCAAAATTTTTGTACGTGGGAAGTTTGGTCTCAAAGAAAGAAATCAAATAACGACAAGGAAAGGAGGCGTGTTTTAGTGTGGAGGAACAAGAAAAGAAAACAAAGTTTTTCTTGGGAAGAAAACAAATTCGAAAAGAGAAAAATTTGTTTGGGCTCGTTGGGAAGAAAGATTTCGACACAAAGTTTTTATTTGAACTCTTACAAGACAAAGAGGTCGAGGCAGTTTCTTGGTCGAAGCAAAAAAGGAGGCCGAAACTTTAGAAATCATTTCGAAGAGAAGAACTTGGTGTTTCAAATCGAAGGGTAAAAACAATTCGAACAAGGAAAAGAAATCAAGGATTACAACGAGGCAAGGCAAGGAAAAAGGGAACTGTGGAAAACTAGAAGGGGGGGTTGAATAGTTTTACCAATTAAAACTTCCTTTTAAACTATTTAGATCGACTTATGTCAATCTATTTGGTTGTGTGTGTTGGATGTTGATAAACAAGCATATAAAGATATGTAATGAAAAGATAAGAGTAAAGCACAAGACCACAACGCGAGTATTTATAGTGGTTCGCTACAAGGACACCTTCCTTGCCCTACTCCACTCCCCGAGTCACCTACTCGAGAGTTCGTAAACACTACACCAATCTCCTTATGGCGGAGAAGCCTTCACAACGTCGCTTAACCTTTTTAGGTACAAAGCTAAATACCGAGGTTCTTTCACACCAAGGCGAACCACACCTACACAACGTCGCCTACCCTTTATACTCTGCTAGGCTAACCAACGGTTCTTTCACACCTTAGGTGAACTACACCTTCACAACGTCGCTACCCTTTATTAGGTACTAGGCTAAGCACCTAGTTCCATTGCAATGGAGGAACTACTACCACACTACACCAACGACTAATCCCAAAGGAGATCTACTCCTTTACAACATCATCAAGGACATCAATATCCTTGGATCTAATGCTAGTCTATCTAGTACATCGAAACACACCATATCGAATGTACATCTAAGGCACCTTTCACTAATGCCTTTGATTAGATCTACAAGACACCTTTCACTAATGTCTTGTGTCTTCACTTCTAAGCACCTTTCACTAATGCTTCTTGTCTTGACTTCTAAGCACCTACCACAAGTGCTTATCCTATAGACGACATATACCCTTCACTAATATCTTCGTCTTGACACTTGAGACATCTTTCACTAATGTCTTCAACACTACACTTCTTTGAAGAAAGAAAGGGATCGTCAACAAGAGGACTTCAATAGCCTTGATGATGAGGAAGCAAGGCAACTCATGGACTTGAGCTTGCTCAACTTCAAAGGTGGTGATCTTGCCTTTAAGAGGAACCTAAAAGATAACACAAAGACAAAACTACAAACATAGATCTCTTGGATCTAAGGTTAGTGAGATTTAACTCGGGGAGAAAGTATGTTGGAGGGTGAGATATAATGAAGAAATGGCTCACTATTTATAGAGGAAAAATCTCTTTGCTTTCCCGGATCCCACGGATCCCTACCACAAGGATCCGCTAGCACAAAGCTAGGGATCCGTGGTCCGCTCCTCTTTGCCCATGGGTATTTTTGGTTAAGGGTCATGGGTCATGGGTTATGGGATGATCCATGGTTTCTTTCTAGATACAATGTATCTTAAGGATACAATGAACTTGGTTAAGTGGTATATATAAAACCATGGGTTATGGGTCAAAACCATTTGCTAGTATTTACCCTTTTAGTATATACTTGTATTTACCCAATTTAGCATACACTTAGTTTTTACCCATTTTAGTATACTTAGTTTAAGTATATGTTTAACCCAATATGTAAACACTAGTTGTTTGTACATATGTATTTAAATCATAAAATCACTTATACTTGTTTTAGTGTTTTTATGTGAAAGCGTAAGTGTGTTAGAAAACTATTAGTTCAAACCATTTACGTATTTTATTTGTTTCCTTAAAATGATCTTACTTTTGTTATCGACAAAACATTAGAAGATCGTAAAATATAAATAAACGTTTTTACGGCTTATTTGTATTAACAGGACCCAAACTTGGGAATAAACAAACGTTGGTAAAACGATATTTACTAACACGAGCCAAAGGGAATACCTTGTGTTCATCACATCATCGAGGTCACAAGTTAAACTTTTCTGGATTTCATTTATATTAGAATAGTATAGAATAGTCATTTCATCTGTTAGGAAATCCGAGAACTATTTATTGATCCCGTATTATTAGGATTCCGGGAAGATTAGATATTCCATATTTTATAGAAAACCACACTAGGAAGGATAAATCCATTAAAAATTAGAAAGTGAAGATACTAAGCACTTTCAAGATGGCGTCGACGATATACCAAGCACATCAACTACAACAAAACCCGTAACACATTGCACAATATCAATGCCCTAAGTTGAAAACAACAAACTACAGTTTGAGCGATACAAATTAAGGTTATACTAGAGGCATATGGTTTATGGGAAGCAATAGAACCAAAGATAGATACGAAAGTAGATGATAAGAAGGATAAGGCAACGATCGCCTTCTATATCCAAGATTGTTGAAGATGTGATATTACAAGTAGCGGGTTGTAAGGCGGCCAAGGAATTGTGGGATTCGCTAAAGAAAAGACCTGCTGGAGAAGATAGAGTGTAGAAAGCACGATTACAATCATTGATGATTGGGTTTAACTCACTTGAGATGAAGGAAGATGAGACGGTGGATGCATTTACGGCTAAACTAAGCGGCTATGCCACGAAGGCAAAAGAATTAGGGAAAACTTTGGATGAATCACTTTTAGTTCGAAAACTATTAGACTCACACTAGATAGTAGCATCCATAGAACAGACAAGTGATCTCGACGACATCACTTTGGAGAAATCAAATTTCTCACGAGGAACCGCGAATAAAAATAGAAACAACTCACGAGGAGGAACTCGAGTTATAAAGAGAGTTCGGATAAGAATAAGAGTGAGTGGGATGTAAGTAAGGTAAAATGTTATAGGTGTCATAAAATTGGACATGTAAAAGGAATTGTAGAGGAACACCAAAGAACTCGGGAACAATCAAACCTTATCTTAGAAGACGATGAACCATCACTATTAATGACTATGCACTAAATCGAACACGAGGAAGTGTTGTTGAATGAAGAACCGATTCAACCGTGGAAATATGCTACAGTGACGCAAGCATATGGTGTTTAGATAATGGTGCAAGTAAGCATATGGCGTGAATAAAGAGTCATTTTAGGGATATTGATGAAAGCGTAACAGACGAGTACGTTTGGAGATGGATCGTATGTACGGATAATGGGTAGAGGGTCTATACTATTAGGTTGTAAGAACCGAGAAGCGAAGGTAGAATCGGAAGTATACTACATACCAAACCTCAAGAGCAACATACTTAGTCTAGGACAACTTACGGAAATAGGTTGTAAGGTCATTATGGAAGGAAACAAGTTGACTTTGTATGATAAGAACAAGAAGTTGTTGATGAAAATTGAAAGATCTAAGAATCGACTCTACAAGATTCAATTGAGATAGAAGCACCTATATGTCTCTTAGAAAATATAGATAACCAAGCATGGTTATGGCATGCTAGATTAGGTCATCTAAACTTTGACGATATTAACAAGATGACTAGGATAAGTCTAGTAGAAGGAATTCAAGGATAAATCATAAGGGCATATTTGTGACGATGTTTATTAGGAAAACACAAGAGAACACCATTTTCAAACCAAGCTAAATTCAAATCAAATAACCCATTGGACTTAGTATATGGAGACCTTTGCGGTCCTATAAGTCCAAAGAACACACTCGTGCAAGAAACTCATTTTCTTGTTAGTGGACGATTGTACACGCGTTTATGTGGGCCTACTTTCGACATCAAAGATGAGGCATTTAGTACATTCAAGGAATTTAGGCAGAAGATAGAAATGGAGATGAGATTGAAAATAAGGATGCTAGAACGGATAGAGGTGGTGAATTCACATCAAATGAATTCACAAGGTGCTATAAGGAAAATGGAATAGCACGACAGTTGACAAGACTGTACTCCCACACAGAATGGAGTAGTGGAGAGAAGAAATAGGGCAGTGTTATTAACTTTTTGGGCGAAGCGGTTTAGCATGCAATTTACATACTCAATAGGGTACCTATGAGGGCCACGGCAGATAAAACTCCATATGAGGAACTCTACAATGAAAATCGAATCTGGAAAACCTAAGAATATTCGGATGCACGACTTATGCAAAGATAACGATGTCTCACTTAAGGAAGCCGGACGACGAAGCATACCAATGATTTACTTAGGAGTAGAGGAAGGATCAAAAGCATGTAGGTTATATGATCCAATAGCAAGAAGAAACATGATAGTAGGGACGTAAAGTTTATGGAAACAAAACCATGGGATTGGAATAAAGATGAAGAGGATACGAGTACACAAGACACATTACGGACTAGTTTTGTGGTAGAAGGAGTTGACAATGAAAACCTTACACCGGTCGACACGAAACGATGATAATACGTATCATGAACAAGATCGATTCTCGATCCGGTTTCACCAATCACACCACCGACATACAATTCGACCAGCACACGGAAGAGGAAGAAGAGGCTACTACTAGTTTCAGAGAACTCAAGAGGTAGATTTGATGATACACCCGTACATGAATATATAGATATGGCGGAAATATACATGTATGCACGAAGGTTGAACCACAAAGTTTATTATTTACGAAAGAAGAACCCGTAACTATAAGGAAGCATCAACGGATGAGAAATGGATTGAGGCCATGGAGATTGAATTGGATTCAATCCACAAGAATAATACATGGACTCTTACTACATTGCCAGAAATCAGAATGCAATAGGACTCAAATGGGTTTACAAGACCAAGAGGGATGCAAAAGGAAATATCATCAAATACAAAACACGGTTAGTAGCAAAATGTTATGTACAAGAACAAGGAATAGACTTCGATGAAGTATTTGCACCAGTTGCTCGGATAGAGACAGTTCGGTTGATATTAGCATTAGCAGCATATCATGGATGGCAAGTACATCACTTAGATGTAAAATCGGCATTTTTACATGGAGATTTGAAGGAAGAGGTCTACGTTACACAACCTGAAGGATTTATTCAACAAGGAAATTCAGGAAAAGTCTATAAGCTTACTAAAGCTTTATATGGCTTAAGACAAGCACCGAGAGCTTGGAATGTGAAGCTTGATCAAGCGCTAAAGTCTTTAGACTTTAAGAAATGTAATCTCGAACAAGCGGTTTATCTGAAGAGAAGCAAGAATTCTACACTTATAGTTGGAGTCTCGTAGATGATTTGATAATCACAGTGCTCCATGGAAAGAAATAAAGAATTAATAAATTTGAAATGAGCGACTTAGGATTGTTAGCTTATTATCTTGGGATGGAAGTTACACGAGACACGAGGAGAGATTACAATCAGCGAGCGAGTTATATTAACAAGATCTTGAAGGAAACAAGTATGGCGGACAACAATGATACGAAGATACCTATGGATACAGGTACTAAGTTGGTCGAGGCGGAAGATGGAAACTCGATTGGCGCAACTTATTACGAAGCTTAATCGAAGTCTCGGTACTTACGCATACAAGACCGGATCTTAGTTACTCGATTCGGACTACTCGTGATTCATGCAAGACAGAAGGATCATCACCAAGGCGGTAAAGCAAGTAATCCGATATATCAAAGGAACAAAGGAGCATGGCATAATATACAAGCAAGAAGGCGGTGCAAGATTACAGTTACAACGACAATAGTTATGGAATCAACACGATCAAGGAAAAGGAACTCTGGAATAGTATTTTATTTGAGAGTCACCTATTACGGTGTACTTAGAAGCAACCAACGGTGGCGCTATCATCATGTGAATCAAAATTCATGGCGGCTCTGCTGTGACATGTCAAGCCTTATTGTTAAAGCGATTGCTTAGTGAATTAGCCGGATGGGAAGAAAAGGATAACGATGAAGGTCGACAACGTTCAAAGAATAGCACTCGTCGGGAACCCGTTTTCATGGAAGAAGCAAGCACATCGATATTCGCTACCATTTCATTCGTGAAAGCGTAGAGAATGGGCACATCAATGTGGAACATGTCGAGGAGAACTACAAAGAGCATATATTCTAACAAAGGCTCTACCAAGATTGAAGTTCATGACTATCGACAAATGCTCGGAGTTCAAGATTTAGGACGAAGCAACGATCAAGATTAAGGAGGAGAATGTGAACCAAATAATCTTACTCTTATGCTTCTTATGTAAATATTATTAGAGCGAAGGACCAAATACGCTAAGTAGAAAGTTCGTAACCATATAGCGATTACAAAGTGGCGGTTACAAGCGGTTTACAAACCGAACCATCACAATGGTTTCTTCATACGGTTGGAAACATATATATGTACATGTAACGAATCATTTTAGATGTTAATAGACAATTTACTTATTCATTTCATTTTTACTTTGCAATCTATATACATTGATTTAGAGATTGGGACAACATTAGATTGCTCATCAACAAGCCCTTGTGTAACGTACCAGAACACTGTGGCAAACTTTTCTGCATGCCGAAATACCCCACGTTGTTGTTCTTACACAAGAGGAAGCTACACAAACTATTATTTCCTTTCAATAAATGAAGATCGTTGCAGGGCATACACAAACTTCGTTAATCTAGACGAATCATTGAGCATTAATAAGTATCCGGATCCTGGTGTGGAGCTGATGTGGGCCCTGCCAAGCGAGCCACGGTGTGTAACACAGGCTCAATGTGACTCGACCTCCACCTGTAAGGACTTGCATGATGGCACGCGAAAGTGTATCTGTAACTCTAAGCTCCGCTGGGACGCAATTACAGGACAGTGCACTAAAGGTGATTAATAGTGTCAGTTTTGAGATAATGTTTTAGCATTGATAAAGGAAATACATCTAAACAACTGTATTACACATGGTTTCTTCAACAAAATTTCATAAAAGGTTGTATGTTCGTATAAAGATTTCTGAACTATATTTTTACAATTAAGTTTGTTGGAACCTTTTGCAAATTGAACTTTTACATCTATCTTTCAGGTATTTTGAGAAGGGTGATAGTGAGTTTAGTTCCAAATTTGTTTCTGCAGATAGATAGTTATTTCCGTGATAAACACAAATATTCGTGACAATTTGTAAAAGTCATTTGTACATGGTTGTTTTGATTAATTTTCTTTGGAAAGCCTACTACTTACTGAAAATGTTGATCGCAGATCTCAGAAAGGCCAAATCAAGGCATATTGTAATTGTTGCTACCACAGGTTGCGTTGGGGTAATAACGTTTGTGACAGCTGTATATGGGACGTTTGCACTCATTCGTCGCCAAAGAATAAAGGCAGAAAGACAACGACTTTCTCGTGAACGTGTAGAGATTGTAGGGGCGAGTGTTGGTGGTAAATCATCCAAGATTTTCACCAGCAAAGAGATCAAAAGAGCAACAAATAACTTCTCATCAAGTGGCCTTCTTGGTGTTGGTGGTTTTGGTGAAGTATATAAAGGCATATTGGACGATGGTACACCGGTGGCCGTTAAATGTGCAAAGCTCGGAAACACCAAAAGTATAGATCAAGTCCTGAATGAGGTTCGTATCCTTTGCCAAGTCAACCATAAGAACCTCGTACTCCTTCTTGGTTGTTGTGTTGAGCTAGAACAACCGTTTTTAGTGTATGAGTATGTTGCAAATGAGAGCTTATTTGATCACTTGCACGGTCGAAATAAACAACCTTTAACATGGACTCAACGGTTATGTATTGCTCATGACACTGCCGAAGGGCTCGCGTATCTACATTTCGCTGCATCTCCTCCAATCTATCATCGTGACATCAAATCTAGTAACATTTTACTCGACACTAAGATGAGAGCAAAGGTTGAAATTTTGGTTTGTCAAGACTAGCTCAAACGGATGTAACCCATGTCACAACTTGTGCACAAGGTACATTAGGTACTTGGATCCTGATTATTATTGGAACTATCAGCTGACCGATAAGAGTGACGTGTATAGCTTTGGTGTACTAATGTTAGAAATACTAACGTGTCAAAAGCTATAGACTTTACTAGACCGACGGATGATGTGAACTTGGTGCAATACATAAAGCGAGTAGTGAATGAGGAAAGATTGGTGGATGCTATCGACCCAATGCTTAAGATAAATCCTTCATTACTGGACATCGATGCTATGAAAGCATTTGGGTTCTTGGCAATGAGTTGCATAGAGGAACATAGAGAAAATCGACCTTCTATGAAGGAAGTGTCCGAGGAGATCGAGTACATTATGGGTATTGTAAAAATCACTACAGAAGATCATCTTCGCGATAGCTAGTTGTGTCGAGTGTTTGTAGTGCTATTAAAATTTGTACATCACGTTTTAAAAGCTGTAAGTTCCGCGTAGTATATTGTGCATCATGATCAGTTTGTTATGCATTAAGTTTTGTAAGATAGTTAGCCAAACACAAACATGTATTCTATTCTAGAAGTAGACATCATGAACCTTATCAGCTGACATTTTACAATAAATTCCTAACAAAAGTGGTTGATAAGTTTAAATCACCACCATCTTTGACTAGCAAATTGTCAAAGTCAACCCCTTAAAATGGCACAAAAAGTCAAAAAGCAAGACAACCAATCCTTATAATAATACCTTTTTTGAAATCAAACTGATCACGACAATTATGTTAATGTTTTCAAAGATGGCGGCCAAACCTCCTTCCACTATCATGCTCACGGTGACACTGCTGCTAATGTGCACCGGTTTCGCCACTTCGGCCACCCGTTGCCCAGACTGTGGAACCACCCAGGTTCCGTACCCACTCAGCACCGGACCCACCTGTGGCGACCAGTCATACAGGGTCCGGTGCCAAACGGGTACAGGATCACTATTTTTCGACACACTAAACAACACCTACCCAATCAACTCAATCTCGCAAACCACACAAAGGTTCGTGATCCAACCATCAAATTTCCTTAACAACAACAACACATGTGTCACAGCAGATATTTCGTCTGTAGGTCTTCAGCTAGACCAGACCTTACCATTCACCATAACTAATGTCAATACTATCATGTACCTTAACTGTTCCGAATCAATTTTAAGGTCACCTTTGAACTGTACTTCCACAAGCCTTTGTCATTCGTACATAAACAACTCAGCTGAAGCGTCCTCATGCAGTCGAGCTCCTATATGTTGCACGTTTCGGCCTGGTGGGTCGGTTACTCAGTATTCCATACGTGTGAGGGATGGAGGGTGTCAAGCGTATAGGAGTTTTCCAAATTTGAATTATTCGTTACCTGTTAGTAGGTGGCCTGCTCCTGGTGTGGAGATACAATGGGTGTCACCACCCGAGCCACGGTGTAGTAATCAAACAGATTGTGATGCTAGCTCAACTTGTTTGTTATCGACTACTGACGGTGTTCGTAGGTGTTTGTGTAACACTGGACTTCATTGGGACGCTATTGAAGGAGTCTGCGCCTTAGGTAATAACAACATTTTCATGTGTTAGGACTTTTTGACTTTATAATGTTATTTGGGACAAAACTAATGCTCACAAATTTGTGAACAACTAAGACATAATATCGGTTACAAATGATACTTGTCGATTACTAATGTGTAATATAACTTCGGTTAATTTTGTTACAGATGATACTTGTGACAACAGAGGAGATTGCAGCGACTCAAACCGGACTGCGCTTATTGCAGGTATCATAACATCTCACTTTTGCTTACATAGTTACATGCTTGTTTTTCGGTTTTCGGTCTTATCTACTGTATTTTGGAACATGGGCATGACCCAAAACTTTGGTAATCCTGTTTTCACTCCAAGTTGATACCTTAGTTTAGTTCTTTAATAAGATTATACAATCAGAGTATCTGTGATGGATTTTATGTTTTAGGTGTTTATTATGTATTAGGCCTTGGGCTATGGGGTGGGATGCAGCATAGAAATTCGTGTGAAATAAATGTAGCTCATATTTTGCAGCATACTATGGTATCTAGAAATATTTAACTAGTAGCTAAGTTATATAATACAGTACTTATACAACTTCATAAGACTTACGCACCGAGCTCTTTTAGGATTAGACGCATATAATTTAGACTACTCGATGTTGTGTAATCTAATCACCCTTACAGAAAAAATCAAAACTCATACACTAAAGCCATCGAAGTATTGAACCGTCTAACTGAGCTATGAAAAAAGCAACGGAACCCTATCCTGTCTTCTACGAGGTTGGAAGAGGTGAGATGTAGACAAATTTACCCGGAAACATAGGTGGAGCTAGTAGGGTGACGATTAGTCACCCTTAATCAACATACTTCACTCATTACTTATTTAGATTTTCTGCTAATTTTTTACATTTAGCTTCCTTGATTCAATAGACATGTCTACAAAAATTCATAAATGATTAACTTAAACAATAAAAGACAATACTATAGATTAATTTTGTGAACACGTCTATTTAGGGATGAGCATTTGAGCCGAATCCGGAACCGAACCGTCACCGATCAAAAGCAGACCGATTTTGAAATCTGATGCAGTCAGGGACTACGAAATAAGGTGAAAAAATCGGGATCACTAATTGATGCGGGACCGGAGTCAAATCGAAATTCCGGGAAAAAGCAGGAAAACCGATTTCCGGTGCCGTATCCGAATCCCGTTCGATGCAGATGCAGCATCACTAATTTATCTTCGGGAAAAATCGGTCTTCACTTAATTGATGCGGAATGGGTCTTGTCTTCACCCCTATGTCTATTGAATCAAGGAAGCTAAATGATTCTAGGAACCAATGATGGCGATATAATTGACTATGTACCTAAACATCAAGTATTGACATCCCGTGAAACTAGTCTATTGAATCAGGAAGCTAAATGATTAAAGGAACCAATGATGGCGATATAATTGACTATGTCTAAACATCAAGTATTGACATCCCGTGAAACTAGGAACAACCCCCCACACACACACACACAATGATACGAAAAGTGAAGGGCAAATCTATACAAGAATAATGATGTTTAGTACATAGTCAATTATATCGCTATCATTGGTTCCTGGAATCATTTAACTTTCTTGATTCAATAGACATCTCTACAAAAATTCATAAATGATTAACTTAAATGCTTCCAGAAGACTTCCAGTCTATTTTGTAAGAAATGAGGATCGAAACCTCACCTCTATTTCCAAAGAAGAGGGATTTCAACTCATCCAACTCTAGCCTCTAACTGAGCTATAAGTTTGTGTTAAATGTTGGGATTGGGTTTGGGCTTGGAGTGATTATGAAACTAGTTATACACGTACAGTTCATGGGCCCTTTTCAGACCCATTCTTTTCTATCATGGGCCCAATTTTTAATACACTTTGTCAGTTTGTTGAACTCCTTGGCTCAGGTATATTATTTGGAAATTTGAGAGTATAAAATGTGATTAATGTTGTAAACAAGAATTGAGAGAATTCTTTTTATTGATAATAATGTGGGAGATACAAAAGGTATATATAGATGAATATTAGGGTACAAACCCTAATAGCTAATTGGGCATTAAGAGATTAATCATTAAGATTATGTTTATCAGACCCTTTTGATTTTAGCTGATTCATATGAATAGATCATTTTTTATACACCCAAATTATAATGTAGCCAAAAGCATCAAGTATTCATGTATCACTTTTATTTAGAAAGGAAGGAAAGAAAGAAACATCTTTAATCTATACTTTTTTTATATTAATTTAATTCAAAGACTTAACTTTTTGTCTAAAAGCAGTTAACTCAAAAATAACAATTAATAATATTTTTTAATCCTTTACAAAACATACACATTTTCTTTAGTACTCGTGAATAAGTATTCACAAACTTTATATGTAGGACCAACAATATATTTCTAGGTGAAAAACGCGTTTATGTGGTCAAAATTAGGTCACTATGTTGCGAATTTTTATATTTGAACATTGGCCTAATATTTTATACTACCATACTTACATGTGAATTTTAATACCTATCGGATACTATTTTGACAGGCTGTATATGTAGACATTTGGTTAGACTTTCGAAATGGTCAATGTAACACACTAGACTTTGTTAAACAATATTTTGTTTTTGGTGTATCATTTTGTTGACTTTTAAATGTTTAGGTTTGACATCCGGGCTTGGGTCAGCACTTGTGGCTGCTGTAATCGGGTTCCTACTCTACAAACGTCACCGTCGTCACAAGGAAGCACTAGCACGACTTGCTCGTGAGCGTGAAGAGATACTAAACTCTGGTGGTGGAAAAACCGCTAAAGTCTTCACTGGAAAACAAATCAAAAAGGCGACAAATAACTTTTCCAAAGACCGTCTCCTAGGTACAGGAGGATTTGGGGAGGTGTATAAAGGCGTTCTAGAGGATTCCACTGTCGTAGCCGTAAAATGTGCCAAAGTTGGTAACACTAAAGGCACTGATCAAGTCCTCAATGAGGTCCGAATCCTATGCCAAGTTAACCATAGGGGCTTGGTTCGACTTTTAGGCTGTTGTGTTGAGCTCGAACAACCATTGCTTGTTTATGAGTACATCTCAAATGGCACTCTTTTGGAGCACTAAAAAGTAAACACAACGGTGGTTTGACTTGGATTCATCGGCTAAACATAGCCCGTGATACAGCAGAAGGGCTAGCCTACCTCCATTTCTCGGCAGTCCCACCTATCTACCATCGTGATGTGAAATCTAGCAACATTTTACTAGATGAGAAACTAAACGCAAAGGTTGCTGATTTTGGGTTGTCACGGTTGGCTGAAGCGGATTTAAGTCACGTAACAACATGTGCTCAAGGTACATTAGGTTATTTGGATCCCGAGTATTACAGAAACTATCAGTTAACAGATAAGAGTGACGTTTATAGCTTCGGAGTTGTGTTGCTGGAGTTACTAACGTCCCAAAAAGCAATTGATTTCAATAGGCCACCAGATGACGTGAACTTGGCAATATATGTGAAACGCGTTGTTGAAGAGGAGAACTTGTTGGATGCAGTTGATCCGGACCTTAAGAAGGGTGCTAGTGAGATGGAATTGGAGACGATGAAAGCATTGGGGTTCCTCGCGGTAGGGTGCTTAGAGGAACGTCGACAAGATAGGCCTTCGATGAAAGAAGTGACCGAGGAAATTGAATATATCATTAGCATTGCAACAACTAAACCTGAAAATTAAACAAGCGTTAATATAGACTATTCATGAGTTTTATATCACAACTTATCTTTTTGTTTAGATTTTTAGAATTCATTTGTTTTTCTTGAAACAGTTGTAATATACATGTTTGTGTGTGAATTTTATTGTTAAATCTTCTTTGTGTGTTTGTTGGTCTCGAAAATTACTGTGATTTACTGGTTTACCTTGTATAATTTGGTCATAAGGGTATCGAGGGCGGCATTTAATCTAATTGGCTATACAAAACAATCGGTTTCTCTTTTGTGTTGCTTTCTTTTGGTAAAGGTTTTACTCCGTAAGCAGACTTTTGTGTTGAATTTTGTTTATAAGTTGTAAACTTGTTGTCATTTGGACCATATCGAATTTGAGAAAATCTATATATATCTCGTGCTAAACTTGTTGAAGATTCATAGACGACAACATTTACTGGGTTAAAACCCGTTACGCAAAATAAGATTAACGAAATGACTTGGAGGCAGGGCCGTCCCATTAGTTTATGAAATTTTGGAAGACTACGGATGAAATTAAATAATGGCGCTTTCGATAAGAATGTTATATATAAAGTGTCACCGTTTATAAGATATAATCTGATTAGTTATCTAAACATTCTAACATATTCTTCGTTTAAGATATTTTCTCATCTAAATCTTTTTCTTCGTGAAAAATATGCTACATATATATAATTATTAACGGAATAATTTTGAAATTTCAAAATTTTAAAGCCTCGAACGATCATTCACCGCTGCACACCTCAAAGATGACCCTGCTTGGAGGGCGTAAATGGTAAATACAAAGTCCATGCCAATAACCCAATTTTATGCCTAAATTTGCATTATCATCTTTAAAAAATGTTTTAACATATAATTTTGGATCATCCACATCTAAAATGCGTAACTTTTTCATCAAGACATGATCCAGATTTATTGATGATATTTATTAAAAAATCATCGAAAGTAGACTTCCCCGAGGAGTATATGACTATAATAATTCCTTGTGTGTCTTTCTTTCGTTTTCAAATTTTATGCAAGTTGAGTTAAAAACATTGACTTATTCAAGGATATACGTATACATTTGAGTCTAAATCAGGCTCAGATCGTTGACCGAAAAAACGTTCAAGTGATTTATCTATACTCTATACTACTTTATAATGCGTTTAGGCCTTCTAAAATTAGAAGGCTTAAAATTCAGACTTTTACTCTTATTATGGAAAGAGTTTTTAACAAAAATTAAGATAATGAAAGCTCCAATCGTGAGATAGCGTATGTCGACTTATTAACAAACTCAAAGCTCTAACTTCTAACAAACTCCAAACCTAACTCCTAACCACTAAAAATTAAGATAAAGAGCCCAATTATAAAATGGCATGTTATTTCTCAATTAAAATTCATCTTTATTTTTAAATTAAAATATCTTTTATCTACTTATTTTTTATAATCTAATTTCATCATATTTTCTAAAATTTTATCTTTCTTTAATTCAACAACCCATTTGATATATTTTTATGAGTTTTAGTTTTATATTTTTAATGGGTTTATTTTATTTTAATTCAAAATTTTACAACTTTAACATTTATTTCAATCAATATAATCTTGATTAAGTCAAAATCATATACTTTTGGGGTAGTGTTTGACGCGTAAGAGATCGAGGTATTTATATGCGAGAATAATAATGTCATGGAAAGTTACAGAACCCAAACAAACACTTACAACTAACACATATCATTCGAAGTGTTGTGAAGCGAATTCACTAAGCAGTGTAAACACATATAACTATCTTTATCGTCATGCATTTGTGCGTGCAGATCATTAAGTACTCTTTAATGTGTTATAATGTGCATAAGCTAGCCATATACTTTCATAAATATTAATTTTTAACGACGTAATTTTCCCTTTTGTAATTGTCTATGTTATACTACGTAACAACTTACTTACGACTTTTGTGTACTGACCAAAAAAGATGTAATTTAATCATTGTATTGTATCATGATGCGATGGTCAAACCATTTTTTTGCAAGCTATGTTGCAAATTTATGTCCACAACTATGTGTTGCTGATCGACACACAATATTCAGTAGTGATGTGTTAATCTCGTTTAACATTTTATGTAGATGTTAACAAGTGAGATTAACACATATAAACTGATGTACTCGTTCATGTATAGTATAAACTTGGTAAGACCAGGGTTGTTCGCGATGAGCGATGAATTAAGTTGAATAAATGAATTCGACAACTTTATGAAATAACAATTAAACACTTAAATGGGGCGTTTTAGATCTAAGAGCCATAACAGTTTTAAGAATTAAATTGAAATAACAAAACAAGTAAATAGCGAGTAATAAAATATGCATGAAGACTTAATAGGAAAGAACGTGTTAACCTAGTTATTCATCTATATGCATCAATGACAAAACTTATTATGTGCAATATTCCAATACCTTCCTTTTTCAGTGAATCTAATATAGATTAAGCCTAGTTCGGTAGCTAGAACCTAACTGATATGTCTATAGTAGCCAATTCGACGGGGTGATAATGGTTTATAAATCTATACTAATTAACACCTCAGCTAACTATTGAGATTCGTTCTTGATGCTAACTAAGCCTAGTTATCATCTAAACTCGATGATCACGATTAACTAACTTCAACCTAATAGTCTAGCAAGTGTTTATCCAGTTAGGCATATTCGTGTATCTTTAACCACGCATATGCAAGGCGTCTAAACAAAGAATACTAATGTATGGTTACCTCATATTCAATGTTCATTCTATGAATAAATCCAAGTTATGCACATAGGCGAAAGTAATAATGAACAAACTCAATAATTATCTAAAAAGAAATTCATTAAAACATATAATCAAGTCAAATAATGAAGGTTCATAACTAGGATAACACACGAGGTGTTAGCCCATAATCTCGATAAACATAACAAAGTGTAAATAAAACTATAAACATAAAGAAGGCATAGTGAATTCGATGTGCAAACCTAATGTGAAAGCGTATGGGGGTTGAATCGTGCCCTTTAAAAACTTTAGTTTCTTATATCAAACAACCGATCAAGTGTGATGCAATATGATAAGTGAATATAATAATTCTACAACAATGATAATAATAGAGAGCATGAAAGAAAACATATTCAACAGAATGCAAGAATAAATGCAAGACAATAAGTAAAGAGATCAAACCGAAAATGATTTATAGTGGTTCGACGAAGCTCCTCTTTCACTATTCCATTCCCGAGTTTCCTACGCCGAGTTCCTTCACTAATTCAACAAGCTCCATTCTCGTGGAGAAAACCTTACAATGTCACTTGCAAGTTTGCCGATATTAAGCTAGATATCGAGTACAAACAAACCCATTGTGGGGCCCAAACACAGCAAACCTATTACCCTCGTGTTTTAAGGCCTAAACACACCAAACGTATAACCCTTATGTTTTAAGGCCTAAACACAAACCTATCTAACCTCTAATTTAAAATATCATTGGTGATACAAGATGTTGTATGGTAGGGATGCATGGTGTTGTATAAGGGTGATACAAGACATGATTGTATAATAGAGATGAATGCCTAATCCAAACATCAAGAACTATAAGCTTGATATGGTTGATCTTCTCTTGATAAGAAGCTTCCAATGTATGAAGAGACAAGAGTTGTAAGCTTGTTGTGGTGGATCTTTACATGCTAGTATGCTTTGAATGAATGAAGGTGATAAAAGCTCTACGCTTGTTTTGGTGGATAATGACATGTTAATGTGCTATCAATAAATGAGATTCATAAGCATTATGATTAAGGGTTAGTGAGGGTTTTGAAGACTTGAGAATGTGTTTTATTACATTGCAAAATTCTGGTTTAAGTGTGTACTAATGGTTGTTTAAATAAGCAAGAAAAACCCAAATAAAGGTACAAATCCACGGATCCGTCCTTGTTTGGATCCATGGGTTACCGATTTTAAAAGTTTCCAGGTTGTTTTGTGTTTGGTTTAGTCGGATGTTTTCATTCTTTCCGCTAATGTTCATTTGTTTAAAAGGCTCTGAAAGTATGTTTTGACTAACCAATAATGTTTGAATTTGTAAGTATTTATGGAAGTTTGCTTCATGAAAAACAAAGTTATTTGATCTCATTACCAAAATAAAATATGTTTTCCTTATTGAGATGTTTATGTAAACTATGTGAACTTACATTTGAATCACTTCTTTAAGTGAAAATTCTTGTTAGTTGGAAATTCATTTTGTAAACCATTTAATGAGTTTTTATATAAAAATGGTGCAAGTGTTTTAGGATGCATTTTATAAAATGATGCAAAGATTTTATAAAATGATAAAAGTGTTTTAATACAATGTATATCAAATCTTCCTAGTTGGAAAAAAAATCATTTAATTTGTTTTTATAAAAATGGTACAAGTGTTTAGATGCATTTTATAAAATGATGCAAGAGATGTTACAAGATGCTGAAAAAGTTTTGATGCAATGTACATTAAATAAATACAACTTTGAACATTAGAAGAGTTTATAAATTCATGTTCATACCTTGTAGAAAAAATTACACGTTTGGTTCCTATGGTATACCCCAAATAACAACTTTAGTCCCTAAGTCATTTTTATTACACCACATATACCTATTTTTGAAACCTTGCACGCATTTAGTCCCTATTTTGGATGGACGTTAGTTAAGTCCGTTAAATATTTTGCGCTGTTAGTCCTTCGTTAATAATTTTGCACCGTTAGTCCTTATTTTTAAAATATAGTTTTCCCGTTAGTCCATCCGTTAATAATAGTTATCGCCTGTTTTTACGTTTTTGTCCGTTTTATCCGTTTCGTTCGTTTTATTCGTTTCCCCATTTTTTCGTTTGTCGTCCGTTTTTACGTTTTATCCTTTTCGTCTGCTTTTATATGTTTTCGTCCTTTTTTTTACGTTTTATCCATTTTGTCGCTTTTTATCCGTTTTATTTGTTTTTACGTTTTATCCGTTTCGTCCATTTTTAACGTTTCGCCCATTTTGCCGGTTTTATCCGTTTCGTTCGTTGTTTATTCGTTTTGAGTTTTGTCCGTTTCTTTTCCGCCGCCCGTTGTTTACGTTTTGTATGTTTTTTTCCTTTGCGTTTGTTTTTATCCGTTTTATTGTTTTTACGCTTTTATCTGTTTTATCCGTTTTCGTTCGTTTTTCACAAAAATTAAAAAAATTGGAATTTTTCACAAATTCGAAAAAAATTCAAAAATTTTGAAAAATAAATTGGGAAAAAATATTTTCGAAAAAAATAAAAATTTTGAATAAAAATTTTTAAAAACTGAATAAAAAATATTGAAAAAAAGCGGACATATTTTTTAAAGATTTAAAAAAAAATTTATTGAAAAATTACGTTTGGTCCCTATGGTATCACACGAATAACAACTTTAGTCCCTAAGTCGTTTTTATTACACCACGATACCTATTTTTGAAACCTGCACGCATTTAGTCCCTATTTTGGATGGGCGTTAGTTAAGTCCGTTAAGTATTTTTTGTTGTTAGTCCTTTGTTAAAAAATTTGCAGTTAGTCCATATTTTTTAAAATATAGTTTTAGGTTAGTCACTCCGTTAATAATAGTTATCGCCTGTTTTTACATTTTGTCGTTTTATCCGTTTTGCTTCGTTTTATCCGTTTCCCTTTTTTTTCGTTTTCGTCCATTTTGTCGGTTTTATCCGTTTTATCGGTTTTTATCCATTTTCGACCCTTTTTTTACGTTTTTATTCGTTTTCGTCCGTTTTTTTACGTCATTTCCTCCCCAATTCGTCATGTCATTTCCTCCCCAATTCGTCATCTAATTCTGATTACTTGATTTTGCATTATTACTTGCTATTTTTCGTGTTTTTTCGTCAGTTCTCTGTTTTCTACCTATAATACAAATAAATAACAATTATATACCAAATCATACAAAAATGCAATGATTATGAGCAATAAACGTGAGATAATAATATACAAAATATGTATTTATTTGATGATATCAATTAGAAACGCAAAACAAATGCATAGAGGCAAAAGCCTCTTTAGAAACTTGACATGGGCTCTAAACATGTCGGGAAAACAGTTTTAATTGATCCGTCAAAGGCTAGCTCAATTAATCATGTCGACCACGTTCATTAGCCATAATCTTATGCAACCAAGTCTATACGAATTAAGTCGGGTCAGGTCTAGGCATGAGCTTCTTTAGGGATTTAAACCCACAAGTACTAATATAGTCATTAGTGACATAACAAATTAACTGATCAATGGTTGGGTGAAATGCATCATTTTACATATCAACTCAAAGATAAAACAAACTTTAGTTCATCAGCTGGGGTTTAAAGTCCAGTGTAGTTTACGTGTTGACATCATGCAATCTATTTAAGTCATAAGTGTAACCTCGAAGGGTAGTGTGATCCCTTATACGGAGTAATACTTTGTTCTGAAAAATAAAACTAAAAACTATACAACAAGCGTTACAAATTGTGTTCCAGTGTATTCTAAGCCTTTTTGGTCTAGTTTCTACTAAAATTTTGCTCTTAGAACTTTAAACTTAAAAACGATCATATTTCAAATAAATGAATATGAACAAATATTATTCTTTTAAACCATCCGTTTACTTTGTCCTTTTTTCTTTCAGAACAAACATTTATACTTTGTCAATGCATACAAATCAAGCTTCTTAGAAGGTTGGGATATGGGATTGATATATAATCATCAATTATAATTTGTTGAGAAAGTCCTTTCATTCATATTTTCCAAACCTAATAAATATTTTAATCGTCAAGTTGATTCCTTTAAAACCTTATAAGTTTACAACCGGCAAAGATTACTTTATTAAACTCATAATAAAATATAATAATATGTAATCAAACCCCAATTAGACACTTCTTTATTACCTTTCTTTAGCATTAGTAGAATATCATCTAATGTTTATTTATTAATCCTCTATATAAGAAATTCTTATGTATCATTTCCAGATAAACTTTAATAACATAAATTCTTCGAATTACATTTTTTAAAAATATGAAGCCTATAAATAATGGATTAGAATCTTTATACCAATAATGTATGTGCATTGTTTTTTACTTTCTATATTCTCTTAAGCGTTTGACTATACAAACTTATTATAAATTTATAAGTTTTCAAGATATTGTTAATCATACATATTATCATGCTTTTAGATAATAATATTATGAAATATGAGTAGACGTACTCTTTATAAAAGATAGAAGGTTTGCGCGTTTTTCTTTGGTGATCTCACTAGACCTATATCTTCCCCCCAAAAAAAGCCACTGCTTTTCTATACACAATAATACGCATACTTTAAGAAAATAAAAATATAAAAACGCATCTATAAAAGTAGTATTTTTTTTTCTATTTCTTTTAAAAAACTAACCTTAAAATTCATCTGGTTGAGAGAAATTAAATTTAGAGGCTAAGTGGTACTTATTCTAAAATTATAATCAATTTAATTATGCATACCGTAATTTTTAAACATAGTCTTAAGGGACATGTTTGACATTTTCCTTATTGTTTTGACTGTAACTTGGAAGCAGATGCTGATTATCTCTATCGTTATATAAGGCGCAGGACGTCAACGGTAAAAGAGCTTGGTAAAGGCATCCATTCAGCTAGAACGAGGGGACGGAACTCCCACCCCCAGCCTTTCCTTTGCCGCAAGAAACTATACTTGCCTCTCGGCACACTCTTCCCCAAAAAAAACATTCAGATGTGCTGCAAACTTTTTAACGCAAAGCAAATTAAGTAACAAAAAAGCTAACATAATATCTAGAAAGCAGGCCTTTGCACAATAACACTCTCGGCTCTTAAAGTCTTAAGCATATCATATGTTTTATATAAAGAAATCACACATATCAACCAAAGCAAACTTAATCTGTTTGTATTGATATATACAGTATGCATTGTCCAATGTCCAGAATGTATATATGTTTCTGAATCAACCATGCATGCTTTGATGCCGCTTGTCTATCACGTTTCCTAAGATTCGTTTTAGTTGGATTATTTTATCAAGTCGTGTAATAACATGCATTAGTAACACATTGTTAAAAGTTTTATAGTATTTGGCTAATAATTGAATAATTTTAAACTAATTACATTATTTTTAAACAATTATATCCTAAGTACATAATTTAACAAAAAACAAATAGGAGTAATTAACTAATCATAACGATTTTATAGCTGATCGGAAGCTTAAGGATAACATGGTTATTACTTAAGGTAAGGGTGATTTGCTTCATACGGTTAGGGTGAAATACGAATGGGAACCACCTAAGCGTGGAGTGTGAAATTCGGATGGGAAAGTGAGGGTGATTTGCTTCATACGGTTAGGGTGAAATGTAGGTGTGAGTGTATGGTTTTGGCCATGAAGAGATGACATATCCAAGTAGATGTGGCAAAGCAGGCGGGTAGGTGGTCACGGCTAAAGCAGGCACAGGCTAGAATGGGCACTGTTAGAGCAGGCATGGCCAAACAGCGCGTGTTATACAAAATCTTAATAAAAGACCTAAACGATAAAATAAATTCCTAAACGTAATATCTTATTTATATTAAAAAACTTAAATATATAATATAATTTATTTATTTTTAAACGATCGTAATGTTACTATAATTGGGGAAAAAAAATATGGTCGTTAGTGCTCATCTAAGTTTTCAATGGGCTATATGTACCCATTTCAAAAAAAGGAGGGGGCTAAATGTGCCTAAATCTTTTAAAAATTGCCCATTTAACCAATCTTTTGCTTTTGGGCACATTTTGCCACCTCTAATCCGAAGCGTGTTGTTGATGAACCAAAGAAGCAAAATGGCAAGAATAATGATGGTTTTTAACATGCTCTTAAAAGAGCAATGTGTGGCATTAATATGGGTCCTAAATTTGGTTGAAGTCAACTAAACTGTTTCTAAGAAGAATGGTGCTAGTAGAAGTGGTACGAAGAAGAATCACGAAACAACTAGACAAGAGGCAAGTAATTTGAACCCGTTAAATGCTCTCGAGTCGGTTGAAAATGATGATGTGTTAGGTGCAAATGGGGTTGGTTGCAAGGCCGGAACTATTGTATGTCGATGAGGACAAAATGCTAATCGGAACTGTTCGAGATCTTAACGAGCATGCCTAATGATGCTACACCGTGAGCAGTTACAATTGGCAATGAGCGACCAACTCCTACCTTGTCTAATGAGGTTGGTTCTAATATAGGAAATAACAAGGTAAGTGATGTGGTTGATGAGGATAGTGATAGTGGAGTGGAGGAGGTTTACGACGAAACAACGGAGTTTCATGGCGTCAAGGCGGAGGTGGGCGAGAGCCTATACAAGCATTGAAAAGATGATTATGAATATAATCTCATATGATGATGAGTCACGAAAATTTAAGCGAAGAGCAATTAGTATCATATGGCGTTTTTGATATAAAGAACGTGGTCGTCTTTATCGTTAGTAGTTTTTATAAAGTAGTTTTTTATAACTTTGGTTTGTCATTCTTATGGTAGGTTTGATTTTAAGCATAATTGGTGCGTCTGTTTATCGTTTATGTAAAGAGGCTGAGATGTGAGATCACCCACATCATATATACTTAAATGTTTTTTTAATAATAAAATTTAGTAATTTACCGAGTGCCATTTAACAAAAATAATAATAATATAGCTTTATCTTCCGTGAGTCATATATGAAAACGTCAAACGTTCAAGGATATGCAAACATTTTAAACAGGCCGAAGTTTTTATAAAATCTTCCCACTTGTTTCTTGTAACCACTCCTTAATTTAGTCATATTTTCATTTTCACCTATCACAAGTGACAAAAAGACTTTATATGTGGTTACGACTTGGCCTAAGATAACTTCCCTACATCAAATAGTATGTACGGAGTACTATTCTCATGACCAAACATAAGTCAAAACATTTACATAAGAATTGAACGTATTTTGTTTCTTAGAACATAAATTTTTGTCTCTACATGTATACGAAGAGATGTATCTATTTACGCTGTTTTCTAAAAATAAAACTCGGCGAAGAGTTGTTGTGTGTATAGATGTCACTAGCGAAGTTCCAACCACTTTCTTTTAACACTTCAAAAAACACAATCTCACTTCCCATTTAAATACAACACTCTTGTTTCATTCCTTTTCATTAATTACACCAAACTATTGTCCAATATGAACATATCTTCCCCTCACCTTATATTTGTTTTTCTTGTTCTTCTAGGTTTCTTCACAACTCTTTCTCATCAAGCAACATCTCCCCCAAACCCTAGGCTCCAAAATGCATATTATGCTCTCCAAGCATGGAAACATTCGATAACCTCGGACCCTCGAGGATTCACTTCCAATTGGTATGGCTATAATGTGTGTAACTACACCGGGGTGTTTTGTGCACCTTCTTTAGACGATGCAAATGTCACCACAGTCGCCGGTATAGACCTAAACCATGCAAACATCTTTGGGTCTCTACCTGAAGACCTAGGGTTACTCACTGACCTCGCATTGTTCCACATTAACTCTAACAACTTTTGTGGAACAGTGCCAAAGTCTTTTGCGAAACTACGCCTTCTTTATGAGCTTGATATAAGTAACAACCGCTTTTCGGGTAGTTTCCCTTCTGTGGTTCTTTCACTACCTTCTCTCAAATTTCTAGATATTCGGTTTAACCAATTTCAAGGCGAAATTCCTTCTCAACTATATGACCTTAAACTCGATGCCATTTTCGTGAATAACAACCAATTCAATACTAGTTTTCCGAAAAACCTAGGGAATTCTCCTGTTTCGGTGTTGGTTTTTGCTAACAACAATATCAAAGGTTGCTTGCCTTCGAGTATAAAGAAGATGAGCGAGACTCTAGAAGAGATTATTCTAATGAATGTGGGATTAAGTGGTTGTTTAACGCCCGATATAGGTTCTTTGAAGAAGTTGACAGTTTTCGACGTGAGTTCTAATTCACTAGAAGGGATGTTACCCGAAAGTATAGGACAAATGAAGAGCTTGGAACAATTAAATGTTGCTCACAACAAGTTTTCGGGTGATATTCCATCTAGTATATGCTCGTTGCCACGGTTGGAGAATTTCACCTACTCGGATAATTACTTCTCGGGTGAGCCCAAGATTTGTCTCAATATCGCGGACAAAGATGACAGAAAAAATTGTATTCGTGATAGGCCGGCACAACGATCAGTGGCCGAGTGTAAAGCCTTTTATTCTCGTCCCATTAATTGTCGTGGTTGTGCAGCTCCTCCTCCTCCACCGCCACCACCACCTCCTCCTCCACCACCACCACCGCCACCGCCACCGCCACCTCCACCTCCTAAGCATCATTGGCTGCCACCGTATGGCCACAAACCATATAGCCCACCAGCTAAATACTGAAAACATAGATTTAGAAAAAAAAAAAAAAGATGAATTGAATAAGGCAAGTGGAAATAGTTTCGTGTGAGATAATTTGATGTTGATATGTTTACTTCTCATAATTGTTGTAGATTTTTTTAATTAAAGCTTGGTTACATTTTTTTAAATATATTTCGGCTGGTGAGTATTGTCAACTTAAGCTTTGATATGTTCAGCAGCGTCTATCTTAGCTTCTTTAATTTGATATCATAGTTGGTAGAACAAAAAAGACCAGTTCGTCAAGTAACAAGTTGGAATGGATTCAAAATTGAGCATCTATTAATATACGTTGAGCCGTACTTATCTCGCAAACTATTTCATTTACTAGTTAATCGAAAATTGTTAACATATAGTTTGTTATTATACTACTAAGTACTAAGTATGCATGTTAATTACTATCGATGCTTTGCTAAAGTAGCTATTATTCTTTTCTGTGTAATCTAGCCCGTTCAATGGTACGTAGGAGTAAATGATTATAGTATATATGGAAGTATTAGAAATTAATAACTTTATTAAGCTATTATACTTTGTCGAGAATGGCGATTCTGCGTGGCGAAATAACAAAATAACTCTTTTAGACGTTAATGTTGACGTTTACGCTTTCTTTAAATATTATGATCGTTTTATCCTTCAAAAATATTTCAAAAAAAAAAAAAAAAAAAAATCGAAAAAAAATCAATTTTTTTAATCTAAATAATAAAAATAACAAATCGCATTGCATGTCCCAAAAATTCTAAAAACCTATTTCAGAAAGAAAACAAATTTCAAAAAAAAGAATTTCGAAAAAAAATTCAAAATTTTTTTATACGTTTTACTCCGTTTTTATACGTTTTCACTTGTTTTTTATTCACTTTTGATTTTTTTTTGTCACAAGTGAATTTTTTTATCGAATTTTTTTTTATTACAAAATATTACAAAAAAAATCAATTTGTTTTCGCGTGTCACAAAAAAAATCTAAAAAAACACATTTCAGAAAAATAAATTGAAAAAAAAGTGTTTCGAAAAAAAATCAGAAAAATAAAAATTTTGGAACAAAAATTTTAAAAAAATCAAAAAGAATTCGAGAAAATATATTTTGGAAAAAAATTCGAAAAAAAGTATTTGAAAAAATTCGAAAGGGTAAAATGGTTATTATATAGTCATATCTTAAAGAAAGAAAAAATGTCAGCATTAATGCTAAAAGAGTTATTTTTTAGTTCACACAGAAGCGTAAATTCTTAACAAGATATAGTCTTTAAAAGGTTATTAGCCCAAAGTTATATGGAGATGATTGTTAAATTCAACTACTATGATGAAAACTGATCACAAGGGCCAACAGCCACCAGCTTAATATAAGATTGTGTGAATGAGTCAGATAGATAAAACTAGCTGCAAAGTTACGAGTTTCTAGCTTTGCATTTAATCAAACTAAATTTGAAGAAAGAAAAGATAAAGCAATAGAATGCAACTCGAATCGTATGTGATATGTCTAATAATTACGAACGCATGCCTCCTAGTATTGTAATATAAACTTTTCGTAATGATCTACCCATTGATTTCACTAACTGGATTACTTAAACAGTTATATTGGCATTTGAAAACTTAAAACATATATATCTAGCATTTGTTTATTATACTATAATCTAATAAATCGTCAATGATACTGCTCACTCGTGTCTAAGGCTTTGACATTGTCATTGCTACGTTGATATATGGTTTTGACTCCATCTGTTTGTCTCAAGTTATTTAGTTTTCTAGGTCGTGATCGTGTTATATATAGCAACATGAAGTGTGTATGTATATAATGTCACATCTTGATTCTTATAGTTACTATAATTTGTGTAGTATAATCTTCTCATATTTTCTCGAAATTTATGGAATTTTGTTCTAAAAATGATGAGACATCTCTGATTATCCAAAGAACTTGACACTCTTATATCTCAGGTCGATCAAAATAATCTTCAAGCTACTAGTAAATGTTTCTTTGATGCAGCTATAAAACTACACTCTCAGTCATATGTTTGCTTTGATGTTTGATCGCAAGTCTTCCAGAAAAGATACATTGGCTATGTTTGGCACATGAGATTATGGAGAGATTATCTTATTTTTCAAAAATAAAATTCTTAAAAATAATCTTTGTTTAGCAGACATAACATATAAAGATTATAAAAAAATAATCTTCCACGATCTACGAAAATAAAATGTTAGTTGATGTATTTTATAAAATAATTCTTTTTACAATCTTTTTCAAGATCAAGACCAAAGACCAAAGATCAAGATCGCCAACACCAAAGACAATCTATTTTTGTCAAACATATATAGTCTTGTCTTCCATTTAGTTAATAGAATTCTCTGTTCTGTCTTGCTTGAGGCCTTTAATAAACTTTTGCCTTACAAGAAAAAGGATTGAGAGATCTGTCTTTTAACCGGACTATATAGCAAGTGTTTCGGCCCAAATTTTCGGATTATGAACTAGTACTTACACCTTACTTAATAATTCGGCCCATTTTCCAGTATAAGGCCCATCTTTAGAGAACAGAGTCCGTAGCTCCGTATCTTTTATGAATGCCCGTGAGTTTTGTTGATACTAAATCAGTAAATCATAAGTAGATAACTGTCATTTTATAACAGGGAAGATTTAACTTAGATACATTTTTTAAACTAATTATCTCGCTAAAATTTAATTTACGTATGGAAAACAAGACCTATGATATAACCCTTGAGTGCTCTGCCGGCGGCATGAATGCATTTTGCATGAGCCGATGAGGAATAACTTGATCACAAGTCCGTTAATGTAGTTTTAAATTTTGCATAACTCGATTAAACTTGTCAACTGGTCATACTCTAGGTGCGTTGGATTCAAATAAAGTTCAATAGTTGCACGAGTGATGAAGTTATCTCGATATACTTCCAAACTAATAATGTATTCTAACGAATCAAGTTACACGATTCAGACGACAAGCTGTTTTATGTGTTTTGATAGCATCCATGTCACATTGAGTGAAAATCGACCTTCCTTTATGTTGTGAACACGACTTTTCAGCCATGTTACTCCCCTTTGACTATGTATACTTGAGTTTCAATTTTGACTATATTCCATGTATTTGTGTCAAAGAAGTGTCAAACTACCTGATTTTGTTAACTTAGATCCGACTAGTCGTCAAAATAAAGTAAAGTCAACGCATCATGTTAGGCTAGCTCCTCTTATGATACACGTACTCCCAGTTGACATGTTATGTTTTCTTTATTTGAATTCAATGTCTTAAAATCTGGCCAAATTCAACTTCAATCGTGTAAACGAGTCCAATATGGAAGAAGTAACTAGACGTGTAAACTAGCGCAAATACTCGTGAGCTACTTGAGATCGGCTCGGTAAAAGATTAAAACAAGTCGTGCTTTAACGAGCTAGAGCTCGAGCTTCAGATATTGTCACCCCTTAGGCAAGATAAGTGGATAATGGCACCCTTTGACAAGACAATTCATGACAGATTATTTCGGAGTATTGTATAGTCAATATTTAATACTCTTTCCGTCATAAAATTCTACAGTAGTTCCCATTTTTATTTTGAGATATCGCAAAATAACAGTCTTTTTATTGTGCCACTCAATCAAAAGAGAGTTTAGTAGGTGAGGACGATATTCGATCGGTTGAAAAGTGTAGTGATTATATTTTCTCTAAATTATGTGTTTTTTTGTATAGAAACAATAAATTTGAGATGAATAGATGTATTTTTTAGGATATTGTCTAGTCAAAATTATTGTTATACCATTTTATTTGAAATTAGTGTTATACCATTTTGTTTGTTTTGTATGTTGAATAAAGTGTCTGAATTAATAAAATTATTGTTATACCCTTTTATTTGAAATAAGTGATGATTAGTGGTTAAAAAGTGGAAGGGTAAATATGTAAAAGTAGGATAAAAGTGATGACTTAATACAGAGTCCCTCATTCTCATGGCTTTTTCTAGAAGGTCATCTATTTAAATTAAGCACCAAACAAACACTCAATTAGTGACTTAATTAAAATACCTATTTTACAATTAAGACTCTTTAAGTCATTATCAAACACCACCAAATCACTTTTAACGTGTCAAACATACAACACATGTGCACACGAAATGACCCACTATTATAATAACGGTATTTTTAGATTTATGGCTATCAAGTTATATTTCTCATAAATATCGGTAATTTATATGAGTTATTTTTAATGATTGCTGGTATGTTTATTTCACCAGATTGTGTTAATATTTTCTAGAGAACACTAGCTATTTCATGGTCAGATGCTACGCAGGAAGTTGTGATAAGGAGGTGCAAAACTTCAAGGAAATTTATTAGCAGCAATCGAAGATTTCCAAAAGAAGTCTTTTAACAAAGTAAGAGGGATATCAAATCCAGAAACAATATCAATTCGTCAGCCTATTGTTCATATAAATACTCGTAAACACCCGCGCGTAAGAGACAAACAAAGAAAAACAAGCCAGTTTATTCTACCAGCCGTAGATCCCATCGACATAATTATTCAGAATGTACAAAAGTCCCAAACTTAAACCAAGAGCATGTGATAAACCTTTTAATCGATAATATTCCAAATATTTTCCATCACTTACATCACAAGTTTAAATAATGTCATAGGTGATGAAAATTGTGGATTTCAGTCAGTTGTCGTCGGTCTTGGTCTCGAGGAAAATATGTAGCCCGTAATTTGACAATAGTTATTGCACGAGTTAGGGTATCACGACCAAAATTACACAGATATATGGGGCAGTGATGGCTATGACTACATTCAGAAAACCGTCAATTTTTCGAGAACTGGTTTCGCCCCAAAGGAAAATGGATGTCTATGATAGATACAAGGTTAGTTATCGCTTCATTGCATAAAAAACCAGTTGTATTCATATAGTCGAAATGTTGTAATTGGTGCTACGTGTTTTCACCTTTGGTCTGGTCCACATGAGTCAGAATGAAATGGCCCCATAGCTGTTGCAGGTGTGAGGGGCAATCATTTCATCAATCTAACGCTATGAGAAAGTTGTTGAGTATCGTCAAATCACCCATAATGGAGGAGGTATAGATGTGATATCGCATCTGCATGAGAAAACCTATAATCTAGTCGACAACTCACGTTTAAAGAATAGATTCATGCTTGAAGACAAATGTAAATATTTTAGTGATTGTAATCTTGACTAGAATGTAGAATATACGACCTTGTGACATACTCGACACGCACACACAAATGTTATCTTGACTAGAGAAGTAATGAACCACACACGACACGTCATCTTGCTCCCAAATCCTTGGTAACCCAGATCTCAACCTTGCATCCGCAAGATATTACCATACCATCTACAGAGAAATAGGTAGATGTATGAACATACATGGTGCATATTACTAGTAATACCATTTTTGTCGTCACTACTTTGCCTACAACCGTTGCTGAGCACACACGCATCGACTAAGCATCCATTACTTCTTTCAATCCAGCATTCCACTTGAAAATCACCTCATAAACAATAGTATCATTGAAATCATTGACTCATGCGCATATATCTTATCCACTGCAACAACTACGAAAACAACCTCATACTTGAATGGTTCTCGTGCTGAGTATTGCTCTTTATCACGTGTTGAATGATAGTATATCAACCACTGAATTTGTACTTTCTATGAACCAGCACTCTGATCCACATTCCCCTGAGGTGTACAATCCCAACAAATAGTCTATTCTCTTTTTGGTTCATCATTTTATGCGCAGCGATGTGAATTTGACGTTGCAGCCTCGTTAAACGTTGGATATTTGTAAAGATCGAAGAGTAGATCGAAGAAACATATATCTAGGATTTCACGGAGGATCTTCATTAGAAGATCGTAGAGAGATCACGCGGTATAAGTTCTTTGGTCCGAATCTTTAGGTTCTAAAGGTATACTTAATCAAGGGTTTGAAGGCTTGATTGTCGAGTTTTGCAAGAGTCTTGGATTTTATCAAGGTTGCTATTGCAAAGGTTTAGTTCGACAAGGTTAAAGCTTCAAAAGGGTTTGCATAAGGTTAAAAATTTAAGCTTCAAGTTGTTTTTTTTTGAGGTTCTAGATGTAATCAAGTTTGAAGGATAGAAAGGCTTCAAGGTTAAGTTGGTTATCTGGGATCTTGAATCTTTGAAGTTTGAAGGTATCCGTAGTTTCTTGAAATTCAAGTCTTGGTGATTCTTGAAAGACAAATAAGGTCTAGCTTTATCTTGAGATTTAAGAAAAGTGATTACTTGGAGTACAAGGTATATCAAGGTTGTAGATTTGAGGTGGAAAAATCGAAGCTTAGGGTTGTCTAAAGGTTGGTAGATCACACTTTACAAAAAAGCGGGTTTGACACATGAATTGTGAGGCTTGTTGAAAAAGTTGAGTCTTTAGGGTTTCTAAATAGTTAAATCAACTTGACAAAGTTAAAGCAAGGTTAAAGAAGAATGACCAGTATGAGTAATAGGTTTAACATCGAAAAGCTCAATGGGAATGTTGTACAAAATCATGGAGGTTCAAAACATGTTGGGTTTAAGCAATTTGGTACTGGTGTTTAAACAAGAGTCCATGGAGTATATGTTCAAAAGCGTGTTTGATTTGAGGTGGAACTACAGGGAGCTCAGGAAAATCGTGAAGTTGAGGTAACTTAGGATAGTAAAGATGATGTTGTAGTGGCTTAAAGAAAGTTGGAGGTTAAACAACTTGAAGGAAAGACAAACATAAAATGCTTGATAAATGATCAGGTATACCTTAGAGCAAAGGTGAGGGTAGACATTATGCAAACCAGAGTACCCAGTCAAGAGGGTGCACGGGGTAATGTTGTTGGAAGGAAGAAATAAGGTCTAAGGAAGCTAAACTCGGGAAATTACTAACGTACAAGGCCTGGTTAACTAGGTGGTCCCATGTTCGAGGTTCCGATATTTGATGAAGATATTGAGTATCGTTAGTGCCTAAGTATTTTAATAACGGGTTTAATTGTGTTTAGTTTAGATGGAGTTTAGGATTGTACTTAGGTTAGGTTGCTTGGCTTAGAAGTCAAGCGTGTAACCGTCATATGAAATTCAAATTCGATAGGGATTTTACCTCATCATCTTTATAAATAAATGAGGGGGAGATATTAGTTTGTACATTCTTCTTTGCTCATTCGTTAATTAATATAATGTAACGTTTGCAGTCACGTATATATATTCTTTGAGTCCATATTCCGTGCTGGGTCGTTGGATCTCCAGCAACACACGACAACAAAATCACTGCATTAAATTGAAATTAGTTACTCTTTCCGTTTCAAAATTATTGTCAGAAGATAAGAATCATAAAATTTAGACTAAAATACACCGTTGGTCCCTAAACTTGGCACGGTACATCGCGATGAGACGAAACTCGCCCTTTTCATCGTCGGGGGTCCCTATTTCAAGGTTTTCACTCGCTACAAGTCCTTTGACCAAGTCAACATCTGATTTTTGTTTTGTAGTCGAGGGTATTTTAGTCCATACACATTTATACTTTTATAACACATTTATATTTTACCCTTCATCTTTCATGCTCTTCATCATCTACCCAAATCATTCATCTCCCCAACATCATCATCTCCCCAACAATCATCACGGAAAAATCATTGATGAACATCTACACACCTTACCGTAACATAAAGAAGTTACGATCTATATCTTACATACATAGCTTTTCTATGAGACAACTTCACTTGCAAACAAAGAATTGCACTTTACTAAATTTGAACCATATAGTTTATACTTTACTAACTTCACTTGCAAACAAAGATGTATATGTTTTCACGATGCATAATTCACAATTGATGTATATGCATAATTCATAATTCCTGTGACTCTTTAGGTGAGTGGCAGGAATGGCCAATGAGTTTCACGCTTAGCTAGTGCAAACAAAGAAGTTTTGAAGATGAAAACATAACCTAGTATAACCAATAATTTGTTTCAATAAGCAAGTACTTTTAGAAAACAAATCCATAAAGTAAGGCTTCATCCGCCAGCATGAAAAATGATTAAAGCAGTCACCATGATCGGTTTAGCATATCCTCGCGCCAACCATTTGAAGTTAAAAAACAATTGGTTTATGCAGCCTTAAACCAACAAAACGCAAGTAATAAATGTTAAAACAAGGTCAAATTATGTCAAAAATAGCTAGGGTCTGTTTGGTTATATCATCAAACCAATCAAATATACGAGTGAAAGAAACTCAAAACAAGGTCAAAACTCTAGCTTTCACCTAATTACACAAACCACTCAAAACAAGGTCAAAACTCTAGGATATGTGATAAGAGCACATAGGTGAAAAAAAAAAAGAGTGATTTAAATATCATAGGACGCAACTTCAATATCTTAAAATGCTTATTCCGAGGTCCTTTTGTTCAACAATGCTAAAAGCGATGTATTACTTATATGATAAGAATCACCTAATTACCTAGGTTAATTACAAGTTGCAAACAATATCAAGCTAATCACATATAAAAATGCTGAAATTGCTAGAAAAACACGCCACGCGTGGCATCAAACTCACATGCCACTTAACCTTCAAAATGATGATAATGACATTAAAGTACTTAGAGTCTCGACATGTAAAAACTATTGAGTAAATACTTAATGGCGGAAGTATGTTATTCATATTAAAGCACCTTCAAATAAAAGTCCAAAGAGGATTCCGATTGGCGTGTTTAAATTAGAATAAAGCTTAATTAGCGACCAAAGACAAGTGATCAACTTTGTATAATATGCAAAGCAATGAGAATACAATGCATTGCTCAAATTATAAGACTCGCTAGCTTCCTTATAACATTCGAAGATGATGTTACACGCCTCAAAATCATGTAAGCACGCTTAATAACATACTCTATAATATTCTTCAAATCTAAATTACATTCTACAAACTTATGTGCGACTAATTAATCGAGATCGAAATTAATTAGAAGAATCAACTCCCGACATAAATCATGTGACTCGAATGCCAACAAGCTACTAAAAAGCATATGTAATTACTCTAATTTAGATAGCATGTTGCAAAACACAAATTAGTCGTCGTCTCTAAACAATTCTGATCTCTATTATTAGCACAAACATGAATAATCATGTGAGAGTTTTGAGTGGTTTGTGTAATTAGGTGAAAGCTAGAGGAATAATGAGCAAAACCGAACGAGAGCGAGGCCAGGAATAATGTGCGATGTTCATCATGATTTTTCGGGATGATTGTTGGGAGATGATGATGTTGGGAGATGAATGATTTGGGTAGATGATGAAGAGCATGAAAGATGAAGGGTAAAATATAAATGTGTTATAAAAGTATAAATGTGTATGGACTAAAATACCCTCACTACAAAACAAAAATCGGATGTTGACTTGGTCGAAGGACATGTGATGAGCTGAAATCGAACAGGGACCCCGACGATGAAAAGGCGAGTTCGTCCCATCGCGATCTGCAAATCTTAGAGTTTAGGGACCAACGGTGTATTTAGTCTAAAATTTAATAAAAGTGGACTATTATAATAATCCCCCACTCAAATATAATATTCCCTCACTATATTATCTTTTTCTTACTAAAAATAAAATGTGAATAACTAATTTAAGACATCCATAAAAAATGTGAACGATAAATATGAGACGGACAAAGAATCTAACAAAGTGATAACTAATAGAAGTAAAAAAGTTGACTTAAAAGTACATTGATGATATGTCATTTTTTTCTTTTTTGTCAGTAAAAACTAAAATTCTATCATATTTAATTGTCCATTACCTAATATAGTTGCTAATAAAATATGAACATAAAACATAGTTTGTGTTGTTTAAATATTTTTATGTATATAAAAAGCGTATTTAATAAACTTATGTATTTCATAATTATATACTTTTAGTCAATTTAAATATGGTATTTAATGTTAAATATAAAATGTTTGAAAATTATTAAATGATAATTTTTTATATATGAAATGTTTAAACAACATCTAATAGGTTGTTGTTAGCAAATCCTTTAAACGTATGCTAAACAACTTTGTAATTTCTAAAATATATGCATTTTTAAATGGATGGTTTTAGTTATTTCTTTTTTGTGTTTGACAGCCATAGTATAAGCACTTGGTCTGCTTAAAGAACACATAGATGACAAATTTTGGATCTCATTACTCAAATATTCTGATCAAATTATCAAATAAATATTCATATACCCATATGCTTAATTACCCAACAAAAATAGAGACACCAAGGGAGAACATGTTACCATAAGTATCGGATCTAAAATTAGCATTCTAATTAGCTCTTCTTAGGTGTCAAGGTAATCACGATGAATTGTTCGCGACTTCGAGAAAATACTAGAAGAATGAGACCCATCAACGTCTATATAATGGATTGCGTATGGGCAATAGACTATCCTCATAAACAAGTTAAATCTTAGATAAATTGAACAACTTATTAACTAGAAATATAAAATAATAATATTGGTGATGACTAACATTGGCAAGCTAGAAATATAAAACACAAAACATCTCTTTAGTGATATACGTATGGAAAACATATAAAACATAAATTCCAAAATACACACCTACCTAATAATGTAAATATCAACTTTAATACTACAAGAAATGAAATACTAATGATAAGTAAATGAAAGAAGTAATGGCAAGTTGTCAAGTGTGGTGGCTTTCGTTATGCTGACACTGTCAGCTTCCATGTGTTACAGGTTACAACCGACACAACTTTTGTCTCTCTTTAGTAACGTACACTTTGGCAACTAATATTACTTCACGAGTAAAAGATAAATCTTTATTTTTCTATTTTGAGATATCGCTAAATAAATCTCTACATGAAATTTTAACCAATAAAAATAGTTTAGTAAATAAAAATGATATTTGATTGATGCAAATTTTTTTAAAACTTTGTGCATTACAAAGTGAACAACTTTTAGACGAAATGAGTAGTATGAATTTATTGGGAAGAAATCCGGTAAGAAAAGAAAATATAATAAGAAAAATGAGAAATACTTTTAGGCTTTTAGCTACACATTTTAAATGAAGAAGGAAAAATTCATGACAACTAATATTACTTCACGAGTAAAAAAAATGTTTATTTTTCTATTTTGAAATATCGCTAATAAATCTCTACATTAAATTTTAACCAATAAAAAATAGTTTAGTAAATAAAAATGATATTTGATTGATGCAAAAATTTTTAAAACTTTGTGCATTACAAAGTGAACAACTTTTAGACGAAATGAGTAGTATGAATTTATTGGGAAGAAATCTGGTGAGAAAAGAAAATATAATAAGAAAAATGAGAAATACTTTTAGGCTTTTAGCTACACATTTTAAATGAAGAAGGAAAAATTCATGAGAGTTGCATCTTATATGTAAAAGGCGAAATGAGTACTAAAATGTGCGATCGTGGTTACTTTATTTTCATTTTAATTTTATTTCTCATTTGATCCTTACTTTAAATTTATATTGTAAAATTACTATAAGGATAACTTATATGTAAAAGACTCAAAGAACATGATCCAGTGAGAAAATAATTAAAATGATAAGGGTAAAAAATAATTATAGCTACATATTTTAAATTAAAAGATAAAATTAAAAAAAAAATGTATCCAATGTAGATACATATGAAATTTGTGGTTTTTTAATTATTTTTTATTTAAGTAAAGATATATGACAATATGCTAAATTAAACGCAATCATATGTTAAGATCCATAAAATATTTTAGATAAAACTATACAGTTACTCGCACATATCGGCAATAATGTATAACAATATTAATTTGTGTGTGCAACTTTTTTAATGTATATATAATTGTGGAACATATAAAAAATAAAAAAGGTTAGTTATTTAAATTATAATTAAATATTTATATATTTAATAAATTGCATTTACTTTTATAAATAACGTTTTAGTCTAACGAGATTATTCAACCCGTTATAGTGGTTGAGGTTCATGTTTTACCAATAATGTTGTATATGATGGTATTTAGATACATGTTAGATAATTTGCATTTTATTTATTATTTAGATTGCTAATAATGTTATCATTATTTTAGTTTATATTATCTTTGTGGAATATATACTTAGATGCCTAATAATGTTATAATTACTTTTGTATTTATATTACTTTATTTCCATTAAAAGTTTTTATTAACATAGTCTTTTCATATGTAGTATTTTAATTTGAGTAAGTTACATAAGTGTTTTGTTTCTTATTTATTTGTGTCTTTTGTTATTAGGAATTATATAACTATTTGTACTCTTCAATGGCAAATTTCGAGTTGTTAGAGAATTTGATGAATATTTCGGGATCATCAAAATTGCATGATTGTATCGTTTGTGGTTTGTGCAGCAGGCATGTGAAGATGATGCATTATCAAAGTTGCTTTTGATTGTTGTCATCATTTGAGGCGTGTAATGGCTAAAAACAACACGATGATTTTGAACATGGAAGCGTTAGGTCATCGTGGTGTAGCTTTAGATTCGATCGATGCTTTGAGAAAAGGCAAGAGAGGCATCGTGTAATGCTTGAAAAATTAGTTACTTTGTTTTGGGAAGCTAAAGGCGGTGTTCGTGAGGAAGAGTCAAATGCTAAAAAATGAATGAGTTTAATTAGTAAATTTTATTTAGATATCTTTGATGGTATTAAAATTTTAGTGTTTTGCTTGTTTTCTTTATTACGAAATTTTTAATTAACGAAGATTTATAAATTATAAGCATGGATTTTAAGGTTAAGGCGTTAATTGTAATGCATTGTGCATGCGGGGTTTGTTTTATATCAAATGTATAATTGAGGGGTTATATTGCAATGTTGGACATCTTCCTAAATCTTGCATTTCTCATTTATGCATGGAAACTTCAAAGTCTCGATAACACCTAAATTAAATGATCAATGCCTCTTGATGTCTTTGTGTTGTTTTTTTTTCAACTTCTTATTCTGACGTTAATTATTGTGTTTGTGTTGTTTTATTTGCAAATTCTTGTATACCCACCTTAATTATAATGACCACACAATTTTACGTATATATAATCGAAGATCAATTACTATCTAACCTAATTTTAACACACAACTCTATCACATAAATCTAAAATCAAAATGTCAACCACACGAATCTCGATGAATTGAAATCTCTCACTCAAATGGAAAACTTGTTGATGCTTTCAGTTCTCGATAACTCACGCTAAAGCGAGAGGAGGAAGGTTTTATTGCTCGTATTGGGAGGAGAGCGGTCGATTAAGGCGATGATTGACAAGCGAGAGCAGACAATCAATGAGGCGGCTATCACTTTTCTCGTTTCAATGTCGTGGCGACAGCTGGTCATGATGCTATCCTTGAAATACAAGCGAAGGATCGCAGAAACTTGATCTGTTGGCTCAACCGCTTGTTTTGTGTTGTCAAAGCTTGTTGGAGAAGGAGGAGCTTTGGAGAAGCTGGATGGTGAAAGTTCGATGATGAAGATTAGGGCATCTTTGGGTAGTTTGTTGTCTTTTGATGTATGTAGTTTGTTGGGTTAAGTTAGGTTTTATGTCAATGATGGGTATGTAAGTTGTTTAACTTTGTTAATGGAAGGAACCGATCTATGATCAGTTATGTTTATGTTATATAATCAGATTATGTTTAAGTTATTTAATTTTTACTATTATTAATTTGTTTTAATATACATTAAAAGGGTAAAGTATAACCCATTGACTTTTTCTCTCACATCTCTCACACTTGGTAAAACTACGAATAACGCCTAAATAACATATTTAGGGTTTTAATCTAACGCCAAATTGATCAAGATTTATAGTAATCGATATATTTTTTTGAGGGTTATAATAAAGGATCGATTATCATCGATTGATTCCAATATTTCGGTATTCGATTTCATTATGATCAAATTAAGCGTGCATATTTAAATGTTTGAATTTATTGAGTGTTACTTGGTTTATGATGTTTATTGATTTAAGAATGATATGGGGTTATTTTTTTTTCGATTAAATTGAACAAATAAACATATGTTTTACTTATCGGTAGAAATTTGTAAGAGTTTGAAGTTTTTTATGTATAGTGTTTAAGATGATGATGGTATCTTGAAACAAAGAACATTAATTTCTTTATCACTTTGGATTGTTGTTTTGAGTATGATTTTCTCAGGTGAAATTTTGGTTGTTTTAAGGTTTATAGTTGAGTTTTGGTTATTAGTAAATTTGTTGAATTGATTTTAAGCTCCTTATGTGACAATTTTAATTGTAATATACAGGAAGAAACTTAAACTTAAAACCGGTAAGCATCTGAGGAAATGAGGATGATGGTGGGGTGTTTTAGCTTGGTTAGTGGTGTCGCGTGGTGAATGATGGTGGCTGTGTGGTGGCGCGTTATGCTGGATGGGATTCATGGGAATAATAATAGGTAAAGCGATGGAATTATGGTGGTGATGAGGAGGTTGTGGTGATCACGGTGGTGATTGGTGTAATCGTTGTGTAGGTTAAATGGGTTATTGGTGATTAAATTTGTTTGTGTTGAGACCTCTTGGATCGAAGGCTATTCATTTTGGCACATTCTTTAATCAATATCTCTTAACTAAGAGTGTTGTGCCTCGTTTCGCATTTATCTTTCTGACAATGTAAGTTTCGTTCTTTCCTTTAAGATTAACTTTTCTTTGGTCGAGAGGTGCAAACGGTGTGACTAACTTCTTGATCGCCTCCTTGAGAGGTGTGAATACTGCTCTGGTCACACCCAATTCTCTTAACCGAGTCTTGTTAATCTTGGGTGTGTGTTTTGTTTAATCCATTAATTGTGGTTGTTTAGCTATTGTCTTAGTTTCTGGCAATGAGTAGGCTGAGGGATTGAAAATTTGGTGTTAAATTATTGGTGGTTATTTGTGTTTGAAGGTGGTTGTTTCTTTATAGCACGGTAAGTTTATGTTATTTCCTTTAAGATCAACTTTTCTTTGGTCGAGAGGGTGCAAACGGTGTGACTAACTTCTTGATCTGCCTCCTTGAGAGGTGTGAATACCTGCTCTGGTCACCCATTCTCGGTGAGTCTTGTTAATCTTGGGTGTGCGTTCTGTTTGTCTTAGTTTATGGCGATGAGTAGATTGAGGGATTGAGAAGTTGGTTTTGTATTATTGGTGGTTATTTGTGTTTGAAGGTGGTTAGCTTTATGAGTACAGTTTGGTGTGTTTAACTTTTGAGTCTAAGTGTATCATAGTAATTTTTTTTTTGTTTTTTTAAGCCGTATAGTTAAGTCGTGCCTACTACAGTTTGTGGTTATTTGATTAAAGAGTAACTGTGGTGCGGTATGAATACATGTTAAGAGTTGGAACAATATCATGGACTGATGCACATTATGAGTGTTTGTGGCAAACAACCAAGTAATAATAAATAAGCATTGTTTGAACATCGCATATAGTTCCTACGTTAGGTTCTTTGAATGTTTCTTTGAAAACAATGTTACGCGTGCAATTCTTAAGCTCGGGTCCTTGTCTTCAACCATTAGTATCTTAAGGCCGTCGGTGGTAACTCTAGATAGCGCCACATAAAGTCGACCATGGTGAATACGGGAGTAGGCATATAGAGGCCAGCGTAATTAAGTGATTGACCACGACTTTTGTTAATTGTCATTGCATAACATGGTCTTCTGAGGAATTGTCGCCGTTTTAGAATAAATGGCCACTTGGATTGCGTTGATGTCGGTATAATCACTGTATAACAACGTTATCCCTATATTTGAACACTGTAAGCACCTTAGCGTGAATAACAAAGCGGCCTAGATCGTGATGAACAACCTTGTTCCATTACACAACCCTTTGGTTGGATTGATGTTCCGCAATAGCATAAGCGGCAATTCCTTTTTAAGTGAAGAGCATGTGGGGGCATCTGGGAAATTTAAGGAATTAAGAAATTCAATAGGATAGTGTTCGTCTTTGTTCTAGGCTATCTGTAGATGCTTTGCAAATCTCATCCATGTTGTATGTATATGATTCCCACGATAGCTGTTTAAACATGTACTCATTGATGTCATCGGCGTCATCATTCAGGAGTTAGTATTGCCCTTTCTTTGAGGTACACATCGTCGGTTTGCCTCGTTGTAAAATCGGGATATGTCTCTGTGACAATCTGTTTTATTGGACAATCCACGATTTAATTAGGAACATTTCGAGAATGTCAATCCAACTTGGGTCGTCCTCTCCTTCTTTGCATTTTTTAAAACGTTTCCATCCCCAGCCCAAAACCCATCTATTGAAATCTTGTTTCGAGTATCAAGCGCCCATTCTCGGTATATTCGTTGACACGCATGCTACGTGTAAGTCTAAATACTTTGCAATGCTTCCATAGTTCGATTGGTTTATGCGATTGAACAATATGCGCCTGCTTCCTTTTGGTATAAGCGGCAAAACTTGTCGAAAGTCACCTCAAGCAATCATCGCTCCTCCAAATATTCGATTCCTACTGTCGGGATCATGATATCCTAAAATATCCTTGGCGTCTTATCAATGCTTCAAAAGCATATTTTTGAGTCATCGGAGCTTCATCCCATATAATAAGTTTAACTTCTGTATGAGTTCGACCATATGTGTATTTTGTTTTATGCCGCATGTCTTGTTCTCTAATAATTCAAGCGGTATAACAAAGCGGCTATCTTGTGTTCTCCCACCGGCGATAACAATGAAGCTATTCCTACCCAAATTGAAAGTGTTAATCGGTAACAAATTTTTATCCATTTTAAAATAGTTAACTATTTAAAACATAGTATAAATTTATACGAAGATGCAACAATGAGCACTATCATGCGTTCGATCTTAATCTTGAGATGATACTCTTGTATAAAACGTCTTTCAGTTCCGCTTTGGACCGTATCTGATAAAAATTCCCTTTTTACCATGGATGATTCAATCACCTCTTCATAGATTAAACGTTGTTTGGGATTTAACAATGAATGAAGTTCACGATGTTCAATCTTACTCATTTCATGTCATAATTCAACACCTCACGTATGAGACGATTGTCCATGTTGGTTAGTAACCTTGGGTCGAACCTTTGGTAGGTCTTGGAATTGAGATAAAGATCTACCATTTCTATTTAATAACTCTTGGATCTCTATCAAACAATAGTTCTTTAGTTGCTCGTCCGTCAACTCCAAGTCGGGATAATTGAACATTTTCCTTTTCTTGTGTAGAAGATCTTGATAGAAACTTCCAATTTTCTTCCCAAAATTTTAAAGGTGCGCTAACATCGCAAAATATTAAAATTGTTACAAATATGTCACGTAGCGTGGTCCAAACATCCATACACTTGCTTACGATATAGCATATGTCCATTCCGTGTCATCATTTAAGAGGCCATACACAAAACATGCTTCCTTGAAAGTCGAACATAGTTTGTCGTGAGCAGTCATGAGTTTTCCCAAGAATCGGGACCTCTTGCAATGTTCAACAACATTCTAAGATAATATCGGTCTCGGACCGGGTGCGAGTAAACAATCCGACCGATGCATTTTTGCAATTGCGTTTTTCCATAGTTTGTCTTTCTCATGCCACACGTAATGTGTAGGTATCTCAGCATACGTATACTGATTCGCATTTGTATCACGCTTGTTTAATTCAAACCAATCAGTGAACATGGTCATGTCGATACCTTCTCTTTGAATTAGGGCGGGCAAGCTTTCCGAGTCACGTAGTGTGATTGCGTGCTGATTCGGCAAGTGGTAATTCAGCTTCATAACAGACGGATATGAGAAATGTATGTCGTATGAAAACAAACGCACACCGCCTCACATGGAGCTAAAAGCGACAATTCAAATAGTTCTTTATTTCGTCAACCTCAAAACTTGTACATTTCTTTGTATCACCATCATTTTTACATTCTCTTGTATAACAATTGTGGCTCTATCGGGACCTTTATTTAAGTACTTGAATAAGTACTTAATTGCTGGATCTGTTGCACCATTCCACGTTAATGTGGGCTGGTATTTCATGAGGAGATAACGGTTGTGAGGCACCACATATCTGTTATCGTATTTGAATTTCCCTTTTATATGGTGGCGTTATTATTCCTCCGTGATAAATAGCATAACCATCATTATCAACAATTGTTTCAACCACAAAGGTTTAGGAAAATGTTTTGAGCACTTACCCTCGGTTGTACATGGGGCTTTTTTTTCATCTTTACCGCAAGGTCCATGTAACATAAACTCAGTCACTACTTTATACCCATCCGGATCATTGATTCGACATGGTATCTCAGTTGTAATTATATCATTTATACGGGTTGGGGTTTTGCATTTCAATTCTTCTTCTAGCCACGATAGGATATGAGCATGTGGCGATCCGCGTTTTGAAATTCTATGACATACACAAGCGAAATATAATCGTAAACAAACATAAGATAATACACAATGTATATATAAAGAGTAAGCAGTTAAAAGCATGGGTTAATTTTTTTACCTCCTCGTGACTTGCCAAAATATGAATTTTTGTAAGGTCGTTTAACGATTCGATAAGTTTAATCTTGAACACACGTGTTGCCACTACGGGCGGTCATGTACTTTTGGCCGGGGCGTGTTTTAGCATTTACGCAATCTCGGGCCATTTGGATTAGCGATGAGCGTGATGAGCAGTGCGGATTCCCATCGTCCGGCATATAGCCATTGCATCTGGTAGTTTTGCATCATATACCTTGGACCGCCTATAAAACTTTTTGGCGAGCGATTCGTTTTCGATCCTGCGTGCACTTGTATCCCCCGCATTACACGTCACAAACATTATGATATAGATCAGCGTAGCGTATCTTGATTTTTCGGTCCATTTTAGCCTCTGTTCTTCAACGATAGCATATGAATCCACCAAGTATTGTTGGAATAATCGCCCACCTCTAGCGGCGTAGTACCTTGGTTATTTATTTGTTGTATGATATATGAATAGTATTCTTTCATTGTGACAAAAGCCCTTTTGGTCTTATGACAGACATGTTGTTGTAATATGGTATCTTTTCATGAAATCCTTCTTCCCCATATGGAATAACAATGGATATTAGTGACATGTATTACGAATGCAACTCGAAATCGTTTCAAACCTTCATCCACATTAGTTACAATAATATCTCTTGTAGGAATACCATCACCAAAGTCATTAGTAATTAGAGTTGCTATTTGACCACGGTTGGTGCGTTGTATTGTCGAGATGTAGTATGTCCACTTATCACCGTAGTTGAAAGGTGGGTGCATTGTGGTTCTCGCACCAATCCGAGCCATTGAAATGCCTTAGCAATTGAATTTGATTGATCAAACATTTTAATTAAGCTCCTACTATACTTGGATCTAACACGGATCCCCATCTTTGTCTATAAAAGCTCTCATTCGGTTATTCACTTCATTTCGATGTCAAAAAGTATAGTTGTGCATATTTAGGTTGAATTCCTGTGTTGGAAGAAGAGAACCTATTCGATGATAGCTCGGCCATTTACTCTAAAGGTATATGGACCCCTGCCGTGTTAATTGAATGGTCTATTCTTGCTCCAAAAGATGTGTAACAAAACATGCCATTATATACCACGATCGGTCTTTGAATCTTAAACTTGCGGGATTATTATAGTCCATAAAGCTGTTTAAGAGGTGAAGGCGTTTCATTAAATCTTGGAAAAGAAGTTTTCCTCTTGACGACAAATGGAAAAAGTTGGGTTGGGCGCTCTTTGATTTATCGCTTCTCTCACGATACCACATAATCGCTTTGCAATTTTGACACTCAAATGATGGATGCCCAATATCATGGTAAACAACGAAACACCTTGCCAAAAAGGTAAATTTTATTGGGAATAACAACATTTTATCCATCAAATAACATAAGCCATGAATTATTAAATATGAAATTACTGCGGATGCATATGCGGCTCCGTGTGCTTTTTTTTAGTACTGCTGTGAGAGCGTCCTGTATGAATAACATTAAGGTATTATTCATTATTATGGAAACAATTGTGTGCCAAATGTAATTTGGTTAGTTAAACACCTAGCGATCTTCGTTTTTATACATAAAGGGTTGATTTGAAGCATAAGGCATTTGACTCATTGTCATATCGGTAAATCACCCCAGGCGTGATGTTTGTCCTAACAAATTACGGTGAACACGCGAATCGGTATCAATTGTTGCAACAATGTTGCACTATAATAATGCAAGTGAATGTTTGGTACTGGTGTATACGTAAATGATTTGTGAGTTTCATTTAGCGCAAACCACAATAGCTTTGTGTTATTCCACTTTCACGACAATTGTTTTCGAATCAATAACGAAGATTTATGCAACATGTCGGCGGGGATGGAACATGAGCATGATCATTTTCGACCACATAACGGAAAAACAAATATGGATTTAATCATATACATAATTGGGAGGTATAGTATTTTGTTAAATTAAAATGTACTGTATTCATTTAGTATTTGGATGATATGTATCAATTATGCAACACATAACCTTGCGGGTTTGGAAAGATATAGAAGCAAGATGTATATTAAAGCATCTCTTGGGATTCTAGTGGTGAATGATGCAATAAGTGTAATGAACAATGAAGAGGTTTCTATGGTAAGTATCTCTGAGGTTTTATGATTCTTATTATTGCTTTAATAATGAGATTGATTTTTTCAATATAAAATAATAACTTGTTATGTATAATACACAAATTCGGGATGGTTAATCTATATAACATATGTAGAAAGTAAGAAACTCTTAATTGTTATAAAATAATATAGGAATAAACATGTTTAAAAATTGCCTTATAAGATAAGTTTATATCACACTTGTCATGTATAAAATAATAATGTATGTGTAAAGTAAACATATGTAGTGGATGGTATAAATACATATAAATAGAAAGAGGGTTTCAAACTCATATAATTCATACCAAACATAATGTTACTGGTCATTATTTAATTCATTAGGTATATAATAAAGTCGATTTTAGGCAATCTTGGTGATTGCATTAAGCAGCATAACCATCTTCAATATCTGTATCATTTCAGATTTAAAACAACATCCTCCTAACATTTGGGTAATTTCCGAAGGTTTTGAAAAATTATTTATTAAGTATTCACAATTAATCAATCACATGTATTCATGAATTTAGATGACCGGTTGTGTACTTTAAGTCGATCAATTATTTAAAGGGTTGTATGAGTGAATGAAAATAGTGGATACTATAGGAGAGTTAGAGAATTATATAGAAATAGGATTCATTAATTGGATGTTTGGTTACATGTTCATCACATGAAAGGGTTATAGGAGTGATTAAAAAAGGGGATACAACAGGAAAAGTAGTAAACGACATAGATATTATTTTCATTAATTTAAATATATGGTTCATTCACATATTTATTTTGTTCATGAAACATTACACACAGTAACCATGTCTAATGGAGAAAGCGAAAAGGACTAATAATTTTAAGATACCTAAACAAATATCTTGTACATTAAACATTACAATTGGTAACAATGTCGATGAAAAATCAAAAGAACCACAATTGCTTTCATGGTCATCGGCATTACTAACACACATAGCTATTTGATCTCATGTAGAAATTGTCCAAAGCCACATTATGTTCATCTTGGAGGTACACGAAATGGGTTTAGCACAAAACAAACAATATTTTGTTGGATGGCAAACCAAAACATGTTGTCGAGAAAAAACAAAACCAAATGTAATGGAGCGGCTAATTATCGTGTCTTCAAACAACAAATAAAACAAAAGTAAAACAAAATCCCAAGAGTAGTTTTTATCAAATGTATTATTATTGTCAAAAGCATTCGTTTATAAAGGCTTGATGGGCGCTCATTGGATGGGGTCATTGATTCTTCAACCACAAACTGTTTACAAAATATATAGGGAGAAAGCGTGTTATTATGCGAGCAAACGTAAAAGGGTTAGCGGAAAAAAGTGTAAGTCAATATGTGCTAACCGTCTATGTTTCTTCTTGGCCAGGGCGGTGTTGTTATCCCATCCCGCTCAATGTCGACAGTTATAAGTTCAACAACCGCGTCCAAATTATCAATATCAACACTTTGCGCATACAGCGGAACATGATTATTATGTTAGATGTATTGTAGTAGTAAGATAGATAGGGTAAAGATATTTTGTTGTCACCCAAAGGTTTTAAGATCGTGACCTATCATCTTTATTATCATTTGCATGGTTGGTCTTTATCACCGTTTGAGCGGTGGGTGGATGTTGAAGATGTAGTATTACTTGCAATATCGACGCATCACCTTGTACATCATTAACCGGCGATGGTTCATGTTACGTAGTTGAATCATCAACAACCACCCGCAAACAATGGAATTCTATCGATAAGTGACTTTATACAAATACATGTTGTATTGTTTTTTTGGTTTGAATACCTTTTCCGTTTCCTATCCTCTGAGGCTTGGGCGGTGTAGTGAGGTTGGCGATCGGCGGGTGACTTGGATGATGAGCATGTAACGGTTTCATTGTCAGCGGTGATTCTTGTTGGTGGGTTCGGTGATGTATTATGTGAGTCAACTTCCCAACACGTAAAACTCTCGAATGTTCCATATTCATGTCGTGTGATTTGATTTCAAACATGTGTGTTGTCCCAATGAGGTCAGATATAGGTGATGGCAAGTTTGCATGATCGTCTGAACCCTGTAGATTAAGTCGTGAGTAATGGGAATGATGTAATAGTGTGTAATTAAGCGGGGATTTATAACTGTACCTCATCCTCATCGGACACTAACGCTGAAGCTGGGAACCCGATTAATCCAATGGACGCATCATCAAAAAGGACCACAACAGTCTGCTCGGTAGCATCAGATATACCAAGTTCAAGACGATATCTGAAGGAAACATTCAGCGCATGGTAAATGTCAAGGTGAGCAATTTTATATAATACATTAAAACAATCAAAATATAAAATGCAAATATGGCATTACCTTATTCAAGGTATTCATTTGATCTGCTTTGCATGACTACTTCAAAATCTCCCATTCTTTCTAGTAGCCCCTTTCTGCGGTTGTCTCCCCATACGATGGGAAATTCCATCCCTTTCTAGTCGCGCATTATCAATCTTGGCCTTAATTATGAAAGCGGCGGTGTGTATAAATTAGATTCGTAAATGTTGTGAATTATAAAGATAATATAGAGAGAGCGAATGCATAATAACACATACATCATTCCTTTTATTTCGGCCCACATAAGAAGATTCTCGATAGATCCTTCTCTTGGTTGAGTTGTCTACCATAAAGATCCTTTTGAGGCATCGTTATGCTAACAAACAATTGTATGATTTGTTAAAATTTCTTTGGTTTTAGGATATATTCAATAATAAGAATTAGCTTCTCACCAAATCTCTGTATTCAATTCTTTAATCGCAGGAATGTCGACGGAATCTAGGAGTTGGGTGGATGAACTGCTGGATAGATAGAGCTTATCTAGAAGGTAGTATCAAAGGTAAATGTGTAAATGAAAAGTGTTGAACATGCAAAAGGATAATAGTCCATAACCCACTTACTGTTATATTGCTTTGCAGAGGTTGAAGTCACCACAACAGGACACATGCCAACGTGCGTCGCCTTCTTCTCAATCAACACATCAGCAAGCCCTCCCCACAGGGTCACCCGTATGGACTGGCCCCTGATTACAAAGGGAATCGAAACAAAAGAACAGTAAGTTTCCTATTACATATTGGCAAAAAAAAGTTCATTTTCACAACATCCTTTGCAACAAATATAAATTTCAACCTATGATTCGCCAAGTAGAAATCAAGGTTTTTGGCTCCTGTTTTGGTGTAGTTCATCCTACCCACATTTGTCACATAACCTCTGACATCGAAGGTAAAAGCTTTTATAGCAACAATATTTAAAAAAATTATTTTAAGATACCTAAACAAACACCACATTACCAATGAGATATTTGTTTTCCGTGGGCTTTATATGATCAAAATCAACCAATTGTAACGGATACCTAACAAATCCCTTAGATATAACCAAAGATTTCCTTATGCTTGTTGATCCATTAAACTCAAGCATGAGCGTATCGTCCTTCACGATCGAAAATCTTCTTTGTTTTGCATGACTACAAAATTTTTGACCGAATATATAGCACCCTCTTTTAACTTCAAGAAATTGTGAGCTACTGTTGCCTTGGCGGTACAGTGGATAACATTTCCCTGCATAAAAAGCATGTAAGAAAAAATTTACAAACAACAGACATTTTATAACTTTTGTATTACAGGTTGGCATTATTCAGGTTTTTCACACATGGTGATGGATGTCAACATACTTTAGCATCGGACACCAAGAAATCAGTGCTCAAGTATCGGCCTGAAGGAGCATTTATATCCCACATCCTACAAAGCATCACTACGATCGTGCCGGTCTCATCCAATTTCAATTCGTCCAGTAACAATAGTGCATTAGGTCCTCCGTTTTCTAAGGCCATAATTATAGAGATAACGGTCCTTTTTTTACTTGTATGCCTACCCAGAATGAGTGTGCAGATAATGGGTTGTATGGGTTGTAAGGCTTATTTATGCAGGTTCCATTTAGTAATGTTTTAATTGTAGATTGATCCATATTCTTTGAGGTTGCAAATTGGCGACCCTTTTGTGCTTCCAACATTGAATCGTGTTTAGTGTGAGCGTCCGAGCATTCAATCCGAGGTTATATTTCATTCAAGTCGAGGCTCTTCATTGCACAAACCTGAAATTTCTTTCAACTCGAGCCTCTTCATAAACCAAACTGAATTTGCATTGAATATGAGGGCATACTAAACCGAAATCATTTGTAGTTATTTTGGTATGCATAAAGATGTATGTCTGGTACATTAAATTCGGTTGTAGATAATATTATTTATTTTAACATTATTAATTAAGGGATAAGCTTTAAGTAGTATAGATAAGGTCTTATGGTTAATTTTATTATGTTTGAAGCACTTTTAAATACTACATTTGTCCCATATTTATACCATCTTCCCTTTTTCTATTGTACCAAAATAATTGTCACTTTCATAAATAGATAGTGAATATATATCAGTTTATTATATTACCCTTAGTTGAGGTTATTATTACAAACTTTAAAAAGTTATAAATTAATTGGTTATGGATAAACTGTTTTGTGTAAAAAGTAAAAAAGAGAAAGTTGCAATGATGATGTTTTTCTTAAACTGTGTTTTTTTTGTCTGTGGACAATAATTTTTGGACGGCGTAGTACTAAAACTCAGATACTATAACTATATATTTAAATAATGTATTAATAAAAAGACTTTTGCTAACATGTGTCTAGTAGATAAATGTTAACGTCTAATTGTCTAAATAAAAAGAAAATATGAGCTTACTAAAATGATACTAGTAATTGTGTTTAAGAGAATTTTCAAACGCTTACTCTTATTTTAACGCTATTAAGGACAAATCCTCATCATCTATTTAGTTTGATCTAATGGTGGAGATTAACCCAAGATTTAATATGCTCTAGCCCAAGTCATGTTTTTTCTTGTCTTTGCTTTTTTCTTTCTTTCTTCTTTTGTTTTCTTTTTTCTTTGTTTTCTTTAATTATTCACGCTTTTGTTATAATCGGTTTTTTTTTTTTTTTTTTTTTTTTTTTTTAAACGTTTTTTGTTAATATTCACGCTTAATTTTTCAAAATTTGCATTTTTAATATTCACGTTTTTTTGTTTGTTTGTTTTTTAATTCACGTTATTTACGCTTTTTTAATTCGCGTTTTTTCTTTCCTTTCATACGCTTTCATCCGTTTCAACACGTTTCATCTATTTTCGTCCGCTTTCATCGTTTCCCGATTTCATACGTTTTTGTCCGTTTTCATACATTTTTATACGTTTTCGCCCATTTTCTTACGTTTTCTTCCATTATTCATACGTTTTCGTCATGTCATTGTAGAGAATTCCTGTCTTGTTTTCCACATCATTATCGCCTCTATTAAAATCTAGAATTTTTATGTCCATTTCGTCTTTTTGGTCTCATTTAACATATAATAATTGTAAAATACTTCTATCTATATAGAAATATGGAACGGAACCCCTAGAGTCTTTTGTGGGAATATTGGGGAAGAAAGGGACGTTTTCACACGTGTTTTTACGTTTTCATACATATTCGTCTGTTTTCGTCCGTTTTCATACGTTTTCGTCCGTTATTAAATGTTTTCGGCCGTTTTCACGCTCCCCGAATATCACAAGTAATATTCGAATAGTACAAGTGATATTTCGAATAGCACAAGTGATATTCGAATATCACAAATGATAATCGTGAATATCGCGGCGATGTTATGTGATATTCGAATATCACAAGTGATATTATGTGATATTCGAATATCACCGCGATATCCGAATACCACAAGTGATTTTTGAATATAACAAGTGATTTTCAACTAATGTTTTGTAACATGAAAATCATACGTGATATTCAAAATATCACATGATGATATCAAGAATATCACAAGTGATACCGATAATATCGCAGTGATATTCATACTATCGTAAAGTGATATTCGTAATATCGCAAACTCATATTCGTAATATCACAAAATGATATTCATAATATCACGCAGTGATATTCACAAAATCATAAGTGATATTCGAATATCAACGTGATATTCGAAAATCACAAAGTGATATTATAAAATATCACTTGTGTTTTCGAATATCACAAAGTGATATTCGAGATAATCACAGTGATATTCGAATATCACATAAATCACTGTGATAGTCGAAACGATGAAAACGAACGAAAACTTAAGAAAATGGACGAAAACGTAAGAATACTGACGAACATTATGAAAGCAGCGAAACGTATGAAAGAGTAAAACACGTATGAAAACGGATGAAAACCTATGAAAATGGACGAAAATGAAAGAAAAATGATGAAAGCGGGTAAAACGTAAGAAACGGATAAGAACGTATGAAAACAGATGAAAACGTATGTAAATCAAGAAAAACACGAAAAAAAAAAAAAAAAAAAAACGTTAATTAAGAAAAACTTGATTAAGAAAAAAAAAAAAAAATGAATAAAAAGAAAGCAAAAGACAAGAAAAAACATGGACTTAGGTTTATCTACTAAATTTTAGGTTAATCCCACCATTAGATCAAACTAGATGGATGGTGTGGTTGTTCCCAGTAACATTAATTTATGAAGAAGAAAATAAATAAACTCTTGTGTTTAAATATAATAATTATCTTTTAGTTTTTGTGAATTAAATGTCGGTTTGAATCAAATAAGAAATTTTGTGTTTGCTAATTACATGTTAGCATGTGGTTTTATTGGCTACATGTTAGCATAACTCAAATATAATGATGAATGAAAATTTTGAAATTCTTTTAAGTTTAATCAAAATCTAAAACTGTGATTATCAAAATTGATAAAATATCAAATAAAAGTACATATTTTGTTACTTATTTTCATAGAACTTAACACTTCTAACAAACGAATGAAAAATACATTTAATAAACCAGACGCAGAACTGCAGCATGCTGGCATGATGTTCAGTTTTCTCGAAAGTTCCGACGACCCATAAGTTTCTTTCAACAAACCGTATTTGTAGCATTAGAGAATCGTTTTTAATAACTACAATTTCGATGCGTGGTTGCATAGCAAAGATAAATATATAGTTTTAAAAATTATGTGGGTCGATCTAAGCCATGAAGATATTTTCTAATAGGATTGTTTTAAGTTATTAAGATTTTTAGTAATAATAGATTCAAGCATTACAAAAGAACAGATATGAAGTTAGCAATATTATATTGAGTTTAGATGATACCAACACGTCGACCGCTTTTGTTGTTTTGTCGATAATTTAAGCGATGATAACTATTTTTTTACATGTGTAACGCTTATCATTTGGTGTGTGGCTTTTAAAATTGTAACTTTGCAAATTGGATATCACCATATAAGATTATTTTGTACTATCAATTTGTATAGATATTTACGCATTGTTCAAATTTATTTGTTTGAAGCGACAAATAATTATCGCTAAAGATAACAATACTATTTATTTTGTGATTTTAATAAACTTACATAACATTATTGATACACCGGACAAAGCGGCTATACAATATATATTAACTTTAAACGATTTATTCATATACTCGTCCCTTAAATGGTCAAGAGCAACATTTTTAAAATAACATTATACAAACGACAAATTACATGTGTCAAAGAAAATAAACCAAAACTACAATTACTTGGTCTCTCCTTTCAAAAAAATTGTCACGGGTTCACAACTACTTCATCATTTCTCATATAATTTTGTCAAATTTGAAACCCGATTTCACTCGGGTGATTCAACCGTTGAACTGTTCCGATAAAAACAGTCGATTTAAACCGAGTCAAACCGATAGGTTGGGTCGAAAAATGTCAAATTAAACCGGTCACCACGGTTTGAAGCGTCCCGGTCAACCCGTGATCGGTACCCTTGTATAATATTATCTTTCTTTAGATTACCCGTTGAGACCTATTTTGTTAGGTTAAAAAAGTTGTTAAAGAAATAGATAAATGAGATGATAATAAAAGTAATAACGTAAATTTGTTAAATTTAAAATATGTTTGAGTCACAATCGATTTACAACCATCGCGTTACAATCTAAAATAGATTGACTCGAACATAAAATGATGTGTGATTTCAATGATCAATTGAGTTTCTAACAAACCTTGTAACATTAAAAATAATGAACCATAGTATAATATAACGTGATTACACCAATGATACATACATGATATAACATGAACCTTGTTCAAAGACCTTCAAGTACTTCTTTATACACGACATTTGTTGTGGTTTTGAAGAGATTACCATCCTGATCACAAACTACAACCTTCAAACCCCGCTTGCTTGTCTTGTGGAACTTATTCTTGCAACATTGAACGCACCGGTGACCAACATACGTGGAGTACCTTATAAATGGAGCTAATTACTTTAATTATTTCTTTGATGTACATAAGCTAACATAGCTTTAGCAAAGGTGAATGCGGTTGAAGCTAACTCGCAAATTGATTACACAATCTTTTAAACTCTTGAAAACATCTATTATATTATCCTTGTTACTTATGCTATTTTTCTTTATGCTTGTTGTAACTAAATTGAATCTTTATGCGCTGTCGCTGGTGTTTGCATACGTTAGTTCATGAAAACATAACCCAAAAGTGTACACGCCTACTTCCACAAATAACTTGATTGCTCATATAATGGATTGTTCGGATGGTACTGATCGAAAAGCATATATACAAAAGGTTATTACATGGTTGGGCCATCATCTGTTGAAATTGTCTTGATTTTGATTTGTGCCATCACACTACAGTAGGTGATATGTAGTAACCCAAGTTGTACAATTAGTTTTAACAAAATTGGTTGTAGAATCCTTGAGGACGGTTTTGTACATGCTTCATCTATATAAATATCTAACCGATTATCTATGACTTTTGCAAATCCTACTATGTTTGCATCTCTTAGTTGACGGCAACTTGGGCAGATAATAAGTTAGTGTGAAATCCTCGTGGCTTGATAAACGCGACCGATTGGATAGGTTTTGCACATGCACGACTTCTTTCAATTTTGCGACTAAAGATGACGGTGACTCCAATATCAAAATGAGCTTCATGTTTTCCAACTTCAACAAGATTCCTATGACCTTTGCAAAGAAGGTCATCCCGAAATTATCGAACCGGTGAGAATAGAGGCCGATTTTGATCCATTTATCACCAATGTTAGAAAAAGGATAGCAAGTACGTCAAAAGTCCTTATAGTGTATTCCTATTATGTTACTCGACAGTGGTAAATGAATGTAATGGAGTAATGTACTTTGTATAATTCAAGCATAATGTTTTCGAGAGACGTGCAATTCATACCATCTAAACACATTCATCTCAGGGTGCAACACCACTTCTATTTCATCTTCAAAACAGGCTCATTTTAGCCCCTACTTCAGACGCGAAACACATCCATATTAATCCCATTTTATCAGCCTAACCTGCCTATTTCAGCCCGCATACGCGCACCTATGGCAGCTCCTATTTAAGCTCCTAATTCTACACCTAATAGTGACATGTTTTAGGAGTTTCTACCAGTAAAGCTCCTTTTTTATCAAAATATTTGGTGAATCAATTAGTTAAATAAACTCGAAAAGTAAGTACATAAGCATAAAAACAGAAAACTCAAACATTCCTTATTTACGTGATGGACGAAAAATGCCTAACGATAGCAATCTAGTTCAGCCATAAGACACAACGGCATAAGTCTGACAATGTAGTGCTAAAAAAACTATAAGGGGTGTTTGGCAACGCGTGTAATCCAGTTCAAATTATAACCTGATTTTACTTATCACTAAAATAAGTTGGGTTGTTTTAATCATTAGAGTACCCTTTGAGTCGAAGCATATCTTAGTCATGTTGCCATATCTATGCAGATGCATACTAAAATATTTTGCCGTAAGAGCATGTGCCCACCAAAGATATGTTTCAAAATTCCTTCATCACATGTGAGGGTGCAAATACCACAAATGGTTTAGAAATGAGCAAGTTTAGTTATAAGAAAATCGTCCATGGTATAAAGGATGAAAAAGTAACATTAGCTAAAAAGGCTTATGAAATGGCAAGGATATTAATCCTGGTATTCTTTCCCCAGCAATTAGTGCTCCGGGGCTATTGGAAATTGTATAAAGATTTACAGCTTCTATTAGGCGACATTTATGGTTAACTAAATTTAACCCTAAATTCAATTATAACAATGCAATCAATGAAAGTAAACCTACAATTTTACCCAATACCTACCTACCCATTATCAAAAATTGAGTCGTAAAGTGAGAATACAATCAACATCGCATTATACTATTCATTAACAATGAAAACGGTTACAAAATAGCCCAAACAACCCCGCTGAGCAAGCTACATGTACCTCACTTGTCGCTTAGACGATAATTGACCTTTTCAAGTCCATTCAATTGTACTCGTGAATGCCACATATATGTCTACTCAATTTCTCAATATCCACAACGCCAACCTATTTATTTCTTATTCCTGCTCCTGAAACATAGAGCTTTTAGTAATATCAAGATGCTGCCTCACCTATTATTCGTTGGCATATGTTGCTAGCAATAGTGAGATCGATTATCCAGAGTTGTCTCTGTACGCATGTTAACCGCATACAATTAGCAGGAGTAAGTGCACCAATCATTAAAATCAAAATAACATTTAAAGCAATAACTAAAAAACTTACTTTCTTGATCAGTATCATCTTGCAAATCTGCAACAGTAGGGCTTCACACATAAAAAACCCAAAAGCAAATCAAATCCAAAAAACACTTATTAAACAACAAAGTTGAAGCGGGAAAAGGGCATCTATCATTCATTTTATCACAGCTATTGATTGGTGGAAGTAACAACCTCAAAATTTTAAAACCTCCACTGATGCAAAATTAGTGTCAGATTAGCAACATATGTGTTTTTTTAAGAAAAATATATATAAACAGATATGGTATACCAAACAAAGCCTCAACTTTTAGCGCTATACGTTGCCATATCACTTGAAGGCAGATACCACTTACAGTTCAGTGTGTCCGCCATCTCTCAAATATAGGTCGTTTATTTGTGAGTAACTTTGTTATTTTTAGTTTGTTCAATTTTCCACTCAACATTCAATACATATCTGTCTGAGATCCTATCAGTAACTTCACATAAGCTAATAAGTCTAAAAGAGTTCAACAACATAATGCAACGATGTTTACAATCAAACAAAAACATCACTTGGGTGAACCCGACCTGACATGACCCATTTGGACCCGTACTTAAATTATCAACCTAAATTTACCTCAATGGAAACTCTAATTATCAACCATTTGGACCGAGTTGTTTGAACTCAGCTGATTAAACATATAAAAAAAAAATCCTTTAACCAACAATAAATATAATGTTTGACTGCAGGCCTTACCAAGAGAGGATGTTTGGAACAACCTACTTGTCAAGTTCCATACGGATCTTTTCCAGCTTGCTTGACTTTACGGTTGTTAAAGACATCCAAGCTTGATAACATTCATCAATCTTGTGCTGACATTGAGTACCAGCTCTTGTATCTTTTTCTCATACTTTTATACTGAAGGCTTTCGCTTTAGTTTCTCTATTCAAAAAAATCAGTTTGTGTCATTCATTAGCATATAGCATTAATGTACTAATAAGTATCATACCGAATCAAGGAATCTCTATGTTAGAAGCACAAGTTTTGACTTTTAATAAAATCATGATTTGCATCATAGTTTGTAAGTACATCAATGAAGTTAAAGTCAAGTCATTTGTTACAAATACAGGTACAAAATTAAACTGCAAAAACTCGTAAGAAGTTTCACATACCGAATGGAGAAAAGTGGCAACATTATGAGTGAGATTTTACCATTCATGTAAGAATTTGTATATTTCCAGCTCAAACTTATCGAATACCTGAAACAATAGCAGTTTCTCGACCGTGATTGTAGTACAACTAAAGCATAGTGGGCTAAGAAAAAGCTTAACCGACCATTCAACTATAGGGGTTGCCAAAACGTTCAGTCATTTGCAACTTTCAACATTTTTGGTTCACATGAATTCCTTTCAGCTAACTTCTTGACTTTTGAACTGTGTAAAATATGATCATTGCTATTAACTTATTTCAACAGTGATCTCACCTTTTTGAATGTTAACATGCTTATGAGTATGCATCACTAATCCACTTTGGAGCTTGTTTTATACTTTTTCCTTTTTACCAAACTTTTTTGTAGTATACCCATTTAACTTGGTAGAAAATACACATGATCCATAACCTTAAATATGGATGTGAGCGTAAGAGTGATACCTTTAGCGGTGTGTAAAAGGATTAAATCCCTACTTGTGAAAGAAATACAACCTCAATCGTAATACGTTAAATCAATTTTTTTTTCTCATTATGGGCACCTATTTGTTAAACTCTATTCTTTTTCCAAGATTGGTACCTATTCAAATACAAACATAAAAATAAATACATTTATTTAAATGTTTCTTATACATTCGTGATAATAGATTGACGCTTTATCTTAACGTATGTACATTAGAGTTTATACAATGAGTCGATGGTAATTTCACATGGTGAATGGTTAAAATAACAAATAAATGAGCGACATACCATATGAAACAACAAAATATCTCTTCTTTAGGCATTGATAAATTCATTCTCAAAGACTATTGCAAGCAACAAACCTTCGACAATCCTCGCATTTTTGTACTCATTTTAAGATGATAATTCATATAAAATAGTATCAAGCGCCACATGTGTAGTATTGTATATCCATACCTATAGGATTAATTGTTTCATCAAAACCATCATATCCCGACAACATCATATCCAATTACACAAACAAAAGCTAGTGCATAATAAATTAGTTTACATCATCACAACTCACAATTACACAAACAAAAGCACCACAATTGACCAACTTGAAACACAAATACTTGAAACAAAAGTGAATAAATACAAACTTGCCCAATAAAAATACAAAAATAGATTATAACGAATGAATCATCATATATAACATCATCTCTTGGTTATAAGGAATCATCATGTAGATATCATTTAATTTTCTACTAAAAGTTGATAAATTAATTACAAGAAACTATTTATATTGAAAAATCAATAAAAGTTTGTTGAGAATGCAATTAATATATAGTAATATTGTTATTTTAATGATGATTTAAGATGTTACTTAGTAGCTAGGAAATAAATGGTAATTAATTTGAAAATAATTAAATGTGTAGCATTATATGATTACTTAAATAATGTATATAGTACAATATATTATTGCAAACTTATTATGAACAAATAAGACTTTCTTTTGTTAAGATTATCTAGAGAACGAGTCTTAACTCATAAGTGCGTGACTTAACCAGGTATTCTCGTAATCTTATTTTCACTTAACAACCCCAAGACGAGTAGTTAGTAAACTTTGACCTTAACACTTCTCGTGAAGACATCAGTGTGTTTAACTAACACGATAATTTTGCGCCGTTTCTTTACAAAACTTATTACAGAACATCTAACATTTTTTAATATCAAAACTTTGTAAAAGGATATAAACTAGTTGTATTCAAAACAAAATGTCATTACATAATTTAATTTGTTACTAAACTAAAAGGAAACATTAAATATGTATTGTTTTCTAAAAAAAAAAAAAAAAAAAAAAAAAAAAAAAAATTTAATACTCATATCCTAGCTGGATAATTAATGGATTTATGCCAAATCTTACTATGAGAATATACCGTACGTATATACAAAGGCTAGGTGTGTATGGGTAGACTCTGTACACATGATCATTTATTCATTCATTCAATCAATCATTTATCCAAGAAGCTTCTTGTTTTCTTTATCTTTATAAAATAAAAATAAAGTGCCTGTATAAACCCCATTTTATCTTTATCTTTCATTTTCATTTGGGGTTCATTTTTGTCTCAAAGGTAACTTATCTTTTTTTGTTTCCTTGGTTTCAATATATGTTTTTTAAAGGAATTGTAGAATGTAGGTTTGATTAATGTTTATAAGTTGTGGATCCTTGTTTGAATTGTGAAATTTAATGTTGTTTAATTATTGGTTTTTGTGAAATTGTTAAGGTTTTGATTTGTTTAAGGAACAGATCTGGTGAATTATTGTGTTTGGTTCTCTTATGTTGTCTGTTTAATTGGATCAGTTGAGAATACTAACATTGAATTATGGTTCATTTTTACCCAATCATATTTGCTTTCTAACAAGTTCTAGTTAATATATGTGAATCACATATAGATCTTGCATAAAATTGATCTTAAGATCACAACATAAAGTCTTGTATCTTATTGTTACCCTGTAGGTGTTTGATCTGACTTCTGTTATTAACTTGTTAATTTGGGTTGGGCAGTTAAGTCCTATTGTAAATATATGTAATATACGCTTATCAGTTTACGTCATAAGTTCTCTGAAAGGTTTATAAGGGTTTCAGATTGCGGTTAAAATGGTATTGAGTATAAAAAATCAAAAGTGAGTGTTTCTATCTGCCTATTTGAGATCTTCATTAAAGCCATAAGAAAATTGATGTGATGTCATACTCACCGAGATTTCAAATGATGATGCGTGCCGTTTCACATTCCATTTTTATGTCCTCGAGATTTCTTTCCAAACCCATCTGAGAATTATATATACCCGTTATCCTCTTTTAAGAGTGTAATGAATACAAGTCAATTTTATCATACACCGTCAAATTAAATCACCGACATATTTATTTTAACTGAATATAGCACTTTTAAAGTAGTTGATCATCTAGAAAACGCTAACTTAATGTTTCGTGGTTATTCATCTTTCTTAGTTTATCACTTTAAATTGAAAGGATTCGAATGGCTTTCCGTTGTATTCTCTCTTTTAGTTTCTGATTTTCTTGTTTTACAACAGAAGCTTCTCAAAATGAAGGCACTCATTCTTGTTGGAGGATTCGGAACTCGTTTGAGACCGTTAACTCTCAGTGTCCCCAAGCCACTTGTTGATTTTGGCAACAAACCCATGATCCTTCACCAGGTAAATGCTCACACACACCCTCTTTTTTCTTTAACATTAAGCTTATATAAAAAATATGTTATATACTGATATCGTGCATACTATGATTTGTATCAGATTGAGGCTTTGAAGGCTATAGGAGTTACTGAAGTGGTTCTGGCTATCAATTACCAGCCAGAGGTAAAGTTTGAAGCTTTTTACTCTTTCCTTTCGAATGTGATATACTTTTATAAGTCATCCATAAGTATGCAACAAATTTATGTACGTTCTTTTATGCAGGTCATGCTCAACTTTCTAAAGGATTTTGAGGCTAAGCTTGGGATAAAGATTTCGTGCTCACAAGAGACGGAGCCACTTGGCACTGCAGGGCCCTTGGCCTTAGCCCGAGACAAGCTACTAGATGATGCTGGAGAGCCGTTTTTTGTTCTTAACAGTGATGTTATCAGTGAATATCCCTTGAAACAGATGATTGCATTCCACAAGTCCCATGGTGGCGAAGCTTCAATCATGGTGACCAAGGTAAATATGAGCTCAATTAGGTATTCCGTTTTGGATCATTTATGTGAAATTTCACGGATTCTGACGATTTGGGATGGAATTAAATGAACAGGTGGACGAGCCTTCCAAATATGGTGTGGTAGTTATGGAGGAATCAACAGGACAAGTTGAAAGATTTGTTGAAAAACCAAAAATGTTTGTTGGTAACAAGATCAATGCTGGTATTTATCTACTGAACCCATCTGTTCTTGACCGAATTGAACTGAAGCCCACTTCAATCGAGAAAGAAACCTTCCCAAAAATCGCTTCCGCAAAGCTTCTGTATGCTATGGTTCTGCCAGGGTTCTGGATGGACATTGGACAACCAAAGGATTACATCACTGGTTTAAGGCTTTACCTTGACTCTTTAAGAAAGAATGCACCATCTAAACTAGCTAGTGGCGCACATATTGTGGGCAACGTCATTGTTGATGAAAGCGCCAAGATTGGTGAAGGATGTTTGATTGGACCAGATGTCGCAATCGGACCTGGCTGTGTGGTTGAGTCAGGTGTCAGACTCTCCAGGTGCACTGTGATGCGCGGTGTTCGTATCAAGAAACATGCGTGCATTTCAAGTAGTATCATCGGCTGGCACTCGACTGTAGGCCAATGGGCCCGGGTTGAGAACATGACAATACTTGGAGAAGACGTGCATGTTTGTGACGAGGTGTACAGCAACGGGGGTGTGGTTCTGCCACATAAGGAGATCAAGGCTAGCATCTTGAAGCCGGAGATAGTTATGTGAAGATTTCTGTCAATATATATAGCTGATGTGTTCAGAAGTTTAGTTTCTAATTGTGTCTCCTTAAGGTGTGTTTTATTTTGTTCCTTTTTTGAGCTTTGTTTTGTAAGGTGTAAACATTGTCAGCAAGAACCTCATTAGCAGGCTCAAAGATCAGATGTTAAAAGGGTTCTGTACTTTTTGTTATGGGTACAAGTATGATCTCTTTTTATGTGTAGTATGATACAAAATTCATTCAAGAAATATTAATAAGTTATTTTGTTTCAGTTAAATGAGCATTAGTTACTTTTATGTGATTGTGTGGTATGTCCAATGTTAGGTATGCACGTGAATAATGTGTTATCAGCTTCAAATGTGATAAGGGTGTTAGGTGTATACATTACTATACTAATATGAAAAGTGGATAATTGAATGTGGGATGGTCCATTGGTCCCATAGATTACAAAGTCTTGCCAAGGAGAGTAACATGTGTGGCCCCAGGTCTGAGTTGGCTTTGATGCAACACACTGATGGTGCCCTTTTACAAAGTGTTTTATTAGTGCAAATGCATGAGTTTTGAGTTGGCATTGATTCATTTCTATATGACATGTCTTAGACCCACGTCATGAGGGTAAAAGTTCACGCATGATTGGCGCCTTACAATGCGTTATTTTTACTACGCATGTACATGATCATGCGTGGTCATCCAAATTTTTGGTTGGTTTGGTTATATTCACAACCAAATAATAATGTAACTCTTTTTATTTTATTTTATATAAAACTGGTATTAAAAGTTGGTAGGTAGATAGAGAATACTGTTACTTCAAAAAACCTACAAACTTCTAATAAAATGATTATTGAATGTGAACAATATAAAGAATGTGAATAATATAAAGGGGACCTCATGGATTAGAGTGTCATTTTCTTGTATCTACAATCACATGAATAATGCAATGTCAAATTATATGAGTATTTGGATAATGTGCTAGAAACACATGATTGGGAGATATATTTATCCAATGCAAAAAATGATAATAAAAGGAAAATTGTGTCGAATTGAGCTTGAGACACAAGGTAATGTTCGATGTAACATGTTGTGTGCAAATTTCCTCCATTTGTGAGGTGTGATATGAAATGTAATCTTTGTTCAAAAAAAGTAGGTAACTAAGTTTAAAGCTAGACAATTGATGGGGACGTAACTTAGAAGTGTTAGATATTAACTTTTCACATACACATCAAACCATAACACAAAGAAGCATATAGATGGAATTCTAGAGAGAGAAAGTTAGAGGTTTAGGGAACTTAGTAAGAGAAAGTGAAAGATATTATTATGAGCCCAACTCTCTACCTTGGAAGGTAGAGTATTTATAGTCTTACATAACTCGCCACACTTTGGGGCGTGGATCGTGCATGGTGGGTAAAGACCGTCAGTCCTCCACGGTGTTACTTAACTAAATTACTACTTAACTTAAGAACTATGACTACGAGCTTTAACGATTACATATCCTCGGGTGACCGACTCTTTTATACGGAATTTCTAATTCCTAACAATCTCCCCCATGGAGGTCACCTCAATCATGTACTAAAATTACATTGAATACAAATAGATATTACATCTAACAATTGATCTTGCATTCTTGATGTAGTCCTTTGCTCCTAAGCTCGTAGTCATTGATTCTTCACATTGCATGTTTGGTTGTTCCAAGTGGAGGTCTTTATCGATCCACGTGATGATAATTTTGAGCCATCATTTGAGATCATCACCATCAACAATCTCGAGACATCCATTGTGGTGTTGTGACTTTGGGACCGACATGCTCACATTCGGATCATGATATCTTCTCATCGTAGTGGCGGAAGCATTTGTTGAATCACGATATTGGCGCAGTAGCGAAGCATGGAGTGAAAATATCGAGTCATTGATGCACTAATCATGATTTCTTTTGAGATGAATGTGTTAAGTGAGCATGCGGCTATGGATTGACCGCTTCATTCGATCACCAGAACGCGTCGGGCGAACTGCATACAACAGCTAGTTAGCAACAAATCGCACGAAAGTGTCTTTGATCACTTTCGTTGAATCGAGGTACACGCCCACGGTTCCTCGCTGATCGATACAAGTACGCCTGTGATCGTAGGATTCCTAAGAATCTCCTTGACAGGTTTCGCAATGTTCTAGTCGTTCTCAAACCGAACATCTCAAAGAAGACAACACGGAGTGAGTGAACCAACAATTTTAAGTCCACCGATTGATGAAAGAGATTTGAAAACAATCGTATTGCTCAATAGAAATTGTTTTTGCAATACAACGAAGGTTTTATTGAAAATCAATTATCAATCATAAAAATACCTTTTGGTTTGAAAAATGAGTACACATCGATGTGCTAAAGAAAAGAGTTTTTAAGCACAAAGACCGGTTTTCAAAGGTATCCGTCAATCCATAACTCGAACCGTGTTTGATTCAAGAGATTGAATCGCCCATTGTTTCTGTTCGCTTGTCACATGGTTGATCTATATGATAGATCTCACATGCCACCTACCGTGAGCTTGTTTGATGTTGGCTCCGAAGGCTTTCCATCTTCATTGTGAATGTGTAAACACATCACTCGGATGTTCGGCAATACCACAAGGATAATGCGAGGACTCAAGATATAATCTCTTTCCACATTGTGTGAAACAGAGAGTCTTCATTGAAAGTGTCCTAATGAGATTTATTGATGATCTCGTGGCTCTAGACTCAATTTGTGCATATTTGGATCCTATGGGAGACAGGGAGAGGTCTCCTACTTCAATATCAACCATCTCTAAGAGAAAGTCGATAGATAATGTTGGTTCCCGTGAGAATGAAACAAGTCCTTTAAGAGAACTTGAGTGGTTTGGAAAGTTGAAGTGCAAGGTCATCGGGTCCATGACGCCTTGTCTTCAATACCGATGTTACTATCAAGAGCATATGAATTGAACCGGTTTACGCCCTAAGGTTGAATTAATGGAGGGCTATTTGTTTTCACCCTATTTTCATTCAATTCCTTTTAATTCTTCAACCCTTCAAGCTACGAGACTTCATAGCTAGAACCTTGTTGGGTTTATTCCAAGACTAGCTCGCCTTAGTCCGCACTCTTCCTTATCTCATTTTTCTCCTTTATCATCATACCTAAGGACTTCTACACTAACTAGTGGATTGTCCACGGTAGATCGTCACACCCCAAATTACTGCTTTTGCGTGAATGGTCGGGATTCGTTAGCACCACAATCACAGTTATATTGAACGACCTAAAGTGTCGTTTGAAAAGAACATCGTTTGATTTAATAAAACAATCAGAGTTTACAAAGTAGGTCCCAAATGTAAATCAACTCGTGCGGAAATAAGTTTGTACAATCCAAACGATGTTTTAAAATATGTAAAACCCAAACGAGACGCGTCGTCATCGCGACTCCATGATGTGTCCAAATGCATGCCATGAAGTGAATACCTTAGATACCTGAGATAAAACATGCTAAAAAGTGTCAACACAAAGGTTGAGTGAGTTCATAGAGTTTATGAAGAAATGTAAAGCCTTTCAAAATCGTTTATGCAGCAAAGGCATTGAAAATCCACTCAGTCCCAAGTTCCGCCCATACAAAACTTGCAACCTGTGTATTCACAACCCATTGCCAAAGTGTGTATAGTGTATGTTCAAGCCCACATCGTCAAATGAGTTCACAAAATAGTGCCTAACATAATGTATCCATAGTTACTTAATATAACAAGTATGAGTGTTGATCAAATCGTTCCAAGACCGTTAGTCCATGATTGTACCAAGTACATGAATATACCAAGTCCGTTAGCCCAATGTTATACCAAGACCATTAGCTCAATGAATATACCAAGACCATTAGCTCAATGAATATACCAAGACCATTAGCTCAATGAATATACCAAGACCATTAGCTCAATGAATATAATATGGAAGTTCTAAGTGTGGCAAAATGTTACTACGCATGACTAAGCATTTAGTTCGATTAAACATGTAGTTTCAAATAATCATGATAGTTATGAAAATAATTGAGCATGTATCTCCCCCAAAACATTTATGAAAACAAGTAAAAGCAGGGGCTATGGAAACTCACTTGGTGGAATGATGCGAAGACAAAAGTGAGTACACCGAGATGTAATGTGATACGTTAATCTTGACCTAATGTGAAGGATATGATACGTCATGAGTTGCAATGTAATGTTATGCATGCATTCCATATGTTATTTATACCATTTACGGTTTTTGAAAATATTACTCGTCGTCGAAAAATACTCTTTTGACGTCTTGACCCTTCAAAAATGTCTTTACAAGTTTTTACGCCAAAAAGTCATCCTACAATGGTTTTATAATGATTTTTGGTGAAATTACCACTTTTTGTCGCAAAACAATGTCGTCGGAAAATCATGAAATTAACAAAATGGCTTCGAAAAGTAGTCGTAAAACGGTGTACGCCAATCGTTAGAGAACGAACTCGACGGTTTTGGAAAGTTTGTATCGATATCAAAAGTTTCAGTTCAGAGTTTTCGCTCAAAAGGTCTCGATCATAAAGATATTAAGGGCTAAAGATGGTGGTTTTGCTAATTGTGTGCGTAAAATGAGTTTCGCCAATGTTTGAACATCCGAAATTAATTTACCATAACTCCGCTTGACAAACGGCTTTTGTTTTGAAAAATATGGCGGTGAACTTGATTTTACTAGAAGACATTTTGTTCCAAAAGTTTCACAACCTTGTTAAAACAAACCGCAAACATGAACGTTATGACTAATGGGATACTTGAATCGTAAAAATAATATAGTTTTTCGTAAAATAATATTTACGGCAACTTTATAAAAACGTGCATATATTTGTCGCTTCAAACCGCTTTCACGTATAATATGTCCTTAGCTTCGATCAAGTAAACTAATATATTTTTGATAAGTCGAAATAATTTGTGAAGCTTAAGGCTCGTTTTGACCCGAACAATGTAAAACTGCATGCTGAATTTTCGAAAAGTTACGTTTAATCGTCAAACTTTAAAAATTCACCACGGCTTCGTTATAACTCCGCTTTTATCCGCTCAAGCCGCCACGGATTCGTTTTAAAGTATATTTTCTAAATATCAAGGCCAAAACTGCATCAACAGTAGGTTTTTCCAGAATTTCAAATAAGGACAGAACCAAATATATAGTTATCGAAAATAGTTTTTCTCGGACAAAACCTATTCTAATCCCTTCAAATCAACTCCGAAACTAATCTAATCCTACCATACACCTTCTTAGGGTGTCATGGGTTCCTAATCACCATCAAGACCAAAGAATACCATGGGAATATTTATAGGATGACCAATATATTTATATAACTCAATAAATCATGAAATAAATGGTATAAATCACATAACATGCATATAAGCTCCAAAAATGAAAAGAAACATATGAAAATGATAAGGAAACTTGAAAATGATAAAAACATGCTTACTAGTGATAATGAAGAGGTGAAAGTAACAAGGATTAGCCTAAATACTCTTGGTTTTTATTTCAAAACCTAATAAAGAGTATATACTAGATTGTTATAACACTTGGACTTGAAAAACTTTTTGATCCCTTGTAGCCCTCTTGGATGATCGGTTTGATGAAGAAGAACAACAAGAAGAGAACTTTTAATACAAGATGAATTATTGTGAGGTGAAAGAAGTAAAGAATGAGATGAAGTGCATTTGTATCCAATCAAAGAAAAATTTCAACAATCATTTATTGACAATCCATAGGGCCGGATTTTAGGGACTTCTTGTTTATCAAAATATATTTTTTTTTATAAAATGTAAAAGATTTGTATACTTGTATAATACTTATGTAATTTGTAAGAAAAGTGTAAGAAAATGTAAAGTGTAGATAATTGTAGCTTTTGGTACAAGTAAGTTTTGATAGATCAAAATAGAATGTATTGAGATGATAAAATTGTAAAATACTTTCCTTGTGAATTTTGAGTGATAAAATAATTATCGTACAATTTTTAAGAAAAACGACGTAATAATTAAACTTTAACGATTAATATACCAAATAAATTTGAAACACTAGGAAAACTAAAAATATAGTTTTTATAGACTAATTGTAAGTTTAAAAATACATCGGGATCATTTTTGAAAGTAACGGGTTAAATATTCAAAATAATAACTCACGCGATAAAGTTTATTAAATATAAAAATTACGCGTTGATTGTGAAATAAAATGTCGTGAATGTACTAATGAGATGCACATGATGTCAATGAAATGTAGACTAATCATAGTCCATATGAAATGTACGTGATGTCATGATCATGAATTCGCCGCTAAACCTCCAAGGTTACGCGAATTTGAAACAAGTAAACCAAATTTACTATAAATGTTGAAATAATGAGACATGAATGGTGTCGAGAAATGACCCGAATTATGAAGTTGTCACATTCGCCCATCAAAAAGGAATTCGATCCCCGAATTCGCCTGTTGGTCTCTCGGTTAGGGTTTGATGTGGCAAACTTTCCCATTCTCGAGCAAAACCCTCAAAGACTTTTTGGTAACCGATTTTACTTAATCCCACAACTCATCAAACAAGAACTGTCATACGATTAGGCTAAATCGGTTTAGGTAACAACTTGTTTCTAGCTCGATCTTTGCAACTCATCAAACAAGAATCACACGCGGATCAAACCGAAACAAGTGGTTTGAAGAAAATCTTTGAAAATTTGGCTTGATTACGAATTGTTTACACATATAAGCTCATTACTCCCTTCATTGCATGATTCTTCCGAATTAGACATAGTGATCGCTATGTATAATTTAGAGTAACTATGCAATGCTTGGACTAATCGACTCATATGTTTGTTTGGTGTTGAGTCAATCGATGTAAAATTGTGATGAACATCGAGGAGAGAAGACATGGAGAAGTGTCGTTAAAATGATCGATAAAGTAAAAGAATTAAAATCTCGTAAATGATAACAAATCGGAAAGAAAATAAAGTACGATAAATGAGAATATTTTACAACGAGTGGTTTAGCAAAAGTAGTACATCTTTAAGTTATAAAGTTTCGGATACGATGATTAGACATAAACTTGGTACGACATAGTACATAAGGAGAAATAAGACTGTAGTTTCCGAACTTCTTCGTCTTCCGTCGTTGATACCTTGACGAGCTCCTCCTCCTCCTAACATATATACATTCCATGAGCACCTTCGACTTGTTGACCTTGGTTTTGAGGACATTGATTTCGATAGTGTCCTTGCTCCCCACATCCAAGCATGTAACCATGGTCTTGCCTCTACAATTCTCGGCATGGTGTCCTAGTTTTTGACACTTGTAGCACTTAACAGACAAAGACCCGTGTGATGATACTTACATCGATTACATAATGGGTAGGTTCCGCATAACCTCTCGCCTTCTATTGGTGCAAAGAACATAAACCATTGCGATCTCTTGCCCTCTATTCGTTGTTGATGATGGTTAGTGTTACGGTCTTGATTGTTGTTATTGTAACCTCCTCGGTCATTTTCCCATTTTCTTTGTTGTTGTTGATTTGGTTATCGGTGTTGTTGTCATTGTTTTGGTTATTGTAGTAGTTGGTGCAGTTGTTGGGGTTGTTGTTGTTTTGGTTGGTGTTGGGGTACTTGCTCTCTTCACTACTCCGGGCCATGAGCTTTTGAGTCAATCGAATAGCTTCCTCAATCGTTATGGGTCAAGAAGTCACATCGCTTGAATAATTTCGAAGTCCCCGATGAAAGCCTCTAGCAACTTCTCATTATCGAAACCATGGACGGGCATAACACGCCCAATTCTTGGAACCTTCGAATATAAGTATCAATGTCGCATCCAATAGTTACTAATTCATAGAACTCCGCTCCAACTTTTTGATTTCCGCACGTGGACAAAACTTAGTCACCAAACCCTTAAATTGCTCCCAAGTAAGCTTGAAAGCATTCTCCATCCCAATCGGTTGAGCATAAGAATTCCACCACGATAATGCTCCATCGAGTAATGTGCTCAGTAGCAAATTTAACTTTACTATCATCCGGACAGTTACATAGCAAAACACCGATTCCAATTTTTCAAACCATCGAACCATTCTTGTAGCTCCCTCGGTACCTCTAAATTTCGTGGGCTCACAACTTTTGAAATCCTTGTACGAACATTTCTTAACTCCGGATCCTCCAAGCATTTCCAAAGAGTGACATCTAGCCTAGCTGCTACAAGACTAGTCAGCGCCTGAAGAAGAAGAAGCACCACCGCTTCCTTTCAACTCTTAGAGCATTAGCAATGCTATCATTTACTAACTTCGAATAGCTTGGTCATTTCAACTGTAGCTTTCTTGATTGCCATATCTTCTTCAAAACAAGAGGAAATGTGAGACGTAGCAAAATCCGATGTTAATAATAAGCGCTCAAAGAAATGTGATAAACGATGAGTTTGAGGTTATTTTTCAAAATGATCGACGGTTTCGAAAAGATAGGTTATGAGGTGTTGTAAGTGCTTCAATGTATGATGGTTTAGAGACTTAATGTGTGAATAAAGTGTAACTCGACATGTTAGTGGTGAAACAAAGGAGTGAGAGCGACTTCGCCCTATTTAAAAGTTTATCTCGGCATTCGACGTTATCGGTGATGAATCAGCTGATATATAAAAAAAAATTGTGATAGGGAATGACAAGGAATTCTCCACATTGGAGTATGAGGAAATGATAATGGGATGGGCATTTAAGGGCATCCATGTGACAATCGTTATGAAATGAAAGTAAATAACTCAAAAATGTACATATAAATCGCATGCAAAGTGAACATGCACTTGTGATGAAATGATGAGATGCTATGATAATGTAGTTATAGTCTAGGGTCAATGATGCAACCTAGTTCTCTATAATCAAGCTCGATGCCAATCACACCCCAAATTACTGCTTTGCGCCGAATGGAATTTCGGGATTGATCGTCATAGCACCACAATCACAAGTTATATTGAACGACCTAAAGTGTCGTTTGAAAAGAACATCGCTTGATTTAATAAAACAATCGAGTTTACAAAGTAGGTCCCAAATGTAAATCAACTCGTGCGGAAATAAGTTTGTACAATCCAAACGATGTTTTAAAATATGTAAACCCAACGAGACGCTGCCGTCATCGCGACTCCATGATGTGTCCAAATGCATGCCATGAAGTGAATACCTTAGATACCTGAGATAAAACATGCTAAAAAGTGTCAACACAAAGGTTGAGTGAGTTCATAGAGTTTATGAAGAAATGTAAAGCCTTTCAAAATCGTTTATGCAGCAAAGGCATTGAAAATCCACTCAGTCCCAAGTTCCGCCCATACAAAACTTGCAACCTGTGTATTCACAACCCATTGCCAAAGTGTGTATAGTGTATGTTCAAGCCCACATCGTCAAATGAGTTCACAAAATAGTGCCTAACATAATGTATCCATAGTTACTTAATATAACAAGTATGAGTGTTGATCAAATCGTTCCAAGACCGTTAGTCCATGATTGTACCAAGTACATGAATATACCAAGTCCGTTAGCCCAATGTTATACCAAGACCATTAGCTCAATGAATATACCAAGACCATTAGCTCAATGAATATACCAAGACCATTAGCTCAATGAATATACCAAGACCATTAGCTCAATGAATATAATATGGAAGTTCTACGTGTGGCAAAACCGTTACTACGCATGACTAAGCATTCGATTCGCTTAAACATGTAGTTTCAAATAATCATGATAGTTATGAAAATAATTGAGCATGTATCTCCCCAAAACATTTATGAAAACAAGTAAAATAGGGCTATGGAAACTCACTGGTGGAATGATGCGAAGACAAAAGTGAGTACACCGAGATGTAATGTGATACGTTAATCTTGACCTAATGTGAAGGATATGATATGTCATGAGTTGCAATGTAATGTTATGCATGCATTCCATATGTTATTTATACCATTTACGGGTTTTGAAAATATTACTCGTCGTTTAAAAATACTCTTTTGACGCCTTGACCCTTCAAAATGTCTTTACAAGTTTTACGCCAAAATGTCATCCTACAATGGTTTTATAATGATTTTGGTGAAATTACCACTTTTGTCGCAAAACAATGTCGTCGGAAAAATCATGAAATTAACAAAATGGCTTCGGAAAAGTAGTCGAAACGGTGTACGCCAATCGTTAGAGAACGAACTCGACGGTTTTGGAAAGTTTGTATCGATATCTAAAAGTTTCAGTTCAGAGTTTTCGCTCAAAAGGTCTCGATCATAAAGATATTAAGGGCTAAAGATGGTGGTTTTGCTAATTGTGTGCGAAAATGAGTTTCGCCAATGTTTGAACATCCGAAATTAATTTACCATAACTCCGCTTGACAAACGGCTTTTGTTTTGAAAAATATGGCCGGTGAACTTGATTTTACTAGAAGACATTTTGTTCCAAAAGTTTCACAACCTTGTTAAAACACCGCAAACATGAACGTTATAAATTAATGGGATACTTGAATCGTAAAATAATATAGTTTTTCGTAAAATAATATTTACGGCAACTTTATAAAACGCATATATTTGTCGCTTCAAACCGCTTTCACGATAATATGTCCTTAGCTTCGTATCAAGTAAACTAATATATTTTTGATAAGTCGAAATAATTTGTGAAGCTTAAGGCTCGTTTTTGACCGAACAATGTAAAACTGCATGCTGAATTTTCGAAAAAAAGTTATTCGTCGTCAAACTTTAAAAATTCACCACGGCTTCGTTATAACTCCGCTTTTATCCGCTCAAAGGCCACGGATTCGTTTTAAAGTATATTTTCTAAATATCAAGGCCAAAACTTCGTACCAACAGTAGGTTTTCCAGAATTTCAAATAAGGACAGAACCAAATATATAGTTATCGAAAATAGTTTTTCTCGGACAAAACCTATTCTAATCCCTTCAAATCAACTCCGAAACTAATCTAATCCTACCATACACCTTCTTAGGGTGTCATGGGTTCCTAATCACCATCAAGACCAAAGAATACCATGGAATATTTATAGGATGACCAATATATTTATATAACTCAATAAATCATGAAATAAATGGTATAAATCACATAACATGCATATAAGCTCCAAAAATGAAAAGAAACATATGAAATGATAAGGAAACTTGAAAATGATAAAACATGCTTACTAGTGATAATGAAGAGGTGAAAGTAACAAGGATTAGCCTAAATACTCTTGGTTTTATTTCAAAACCTAATAAAGAGTATATACTAGATTGTTATAACACTTGGACTTGAAAACTTTTGATCCCTTGTAGCCCTCTTGGATGATCGGTTTGATGAAGAAGAACAACAAGAAGAGAACTTTTAATACAAGATGAATTATTGTGAGGTGAAAGAAGTAAAGAATGAGATGAAGTGCATTTGTATCCAATCAAAGAAAAATTTCAACAATCATTTATTGACAATCCATAGGGCCGGATTTTAGGGACTTCTTGTTTATCAAAATATCTTTTTTTTTTTATAAAATGTAAAAGATTTGTATACTTGTATAATACTTATGTAATTTGTAAGAAAATGTAAGTAAAGTGTAGATAATTGTAGCTTTTTGGTACAAGTAAGTTTTTGATAGATCAAAATAGAATGTATTGAGATGATAAAAATTGTAAAAATACTTTCCTTGTGAATTTTGAGTGATAAAATAATTATCGTACAATTTTTAAGAAAAACGACGTAATAATTAAACTTTAACGATTAATATACCAAATAAATTTGAAACACTAGGAAAACTAAAAATATAGTTTTATAGACTAATTGTAAGTTTAAAATACATCGATCATTTTTGAAAGTAATGGGTTAAATATTCAAAATAATAACTCACGCGATAAAGTTTATTAAATATAAAAATTACGCGTTGATTGTGAAATAAAATGTCGTGAATGTACTAATGAGATGCACATGATGTCAATGAAATGTAGACTAATCATAGTCCATATGAAATGTACGTGATGTCATGATCATGAATTCGCCGCTAAACCTCCAAGGTTACGCTTTTAAGAGGAAATTTGAAACAAGTAAACCAAATTTACTATAAATGTTGAAATAATGAGACATGAATGGTGTCGACTAGAAATGACCCGAATTATGAAGTTGTCACATTCCCTCCGGTTCGGCGGATCATGGGAACCAATACCTAACCTTATCATCCTTATATCACCGCACATAAAGTAAAGTTGGTCGGTCAATTTGGTATTGTTCATTTGCCATTGGATCCAATTGAAAACCATTTGAAAATCAATTCGATACTTGTGATATATTATCAAAGCTTTTGTACCGAATTGTTTTGATAATTTTAGAACGAGAACTCCCCTCAACATGTGCATCAAGTATTGAGAATGTTTTGCACACGGAGGCAAGAGAAAGAATTTACTTCTTTTAATTACCATTTTCTAAAGATATCAACATCACTTCCTCAAAAGATCAAGTTGGAATAGCATTTCGGAAGGATGAGGTTTCCATGAATTTTGCTCCCCTCAATATGTGCCTCGAGGTTGAAAAGAGTTTTGCACATACTAGAGGAACCCGCACATTAGGATGAATGATCACGTTTTAAATCAAAGGTTTAAGATAGATGCTCCCCTCAACATGTGCATTGAAAAATTGAAATCGCTTTGTCACATGTGAGAAGGACAAAGATGTACATTCATTTATAACCATTTACCGATTATCGCTTTAAACCAATTTAAATCACACATTCTCCCCGATCACAATTATCAAATCATTTGAGATTTGTGATCTCGTATAGATTTAAATTGATTTTGAAAGCTTTTGAGGAGAATTGTGACTTGATTGTGAAAGTGTTTTAACTGATGTGGATTGGATTTTAAGACTTTACACTCCATTTATAAAACATGCATGTATATCTTTTGAAAACAATTTAATGCCAAATAACTTTTAATTTAATTGAAATTATTCTCCCTCAATCAATGACGAGGTTGTTGATTGAGAGATAGAGATTTTGACAAATAAGTCCCGATGATTATCAAAAATAGAGATTGAGTTATTTTTTTTTTTTAAAGCATTTAGTTTTCAAAGCAGATGGGAGTTTATAGAATCGAGCATAGGATTTGAAAACATGGTAAAACATGGCTCGTTTTTCTTTAAAAGCGGGTTATTGCTCGAAATTGACAATAAACCATTTTTTCTCTTTCTCCCAAAAATATTTTTGATTTTTGAATTTTTAATAATTTTTTTTTTTTTTTTTTTTTTTTTTTTTAATATATAAATTCAACAAGATCTAAAGTCCGTGTCATTCTTTGAATGACAACATCAAGACCGTAGATATTATCGAATCGAGAGAAACATGACAAAATGACAATATTTTTGAAGATTTTCAATTTTCAAATTTTTATGGGTTTTGAAAGTTTTATATTTTTCTATTTGATTTTTGAAGGTTTTATAATTTTGTATTTTGTTTTTCAAATATATATGTACAATGGATAAATTAGTTTAAGAGAATGATGAAATGAGTACCGAGATAAAGATATCGCTCAAAGACGCTTGTGAAGAAAGGAACCAACATCTCTTAAACTTTCGCCACCAAAGCATCCGAGGCTTCTAAGAAAATCAATCGACATGAGCCTTCTCAATTTGAATCTTTGGTAGCTTCCCCAAACCGACAAACATCGAATAAAGACCATTTCCTAAGAAGTAGAGTTGAATACAAAGCGGTCTCATTGATTGAAGCTCAAGACCAAGAACACGAGAACACCGGTAACAAGTTGAAACATTGATCGCCTCGGTGGTTATCAAACCGGATTAACGACACGACCGATCACATGAACTCGTTATGCATCCCCGATGTACACCTTACTCTTCGAGATTGACCGCTTGTCTAGTTGGGGAACAATATATCAACATCTTCATTTTACCAAGTGCATTCCGGTTATATAACATATAACCAATCAAGACATAATGTACACATGTACCCAACAAGAGTAGAGACGATGACATCCATGTAACATGTTGAGTCACTAATCATCTCTGTGGATGTCAACTCAAATAACCGAATTAGCTCGATCAAGTGAACATGTTGTGCATATAACCGAAGCACTTTATCATAAACCGATATAAGATGTCGATAAGTGATCATCTCACGCCCAAATATTCTTCTCACATTTCTTCCAATCAACACCGATGTAACAAAACCAAAGGTCTCCTGAGACCACTTCCCCAAATAGTTGGAATAATATATCCTTCCCCAAATAGTTTTGATACCTCGTAATCAAGAAACATAATATATCCATAAACTTGAAATCTTGTGAGAAGAACTCAAATAGCCCAAGTGAATCCTGTGAGAATCAACTGCTACATAAACTCTCTCGACTATCTTTATCAACCCATATGTAGACAATTTGAAGTGACCATCGTTGAAGAAAACCCGATATACCAAACTTGAAACCGAAGTCGAATTCCCGATTTGTGTCTTAAGCTTGCACTTAAAGATGGAAGAACGGTGTCGAGAATCTATGCTTCAAGCAAATCTCTAAGTACTCACCACTCAAACAAAGTATGAGACATTAACACCTCTTGCGATTATCCACACCATCATGCGCGTGACATCGAGTAAAACAAAGTAACTCCTAATAGTGATAGTTAACCGTGTCTTCAATCATCCACCTCGACTCACCGGTAACTAGATAACCCAAGTCTTCAACTCAAATACTTAAGCCCGAGCAAGTTATCAAATAAGAACACGCCTTTGTGAACGCCAACTTCAACCTCAAATAAGTTATAAATGTAACTTCAAAGTAATCAACTTGTGTCAAATGTCCAACACGTGAATAAACATACAATCGGATGTACATTGACCCACCGATCGAACCGGAGCAAATGATTCCTCAACATCAATGCATTCTTCCTTACGGTATACATGTAGAAACCGATCCGAAGATTTACCAATAATTTTTTAAGCGGATGAGGAATTCATTTTCCTTAATGTTCATGTGGTTGATTTACTGAGTGCACATTTGGAGAAGAAAAATGAAACAATGATCCGTGAAGATTTGGCAAAGGAGTACCAAAGAGCGGATCACTATTCATGAGTGCAAGCGCAATGATAGTCATTAACAACGCCTTGTGAAGTAACCGGAGACAAGGTTTCTTGAGAATTCCAAGAAGTACTTAGATGGTGAACCAGTTGAGTCAAGAGAAACCGTGAGCATGAGCTTCGTGTCGGATGATCAACATTCGTTGAGGTTCAAAGTACTCATCAAACATATCTTTGAAAACAATGAATCCCAAACAATGAATCCCAATTATCCTTAGTAATTGAAGAATTAGGCGTTGGAGGAGTGTCATCAAAAATCAAGCAATGAATCATTGCTAAAGAATCGAGCAAGTCTAATTGGGATTAAATTTTGGCTTTTCAATCTCCCCAATTAGTGCTCTCCCTAAACCGACGAAGATTTTCAAGTGTTCTTCTCACCGGATTAAGAAGAAGTCTTTAGATCATCAAATGCATTTCGCCTTTAGTCTTCTAATCATGTAGCTTTCAAATGTAGATTGGATCAGACTCGACCTTCTTCAAGATTATCCGAATGGGGAAATAGACAGCTAACATCTTCTTCACACCAAAGGCATTCCCGTTAACTTGTAAATAGCAAATCCCTTAATTAAAATCCTCCCAATCAAACAAGAATGTAAAGATGTTCATCAAAGAAATCACCAAAGAACTAGAAGCACTTTGTCATTTAATCATATCACCGTGTGAAGATGTCAACCAACGGCTCTTAGAAGAAACTACATGTGAAGATGATCCGATAAGAAGAATCTCGGTTCTTACATGGGTTAGGAGCCGTTTGACCATATATTCTCAAAATCACCAACCATGCAAAAATTCACACTTTTTCCCTCAAGAATTGCATACAGAGATGCCATTCTTGATTAACCAAGTGATTATCATCCAAATGTATTATATTCACACTTCTCCCCCAAAATTAGCACATGATGTCGCCATCTTCATTATATTGAGCAAGAGGAATAAGAGTAATTATCGAGAGTCCGGTTCACTTGATGACCAAGCGCATGGAAAAGCATGAAGCATGTTGATGAAGAATGTCGATGAGAATGGTCATAAACATGAAGATTTCTTCTTAAGAAGATAAAGCGCACCAAGCGCACACCTTTCTTTTCTTTGAGGAACGGGCTCAAGTGTTATCTGCACGCCATTGAGTTGAAGAACGAGGCCCGAATCGATGTGAACAGACGTCATTGTTAAGAGCCCAATCATATGTTTAGAGTCAATCCAAATACCAAGGACGATTTGTACGACCGCTTTGGACAATGACGAAGACATAGAGTTGGAAACATTGGATCCCCACGTCGATGGGTTCCTTTTGGTTAGCACAAACAGCTTTTGAATCCAGAAACCCTAGATGCAATGACATTATCCCTAGGAGTCGAACTAGTAGAGGCGCCGACTTAGTCAAATGACATTTTGTGCTTAATGGGATTATTCTACCGTTGGCTTCCAAACCTTAACAGCACTATTCTAGGCACAAGTGGATCTAGTTAAAGGGCAAGGTTTGCCATTCGTGAATATTCGACTGCTGGCTTCCACCGAAATCCTATATTGGTAAAAACCTTCCCGTAGGTTTCGTGATTGCTTAACTGCTTCGCTTCCAAACTTTCTTAATCGGGTATGATTCTTAGATCTCGTAAATAACACATCACATTTATCATGATTACCGAAAATAAACATTTTTACATGTTTTGCAGACAAAGATAAGGCCTCGAATTAATTTCAAGAAGCTTAGAGCTAATACTAGAACTAACACGATTCTTTTTGTTCAAATCAAACTTCTTGTCCCTATGGTGTTCTTTTACTTCCTTATCATGATCACTTTTAGTTTGCGTAATCCTATCCTTCTTTGCATTGCTTCTAGGTTTTGACCCGCTAACTTTAGTGTCAATCTTAACATCCGTAGAAGAAACGATGGGAACATTACATGGCTTCACTACTTTCTCGCATTCCCCGTCTAGAAGTGCTGGATCCAAACTCTAGGAGGCACATCAAAGGTTGCTTGCTTGAATTTTGACATGGAACAAGGCATATCAAGGGTCACATGCTTGGCTTTAGGCATAGAACAAGGCACAACTATTCTATCTCGCCTATTGCTAGATTTCGGACTTGTGACAATTACATACTCTAAGAGTTCCCGAGATCGTTTGGCATCCATGCAGTGCATAGGCTATAGTACTATCAAAAGGTTTTTCTAATCTTTCATCTTCAACAATCTCACTGAGACCCTTCAAACTTTCCTTAAGGTATGAGAGGTATGCTTTATGTGCAAGTTCATTATTCCTAATGGGCGGAGGAATATATAACATATCGATAGCATATTTATCACAATCGAAACCTTAGAATGAGTAGTATTTGCAATTGGGGATTGGCAACTTTCCTTTCACCTCACGCTTGATTCTCAATATCGTTAAGTAACGGTTATCTTTTCAATTTGTTTATCATGATTAACTTTAAATGAATCACATAACTCTTTGTTTTGATCATTAACCTTGAAATTTCGACTTTAAAACAATCATTTTCCTTTTGCAAGTTATCAATTACGTTTTGAAGTTGGAAATTCGAGAATCTAAAGGTGGAGGCATACGGGAACCAATACATCCTTCTTTTCACCTTTCATTTGTGAAATTTGGGCTTTCAATCTTTTGATCGTGTGGCAATGAGCTCGAATTTGATCATCACGCTTGCTAATTTCAAAACCGCATCAAACTCAGAGCATCGAGGATGTCTTGATATTTGAGGTTTTAACATTTTCTTTGAGATGTTGATGTTTTAATTGCAAAGCAAGATGTTCAACTTCTAATTTAGAATAATGTTTGACCAAGTTATCATGATCATCCTGCTTTATTTTCTCATGCAATTTTGAATTTGTTGTTTCAAGCTCAATGACACGATCATGGGAGACTTTTAGAGCAACAGATAATTCATGAAATTGAGAAGCATCAATGGAACAATTTGTAGCAATGAAAACACATCTTGAGCAATACATTTAGAAATCGATTCTCATTCGTTGTATGCAAGTTCTTCCTCTCAATCTCATTATATTTTAATTCTCTCATAATCACTAACCTCAACAATCATTGCATCAAATACCTTTTCCATTTCTTTAATATCGAACGCGCCCCTTTTAAGACTCTCAAATTGATCTTTTAGTTGTTTAAAGAAAGGCATGACCTCGCTAAATAACATTCTTTAGTTTGCTCAAAACCCTTTCCCTTCGTTATACCGGTGGTGTGATCCTTTTTCACAAGTTTCTCAAAATCAACAAATAGTTGAAAGATAACATATTCATCGATTAAGGTCTTGCTTTTAGTGGCAAGAGATCTAGGAACTAAATGCATTGGTGTATTAGGAGGATACACAGCTGATTTAGGCGCTTCCTAGGGGGATTCTTTTCAACAAGATTTTCACTTTTGCATTTCCATATCCTTTTCCGTAACACTTGTTCAGTGGGGTTAATAGAGTCCGAGGCTTAAACTTGTTCAAGGAGATCCAATTTTCTTTAGTGTAATTATGGGGTTTGATCGTTATGTTATTCTTTTTACACTTAGGATCATTTAGCTTCTTATCCATTATCTCCCTAGATGCAATATCTAGTTTTCTATCTTCTCTGCACTCAATGCAACTAGGTGTCTGCTCAGGTTTAAGAATCTCATTTCCATCATAGATTACATTTTGAGTCGCTTTGCTTTTTTACCATACTCGTGATTAGGTTTATCTATAATGGGAACACCGGCTTATCGCTTAAGACTCGTGCTTAGTGATCATGTGAGCAAATTCGAATGGTATTCCCTTGTACGCATAACTTATTTTCAAGCTTGTTTTTCAAAGTTTTAGATTGGAAAAATCATTCAAAAGTTTTGATTCCTTAGCCTTGAATTCTTGCTTAGCATTTTAACATTTTCTTGAAGTTCGTGTTTTGCTTAGCGCTTTAGAAAGCTTTTCATGTAAGGAGTTTAACTCGGTTTTAATACTTCTTCTCTAAAATTACTTTTTTAATGATTGCACGTATTTGGACATCCATTTCCGCCACGGTTGTCAACTCAAACTTAGCACGTTGTTCATAAATAGCAACTTGATCCTTATAGGTATTGAGTTCGGTGGTCAAGGAATCATCAGCACAAATGCAGTGTACTCATGCAATTCATAATCATCATTTTGAGAAGAAGATGCATACCTAGGTACCGCAGAAACTTTCATGCAACTTTCCTCTCAGCATTAACGCATGAGTTGTGGCTGGTGCATCTCTATCTTGGGTACATCCGAAGCTTCCATGGAGCGTTCCTTTGCATTAGCTTGCACGGGTTGTGACCGGTGCACCTCTCTCTTGTGAACATGAGCATGAAGATTCTATTTTAGCATTGTCCCACTCATCATTATTTGTTTTCTCTCGACATTCGCATTCAAAGACCACCCGATTCTTCACCGATACATTACCCAACTTATCACGACAATCTTTCAACCGCACCGACACTCCTTCACGCCTTCATTCTTTTGTGCAGATTCTTCAATGAACTTTTCATATTATCCATGAGTTGGATAAATGTCTCAATGAATTCTCAATTTCCATTCCAAGATGTTTTTGAAGGAAATTCCATCAAGTGTTGATTGTAATCGAATATTCCCACCGATGAATGGTCAAATTGTTTGTAGATTACTTGAAGAGTCGCTGACTGGAACCATCTTTTGAACTTCTTCATTGGTAAGTTGCGCCTTTAAATGCTCTAAGTTCAACAAAGAAGCTTCTTGTCAATGTAGGTAAGTCCCATGAAAAGAGCACTACATGTTCGATCCCCACTATGGATAACAACCGTATGAGGTGCGGATGAAGTAGTTGATAGGGCTCAATGTCGCATTCCATTTGCATGGCATTCTAGAAAGGTGTGCAATTCATTCTCATTGTACTCGTAACATGAAGATCTCACATCCTCGTTGTTTAATTCAAACATCTTTAATCGCTCATTGTAGCATCCATTATCATTATTATCCACAAGATCATACAATTTAAGCACTTCAAATCACCGGGTCAAGAGAGTGAGACATGATGTGGTAGAATGCACGGATTTTACCGTCTATGATTTAAACCGAGAAATAGAATCTTTCAGGGATTTTACTAAAATCAAGACTAAACCGTTAAGCAATGACCAATGGAATGTGTTAAGACGACTAATGGATCGACACAATGATAGACAATTGTGTGTTAGGTCTTATGATTGTTTGTGGGATAAGCGAGATGTTGTTAGGTTGTGATTCGGATTGGTTTATGCCCGCTTTTCCCGAGAAATTTAGGTCTAAAAACTTAAAACCTCAATAACTTCTGTTCGAGCGGATTTAGACCTCGAAGATTGACCGAATGAACTAGTTCATTCGCAGTCTATTCTCCTCGTTCTCACGGTCGCTTTGATGGGTAGAACGAAAACGGAGTTACGGTTCAAAAGTTATGGCCGCTTGAAGTTTTGACGGAAAATCAACCAAGTCGCTACTAATTCTTGAACCAAGTCGCTAACAACTAATTCGCTACACCACTAAGTCGCTAGAGTCCCAAGTCGCTAATGTAAAAGCAAGTCGCTAAGTAGTAACTCGCTATGCATCAAGTCGCTAACCAAATTTTGGCAAGCATTGCCACACAAGTCGCTAGAAACGCAAGTCGCTAAAGAGCAACTCACATCACCAAGTCGCTACAACAAGTCGCTACCCGTAGTGGAGATTCCACTACTTGTACTTTAAGTCGCTAGATCTAACTCGCTAGATTTAACACCGTAACTCGCTACAATTTTGTGAAGCAAGTCGCTACGAAGAAAACTTATCCGTGAACTAACTCGCTACCATGAAAACCATATAAACATCACTTTTCAATCCAAAACAACCCAACCAAGATGATTCAAGCTTACCAAATGAAAACCTAAACACTTTTGATGATTCTAAACACAAAAGTACCAACAAAATTCAACCTTTAACACACGAAATCAACCAAATGATGCAAAACCACTAAACCTTTTCAAACTCAAAACCACCTAAAACCACTATAAATCCAAAGATGTGCAAGATATGATCAAACCATGGCTCTTGATACCAATTGTTAGATATTAACTTTTCACATACACATCAAACCATAACACAAAGTAGCATATAGATGGAATTCTAGAGAGAGAAAGTTAGAGGTTTAGTGGAACTTAGTGAGAGAAAGTGAAAGATATTATTATGAGCTCCAACTCTACCTTGGAAGGTAGAGTATTTATAGTCTTACATAACTCGCCACACTTTGGGTGTGGATCGTGCATACAGCTGGGTAAAGACCGTCCGTCCTCCACGGTGTTACTTAACTAAATTACTACTTAACTTAGAAGAACTATGACTACGAGCTTAACGATTACATATCCTCGAGGTGACCGACTCTTTTATACCGGAATTTCTAATTCCTAACAAGAAGAGATCGCGGGGGTTGGCCCTCTCAAATTGTTGACACTATGTATATTTTATATCTTTTCGTAAATGGTTTAGGTCATTTTAATAAAATAAAAATTCAGCATAGTGTATTTTGGCCTCCAAAATAAATAATTCTCGTTAGCCCCTCCATCAACAAAGTTTAATTTATATCCCTTACAATTGATATATGTGATTGCCTATACCGCACTCAACACTCATAAGGTGCACAAGGTCCGATTCTACATGTAATAATAATAATAATGGATTAAGATCTCTTAAGTTGAGATTAAGATGTCTATAACAAAATTGTCAAAATCGAAATCGTAAAATCTACTAATTTGCCATGTTAGTTTAATAAGGGATAAACATGTCGAAATATTTTACATGTGTACTCAACATTCAAGATAAGCTCATATGGTATCCTAACGAAAATGTCAAAGTTGAAACCTCAAATACCATAATAATAGTAGTGTATAACTAAACATGTCAAGTTTTATTCGCTATATTAACGATTTAACAAGATATGAAACACAACATGGGTCTAAACAATTAATACAAATAAATCATAAAACGCTTATTTATATTTTACGATCTTCTAATGTTTTGTCGATAATAAACGTAAAATCATTTTAACGAAATAAATAAAATACGTAATATTGTTTACATCTTATAGAAATGTATATGTGTAGCAAGTAATAGTGTTTATATTTTATAGAAATGTATACGTACTTTGTATATGTTGTAATGGGTAAGTAATGGGTAAAACCAAAGTTCACAACCCATGACCCATGACCCATAATCCATTGACTAGGTACAATGAATGTTGTTGGGTAAAACCAAAGTCCATAACCCATACCCATGGAGCATGATCCATAACCCATGACCCATTGCATGACATCATGCATGAAGTCATGTTGATATTATCCATGATCCATGACCCAAAGTCCATGACCCATGACCCAAGATCCATAACCCAATGACTAGGTACATTGCATCTTGTCGGGTATTCATAATCCAATTCCCATAACCAATGGTCCATAACCCATAACCCATAACCCGGTTTGCCACACCAAATCCAGACTAAACCGACCCAAGAGCCGGATCCCAAGATTTGACCACGGATCCTCTAGTGAGGATCCATGGGAACCATGGGACGGTAGACATGTTTTGTCTATAAATAGTGAGTCATTTCTCTCTTGCTCACTACCATTCTTAGATATACTTTCTCTTAGTATTCTAACCTCACTAACCACATATTCAAATGATCATTCTATGTAGTTTTATGTTTGTGAGATTCTCTAGGTTCTTCTTAAAGGCTAGATCACAACCTATTGAAGACGTGCAAGCTCAAGGTCATAAGTTGCTAAGTTGTCATCATCAAGACCACCAAGTGCATCTTGTTGATAGTTCTTTCCTCCTCCATTGAAGTGTCGTGTTGAAGGCATTAGTGAAAGGTGCCAAGTGTCGTGTTGAAGGCATTAGTGAATGGTACCAAAGGTGCACATTCGATATTGTGCATCGATATACAAGTTATGTAGGTTGGGTTGGAGGATGTTGATATCCTCTAGTGTTGTAACAAGGAGTGTGTCTCCTTTGGGTAGTGTGTTGTGGTGTAATGTTGGGTAGTAGTTCCTCCTTTGTAATGAAACCGCGATTCAGCCTTGTACCGGATAAAGTGTAGCGACGCTGTGATAGGTTTGGTTCTACCGTGGAAGAACTCGTGTCTAGCCTTGTACCGGATAAAGAGTAGGCAACGCTGTGAAGGCTTCTCCGCCACATTAAGGAGCTTGTGTTGTGTAGTGCTTACAAACCTCGAGTGGGGTACTGGGAGTGGAGTAGGGCAAGGAAGGTGTCCTTGTAGCCGAACCACTATAAATACTTGTATCGTGCTTTTGTGTTCCTTACTCTTTATCTTTTCATTACTTACTTATATGCTTATCTATCAATATCCAACACACTAACTAAATAGATTGACATAAGTCGATCTAAATACCTTAAACGAAGTTTTAATCGGTAAAACTTTTCAACTCTCCATTATAGTTTTCCACATAAACCTTTCAAAACATATGGGCCATATATTCAAAAGACTAACACATAAACCATCAATCTATAACATGGAGCTACGAAGGTTGGCATGAGATCACTAAATGATTTCAAACTTTGACTAAAGAGTATTCAAATTTTCTATAGCTTAATTAGAACATGAATCGTTTATTTACTTTTCTAGTTATAAATCTCGTGTACGCATTTAGGGTTTGACACGAATAAAATTCAATTTAGACACGATGAACATGTTTTTAGTATGTTATGTATTTTTTTATGCTTGTGCACATATGAAGTTCGACAATAACAACAATTAATGATCGTGGTGTCTACTTATAAGTCTTGCTCTCATTTTAATATTCATAATCTCGCATCTATAGATTTGGGGTATTATAATTAAATTAATTTAAGTTTAGCGTATATTAATTTTTTTAACTACGCATCGGTTATAAAATGCTAATTAAGTTTGACTATGACCGAATTAAAAATAATTTTTAATTACATTTGTTGGGGTTTGAAAGTATGATCAAAGTTTGATTAGTTGGTTTAATTTAAGGGAAAATGATGCAAATAAACCGCGCGCCTAAGGCTTATCACTTTCTAGACCATTTTTATTTTTAATTTGAAAATAGACCGAGGGCAACACCGCCATTGGGCAACTCATCGACATTGCGACAAGTGTCCCGTGATGTGTAAGGTATTGTTTTTGGGCAACTAAAAGCGTGGGCAACCGATAATGTTAAAAAGGGTTCTATCGTCATTTTACGCTTGACAAAAAGTACACATTTGAATAGTAAAAGTACAAGATCCATTAATTAAGAGAGTTCAAAATCCAAAAGTCATCGACCAATAAAGCATCCATAGTTACAAATCAAACCGCCTTCTTTGTCACCGCCTTCCTTGTAACGCCGCTATGTCACCATCTTTAAAGCTACAAGAGTTGATTGCAAACCACATTTGATTGATCAAGTTTTAAAAAATGTTCCCAAATATGGTACGTAAATATTCTTCTCGTTGTTTATTACATATGATTATTTCCAATTGGTTCGTGTTATAATAAATCATTTTTGTTATTCGATGAATACCTATGTTAGATAGGTGTTAATTCCAATTTATAATCCATTGCTCTTTTTTATGTGTATCTGATTCGTAAGTATGTAGGGTATTTTTGGTTTTTGTTGACCCTTTTTAGGACTACAAGGTAAGTTAATCATTATGAGTAAACTGAACTGCTTTTCGTAATTATGTAGGGTAAAATACATCTGTTCGTTTACCGCCTTCTAGAGCTTGTTTAGAGGCTTCTTCGCTTTGCCCTTTCCTTTTCTCGTAACAATTTCTTTAGCATTTACTTCCATATGTAATCTTTAGCAATTTTTTCATCAAAAGCTATCTCGATCCTCTCAGACTTTGAAACACCAAAGTTGGATCCGCAATCCCTTTACCCTTTCCAATATGAGTTTGAGTAACTACATCTTTCTCGCATGTGTTCACCAATGTTTAGAGTCTTTGCAATAGGTCTAGGTGCGTGGATAGGGTGTGATTGCTTTTGGTTGACAAATTGTATGGCAATCTCATTGTCACCTTTTTGGTTTTGGTGTTGGTGTTATTGATGCGGTTATAATTGTAGCAATGGTTGCCTATGCAAGGAAACGCCTCGAAATGGCAGCTGGTATAATAATAGCAAGATTGGTTACTCCAATACTAGCAAAGGATGCAAGAATATCGAAGTGGTTGCCTCGCACCCTTCATTCTCCTTTTCTTCAACTCGCACCTTTAAAGAATCATCTTGACTCTCGAGGTTTGGAAAATTTATGTTTCCTAGTGAATAATATCAATAACTAATGGAATTTTGAGTTTAGTATTGCAATTAAGTCTAGTTAGAGTATATTCGCATGTGAAGAATATCGAGATTGGCTATTATTTTGATTATTTATGTTTTCACAAATGATATCATAAAATCATAACATAAAATTTGATGCAGTAATCTAGTACCTTGTTAATTAGATAAATACTTATTACCTTACATACCTAATAAGTCCAAAATAGCACATTCTTAAACATATACAAAACACATTCATAATCCTAAAAATCATCAGCATCAACTGCAACTTCTTTGAGTATGTTGATAAGATTTTTGGCACATTCAACCATCTCTTGATACTTAGCTTTGACAACAAAGATTATGATCTTTCAAATTCTTAAACTGGTTTGCATCTCTTCATACTTCGCTCAAAGATCAAGATTATAATCTTTGTAAATCTTAAAATCACTATCGCTCTTCACACGTTGCTTCCAAATTAGCATTATCATCTTCGATCCTCTTGAAACGCGCTTTCATATCTTCATACTCACATTCATACTCTAGAAGTTGTTCAATCATTCTCTTCCTCTTATCAATCGCCTCTGTTTCTCTCTAAAATTTCCTTCTATCGGGAAAGTCTTTCCGGCTCACAAGCAATTACCATTCTCTTGAAACGGTCTATCATGTCTTTAAATAAAGAATCGCCCAAATTAGTACAATTCGGAGTGCATGTACCATCTTGACACAAAGAACACGGCATTTCGTGAATGATTGTGATGATTGATAATCTAATTGATCTAAATGTTAATTGACTAAAATATCACAAGAGAAGTGAAAGGTAAATTTCACAAATGAAAAGGTGTTTTTAGTTTTGTGTAGACAATTGATTATTTATTGACAATTTGAATTGGTGTATAGTGTGAATAATCCAAACTAACTGTAAGAATTGGTGTTTGCAAATGGGTTTTTGTGGGCACTAAGAGTTAGAGTATCAATGGCCTCTGCATTTTACTTTTTTGACTTTTTGTGAACTCTAGCATTTGGCTATTTTGTTTTCACTTTTCAATTGCGACATCGTAAGGATGTCATTGCTTTTGGGAAATGGTTTTTGTATTTTTAAATCAATTTAATAATCTTCAACTATCAACATCCACACATTCCTCGAAGATACCAATGCATCAAGTCATAAAAGACTTGATGCATTGAACACAATTAAATGGTTTAGGTAAAAGCTTTTGCAAAACCAACTACTCCATCGCAAAAGCTTTTGCATATTTAATGTTGGGTGAAAATGAAATTTTATAAATAGAAAAGCTTTTTGACAATAGCTTCAAACACTTGAAGTCTTTACAAGTGTTTTTGTAAAAGTCTTCTTCAAAGTTATTGCCACAATGGAACAAGTCATTTTAATATCTTATTAGAATAGTAAAAAGTCTTTCACCAAGTTGCCATCATGGATGCTTACCCCGGCCGACTTTCATCGAAGAATCCAAATAAAAAATCGTTGTCCTTTTCTTCTTTTTATAAAAAATCCGTGTTTGTTGTACTTCGTATGTACTTTGTTACCTTATTCGCTCATATATTTATAGAGTACATGAATATAAATAATCTGCAATTTTATATTTTATATTCTATTATTAAATATTTATTTAATTAAAAGTTATTGAAATTGTTATTAGGGTTTATGTTTTATAGGACATGATGGAAACCAAAGAAGTCATATTTAAAGTGCACCACAACGGAAATTTGAATTTCACCACTCCGCTATGTAGGCGGTCGCTTGCCACCATGGTTGCATTTACCGTGGTGCTTGATCATGTTTTGAATGATATTGAGGGAAAATGGGCTTTATTTTATGTCGCACCAAATAAGGCACTAGAAGATGGTTTAACATTGTTGCACACGCACAATGACGCTCGACCTAATGTATGACCTTGCCGATGAGAAACATGGTATGGCATGAGAAGAGGATGGTCGGCAGAAGCGGTGCGGTAGGCAACACCTTTCAAAAGAAGGAAGCTAACAAAGCGTGTTTCTATCACTAAAACCGAAAGAGGGTTCGAGATCATAGAAAAAAGGGCTAGTGCACAAGGAATGGTTCCACCTATTATGAATGTTTGTTGCCTTTAAAAATAATTATGAGTTTATGCCGCCAACCATGCGATAGTGCTTCTATGCCAAACTTAGTGTTGTTAGGTTTATGTCATATGTATCCTTTATGATCATATGGTTAAGAATTATGGTTGCCCGATCGTACAACAAGTATTGCCCAATTATGGCATTTAGTTGCCCGATTGCAAATTGAAGGTGGCATGAGGTTCAAACGAAATTGCCCAATAACTTAAACTTGATTTTCGAATTTTCATGTCTAGATACTAGATGACGATAACGGTTGCTTTTGCTCATTAGAATGTTAAACCATCTTCTAGTGCAAAAATACTAACAACTGCTACAAGAGTTAAAACAGTTGTTTTGAAAGTATGTGAATACGCAACCATCAAGCATGCTTAACAAACCATCGCTAGGTTCGCTCAAACCACCGCTAGTGTCGACGCAAATATCAACTTTGTTTTTTTTCCAAATGACTAGTTGAAGTTCAAATTTTAAAAGTGAAATGTAAAGCGCGGATATGAATGATTTACTTAAGTTTGTCAAATGTGCTTAAGCAACTTTTTCAAAACCAATAACAGATGTGGACGCTACATTTTAGTACAAAAAAGGATAAGAAACCGATAAATTCAAACGGTTTGTAATTACGGATAAGTCTTATCCAAATACCAAAAAGGAGAGAAAATGCAAGTAAATATTCACGCTCCTTCCTAGAAATTTTATGACAAATCCAATAGAAAAATAGATGCCAGAGCCTAGGCACGTGCCTACCTACAAAACAAGAATGGAAATTAATGATACCGCAAGAATAAGAAAATCCTCGCTATAAAGACGCGAGGTAAATAAATTTAAAGCACATAAAAAAACAACCATTCATCCACCAACAAAAACCCCAAAGAGGAGTTGAAGATGTTAACAACCCGCTGCCCACGCACCGCCGGTTCCAAAAGCCCATACATAGCCTAAACCTTTACCCCCAAAAAAAAAAACATAGCGCAGCGCTTGTCGCGACAACCCAAACATGTTCTTAAATGACTACTAATAACAATTAGTCGCTCCTAAGACGACAAAATGGACCAATCTCCGCGACCATTCACAACATTCCTTCAACCAAAACCCGTGTCCTTTGAGGTTTGTGGAAGCCTCGCCCGACCATATGGCGTACTCAAAGGTTGGAGTTTAAACCGATTAGACTCTCATTAGCCATTTGGGATGTTCAAAGTTCAGCAGCTTTTTCTAACCTCGCCTTCCCGAGCGGAAGAAGGATGTATATCATGGGTATTGGGTCAAGGAGTGGTAGAATGTGCAAAGAGAGGCAAACAACACTACCGAAATTTCGGACTCGTCCTCTCGTTGATTGCACCCGGCCCGAAGCAAGTGTACGCCTACTAATCCCGGCATATCGGGTTGGATAGACCGGGTTAAAGGTAAAATGACGAGCTTATGGGCATCGGATTAATTTTAGAGCAAACCACATAAAGAATTCATAAAAATCCCATGCTATCGTGTAGGGATGATTGGTGTATTTTGTGACGCTTCTCCTCACTCCAATTCAAACCTATCACGCCGCTGTGGATGTATTTTTCCGAATTATTTGTGGTTCTACCATTGCTCTAAAATAAAAGATGTGCGGATGGAAAAGCAACCCCACTAAAAGCTCTTCCAAGACCGCAGAGGGCGGATTTACACGGAAACCCGCTGAGAAGCCTATCGAACTTCGCAGGGAATCCCATATGAAAATACGGCCGCCCAGAGGAACCAAGCGACGGAAATCCTTCAAGAAAATGATAGCAAACAAGAAGGAATCCACACTCACAATTAAGTCGCGTACCATCGCTAATGTAGTTTTCACCGCTAGTATCATTGTCTCGGTTTAATATGTAACATTCTAGAATTTCTTGGGTAGGATGTTTTGTATTAGATAAGTATGCTAAGTATAATTATCCCAGATATTGTAAAGGACTCCTTAGCTTATAAAAGGAGGTCCGTGCTAGAGTTTGATATAACTTTTCGGCATATTTAGAGTCGATACACTTCAAGGTTGTAATCGCTAATACTATTCGTAGTATTCGTATTAATATTATATCCGTGTGTTTTATAGACCATAACTTATTGTAAAACATCAACATCTTCACTTTGACGTAAGCACATAACGCCTGTGTTATTAGATGTGTAGAGTGAGTTGATTATTTTGAGGTTTATGCGACTTTTCTAAGGGTCAAAAATGGTGTCGTGTCTAGATAGTAGATGACGATAACGGTTATGCTTTCTTGATTAGAATAGCACATTTGGGGATAACACGTCCAAAAATACTAACAACTCGCTACAAGAGTTAAAACAGTTGTTTTGAAAGTATGATTAATTTTGATTCAATTGGGGATAAAAAATAGAGTTACAACCGCTAGGCAAAACATAGTTTAGACCCACACATCATAATTCGCAACACCTAACAACTGCTGCAATCAATTTCAAATAAACATCAATGGTGCCAAACTCTTCGCCGCAACTCACAACATGGTTATGCTTTTGGAAAACCAAAGGAGGCTACATGGTTTGAACAAATTCTCAATTATATGCATATGTGAATACGCAACCATCGCTACAGCTTAACAAACCATCGCTAGGTTCGCCAAACCACCGCTAGTGTCGACGCAAATATCAACTTTGTTTCGCTTTTCCAAATCGCTTATAAAAAAAAAGTCCTCAAGTACAATATGGTTTTTTGTAATTAAAAGGTTGACTAGTTGAAGTTCAAATTTTAAAAGTGAAATTTAAAGCTACCGATATGAATGATTTACTTCGCTTTGTCAAACGTGCATAAGCAACATTTCCAAAACCAACAACAGATTGTGGAAGCTACATTTTCCAAAAAGTATATACAGACATAGCAAACTTTCAAGACAAAAAGGATAATAAACCGATAAATTCAAACGGTTTGTAATTACGGATAAGGCTTATCCAAATACCAAAAAGGTGAACAACTGCAAGTAAATATTCACGCTCCTTCCCTAGAAATTTTGGGACAACCAAATAGAAAATAGAAGGGTAGGAGCCTAGGCACGCGCCTACCCACAAAACAAGAATTGGAAATTAATTATACCACGCAAGAACAAGAAATCCTCGCTTTAAATACGCTGTAAATAAAGGAAAGCACATAAAAAAACAACCATTCCTCCACCAACAAAAACACCAAAGAGAAGTTGAAGATGTTAACCCGCTGCCCACGCACCGTCGGTTCCAAAAGCCCATACATAGCCTAAACCTTTACCCCCAAAACAAAAACATAGCGCTAAAGCGCTTGTCATGCAACAACCGAAACATGTTCTTAAATGACTACTAATAACAATTAGTCGCTTCTAAATTGTCGAGAATGACGACTAATAACACATCCCCATGACCATTCACAACATTCCTTCACCCAAAACCCGTGTCCTTTGAAGTTTGTGAAAGCAGCACTATTTAAAGTGGGAGTTTAAACCGATTAGACTCATTAGCCATTTGGGATATTCAAATTTCAGCCATTACTTTTAACCTCGCTCTACCCGAGCGGAAGAAGGAAGTATATAATGGGTATTGGGTTGAAGGAGTGATAGAATATGCAAAGAGAGGTGAAAATTATGGTCTCCCTCGTTGATTGCATACCGCTTCCAAGCAAGTGAACGCCTACCAACTCGGCAGATCGGGTTGGATAGATCGAGGTCAAGGTAAAATGACGAGTTTATGGGCGCCGGATAAAATAAAGAGCAAACCATCGCTAATGTAGTTTTCAACGCTAGTATGATTGTGTCGGTTTAATATGTAACATTCTTGAATTTCTGGGTAGGATGTTTTGTATTAGATAAGTATGCTAAGTATAATTATCTCAGATATTGTAAAGGACTCCTTAGCCTATAAAAGGAGGTCCGTGCTAGAGTCGATACACTCCAAGGTTGTAATCGCTAATACTATTCAAGGTATTCGTATTAATAATATATGTAGGTCTTTTATAGACCATAACTTATTGGTGTGAATTTAATTTGTTAACATTAATATTTGTTTTCAAACATACTATTCAAGTGAACACTGATGAAACGGAAATGTCGATGTATTATAACTAGTTAGATTAAAAAAATGTTACATAATTTTTGTTAGGTCACGGATTTTAAAAATACCAGAAAATTGTTATAAAGAGCAACACAAAACAAATATTACCTTGTTTACTTACGTATTTATTATTTCATCTAAATTTGTTATTATTATTTTTTTACGAGATCATATTTAAAGAGTTTATGCCCCTAATTGGTTGATTATTATTTTAGTATAAGCTTCTTGTGAAATTAGAAATGAAAACGGTAAACATGCAACATGAAAGACGAAAATATTTATCATGCGGTGCCAAACAGCTTTAGCCTTTGACCAATTAAAGTCCCATTGTAAAACATCAACATCATCGCTTGACGAAGCACATAACGCTCATGTTATTAGATGTGTAGAGTGAGTTGATTATTTTGAGGTTTATGCGACTTTTCTAAACGCCAAAAATGGTACAATGCTTTTATGCTTGATTACTTAAATTAAATATCCGTAATTATAAAATGAATTGGTTGTATACTTACACCGCTAGTTAATTTTACTATCGCTAGTTATATCGACTCATCGCTAGTAAACCGAATAGGTTGTATACTTACAACGCTAGTATTATACGCACAACCGCTAGTTATTATTACAACCGCTAGTGATAGAAGTTGCCCTACGCTCATCAGCTTAGTTGCCAAATTGATATTTGGAAACAATCGCTAGTTGGCGAGATGAAATAAAATGGATAATGGCAACAGAGGAAATACTAAATACGTTGACATACAACGTTTCATATGCACGACAACCTACTACATATTACGATTACTACATAAACCCTTGATAAACGGACACACCAAAGTTTCAGACACAAATTTAATTGACATGGTATTCAAACCATACATAAAACTACAACCACTAGAACAATTTTACAACGGTCAGTGACGGAAGATCGGGGAGTTTCACACTTCCTAGCGAACTCCCAATCGCCTTGATATTATCATAACCATCGTCCATCAAATCGCCGCCCCGATATACATTTTCTTTAACGACGTGGAACAAGCAAGTATAAACTTTATTATGTGTAATTCATTATGTGATCTAGGAAAGGATCAAAAATCACCGTCTCGAATCGCCCATGACCGAATGTGGTTGTGTCTAAATCTAATGAACGTTGTTCCAAAGGTAAAACACTAAGCGTGTGTGCGTACTGGAAAATCAAATAGTATTGAGATAGAAAAACATGGCAGTTTACGGATGTTTATTTGATACGTATGAAATAGAGTAATAAAGTATTACACTTACTCTGGTTTCCAACTTTTTCAAGTTTGGAGATCCGCGAATCATTTGGACGATGAGTGACACGATAACAGTCTCACCAAAATCAACTCCTTTTAGATTCAGGTTAACGAGGGATACAAACGGCAAAGGAACATTCATCCTAGAATTACCATCACGCATCAACTACAACAGGTCGAATTTTGGGTTAGTTTCAAAGATTAAATGTCGTTACAGTTACACATATATTTAACATTGTAAAATTAGAAGTGTAAATCTCAAAACGGTCTTACCGTGCAATAGTCAAAATCCAATGTAAGGGTCTCAAGAGATGGAAGTCTTGTCAGGTGAAAGATATTGGATGCTATGATTGTCGTGACAGCATTCGAAATACCGAATGACAAATGTAACTTCTTCAAATTCCTAAGACTTGCAAGATTCCATAGTTTCATCCCGCTTGTACACTCAACATCCAATGTAAGAGACTCAAGTAAGTGGACAACCAAGAATTAAATCCCAAACTGCACCGGTAAGAAATTTGACTAAACACAATTCTAAGCTCAATAAATTTGGAAAACTAGTGAAAACACCAAACTAGGAAAATCACAACAATGAATTTCAAGATGTTTCAATTCAATACGCCCGTAAAGTTGGGTTGGCAATGTAACCGGTTGTCCATACCGGTTTCTAATTGTCGTCCTCAATTCCTTGCAAAGTAAAAACATAAGCCAATCACGAATCTCTTCATAATTCAAGTCTTCCATTCCGCATAACGGTTTGGGATCTACATAGAAGACAAACTTTTTATGGGACCCGTAAGTCGATTTAAAAGTCTAGTAACATGGCTCCCATCAAACTTATATGTTAAATAATAAAAGAAATCCTCATCAATTATGACTTTGGTGAGCAAGGTCCATTTAAACCTCCAATTTGTAGATAAAATAAAGGTGCTCACCGCTCGTTATTGGCAACCGATTCAAAATGTTACCGATCATCAGATTCAGCATGTTGCTAATATAATCTCTCATAATGGTGATAACATTAGCTCGAAACGACATGGTTTTCAAGAAAATTTTGTTGGTTTTTTTAATTCTCGACAGGAGGCTTTGGATGAGGGTTGTTGATTTGCAATTGATGGTCAGAACGAGGGTGTGTTATGATCATTATATGTGGTTGTTGGGTTGGTTCATTGATTCGCGCGCCCAAGATACAAGCTTTTCAAATTTGGTCCGTAAAATATTACGAAATGGTATATTTTAGTAAGCCATGGTAATATGGCGGACGACACACAATCAATGTCTTGTGAGCATCACTTATTCTAAAACGACGACGCCTTCGCTAGACGAAGCACATAACGGCATCATGTTATCGATGTGTAGAGTAACATTCATTTGAGTTGACTATTTTGAGGTATATGCGACATTTCTAAGCGTAAAAAAAATGCTACACTGCTTTTATGCACGATTACTTAAATTAAATACCTCAAATTATAAAATGAATTGGTTGTATACTTACAACTGCTAGTTATTTTTACTACCGCTATAGTTATTTTTACTACCGCTAGTAAAACTGAAGTGGTTGTAGACTTACAACTGCTAGTCATTTTTACTACCGCTATAGTTATTTTTACTACCGCTAGTAAAACTGAATTGGTTGTATACTTACAACTGCCAGTATACATGTTACTACTGCTAGCTATTTTAACCACTGCTTGTGATAGAACACATCAACGAAATGATGCCACGTTAATACTATTGTGTTGGCCGTGTTTGTGTAGGTGTGTAGGTGCCGATACCATTCGGTGCCCTTGTGTATGTGTTGGTCTTACTATTCGGGTTCGAATAGAGACATATTGGTTTAGTGTCGCTAGTATTAAACTTACAACCGCTAGTTAAATTGTACTAGTGTTGAATGGTAAATCATGTTAATTTCAAGTGTGCATAGTCACTAGTTGGTAGTTATTAGTTGATTGTAGAATATGAATTGTAACAACTAGAAGGACTCCTTGGTTTATAAAAGTAGTCAATAAGGAAAAGAAGTTGCCCCACGAGAATGCTTAGTTGCCACATTGTTTATTGGAAACAATCGCTAGTTCCCCATATTAAACAAAGATGTATAATGGGATTAAAGAACATAGGAAATAGTAAATACGCTGACATACAACGTTTCACATGCACAACCTACTACATATTACGATTACTACATAATTATGAGTTTAATGGTTACATAATATATAACCACTTGATTTATAAAATTCAACAAGCACGCAGTAAAAGCTAACCACCCATGCTTCCTTCACATACATACATCATACTAAAACTACAAAGCTTCATTCCCATTAAGCATGATCCCTAACTTTCACGAACAAACCCGTTGAACATGAATATAATGGTGTAAGTTAAAATAAAACATTAATAGAATGGTAAGTTAAAATAAAACATACTATAAACAAGATGGTCTGGCCGATTTAATAAAAGAAGAGATTCTTTGTATGGGCGATGTAGAAAGATCCCGTGATCTCCTAACATTCCCATGTAGACAAATAATTCAAGTTCTTTGTTGTACACAAATACCGATCGACCCAAATGATTGTCACCAGACGCTCCACTATTAGAGCTTGATCATTTGTAAACCCAAGCAAACGAACCGAATATTGGGTAGATGGCGAATAGGCTTCTAAATGATGTTATGGAAGAACCATTGACGCCCAACAACCATCCGCAAAACAATGGAATATCTTCACCAATGATCGTCCTGAAATCACTAGAGAGGTTCCAAGATCGAAAACATTGAATGGAACCGGGAGTTCATTTTTAAAATCTGTGGTAGGTCTATAACTTTAAATTGGTTGGTTACCAAATCAAAAGAAATCAACATATAAATCTTATAAATAACACCGCCCTCATTAGTTAACTTTTCACCCTAGTCCAATAGAGAAAATGACCTACAACCGCATGACTTTTACGCTTCAATTTGATAGTTTCACGAGGGTGGAAATTTTCAAGGATTGTCCACCTTAACGAGTTCAAAGAAAAGACAGAGACATACCGTAAACCACTTTCAAAACAGGATAGAGACCTTCACGATCGTCGGGTCAAGAGTGTCCGGACGGACGGCAAAACCAAAACAAATCTTTTGACGCTCGATTTGATGCGCGTAAACCGGGACAACATCGCAAGTGATTTTTGATTACGGGTTCCAAATAATATCATTAGATTAGAACCATAGACAAAACACCAAAGACCATTAGAATTGCCAATCAGTAATCATAGATGAAAGCATTACATTTGTATTAAGTGGTGTAGCGATTAGTCGCTCATCTAAAGCTAACACAAAACCTTGGTCACCCAAGATGTGTTTACTTAGGTTGTATTACTCCTTAATTATCTCCTATTGATGGTTGAGTTGTCACGCTTATTCTTAGTTGCGTTGTGTGTCTAAAGTTGTAGGTAGCGCGTTTCTCCCAACTCTTTGAACTTACCAAAGGGTCTCGCTCTACAAACCCACTAGGGATGATAAACCCTACTCTAAGGTGCTCTTTGGATGGTTTAGCCTACAACTACTCGGTAATTATATTCTAAGGTTCACAAAGATGAATCAAGCATTATACACAATCGAATGATCTATCGCATTACTAGATCATTAATCAACTAAGATAAGAAACAACCAATCAATATTCAATAATTAAGTTTCATACTCCTAAGCAAACACACAAATAAATTAGCTTGGACATGGAGAACATGCAAGCATACACACAAATAATCAAAGACATAATTGAATTAATGAAGTAAAGACTTATCTTGATGTAAGATAGGGTTTAAAACCCTAAAATATTGTACAAGACACCTTAGGTTCGGTTTTAGGTTTTCACTCCAAAAGACTCTCCACCCAAAAGACCGAAAATTCGGATTCTATATATAAGATTACATATGCGACCGCCACCTTATGTTTAGTGACGCCGTGTCGCCGTCATTAGGGTTTCGCTGGCCACGTTAACCTTGCGACGGCGTCACCTTATGTCCGTGACACCGTCTCTTGACTTTCGGCGTCGTGCGGATTGCATCTAGGCCGTGCGAGTAGCGACGGCCTACTCTTTCACAACTAGACGTCGTCACTTGAAAAATACGAGTTTTGAGTTTCGAACCGTCACAAAAATCTTGGGACGGCGTCCGCATTAGGCCTGACGCCGCCTTCTAATTTCAAAGAATCGTGAGTGTCTCGATTTTGACTTTGGCCATTTTTCTTCATATATTCGCGCTTTTCGTCCAAATAAGTGCCATTCCAGCGGTTTGCCTTCAAGAGACCTAAAAGTGAAAAGGAACGATATTAAGCAATAACGGATACAAAAGTGATCAAATAAGGACTTAAACGACCCCTCAAAATGGTACCTTTTAAAACCTTATCAAATATCCCTACACTTGTTATTTGCTTGTCCTCAAGCAAATGTGCTTTAGCCAATTAATTTATAAGTTGTGGGTCATGAAGCATTAATTCAAAACGGTCCACAACATATATAAGCCTCAAGAAAGTCATAACAAGCACGGAATTACATACTAGCACCTCACATGGGGTGTTTGGATACTCACATCTCTCTCGGTATATATGAAATATAACAAATAGGAAATGGAAGATAAACACTCATTAACCGGTCCTAGTACATAGATTACCATAGGCTTGAGAATAGATCAAACCTCCATCGCTTTGGCGTAAGCACCTAGGAAAGACTATCAAAGAGGTCTTTAAAGGGTTGTAATGTTAGGCTTACTAGTTGGAAATAAAGGGTTTGGTGGGATAGGCTATTTAGTGTGGCAAGTCAAAATCTCTATGTTAAATGCATATGAAGAATGGCGCTAAGCCAAGACTCGACACTCTAAACTCTAGATAACTGAAATAAATAAACATAAATTTAAAGGATAGATGTAGGATGGTAGCCCGTATTTCTTTTTTTTTTTTTTTTTTTTTTCACACTCTATTTTTTTTTTTTCTCTTTTCTATTTTTTTTTTTTTTTTTTTTTTTTATATATATACACTTTTACTCTACCATCCTCTAAGATAACATCAAAATACTAAGGATTTATAGACATATCCCTACACTTGAGTTTTATTACTCTAACACTAATTTGACCCGATTTGAAAAGATCAAAACACTTGGGGTACATTATTATGCAAACAAAGGAATTTGAATTTTAACGTTCCCTTCCGTCATTTCATAAACTTTAACTTTTCCATGAATCCCAATCGTCCCAAAATCGTATACAAAGGATATGACTCGACTTAGCAACTTATGCAAGCAACTAGATAATTGAACTAAGGGTTTAGGGGTGATAAACATTCGCACTAAAAGTGAGTGCATAGGGGTAGGCTAAAGCGATTTGGGTGTATATTTGGGGGGGTGTAAACAATGCTTTTCATTGATATTCCGAAAACCGAAACATCACGAGAACCGCGAAAAGGATAGGCTCGAGGGTTAACTAGGGTATCGTGTACTAAAGATGAGTACAACGCAAAGGTGTGGGGAATTACTCAACCGATATGGAAGAAGTAATTATATTACTTGTATCAAACAAGGGTTATCCTAATGCCTCTTATCATTTAGTTATTCCTAACTACAAGTGTAGCCTCACTTGCGATCTCGAATGCATCACAAAACAAGTTCTAGAATCTAATATACTACCGGTTCACACTCTAAGCATTAAAGATGAATGCTTTAATTCCTACTAATCTAAGTGGCGATCCTCACATTTGGTGGAATTTGGGTGGTAAAGGGTTTTGTGCTAGTCATGCAACTTCCTATCCATGAGACGCTTTTGTTAAGACTAATGGCCCACTCTTATATGTCATAAAAATTTTAAATTTGGTGCCAAAATTACCCTAACCGACATTTTCTCATGGTTTATTACACAATCACAATTGGACAAAGCAAATAGTCAGGATAAGCATAGTTTCAAAGTTCCTGCTTTATTTTCCCTCCTACACTTAAACCTAACATTGTCCCCAATGTTCCCTAAAGTATCAAAGTTATGATAATAGAAGGTAATTAAAACGAAGAAACTAATACTCCCCGATTAGCCTCGGTAGATCCGTGTAAAGTGGTGGTTAAATCCTTTTCAAGAAGAATTATTGCGTGAAAAGCTCCTTCCAATCTTATGTAACTTCTTCTCGACAAACTAAACCCGCACACTTGAAGAAAACAAACGAAACCTTAGCGTAAAATCTACGGTAATAATATATATAAGACTCGATTTAAACTAAGATATAATGTTGTGGAATGGATGTTTGCTGAATTTCTAAGAAAATTAAGACCGGAAAATTCCAAAATTTATAAGTAGCTCGAAAACGAAAAAAAGTAACTGATGTTTTACTCCTTCCACGCCGTCAGTTGCAATCCTCGACCACAGTTATCCGAACAAAACTGTCCGCGATTTTACGGAAAAAATTACGGAAAATTTACATCTTTAGAATCTGGAAAATTTCGCAAAACATCCATTATGACTCGATACAAGCATTTGACTCGAACAAACAAACATAAATATCTTTTCAATTGTTATTCTCATGTTTACGCTTTTTGAAAACGTGTGTAATCCTCCCTACACTTATTCCTTATGTAAAATACCTTTTATATGTAATTAAGACGGTTAAAAACAAAATAAAGCATTTTACAAATTTAAACATGAGGATAAACAATTAATAAAAGATATATGACACTAACAAGCAAACAATTAAACATGGGTTGCCTCCACGAAGCGCTTTTCTTTATTTAAGAGTCTTGTAGCTAGACTCGTAGTCGTGCTCCTACGCATTCGATATACGTAAGTCTATCCTCAACAATGTCGTAAGGATCAAACTTATCATTCAAGTTCCTAGTAGCACGTTCGGTTAAATATGCCTTTTCAAACATCTCACCATCGGGATCATAGATTGGTATCCTAATGTGCCACTCTCCATTACTACATTTGAATAGTAAAAGTACAAAGATCCATTAATTAAGAGAGTTCAAAATCCAAAAGTCATCGACCAATAAAGCATCCATAGTTACAAATCAAACCGCCTTCTTTGTCGTACTGCCTTCCTTGTAACGCCGCTTATGTCACCATCTTTAAAGCTACAAGAAGTTGATTGCAAACCACATTTGATTGATCAAGTTTAAAAAATGTTCCCAAATATGGTACGTAAATATTCTTCTCGTTGTTTATTACATATGATTATTTCCAATTGGTTCTGTTATAATAAATCATTTTTGTTATTCGATGAATACCTATGTTAGATAGGTGTTAATTCCAATTTATAATCCATTGCTCTTTTATGTGTATCTCGATTCAAGTATGTAGGGTATTTTGGTTTTTGTTGACCCTTTTAGGACTACCAAGCTAAGTTAATCATTATGAGTAAACCGAATCGTCAGTAATTATGTAGGGTAAAATACATCTGCTCACACCGCCTTCTACTTTTGTTTAGAGGCTTCTTCATGCCCTTCCTTTCCGTAACAATTTCTTTAGCATTTACTTCCATATGTAATCTTTAGCAATTTTTCATCAAAAGCTATCTCGATCCTCTCACTTTGAAACACCAAAGTGGATCCGCAATCCTTTACCCTTTCCAATATGAGTTTGAGTAACTACATCTTCTCGCATGTTCACCAATGTTTAGAGTCTTTGCAATAGGTCTAGGTGCGTGGATAGGTGTGATTGCTTTTGGTTGACAAATTGTATGGCAATCTCATTGTCACCCTTTTTGGTTTTGTGTTGGTGTTATTGATGCGGTTATAATTGTAGCAATGGCGTATGCGCAAGGAAACCGAATCGCTGGTATAATAATAGCGATTGGTTACTCCAATACTAGCGTGGATGCAGAATATCGAAGTGGTTGCTCGCACCCTTCATTCTCCTTCTTCAACTCGAACTTTAAAGAATCATCTTGACTCTCGAGGTTTGGAAAATTTATGTTTCCTAGTGAATAATATCAATAACTAATGGAATTTTGAGTTTAGTATTGCAATTAAGTCTAGTTAGAGTATATTCGCATGTGAAGAATATCGAGATTGGCTATTATTTTGATTATTTATGTTTTACAAATGATATCATAAAATCATAACATAAAATTTGATGCGAATCTAGTACCTGTTAATTAGATAAATACTTATTACCTTACATACCTAATAAGTCCAAAATAGCACATTCTTAAACATATACAAAACACATTCATAATCCTAAAATCATCGCATCAACGCAACTTCGAGTATGTTGATAAGATTTTTGGCACATTCAACCATCTCTTGATACTTAGCTTTGACAACAAAGATTATGATCTTTCAAATTCTTAAACTGGTTTGCATCTCTTCATACTTCGCTCAAAGATCAAGATTATAATCTTTGTAAATCTTAAAATCAGCTATCGCTCTTCACACGTTGCTTCCAAATTAGCATTATCATCTTCGATCCTCTTGAAACGCGCCATATCTTCATACTCACATTCATACTAGAAGTTGTTCAATCATTCTCTCCTCTTATCAATCGCCTCTGTTTCTCTCTAAAATTTCCTTCTATGGGAAAGTCTTTCCGGCTCACAAGCAATTACCATTCTCTTGAAACGGTCTATCATGTCTTTAAATAAAGAATCGCCCAAATTAGTACATTCGGAGTGCATGTACCATCTTGACACAAAGAACACGGCATTTCAGAATGATTGTGATGATTGATAATCTAATTGATCTAAATGTTAATTGACTAAAATATCATAGTAGAAGTGAAAGGTAAATTTCACAAATGAAAGGTGTTTTTAGTTTTGTAGACAATTTGATTATTTATTGACAATTTGAATTGGTGTATAGTGTGAATAATCCAAACTAACTCGTAAGAATTGGTGTTTTAAATGGTTTTTGTGGGCACTAAGAGTTGAGTATCATGGCCTCCGTGATTTTACTTTTTTGACTTTTGTAACTCTAGCATTTGGCTATTTTGTTTTCACTTTTCAATTGCTACCGTAAGGATGTCATTGCTTTTGGGAAATGGTTTTGTATTTTTAAATCAATTTAATAATCTTCAACTATCAACATCCACACATTCCTCGAAGATTACCAATGCATCAAGTCATAAAAGACTTGATGCATTGAACACAATTAAATGGTTTAGGTAAAAGCTTTTGCAAAACCAATTACCCACCAAAAAGCTTTTGCATATTTAATGTGTGAAAATGAAATTTTATAAATAGAAAAGCTTTTTGACAATAGCTTCAAACACTTGAAGTCTTTAGTGTTTTTGTAAAAGTCTTCAAAGTTATTGCCACAATGGAACAAGTCATTTTAATATCTTATTAGAATAGTAAAAAGTCTTTCACCAAGTTGCCATCATGGATGCTTACCTCGGTCGACTTTCATCAAGAATCCAAATAAAAATCGTTGTCCTTTTCTTTTTTATAAAAAATCCGTGTTTGTTGTACTCTCATGTACTTTGTTACCTTATTCGCTCATATATTTATAGAGTACAGAATATAAATAATCGCAATTTTATATTTTATATTCTATTATTAAATATTTATTTAATTAAAAGTTATTGTTAGGGTTTATGTTTTATAGGACATGGCGAAACCAAAGAAGTCATATTTAAAGTGCACCAACGGAAATTTGAATTTCACCACTGCTATGTAGCGGTCGCTTGCCACCATGGTTGCATTTACCAGGTGCTTGATCATGTTTTGAATGATATTGAGGGAAAATGGGCTTTATTTTATGCCGCACCAAATAAGGCACTAGAAGATGGTTTAACATTGTTGCACACGCATAATGACGTCGAATGAATGTATGACCTTGCCGATGAGAAACATGGTATGGCAGAAGAGGATGCTGCAGTGCGGTAAGGCAACACCTTTCAAAAGAAGGAAGCTAACAAAGCGTGTTTCTATCACGAAACCGAAAGAGGGTTCGAGATCATAGAAAAAGGGCTAGTGCACAAGGAATGGTTCCATCCGTTATGAATGTTTGTTGCCTTTAAAAAAATAATGAGTTTATGCCGCCAACCATGCGAGTGCTTCATGCCAAACTTAGTGTTGTTAGGTTTATGTCATATGTATCCTTTATGATCATATGGTTAAGAATTATGGTCCCATCGTGACAACAAGTATTGCCCAATTATGGCATTTAGTTGCCCGTGATTGCAAATTGGAAGGTGGCATGAGGTTCAAACGAAATTGCCCAATAACTTAAACTTGATTTTCGAATTTTCATGTCAGATACTAGATGACGATAACGGTTGCTTTTGCTCATTAGAATGTTAAACCATCTTCTAGTGCAAAAATACCAACTCGCTACAAGAGTTAAAACAGTTGTTTTGAAAGTATGTGAATACGCAACCATCACAGCTTAACAAACCATCGCTAGGTTCGCTCAAACCACCGCTAAGGTTTGACGCAAATATCAACTTTGTTTTTTCCAAATGACTAGTTGAAGTTCAAATTTTAAAAGTGAAATGTAAAGCGGATATGAATGATTTACTTAAGTTTGTCAAATGTGCTTAGCAACTTTTTCAAAACCAATAATGTATGTGGACGCTACATTTTAGTACAAAAGGATAAGAAACCATAAATTCAAACGGTTTGTAATTACGGATAAGTCTTATCCAAATACCAAAAAAGAGAGAAAATCGCAAGTAAATATTCACGCTCCTTCCCTAGAAATTTTATGACAAATCCAAAGAGAAAAATAGATACCAGAGCCTAGGCACGTGCCACCTACAAAACAAAGAATGGAAATTAATGATACCGTAAGAACAGAAAATCCTCGCTATAAAGACGCGAGGTAAATAAATTTAAAGCACATAAAAACAACCATTCATCCACCAACAACAAACCCCAGAGGAGTTGAAGATGTTAACAACCCGCTGCCCACGCACTGCCGGTTCCAAAAGCCCATACATAGCCTAAACCTTTACCCCCCAAAAACATAGCAAAGCGCTGTCGCGACAACCAAACATGTTCTTAAATGACTACTAATAACAATTAGTCGCTCCTAAGACGACAAAATGGACCATCTCCGCGACCATTCACAACATTCCTTCAACCAAACCCGTGTCCTTTGAGGTTGTGGAAGCCCCGCCTGACCATATGGCGTACTAAAGGTTGGAGTTTAAACCGATTAGACTCTCATTAGCCTGGGATGTTCAATGTTCGTGCAGCTTTCTAACCTCGCCTTAGCGGAAGAAGGATGTATATCATGGGTATTGGGTCGAAGGAGGTAGATCAGGCAAAGAGAGGCAAACAATGGGCCGAATTTCGGACTCGCCCTCTCGTTGATTGTACCTACCAAGAAGTGTACGTCTACTAATCCCGGCATATCGGGTTGGATAGACCGGGTTAAAGGTAAAATGACGAGCTTGACGTGGGATTACATTTAGAGCAAACCATAAAGAATTCATAAAAAATCCCATGCTATCGTGTAGGGATGATTGGTGTATTTTGCGCCTCCTCACTCCAATTCAAACCTATCACGCCGGTGTGAATGTATTTTTCTCGAATTATTTGTGGTTCGCCATTGCTCTAAAATAAAAGATGTGCGGATGGAAAAGCAACCCCACTAAAAGCTCTTCCAAGACAGCAGAGAGCGGATTTACACGAAACCCGCTGGTTTCATCGAACTTCCGCAGGAATCCCATATGAAAATACGGCCGGGAGGAACAAGCGACGGAAATCCTTCAAGAAAATGATAGCAAACAAGAAGGAATCACACCACAATTAAGTCGCGCACTAACGCTAATGTAGTTTTCAACGCTAGTATCATTGTCTCGGCTTAATATGTAACATTCTAGAATTTCTTACGAGATGTTTTGTATTAGATAAGACGCTAAGTATAATTATCCAGTATTGTAAAGGACTCCTTAGCTTATAAAAGGAGGTCCGAGCTAGAGTTTGATATAACTTTTCGGCATATTTAGAGTCGATACACTTCAAGGTTGTAATCGCTAATACTATTCGTAGTATTCGTATTAATATTATATCCGTGTGTTTATAGACCATAACTTATTGTAAAAACATCAACATCTTCACTTTGACGTAAGCACATAACGCCTGTGTTATTAGATGTGCAGAGTGAGTTGATTATTTTGAGGTTTATGCGACTTTTCATGGTCAAAAATGGTGTCGTGTCTAGATAGTAGATGATTTATAACGGTTGCTTGTTGATTAGAATAGCACATTTGGGGATAAATACGTCTAAAATACTAACAACTCTACAAGAGTTAAAACAGTTGTTTGAAAGTATGATTAATTTTGATTCAATTGGGGATAAAAATAGAGTTACAATCGCTAGGGCAAAACATAGTTTAGACCCACACATCATAATTGCAACACCTAACAACTGCTGCAATCAATTTCAAATAAACATCAATGGTGCCAAACTCTTCACGCCGAACTCACAACATGGTTATGCTTTTAGAAAACCAAAGGAGGCTACATGGTTTGAACAAATTCTCAATTATATGCATATGTGAATACGCAACCATCGCTACATCGCTAACAAACCACCGCTAGGTTCGCTCAAACCACCGCAGTGTCGACGCAAATATCAACTTTGTTTCTGCTTTTCTAAATCGCTTATAATAAAAAAGTCCTCAAGTACAATATGGTTTTTTAAGTAATTAAAAGGTTGACTAGTTGAAGTTCAAATTTTAAAAGTGAAATTTAAAGCTACCGATATGAATGATTTATCGCTTTGTCAAACGTGCATAAGCAACATTTCCAAAACCAACAACAACAAGCTACAAAAAGTATATACAGACATACCAAACTTTCAAGACAAAAGGATAATAAACCGATAATTCAAACGGTTTGTAATTACGGATAAGGCTTATCCAAATACCAAAAAGGTGAACAACTGCAAGTAAATATTCATGCTCCTTCCTAGAAATTTTGGGACAACCAAAAGAAAATAGAAGGTAGGAGCCTAGGCACGCTCACCCACAAAACAAGAATTGGAAATTAATTATACCGCAAGAACAAGAAATCCTCGCTTTAAATACGCTGTAAATAAAGGAGCACATAAACAAAACAACCATTCCTCCACCAACAAAACACCAAAGAGAAGTGAAGATGTTAACCGCTGCTTACGCACCGTGGTTCCAAAAGCCCATACATAGCCTAAACCTTACCCCCAAAACAAAAACATAGCGCAGCGCTTGTCGAACAACCAAACATGTTCTTAAATGACTACTAATAACAATTTGAAGTTTGTGAAGCATGCCTGCATTATGGCGCACAAAGCGTGGGAGTTTAAACCGATTAGACTCTCATTAGCCATTTGGGATATCAAATTTCAGCCGATTACTTAACCTCGCTCTACCCGAGCGGAAGAAGGAAGTATATAATGGGTATTGGGTTGAAGGAGTGATAGAATATGCAAAGAGAGGTCGAAAATTATGGTCTCAAATTGTTGATCGCGAACTGCTTCCGAAGCAAGTGACGCTACCAATCTCGCAGATCGGGTTGGATAGATCGAGGTCAAGGTAAAATGACGAGTTTATGGGCGCCAGATAAAATAAAGAGCAAACCACCATAATGTAGTTTTCAACGCTAGTATGATTGCGTCGGTTTAATATGTAACATTTTGAATTTCTGGGTAGGATGTTTTGTATTAGATAAGTATGCTAAGTATAATTATCCTCAGATATTGTAAAGGACCTTAGCCTATAAAGGAGGTCCGTGCTAGAGTCGATACACTCCAAGGTTGTAATCGCTAATACTATTCAGTGTATTCGTAGAATTAATAATATATGTAGGTCTTTTATGACTATAACTTATTGGTGCGAATTTAATTTGTTAACATTAATATTTGTTTTCAAACATACTATTCAAGTGAACGATGAAACGAAAATGTCGATGTATTATAACTAGTTAGATTAAAAAATGTTACATAATTTTTGTTAGGTCACGGATTTTAAAAATACCAGAAAATGTTATAAAGAGCAACACAAAACAAATATTACCTTGTTTACTTACGTATTTATTATTTCATCTAAATTTGTTATTATTATTTTTTACGAGATCATATTTAAAGAGTTTATGCCCCTAATTGGTTGATTATTATTTTAGTATAAGCTTTTGTGAAATTAGAAATGAAAACGGTAAACATGCAACATGAAAGACGAAAATATTTATCATGCGTGTCAAATGCCTTTAGCCTTCGACCAATTAAAGTCCCATTGTAAAACATCAACATCATCGCTTGACGTAAGCACATAACGCTCATGTTATTAGATGTGTAGAGTGAGTTGACTATTTTGAGGTTTATGCGATTTTCTAAACGCCAAAAATGGTACAATGCTTTTATGCTTGATTACTTAAATTAAATATCTCAATTATAAAATGAATGGTTGTATACTTACACCGCTAGTTAATTTTTACTATCGCTAGTTATACCGACTCATGCTAGTAAACGAGTAGGTTGTATACTTACAACCGCTAGTATTATACGCACAACCGCTAGTTATTATTACAACCGCTAGTGATAGAAGTTACCCACGCTCGTCAGCTAGTTGCCAAATTGATATTTGGAAACAACCGCTAGTTGGCGGATGAAATAAAATGGATAATGGTAACAGAGAAATACTAAATACGTTGACATACAACGCTTTCATGCATTTACAACCTACTACATATTACGATTACTACATAAACCCTTGATAAACGGACACAACAAAGTTTCAGACAAATTTAATCGACATGTGGTATTCAAACCATACATAAAACTACAACCACTAGAACAATTTTACAACGGTCGTGACGGAAGATCTGGGAGTTTCAAACTTCCTAGCTAACCCAATTCGCTTTGATATTATCATAACCATCGCCCATCAAATCACGGCCCGATATACATTTTCTTTAACGACGAACAAGCAAGTATAAACTTTATTATGTGTAATTCATTATGTGATCTAGGAAAGGATCGAAATCACCGTCTGAATCACCATGACCGAATGTGGTTGTGTTCAAATCTAATGAACGTTGTTCCAAAGGTAAAACACTAAGCTGCAGCCCGGAAAATCAAATAGTATTGAGATAGAAAACATGGCTTACTTGGATGTTTATTTGATACGTATGAAATAGAGTAATAAAGTATTACACTTACTCGTTTCCAACTTTTTCAAGTTTGAGATCCGCGAATCATTTGACGATGAGTGACACGATAACGCCTCACCAAAATCAACTCCTTTTAGATTCAGTTAACGAGGATACAAACGGCAAAGGAACATTCATCCTAGAATTACCATCACGCATCAACTACAACAGTCGAATTTTGGGTTAGTTTCAAAGATTAAATGTCATATAGCTACACATATATTTAACATTGTAAAATTAGAAGTAATCTCAAAACGGTCTTACCGTGCAATAGTCAAAATCCAATGTAAGTGGTCTCAAGAGATGGAAGTCTTGTCGTGAAAGATATTGGATGCTATGATTGTCGTGACAGTTGACAAAATTTTCATCGACTTTATACCTAGGCCCTAGGTCAAGCAACTTATAATAATGCCTCCTTCTTTCCCACATGAATTTATAACCCTTTTCAACATCTTCCTTGCTTTTGTCCTCAAAAGCTTTGATGTTGTCTCGATCATAAATGGACAAGTGGCCATACTCGGTTGTTTTCCAAGGCATCCTATAGGTAATCTCATTGGTTCCTCCTTAAACCCAATCGGTTCCATCATGCTTGTTATGGCCCATCCTAGATGTCTCAACAAACGGTTTCCTAGCACTACTTGGGATAGGCTATAGTCAATGACGATCCTACATCTTCTAGGATCATAAATCAACAAGGTAGGTGAAATTTCCTATAAAGACATGCACATCTTTGACTCTTCCCCAAAGTTGCAAATTCCTCCTGGATAATTAGGGTCTCTCCTAATATTGAGTCGCTCATTCATAATGTCATTGTAAACAAGCAGACGACATTATATTGATGGGAGATTCCGTATCTATGTAAGCGTGGTCGATACTCTATATCCGATCATACAAGGAATTTTAGGTTCCGGATTTCCTCTCCTAATCTTAGGGCATATCCTAATGATAGGTGATCGTGGATTATTGATTATGTATTGATGGTACGCAACCTCTTCCTTAGTGGGGTAAAGATTGAAGCACGACTATTTTCCTCGTCCACTTTGTTGTTGGTTATGCCATTGTCCGAATTATTGCTAATCATAGAGCCAACTATAGCATACCGACTACTTTCTCAACAGACTTCTCACGATTGTACTATCGAATGTTTTTGCAAATCCGAAGGTCGGTGTTTCTACTCACATAGCGGCTTCGACGTTGGTGTTGGTTATTGGGTTGGGTTTTGAGCGACATTGGTTGGTTACCACCTTCCATGATGAAAAGTGATGGGGTTCGAACAAAGGTTACTAAGAAGGAGATAGAAGAGAAAGCTAAAAAATGAGAAAATTTACTTGATAGGAATCAAGCAAAGAAACCTAAACGAGGTGGACTACTAACTAGCTATTCTATTCCGGCATTCCGCGCCAAAAACTTGATAACGCCACACGCCGTCGGGTCAAGGAAACTTCCTTTCTTCGAGCAAGTTTTATAACACCCTAGGCGAAGAACCTAATCGTTGTAGTGTAGTAATTAGGGTAAGCGCGGGTATTGATATCGCTCTCTGGGGAATAGGAATGCTAGTGAGAAGTTACTACGCTAAGGTTGAGGTTGAGGAAGATTATTTTGTATTTTTATATTTTGTAGAAATGGAAAAGGTCTGAATCTCGGTATTGGATTTGGGGGTTGGTATTGCTACCGATTACTCTACTATTATCTAATTATCTAAGCTAAGGGTGTGATAGTCTATGTCTAATTGATGTGTACTCGTGATGATAGTTTAAAGATGTGTTTACTTAGGTTTACTACTCCTTAATTATCTCCTATTGATGGTTGATTTGTCACGTCCTTATTCCTAGTGCGTTGTGATTCTAAGGCTATAGGGGCGTGCTTGTTTCCTAACTCTTTGAAATTACCAAAGGGTCTTGTTTACAAATCCTCTAGTGATTTATAGACGCCTACTCACGGTTGTCCTTGAATACTTTATCCTATAATTACCTAGATAATTATATTCTAAAGTTCACAAAGAAAAGTCAAGCATTACACACAACGAATAATCTAGCGCACTCTAGATCATTAGTCAACTAAGATAAGTATCAACCAATCAATATTCAATAATTAAGTTTCATATTCCTAAGCAAACACACAAATAAATTAGCGGACATGGAGAACATGCAAGCATACACACAAATAATCAAAGACATAATTAAATTAATGAAGTAAATACTTATCTTGATGTATAATAGGGTTTAGAACCCTAAAATACCGCAAAGAAAGCCTTGGTTGGTTTTTAGGTTTTACTCCAAAGACTACACACCAAAAACGAAAAATTCGGATTCTATATATAAGATTACATCTGCGACGGCGCACCTTATGTTTCGTGGACGCCGTGCGGTCGCCCGTCATTAGGGTTTCGCCTTGGCCACGTAAACCTTGCGACGGCATCACCTTATGACCGGGTGGCCGTCCCTTCACCGACGCCCTTGGGTGCATCTAGGCCGCCCGAGTAACGACGGCCTACTCTTTAGAACCCGACGTCGTCCCTTGAAAACATGCAATTCGCTTCTGACCCGTCGTAAAATTCCTTCCCGACGCCGCAGATATGCTTAAGTGACGCCGCCTTTATGTTTCAATGGCGACTTTGAGTGTCTCGATTCGACTTTGGCCATTTTCTTCGTATATTCGCCTTTTATTCAAATAAGCATCATTCCAGCATTTGCCTTCAAGAGACCTAAAAAGTGAAAAGAACGATATTAAGCAATAACGGACATGTATGATCGAATAAGGGCTTAAATGACCCCAAAAGGTACCTTTTAAAACCTTATCGATGCATACAAAAAGCAACCACGTAGCTTACATGCAATACCTCTTTAGCAAAAGCTCACATTGTTTCGGGAGAGTTACAAGTTTTGGTTTATTTCTCGGTCTCGGGCTCGTGGTCGATGGTAGAGTTTTAGCGTCGTTGTCGAAATAACATGTCGGGTTAGAGGTATACCGTGGAAGGAGATAATGTAACACCCTAGGAAAATCCTACATCGGTTGTGTCACGGAGAGATGGTGGGTTCATGATGCAGTTTACCTTCGATTGTGGTTTAATATTTATATTGTCTCGTTATACCTATGGTCTACCCTAATGCACTAACAGGCGATGTACCCCAGTCGTGTGTAGTGTAGTATTTGGTAAACCGAGGTCGTCCCAAGAGCTATGTGTGCGGATTTTAACTAAGTCTATGTGTCACAGATTTAATCGGTTTTAAAGTTGAAAAGATTAATTATCTACTAAAGGCAAAATAAGAAAATAAAAGATAGCAAGTAAAGGCAAGGGTTGTGATCATTAGAGGAGAAGTGTGCTAACCTAGTTAATTTTCCTATCATGTTAAGTTCACGTTTAATTACTTCCAATTGCTTCAAGTGGGGGTAAAAGTCGCTAGGACAGCATTTGGTCGTTCGTGCTAACCTATCGCAAAGGTTTCCACCGAGATCGATGTGACCCGCTGAAAGTCCATTATTTTTAGTCCCTAAGCCAAGTCATTAAGTGCATACTACATGCAAGATTCATAATAATGAGTGCCCGGCACTAGCATCTTAAACACTCATCCCTAACTTCTTAAGTTCATCCAAACGGTAGGTGATCGGCTGGTCAAATCGCACAGCGAATAAGGGCCGCTTGGTCAATTCTTACCCTTCCCACTCTCCTAACTACTTATGGTCATTGGTCATATCTCCTAAGTAACTAGCCACTCACCGCCATTCAAAACTACCGAAACAAGGGTAGCTACCAACAAACTATGCATGCATACACTAGAAACAATTATATGGAAGCAATGTAAATATAAACAAAACAATTAAGGAATCATAATTCAGGCTAGCACCCGAGGTGCGAATGCTCATATTAACTAAGACAATCGATTCAATGTTTAACATTCGAAATACATGAATTGAAAGTAAAGAAATGATAAAATGCTAATGCTTATCGAGGGGAGTGATTTCTCCTCGAGATGGCTCCGTATGCACCTAAGATCAGCCTTCAACCTTCTACTCACATTCTCCGAATTGGTGTGAATGGATGAATAGAAATGATAGAATTTGGACGGTATTTATAGGCCGATCCGTTATGGCTTAATCTTGTTAAGAGTTACGCCGAACATCCATTTCTTCGTAATTGCTGCTCGAAAAGTGCATTATGCTGGTAACATCGGGAATGAGTTGCCGTATCTTCAATAAATTGTGGTTACGCCCGTAATTGTGGAATTAGTTACGTCAGTAGCTTGCACGCGCCAAACCTCATTTAACCTAATTAGTTACGCGTAATCTTGGGATGGAGTTACCGTAATCTTCCGTTTAGTTGGTTTTTGAGCCACGCATACTTACGACGTAATGTGAGAGGAGTTCTGTTGTAACATCTTCAAATGAGCATACTATCATATATCTTCAATAAACTCTCCAAATTCACGCCTCATTAGCTCCAATGCTCGTAATTTACCTGAAAGTGAAATATAGAGGAAAATAAGCGTAAATCCATATAAATGATATAAATACGAGCATTATCAGGGGAAATTGACACTTAATATTCAGGACTATTTGATGTTATCAAATATCCCCCCACTTGAACTCTACTTGCCATAAAGTAGACCTTATTAGATAGATTCCTAAAAAGATGTCTCCCATTACCTAGAAAATATAAGTTTACAAATCCTTTATGCTAGAATAAAACAAAATGAACACCTCCTAAATGGGAACAAAACATTCAAATCTCTCAACTATTCTAAGTATCAATTTCGGGTGATCACTCATTGCACGACCATAGCATGTATTTTATCATAAGCTTGGCGGTTACACAAATCTCCACCACTAGAGTTAAGGACAAAACAATTCTTGAAGGCAATATGGGTAGACACGACAAAGGTTAAGGGTGATTTGTCATTACTAACATGTCACGGCAAGTGGAAAAAATCAATGATACTTGACCAAATCCATGGCCAAGACACCAAAGATTGTCACGATCACCTAGACACGCTTCATGACTAAAGGGTAGGATAAGACATGGGATAAAATTGGCGAAATAAAATCAAGCAAATAGTCTAAATCTACAACCAAGTCATCATCACTTATCGCTCTCCCAAAGTTCAAGTTTCGAAGTTAAGAAACCGGATCATGATAATACCGTGTAGATGTGTCATAAGAGGGACGCCATGATGGGCACATTACCAACTCCATTCTTCAAATATGACCGAGGTGGCCTCATCGATACTAAATCTATAGTAAGCTCATAACGAGTGCTTATAACTTCGCACTTTACAACAAATAACAATAACTATTTTTTTCCGAATCACATCTTTTTTTCAACTAACATAACAACTAAACATAACATCCCCCCACTTGAGATGAACAATATGAGAAATTGGGGGGGGGGTCTTCAAATGATCTTTAAGAATATGTCGTCGACGAAAGCATGATTCCTGAACCTTTCCACTTGAACCTTGAACTTAGGCAATAATGACTTCCCAATTACAAATAAAGACTACAGGGGTAGGCTAAGTGTATGGGTGTAACTAAACAATATGTTGGGTGAACAAAATAAAGGAATGGCTCGAGAAGGGTGTATCTAGGGGTATCTTGCACTAAAGGTGAGTGCAACACAGTGGTTTAACATGGGGTCGAAGTCGAGGTGACTAATCGATAGACACACAATGATAGTCTATTTAGGTGATAATCCTATAATAATACCTTCTTAAAATGAAAAGTCCAAATACATCGAGCTAACTCAACATACCTCGTCTATGATATCGAAATGATGCAAATGCCAAGTTCTAAAGTTTACAAGCTACCGGCACACTCATAATTTGGTGGATTTGGGGTAAAAATTTGGAAACGGATAAGGCTAATCTCACCATATAATATCAAGGGTTATAATGTGCTCGGCTAAGGTCTAATCTAGCTAGGTTAAGAAAAACATGTCAAAATTTTAAAAATGGCATAATTTTTCAAAATAAACTAGAAAAACGAGGGCAAAATAAAGTTCAAGAGACAATTCTATTCGGATTTGGAAATTCCATAAGGAAGTGTCGGTCACCCCAATTATAGTCTAGCATATGTTAGCTCATAGACATATCGTTATCTACGTTATTTAGTAGTTATTAGCTAGTTATTAGTTAGTTAATTAGTTTAGTGTAACACCGTGGAGGAAGGACGGGTCTTTACCCACGTATGCCCGATCCATAGTCCGATAGAGGACATAGTGTATCAGAATTATAAATACCCTTCCATCCTTGGAAGGGTGGTGCTCAATCTAACCTTTTTATTTTGTTAAACTTTCTCTCACTAGAATCACCCTCTCATCTCTCTCTCTAAACAATGGCATACTTGTATAATTATCTCCCTAGACCACCCAAATCATCAATAACACAATATGTATGATCCTACAAATGGTACCGAGCCTAGGTCAGGTTGTACTTGATGATTTGTATGGTTATTTTTGCTAATTTATGATGCGGTTCGAGGCGTTCGCTGATGCGGTTTATTGCGGTTTTGTGATATTTTGAGGTGGATTGTTGTTTGGTCATAACATGTTGTTGTGTTGATGTATATGTGGTTATATGAGTTGTCTAAGCAGCTTGTTCTTAAGCGCTTTTTATGATAGTGTCAACCGCTTCTAAACTGCTTTATGCTTACTTATCGATGCGGGTTTGTCGACTTTCTTGATGCGATTTGTGCTTGATACGCTTACAGCCGCGCTCGGGGTCAAAGGAACTTCCTTTCGTCGAGCAAGTTTTTCAACACCCTAGGCGAGTGAACCTAATCATTGTAGTGTAGTATTAGGGTAAGCCACGGGAATTGCTATCATTCTCTAGGGGAATAGGAATGCTAGTGAGAGGTTACGACGCTAAGGTTGGGGTTTAGGAAGATTATTTTTTATCTTTTTATATTTTTTTTAGGAAATGGAAAGGTACGAATCTCGAGGTTTGGATTTGGGGGGTTGGTATTTCTACCGATTACTTCTACTATCTAATTATCTAATTAACTAAGGTGAGGTAGTCTATGTCTCAATTAATGTGCTCATATGGTGGTTTAAAGATGTTTTACTTACATTTTATTACTCCTTAATTATCTCCTATTGATGGTTGAATTGTCACGCCCTTATTCTTAATCGCGTTGTGTGTCTAAGGTCGTAGGTATGCGTTGTCCCTACTTTGAAACTACCAAAGGTTATCGCCTACAAAGTCTCTAGGATTTATAAACTTTAACTCTAAGGTACTCTTTGGATGGTTTAGCCTAAAACAACTCTAGGTGCTATAAACTAAGGTTCACAAAGATTAATCAAGCATTAACTACACAACGGATGACCTATCGCATTACTAGATCATTAACAATTAAGATAAGAGACAACCAATCAATATTCAATAATTAGTTTCATATACCCTAAGCAAACACACAAGTAAATTAGCGGACATGGAGAACATGCAAGCATACACACAAGTAATTGAAGACATAATTAAATTAATGAAGTAAAACACTTATCTTGATGTAAGATAGGGTTTGGAACCCTAAAATACTGTGACAAGACAGCCTTGGTTGGTTTAGGTTTTTACTCCAAAAGACTACACACCTGAAAACTAAAAAATCGGATTATATATATAAAATTACATTCATGACGGCGGCACCTTTAATTTGTGGCCGCTCGGTCGCCATTATTAGAGTTTCGCCTTGGCCACGTTAGTCTTGCGATTTGTCACCTTATGCTTGTGATGCCGCCCCTTCCGCCTCTCGACGTCTGGATCAAATCTAGGCCGCCTAAGTTGCGACGACCTACTCTTTTAAAGCTCGACACCGTCACTTGTAAATAAGCAATTTAGCACATCGAGCGTCACTAAAAGTGATGCTGGCGCCGCAGATAACACCGACGCCGTCCCTCTGGGCCCAAAGAAATTCCATTATGACTGACAAGCATTTGACTCGAACAAACACACATGTATATCTTTTAAATAATTGTAATTCTCATGTTCACGTTTCTTTTGAAAACGCGTGTAATCCTCCCTACACTTATCCCTTATGTAAAATACCTTTATATGTAATTAAAACGATGTTAAAGACAAAATAAAGCATTTTCACAAATTCAAACATGAGAACATAAAATGAAAATGAAAAGATATATGACACACTAATAAAAATGAAAAACAAATACACATGGGTTGCCTCCCAAGAAGCGCTTGTTTTTGTTCGAGTCACGAGCTTGACTCTACCCTTATTTAACAGATAAGGGGAGGTTTTCCTACACTTAAGCTTAAGTGCGGGTGATAGTAGCGATACACACGCCTTAGGATGGAAATTTGCTACGGAGGAGATGGTGATGGGTGATTTATATGCTCAAAGGAGTGTGACCCATTCATTATAACCTTACCTAATTCTATTGGTGTAGCGGTGAATCAAATCTCTCCTAAAATGTATCATCTTCTATTAACTTCAAAAGATTCTTAGTTAAGAATCCATATTGACCTAATAAACCCGGTTTAAACCCATAATGTTTCTTGTTATCAACCATGAATGGGCGATATAGTGTGTAAGGTCATGGGTTACTCCTATATTAGCTTCCACTCTACATGGCCTAGAGTCTACCACCTTTATCAAGCAACTACCCGGATTATTTATTTTGATGGGTGGATTGGGCCTAATTCAATTCCAAGATTCACATCTAAAGACGGAAAATTGGGAAAGGTTTTTGGTCGAGGCTCCGATTCATCAAAATTAGGAACTTCCCTAGGAGTAAAGAGAGGTCATGACAAGAAGCATCTAAACATACATTCTCTAGTGGCGTTTGGACCAAAGGTTCTATATCAATCGGGTTCCTATAGTCTCTTCTACTTCTTTCGGGTAAGTTATAGGCTTATGTGTGTCCTCAGTGATGGTAGGGGCTTCAGGGCTTGGATTTTCTACCTCATTCTCCATTATATCTAGATCTCCTAAAAGTTCATGTGTTTTAGTATGATCTAACCCAAATACACTCCTAAGTATCTGTGGAAAACTAGAAGGGGGGGTTGAATAGTTTTACCAATTTAAAACTTCCTTTAAATATTTAGATCTACTTATGTCAATCTATTTGATTGTTTATGTTGGACGTTGATAGATAGATATATAAGCGTGTAATGAAATATAAAGAGTAAGAAGCACATCACCACGACAAGTTATTTATAGTGGTTCGCCAAGGACACCTTCCTTGCCCCACTCCACTCCCGAGTCACCTACCGAGTTCGTAGCACTACACCAACTCCTTATGGCAGAGAAACCTTCACAACATCGCTTAACCTTTTCCTTACAAAGCTATATACCGAGTTCTTTCACACCAAGGGTGAACCACACCTAACACAACGCCGCCTACCCTTCATACGGTGCTAGCTAACCACCGAGTTCTTTCACACCTTAGGAGAACTAATCCTATCACAACGCCGCTTACCCTTTATTAGGTACTAGGCTAAGCACCTAGTTCCATTACTATGGAGGAACTACTACCCTTCACAACACAACACCTAATATCAAGGAGATCAATTCCTTGTTACACCTTCATCAAGGATATCACCATCCTTGAAACAAATAAACAAATACTTATATGTATAACGATGCACCTCATCGATTATACGACTAGGCATTCTTCCCAAATGCTACTTGATTCGATTCTTCTACATCCTTCACTAATGCCTTTGACACAACGCTAGCACCCTTCACTAATGCCTTCGCCTTGACACTTATAACATTCTTCACTAATGCTCTTGACATGAATGATAAGCATCTTTCACTAATGCTTTCGTCTTAACACTTTCGGCATCCTTCACTAATGCCTTCAACATCTATAGAGGAGGAAAGAACTATCAAGAAGAGAACTTCAGTTGTCTTGATGATGACGAAGCATCGCAACTCATGGACTTGAGCTTGCTCGACTTCAAGAGGTGGTGATCTTGCCTTTAAGAGGAACCTAGAAGATCACACAAAAACAAAAGACAAACTACATAGATCTCTTGGATCTGAGGTTAGAGAGATCTAGAACTTGGAGAGAGTATATGTGAAGTGGTGAGCTAAAAGGAAAGAAATGGCTCACTATTTATAGAGAAAATTCTCTACTGTTCCCCGGATCCCACGGATCCCACGGATCCCTTCCACTTGGGATCCGGCTAGCACAAAGCCAGGGATCCGTGGAACGCTCCTCTTTGCCCGTGGGTATTTTTGGTTACGGGTCATGGGTCATGGGTTATGGGTTGATCCATGGTTTTCTTTCTAGATACAATGAACATGGTCAAGTGGTATATATAAAACCATGGGTTATGGGTCAATACCATTTGCTAGTTTTTACCTATTTTAGTATTTACATGTTTTTACCTATTTTAGTATATACATGTTTTTACCCATTTTAGTATACTTAGTTTAAGTATGTGCTAACCAATATGTAAACATTAGTTGTTGTACATATATATCTAAATCATAAAATCACTTAAGCTTGTTTTAGTGTTTTATGTGAAAACGTAAGTGTGTTAGAAAACTATTAACTCAAACTATTTACGCATTTAATTTGTTTTCGTTAAAATGATTTTATCGCTTGTTATCGACAAAATATTAGAATATCGTAAAATATAAATAAACGTTTTACGGGCTTATTTGTATTAACAATCTCCCTTTTTGTTGATGACAAAACATAAAATTATTTTAAGGAAAAGCTAAAATTGTAAAAGTTTGAATTTTAGTTTTACTTTCTTTTTCCCTTTGTCGAAACAAAAGTGTTAAAAGAAACTAACACAATTTATAAGAAAAAAAAATAAAAAAATGTAAAGAGAGCAAGTGGACGGAATGGTACTCGTCTTGACTCCTCGACGCGAGTCCATCCCTTTGAAAAGGGCGCCAAGGACATAACCTAAAATAAACTAATTGTGTTTGCAATTAAGTTTGCAAATGGTTCGCCTAAGTGACGAAAACGTGCTCCCTTTGAAGATTGCAAAGATGCAATGGGGTATCATGAAGTATAATCCAAACCGGATTAATGTTTGCAAATATTTTTGAAATATCGTTTGACACAAAGCTCCCCTAGCTTTATGGTGTCAAAATCTTCATGTGTTATTTAGAAAATCTACAAAACAAAGGTTAGAAAACAAAGAGTATAATGCATAATTTCCTGCAAGTAAAACTCAAGTTAGTAGAAATTTGTGTTTCGATCCACGGATCCCACGGTTCCATTCTTGGAGGATCCGTCTAGGCATTTTGTAGATCCGACCATCGATGATGATTCTTCAATGATGAAGAAGTGTCAAACAATGCTAGTGTGAGGATAACATATATATATGAGAAAACAAGGCACAAGGCCCAAAACATAGCCAATGATTGTTCATTCAATAAAACAAGAGATAACCAACCAAATCTCTAAACCTAAGAGGATGAACTAGGACATACAAGTACCACTAAATACTAACTAGATAATAGACTTAAAATGCTACAATGTGCTTGAGTCTAGGGATGAGTGGACTTGTTGATTAGATCCAACTTTGCAAGAAGATGATTAAACATAAAATGTATCTCATTTCGTACTTCTTGAACAAGTCCTTGAGTGTTTAGACAATTTGGACAATTATTGTCTTGGTTTGGACCCGAGGAAATGGATACTTTGAGGAGGCTCTATGTGTGCTGTGGGTCTTCATTTTGAGAAGTAGGAAGAGGTTCTAAAATGAGGGTGGTAATGGAACTTCTTCCATATGATCAAGGTTATTCCTTGTCTCCCATGATGGGCTAGTTGGTGTTGTAGGTGGTTCCCTATTTAATGAAAAGGTTGGCGAATGGGAAGTTCTTGGTGATGAATGATCTAATGAGTAGATGTTTGATGTGGAAGAGGCTCATTCAAGGATTGTAGTCCATGCTTAATGAATGAGGGTTTTGATGGCTTGCTAGAACTAGCCATGTTAGGTTTTGAACTAGATGACCCTTTTCTAGTCCGTAAGGTTTGATGCTAATCCTTGTGTTCTCTTAGCTTTGGATGAGTTTGAAGAGATGAAATTCTAGCTTCATTATCTCTAATGGGTGATGTTTCGTGGATGAGATTTCATGGATCATTTGACCTTTTCTCTTGGATGATCCTATGGTTGAAGAGTTGTTGCTATGAGCTTTAGTCATAGTGATGATGGCGCTGTAAGAGCTTCTTTAGTTGCCGATTTTGAGATGTGATTGAGGTGGTGACTTAATCCTAAGGTTGTTTGGTTTATAAAGGATAATTTGAATTAGGAAATTAAATCCTTGACCACTTAGAGGACTAAGCATGCTCTTGAGGTTTTGATCAGCTCTAGGAGGGTAATTAATGAATGCTAAAAGTGGTTAGAGAGCCAAAAGGTAACTTGAATTGAAATGAAGTCGATTTATTCTTTTCTTCGCATGTACGGATCCCATGGATCCTCTCGATAGGGATCCCCTAGTTACAGCCGAGGATCCGCTATCGACTGTGGTTTAGGTGAAATCATTATGCTTTTGTAAGGTTTATTATTAATAGATTTCGAGGTTTTGACTTAATTTCAAGTCTCTAGTCTGTTGGATATCTCAAATCCTCAACCATAACAAGTAATGGTGTTTAATGAAGGTTTTGGTCAAGAAAATTGACCTTGGTTAGTCTAACTATAAGTTTGACAAGGATTCCATTCAATTTGATTTGAAAAAATGGTGATAACAAGTCCTAGAAGTCAAATAATGTCCTAAGAGGAATTTACTAAAATCTTTAAAAAATAAAAAGAAATGAAAAACTAATTTTTGAGCCTAATTTTGAGTCAAAAATGATTGAGATCAATTTGCTAAAATTGAACGATAGACCTAACTAAGTGCTATCACACGTGATAGATAATGTGTGAGTGTTGGAGCGGAATTATGGTGAGTTTTGACTAGTTAAAAAAATATTTCGAAAATATATCCTAGATAAGCCATGGATGAGTGTGAGGTTTTCAATTATTTGAGAAAGACTTAGTTGGCTCTAGTATCTTGTGTTTGACTTATTTGAGGTGATCTAATAGACTATTTTGATGTACCTAAATCTGTATTGTATATCGTGATACCACGGATCCCACGGTTCCATTCTCGGGAGGATCCGCTCTAGTACAAATGCCGGGATCCGCCTACTCACGATCAGGAGGCTTTCGCAAATGTGCAATTTTGCACTTTTAGTAAATGCTTCTCCTAGTTGTTTCTATGGGGACCAAATGCAAGAATACAACTACTATAATGTATGGCAAGGTAGGAAGAGCTAAAGTTCCTAGAATGAGTGGACGACGACCACCTGTGGATGGACTCGCTGGGCGGGGAGTCAAGATTCAAGTACCATTCCCGCTCACTTGCTCTCTTTACATTTTTTATTTATTTATTTTTTTCATATAAATTGTGTTAGTTTTTTTAACACTTTTGTTTCGAAGCAAAGGGGAGAAAGTAAAAAATTAAATTCAAACTTTTTATTTTAGTTTTCCTTAAAATAATTTTATGTTTGTCATCAACAAAGGGGAGATTGTTAATACAAATAAGTCGTAAAACGTTTATTTATATTTTACGATCTTCTAATATTTTGTCGATAACAAACGTAAAATCATTTTAACGAAACAAATAAAGTACGTAAATAGTTTGAGTTAATAGTTTTCAACACACTTTACGCTTTCACATAAAACACTAAAACAAGCTTAAGTGATTTTATGATTTAGATATATATGTACATGTTTACATATTAGGTTAGCACATACTTAAACTAAGTATACTAAATGGGTAAAACATGTATATACTAAAATAGGTAAAAACATGTAAATACTAAAATGGGTAAAACTAGCAAATGGTATTGACCCATAACCCGTGGTTTTATATATACCACTGACCATGTTCATTGTATCTAGAAAGAAAACCATGGATCAACCCATAACCCATGACCCATGACCCGTAACTAAAAAATACCCATGGGCAAGAGGAGCTCCACGGATCCCTCGGCTTTGTGCTAGCCGGATCCCAAGTGGAAGGGATCCGTGGGATCCGGGAAAAGTGAGAATTTTTCTATAAATAGTGAGCCATTTCTTTCTTATTAGCTCACCACTTCACATATACTCTCTCCAAGTTTTAGATCTCTAACCTCAAATCCAAGAGATCTATGTAGTTTGTCTTTTGTTTTGTGTGATCTTCTAGGTTCCTCTTAAAGGCAAGATCACCACCTTCAAGTCGAGCAAGCTCAAGTCCACGGGTTGCGTGCCCGTCATCATCAAGACAATCAAGTTATCTTGTTGATAGTTCTTTCCTCCTCTATAGATGTTGAAGGCATTAGTGAAGGATGCCGAAAGTGTCAAGATCGAAAAGCATTAGTGAAAGATGCTTATCGCTCGTGTCAAGAGCATAGTGAAGAATGCTATAAGTGTCAAGACGAAGGCATTAGTGAAGGTGCCAAGCGTTGTGTCAAAGGCATTAGTGAAGGATGCAGAAGAATTGAATCAAGTAGCATTTGGGAAGAATGCCTAGGTCGTTATAATCGATGAGGTGCATCGTTATACATATAAGTATTTGTTTGTTTGTTTCAAGGATGGTGATATCCTTGATGAAGGTGTAACAAGGAATTGATCTCCTGATATTAGGTATTGTGTTGTGAAGGGTAGTAGTTCCTCTATTATAATGGAACTAGGTGCTTAGCCTAGTACCTAATAAAGGGTAGGCGACGCCAGGATAGGATTAGTTCTCCTAAGGTGTGAAAGAACTCGTGGTTAGCCTAGCAATCAGATAAAGGGTAGGCGACGTTGTGTTAGGTGTGGTTCGCCTTGGTGAAAAAGAACTCTGTATTTAGCTTTGTACCGGAAAAAGGTTGCTTATCGCCAGGAAGGCTTTTCTCGCCATAAGGAGTTGGTGTAGTGCTTACGAACTCTCGAGTAGGTGACTCGAGGGAGTGGAGTAGCAAGCGAAGGTGTCCTTGTGTCGTAACCACTATAAATAACTCGTGTCGTGGTGATGTGCTTCTTACTCTTTATATTTCATTACACGCTTATATATCTATCTATCAACGTCCAACATAAACAATCAAATAGCTGACATAAGTCGATCTAAATATTTAAAAGGAAGTTTTAAATTGGTAAAACTATTCAACCCCCTTCTAGTTTTCCACATGATGTTTTCCAATGTTCGAAACCATTATGGGGAGAAACGTACTTTTTTTACGCTAACCTCGGGGTAAAGGTGTTTATACTACTTGACTCGTATGGTTTGTGAAGTTGTCTACATATGGGTAAAGAATTGTTGAAGATATTGTTGATGATGGAGAATGAACCGCTGAAGAACCGTCGTGCATGTTCCCTTAAAATCGAGATTAACCGAAACCAAAGTCATCATAAAACATTCAAGCTAACATTGTTTACGGTTTAGTCTTGATTTGTAAAAACTCGCGAAGAATCTATTCTCGGTTTAAATCATAGACTTGTAAAATCCCGTGACGATGAAACCATCCCCGATGAAAGAAGGGTACATTTTCGATCTACTCACGGTTTATTCTTGGTTTTGTAAAAACCGTGAAAGAAATTATTTCTCGGTTTAAACCATAGAATTGCAAATACCGTAATGATGGAACCATCCCGGAGAAAGGAAAGTTTATTTCGAGATCTTATCCGATCCGGTGCTACGATTTACGCTTCAAAAAGGGATAAAGCGGTGTACTTCTATGAATTGGGTGTTAGTTTGGATTGTCTTCGGCAATTTGGTTATTTCATGGTTTTATGGGGTTATGTGCTTTAACCATGGTCGGATGAAACCATTATCATATTTCACTTAAATCGCCAAAGGAGGCTAGATTTAAGCTTTTAACAAGAAGATGTGACAACGCGATAAGTCAAGATATCTATTTGAGGTTGAAGTGAAATGTCACGGAAAGTGTACTTAGTATCCGAAAGTATCTGGGATGGTTGGATGAAGATTCTTCAAGATCCTTGTTCGAGCTTTTAATATTTTCAAAAATGAAGACTTGAAATCTAGTTATTTTTGGGTGATTTTTCTTTTCTTTTACCACTGGGGAATTGGGCTCTACCACCACAAAATAACTATCACTTTAAGGAGTTACGTTGTAGTGCTCAAAGGTCACATTTAATTGTGGAATTTCAAGAGGCGATGTATCGCTAATACTTGATGGTTGGTTGGTTGAAGAGTATAAAGTACTTAGAGATTCAAAAGGGCATGAATTCTTGGCATCGCTCTTTGTTACATATGTGCAAGTTTAAGTCACGAGTTCAAGTTAGTTTACTTCAAGGTCAAATTCATCATATTGGTTTTTCTCCATCACCGTCATGACAAAGAGCCACCGAATGATAATGGGGTTGATTATAAGTTTGCCAAGAGTAGATGTAAAAAAGAGAGATTATGACGTTTGAACACAATGGGCCTCAAGCCTCGCTCTAAAAAGAAATGTACGCCTCAATGCGCATTATCTTCGCAAAGAAGAGAAATCTTCTCATTAATGACCATTCTCATCAACATGCTTCATACTTTTCCACGCTTTCGGTTATCAAGTGAACGGACTACCGGTGATTGTTCTCTTATTCCACTTGCTCGATTATAATGATGATGGCGACATCATTTGCTACCTTCAGGGGAGAAGTGTGAATAGACTACATTTGGATGATTACTTGTTTAATCAAGAATGGCATCTCCGTATGCAATTTCGAGGGGAGAAGGTATGATAATCCCGCATGTTGAGTTATTTATGAGAATACATGGTCATACCTGGCCAACTCATGTAAGAAACATATATTCTTCTTATCGGGTCATCTTTTACATGGAGTTTCTTCTAAGAGCCATTGGTTGACATCTCTTACCGGGTTGGGTCGTGGATTTATGACAAAGTGCTTCCGTTAATGCTTCACGACATCAAGATGATGATTCGGAACAATCTCTTTGTTCTTGTTTGATGTGATTGGTAGTTGGTGTTACCATTTTGTGTGATTCGATGGTGAGCTACGATTTCTTGATGAACATCTTTCTGTCTTGTTTGATTGGGAGGATTTTAGTTAAGAGTTTGCAAGATATAAGTTAATTGGAATGCTTTTGGTGAGTTGAAGATGTTAACTTCATTCCCAAACGAACAATCTTGAAGAAGGTCGAGTCTGATCTATTCTACATTTTCTTTGATGTTCGAAGACTAAAGACGAGTTGCATTTGATTATCCAAAGACTTCTTCTTATTCAAGGCACTCATCTAAAATATTTTCAATTTAGGAGAGCACCTAATTGGGGAGAGTGAAATGTCGATTCAATCCTAATTAAACTTGCTCGCATTCTTTCTTCAAGTTGATTCTCACAAGATTACAAAGTGTTCTTTCAAAAGATTTCTAGTATATGGACTTATAATGTGTTGTCGATTTCAAGTATCAAAACCAAAGGGGAAAGGAGACATACATCTAAAAGCATAACGAGTACACATGATGAACTTAATAATTCTAAGTGATTGAAGTTATCCCGGAAGACAAATGTCATGACCAGAGAAACTCAAGGTATCTAGTATGCTTAGTGTTCTTATTCCAACTATGGGGAAGAGATTGAAGAGTTAGTTTCGATGAAAAAGAGGTACACAAGTGACATATCTGGGAGATAAATGTGTAATGTTGGGATATAGAAAGTCAAAGGTCAAGGGTCAGCACCGCAAAAGAAGAAAGTCAAAGTACTACTGCTCATCAAAGTACTACATGGTTAAAGGATCGCTATGCAAAATCGTTAGGATTATAATGTCATTCTAGAATGTTCTAAGTTTAGTTTAGTATTACTTGACGACAAGGAATAGAATTGTAAACCGACTAGGTTATCTTTATGCCTATAAAAGGACCCCTAGATTGGCATTAGAGGTGCGAATGTACGGCAATATTAGAGTTTACTAAGATCGATATTAGAGTTGTTAGATTGTTAGTGAACTGTGTATCAAGGTGTTCGTAGTTTTAATATAATCGTTAAAGAAGATAATTCTTCTTAGCAATATTCAAGTAAATTCCGATACTTAATAGAGTTAATCGGTGTTTCATTGTTAGTGACTTAGGATTTATCCGAGGTTGCCTTTACAAGCTACATAAAGTTAGTTTGGTTGAGTACATCGATCCAACAAGTGGTATGAGCTTTGTGGAAACTTTGATTAAGAAGAAACCCTTAAAACCTAGTTAACAACAAACCCTAAAGATGTCGACTGAAGCCGCACCACCCCATCCATCACCTCACCGTAATTCCTATCATCAAGAAGGAAGAGTATGATCTTTGGAGCATGAAGATGAGGCAAGACATTGCTATTAAGGCATCATGCACTCGTGGAATGTAATTGTCAATGGTAATGAAGTTGTTACGCATCCTATGGAAGTTCTTGGACAACCTAAACCACCTAATCGTCTTTGCCGCCAGCCTACAATAAGGAATCAAGAAAAGGCTCTCAACATCCTATTGTCTCGCTATACCGATGGTCACCTACCAAGTTTCATGATGCTAAGGATGCTAAATAACTATGGGTCGCTCTCAAGACAAGGTTTGAGGTAATGATGCTTCCAAGAATATGCACAGAACTGCTGAGGCAGCTTTGAAACGCTCACCTGTTGGAAAGAGAAGATCTTGATACGCTTACACAGATTCCAAAATCTTCTTAGTATAATCGGAGTTATACAAAGCGTAGGTATCTGTTGAAGATTCAAATCAAGTTCTTATGAGTTTGCCATCTACATGGCATGTGATTGCTACTATGATCAGAGACAACCTGGATTGGATGTTATGGACTTTGATGATCTTTACAACCATTTGAAGGTGTATGAGCATGAGATGAATGGACAAACAAGTTCAAAATCTCAAGATTGCTTTTTTGTGTCGCTGAAAGAGGCAAGATTTCCACTAAAAGTCCGCTACCTCCTACTCAAAGCTTGTTGCTCAAAGCATCGTTACTATCCTACCCCAAACAAAGACCAACAAACACCATCCATTTTGATGAAGTTGTATGCTCATTCTTTGCTCAAGAAGCCACTCTCACCTGCTACCTATGAAGAGGATTTGTCACAAAGCAAGAGGATGCTCTTGAAGAAATTGATATAAGGTGGCAAGTTGCTATGATCATCGCTAGAATCAAAAGTTCATGAAGAAAATAGGAAGAGGCATTGACTTCAAGCCAAGCAGGTATAACTTTGACAAGACCAAGATTGAATGCTTTAATTGTCAAAGAACCGGACACTTTGCAAGAGAGTGCAAATTTGCTAAATATCGTGAAAATAGAATGACCGAGAAACCAAGCTTGAACTAAAGGAAATCCCTATTATCAAACAAAAGCTTTGGTTGCTCAAGAAAATCTATCGAGGTTGACCTGAGTGCCGAGTTTGATGATGAACCAAGAATATATTGTATGGTAGCAAAGGAAGAATCGGTGGAAGAGTTTGATTGAGCACGCCTTTGATGAGAGAACTCGACTTGTCGTGGAGTCCAAAGATGGTCTAGGAATCTTTGATTAGAGCATGGAATGTGAAGAGGAACCCGTTTCGCTTTGTGGTAGCTACTTCACCAAGTTCACCCTATCTCTGAGGGCAACCTGGAAGATGAGCTTAAAGATCATCTAATTGTGGATAGTGGTTGCTCCGAAGCATGACAAGAGACAAAGAGATTGCCGCATTTTAGATCTTATTGTGGAGGAAGAGTTGCATTTGGGAATGATGCTATGGAGGAAGAATAGCGGCAAAGGAACTATCAAAGCAGAAGCATAGATTTTAGAATGTTCGCTATGTGAAGGAGCTCAAATTCAACCTTTGTCACCTCTCGATATGTGACAAGTTACACCGTGTTGTTCACCACACGTAATGTCTTATTCTTTCCCCGAATTCAAGCTTGTTGATGATAACTGGTAACCGAGAGTACCAAGAACCAATGATGTGTACAATTGGATATGAAGAGTCTTCTCCGAAAGAGCAACATGTTTAGTAGCAAAGGTAACACTTGAAGCACATCCGGGCATAGAATATTAGGCCATGTAAATTTCAAGAATATCAACAAGTTGGTCAAAGGAAATTTAGTTAGAGGTTTACCTTCCAAAACATACAGAATGATCACTCATGTTTGGCTGCAAGAAAGGTAAATGGCAAAGCTTCATGCAAGAAGATTGAGGAAAGAAAGATTAGAGAACCTTTGAGTCAGCAGACATGGATTTGTTTAGACATGTTTCATTGCAAGTCTAAACAAAGAAAAAAGTCCGCCTAGTTGTGATGATGATCGCAGAGATTTAGTTGGGTATTTTTCTGGGATTTAAAGATGAAACCTTTGATGCTATTCATGATCTTATAATAGCTCGGAAACCAATTGAGACTCAAAGTAAGAGCTATTAGATGTGATAATGGACCGAATTCAAGAACAAGCTTATGGATGAATTTTGTGCTAAGAAAGGAATCAAAGAGGAGTTTAGTATTGCTAGAACTCCACAAAGTAATGGTGTTGCAGAGAAAGAACATAATTTTGATTGAAGCAACCTGAACAATGCTTGCATTCCTTATTACCTATTCAATTTTAGGTCAAGTCAAGTACTACTTGTTATGTGTTGAATATAGTATCGCCACTAAACTCCGATGAAGACACCTTATGAGTGCTTATGGAAACAAACCTAACATACGCTTTATGAAACCTTTTGATGTCCTCTCGACTATTGTTAACACTATTGATGCTTTGGGAAAATTTGATGGCAAGTCAAGAAGGATATCTATTGGGATATTTTACCAACAAAGAAAGGATTTAGAGTGCAACAGAGTCACCAAGAAGGTTCAAGATTGTCTTCATGTTGAATTTTAGAAGATCAAGAAAATCAAAAGGGTAAAGGTCCGATTGGATGTTTGATCTTGAGGTTTTGACTCCTTCTATGAATTATACCCGTTAGAGAAGAAAATCAAGTCGTCCAAAGAAGAAGATTCACAAGACATTGTTCATGGAGTCCATATTAGAGCTAATGCGCCCTCATGAAGAACCTATAAGCTGAGAATGAGAAAAGTAATGAACCAAAATCCTTATTGTCACAAGATCAAGCTATTCAAGATGAGCTTAATAGGATGCTTTTTCAAGATGTAGTAGCACAATCTTATGATGATGATCAAAGAAGAGCTTATGAAGAAGCAAAGAAAAGAACAAGATCAGAGGTCTCTCACGGTACTTTGAATGACAAGATTTTAGATCAAAGTACTCGCTGCACTCTGACAACACTTTGGATGATTTGGACGATCCTAACATGCCGGCTTAAGATACCGATGATGAGTTTAAAGATGAAGGTATTTTCTCGATTCCAAATGATTGATTTCACAAATTGGGTGATAATCTTGAAGTTTCATGGACTATCTTAAGAGTTCATAAGAACCATCCTATCGGGTCAAATCATTTTATACTAGAGTGCTTAAGGACCAAAGCTAAATGTTTTTCTAAACCACATAATGCTCTACTTAACTTTGTGTATAAATGTATTGTGTCGAATCATAAGGATCACCAAACATGCTTATTCACTTGCTTTATCTCTCAAGAAGAACCCAAGAATGTAGCTCAAGCATTAACTAAAGAAAGTTCAGCATGCAGAAGAACTTCTTCAATTCAAATTTCAAGAAGTTTGGGTATGATCTACAGATGGAAAGAAAGTAATTGGTACAAGATGGGTTTCAGTCAGAGAGATGAAAGAGGAATGTCATCAAGAACAAGGCAAGGTTAGTTGCACAAGGATATTAGAAGGAGTAGATTATGATGAAGTGTTTGCTTTTCCCAGAAGGATTGAAGCCATTCGAATATTCCTTGCTTTTGCATCATTATGGGATTTCGTGTTTATCAAATGGATGTCAAGAGTGCATTTTCTATGGCAAGATTACTGAGGAGGTCTATGTTAAATAGCCTCCCTTTTGAAGATCCCGCTCATTCAAACAAAGTCTACAAAGTTGTTAAGGCTCTTTATGCCTACATCAAGCACCTAGAGCTTGGTATGAAATTCTACTCTTATTGCAACATGGTTATAGAGAGAGCAATTGACAAGACTTTGTTTATCAAGAGAGATAAGAAGGATATCATGTCGGTACAAGTTTATGTAGATGATATCATTTTGGAGCTACAAAACACCATGGTGAAGGAGTTGAGCAATTGATGCAACATGAATTTCAAATGAGTTTTATGGGTGAATTAACTCTTTTGGTCTTCAAGTTAAGAAGTCAAAGGAGGGAATTTCATAAGTCAAGATAAGTATGTCTCGACATCCTTAAGAAATTCAATTTTGATGCAATGGCCACTACCACTCTCCATCAAGTCTATCAACTCATCGGGCAAGGATGAAGATGGTCAACCTGCTGAAGTCAGTCGCATGATCTATGATTGGTCGCCTTATGTACTTAATCGCATCTAGGCCCGATATCATGTTTGTCGTCTGCTTATGTGCAAGATATCAAGTCTCACCTAAGGTCTCCATATGAATGCGGTGAAGCGAATTTTTAGTTATTTGAAACAACAACCTAAGTTGGGGTTGTAGTATCCAAAGGATTTACCTTTTCACTTGGAAGCTTTTTATAGTGATTATGGTGATAACTATGATAGAAGATCAACCATCGGAGGATGCCGATCTTGGAAGAAGATTAGTCTCATGGCAATATAAGCAAACTATTGCAAAGAACTTCATCCACTCAAGGTAATATGCGGTCATTGTAGTCACATGGAAGTCTTGTGGATGCGTAATCAACTTCTAGATTATGAGTTCAACTTCAAGAATACTCCTATCAACATTGATAATGAGATTACAATTTGTGCATGACAAGTAGTGAATATTATCGATGAAGGTTCAATACCATCATTTTTGTACCATTTAAACCGCAAAAACATCCGAAACACTCGTAAATGCATCAAATGATAAAAATATCACAAATAAGTGTTTTATGTGTTTTAAATGCAAAATATCAAACTGTGAAAACGATCAAGTTTGCATAATTGGCGCTTTAGTCCCCAGTTTCAAAAGTTGTCAAAAAATTCGTAAATCAAAATAAAGAAAATATCATTTCAAGTCCCTAGGATTCATGAGTTGTCAAAATTGGTCTTTGAGATTTAAATTTGTAAAATTACAACTTAGGTCCCTAAACTTTGAAATTTGGCAAAATAGTCCTGGAAGTTTGAAAATGTCAAAATAGTCCTTGTACTATTGAAACTTGTCAATTTTGATCCCTTGAAACAGCTTTGTGAAATTGGCGAAATGGTCCTTCAAATTTCGTAAATTGCAGCTTGGTCCGAATATTAAACCTAAGCATTGACTTCGCCATATGCTTGACCCCCGCCATTACACTCGACCCTTCCCTATTTTGGACCCCGGTCAAACCAACAATCAAACCCAATCCTTTCCTCCCACATCGCTTTTCTTCCCCACTGACCGCAAATCTCGTGCATCACATCTCCCATCACCTTATCTCTCAAACCTTCCCCTCATCATCACAACACACCACAATTAATGCCAACCCCCTAGTTGCAAATTCGTAAGCCTGTGAGGTCAAAATAGCTTTTCCCGCCAGTAATCCAATGGCCAAATGCACTCAAGTAATCCAAAGGCCAAGATAATTAGTGGAATTGATCGGAGAGAAGAGCAGCTTTTATGGTGTATAAAGAAGAAAGAGTAGGAGAGGGAAGCAGAGTTAGTTTTAATTTTTATGTATGTCGCTTTTTATGTTTATGTTTTAATTAAACTCTAAGATGTAATTTTTGTTTCTACGTATCAAACTAAAGTTGTTTTATAGTTGTAATCCGCAAGTATCAATTCAAGGTTATAACAACATTTCATATTTTCAAGTTCATCAAGGCAATATTCGCTTCAAACTCTTATTTCCGTGCTTCTAATAGCTTATTTCTAAGTTCTAATAAGTTTATTTAAGCTATGTATAGCTTTTGGTAAGCTTATCACCCGCTCAATCAACTTTGGTATATGGTCGAAAAGTCAAACTGCAAGAATTTGGTTCAAACAAGGATGGAATTGGATATGGGTTGATGCAAGGTCGGTTTGGGGTTGGAAATGGATTAGAATAGTAGTTAGGTCCTGGTTTGAGTGGCTAATAACCCGACTCATGCGAGTATTTCACTTGTTTTCATTAGTAGTGTATTTTTGCTTAATCTATGTTTGTGGTCATCGAGTTTAAACTTGCTTATTCGGTGGTAATTAGGATAGTTAAAATCGCTTTATCAATAAGACAAACTAGTTCGTTGGTTATCTCATTTTTATTGCAAACGCATTATAAAGTGTGTTTGGATCATGGGGTTAACTCGAGATAGAGACTCTGGGTAAACTCTCGCTCCTTTAGTCTTATTCAGTAATATAGCCAAATTGGTCATTTATATGTGCACTAGAATACCAAAAGTCAAAAGAACTTAAAATCGTTCTTGTGGTCATAACTGCTTGAATCAGCTTGGTCAAATTGAGCATTTGTGTTTAGAACTCATAGAAATAGCTTGCAGAGTATTATTTCACTCAATACATCAATTTCATCCACAAATTAAGTTCAAATCAAATAAGTCAAAATATAATCAAGCTTCAAAAGTCAATTATTGAAAAAGTCATTTTGCCTAACTAGGATGAATTTTCATGAACTGGGCCAATAAATCAAGTGAAACTTGGGTTTTAAAACTTCGCTATCGTTACTTATTATGATTTTTATTGAATTTAGTAATTTTCTAAAAGCTTCAAACAGCCTTATCAAACAGTGGCTTATCTCGCTCGCTCACAAACTCGAATAATCGAGTTTTCTCGTGTTTATGCAGGTTTGTCAAAAGCTCAAGAGCTTATCTAGGTCCTGGTCTTTGGTTTATAAGTAGGTAGCCAGGTCTACTTTAGGTTCCTTCTTTGGTTTTGAGTTTAGCTTATTTGGGTAGCTTATTTTTGCTACAAAGTAGCCCCAAAACCTGTTGCAATTAAGCTCAAATCATCAAATCAAGTTAATCAAGATTATAAAGGTTAAGAGTAGTTGATATTAGTTGCTTTTGAGTACTTTTAGCATATTAGAGCTTCGTGATGTTTGGTGCTTATTTGGTACCATTGGCTTATTCCAAGTGCTTATTTATAAGCACTTTGCAATCGCAGCTTTAATTTCCCACACATAAGCCAATTGCTTTTATATTTTTCTTAGATTCATAACATTAATTTAGACTTTTCCGAATTTTCATAATTTTCATCACTGTTTGCTATGTTTCTTCATTTAAAAGCTTTTAGGTAATTTTAATTAGCTTTTAATACAATTAATCGTAAAAACTTCAAAAAATAAGTTTTCATTTTTCCTAGGTTAAGATAAATATAAAAAAAAAATTATTTTTCCAGATTTTTAATGGTTAAATTTGTAATTTTAGCAATTTAAGTAGTTTTAAATAGTTTTTAATTCATAGAAAATAAAATAATCTAAAAATATAAAAATAGTTTTGAAAATTCTCTTTAGTTATTTTAGATTTTCTAAGTCATAATTTCATTTTTCTAGCTTTATTTCATATTTTCTTGTATTTTAGGGTATTATTAAATAGTTAAAATAGTTTTAATTAATAATAATTAGATAAATAGTTTTAAAAATAATTTTCTTTTCTCAAAATTTTCTTATCATTAGGTTTGTAAAATGTCATTTTATATTTTTAGGATTAATATTGCTTCAGCTTCACATTTTCTTTTGTACGCCACGTTGTTTTTAAGTTAAATTTGTAAAAGAAAATCAAAACATTAGATTTTAAAATAGTGATAGCATTTATTTAATATAGTTTATCTTTTAATTTTCTTTAATTTGCATTTAAGCCCTTGTAATTTATATACTTTTTCTCAGAAGTTATAATAAATCAAACTCTTTTCCGCTCAAATCCTCTATCACTATACGCTTGACTATTCTCGCACGTTTCTGGGACTTAACGCACGGAAAACACTATACCTCTAGATCTTCATTGCATTTGGTTCCGACTGTTTGAAGTTTGTTACGGTTAGCTATTCAAGTGGTCACCATGCTAAAACTTGACCACCGAGCGAATCAAATTTTGCGCCACGGGGAGTCGCTAATTATCTTACGCTTAGCATTAGTGATTTGAATATTCACTCCTTGTTCATACCATCTATATGTATTTATATTTTCTTATAAAATCCAAAATCCAAAACTACTTAAAATCAAAACCCAAAAGATTTTCTTTCCTATTTTACAAAATGTTTATCCAAAACCCAAAATATTCACCTTGACCCTCTTACCCTTTTTGATTCTTTATCCCTTTACCTCTATCCATTTGATTCTAACTTTTCTATTCTCATGGAATCTCTCGACTACGATTTAATTCTAGGACGGTTGAAAACTTGACTTTATCACAAATGTCAAGAATTGTGTTGTTCGCGATGATCCATTAATTGCTGAGGGAAATGGAACGAGAAACCGGGTGACAAAGGACCGTGTACTTCCTCCGATAATGGAAGTGCAAAACGTCCAACCTACGGTTATCCAAAGATGTAACCCTCAATTGCTCCTAAGCCGCCTAAAATTGATCCTAAACTTTCACGATTTACTGCTAAAAGCAAACATGCGTAATTTAGACCGTGACTAGCAAGAATGACTTGCCTAATCTTCACGCTTTCAAGAACCGTAACGGAGACCATAACGGAAGTAGTGGAAATTGCTAGCCTCGTGAGCACACCACTTGTCCCACCTCCGAATTTTTCAAAATGTTCTTCGAGACTGATAGTCATTCGGATCACCATGTTGGTTTTGTTGATTCTTTGAATAAACCGATTCCTTCTCATAACTCTCAAATGAAATCGCTTATTCCTTGTGTCGGTTGTGGTGAGCCCTTTTGGTTCACCCGTCACAGTGTACGTGTGTATGGTGGTAATGATATTCGTAACGGAGTTGTTTGTTTTATGGTTCGAGGAATTCATTTGATTATGATCCTAATCCGAACTCATTTAACGCACCCTCAAACTTTTCCAATTACCCACCACACCGACCTATCTTCATATAATCAACATAAACTGTGAATTTTGTGGAGGTCCTCACCAAGGATTTGAGTGTCAATCCGAAACACATTTGTCTATAAACAAGCCCGGTGATGCTCGTAACTTTGGTTATGACCAATATCCATATAATTCACCGCCTGCACTCAAGCTTTTATCGCTGTGAGTACTGTGGAGGTCCCACTCAACTCGATTGTCAAATAGGGAATCCATTTCCTTGTAACAATCATGACTCAAAGGTTTGACATTTCCAACCTCCACAAAGACCATACGGTTCAAACTCCACCGAGCGTTGCTTAAAGAAATTTCCCAAGATTTTGAAACCGCAATGGAAACACTTGATGATATGATTCAAAACTTTAAGAATCAAGTGAGTGGTGAGAAACCATGGGAGAATTGCTAGTAAGAAACAGAGGCTCGCAAATCTAGGGAAGAATTATTAGTCCTGAGCATGCAATGCATGCTCCCAATTTCTTGCGCATGTATGATGATGACGAGAGAGTACCTTTAAGGATATTATTTCAACCCCTCGCCGCTTGATATCACAAAGAGTTGAGATTCCATCTCAAACAATCGCTATCACACCAAGCTCCACCACTCTCCGAACACGGGGACGAGCATCTTGACACTGCTCTCGAAAAGGAATCGACTAATTCATAAAGTCTAGTGTTGAGAACCTTGTCCCAATCCCAGAGAGTCACAGGAACTTCCGATCATATGTGTGATTCTCTTTCTCTCTGAGTGTTCAAAAGATCATTTTGAAACTTTCTCCGATGTTAGCGACGATTGTACTCTTATGGAAACATCGAGTATGTCGAGGCATCACTCCCACAGCCCGACATCGATCATCATCTTGAGGAGTTCACCGATGAACTCACTCACATCAATCCACTTTCATCGGAAAGTAATGATAGTCTTTTCGATTTCAAAGCCGATCCGGGAGACCGAAAGTCTCCTTGATAATGATCGCTCACTCACTCTCACCCTCATCCAATAGAGAATGTTGATCACTTTGTTCCTCAAGCATTCAAAACAACTCTCACCAATCCTCTATTTGAATTCGACCAATTCACCTTAATTCTCGAGAATCCACTCTTTGATACTCGTGATCGAGGATAGTGATGAGTCTATTGGAACAAGAATTCATTTACATCTTGTGATTGATTTCTTCACGAGGAGTTCGCCCGAACTCACTCATATCATATTCTCCGGAGTATGATACTTCCACTTTGATCTAGACACACCGGGATATGTCTAGACCAATTGAGCTTAAATTATGAGATTCATGCTAGTATGAATTCTCCTTCCGATGATGATGAGTTATGATGTTTATCATGATTTTCATCTCTTCTTCACCTATCCTGTGGCTTCTCCCTGCTCTTCACTCCTTCGGAATGAAGACATTATCTTTGACCCCGACATTTCCATGTACCATTTGTGAGCCGGGTCTCGCTCTATGTACATCTTGTCGGTGTGGAACTTTCACGCATTTCAAATGTTTGTCCAAACATCTTGAATGAAAGTCCGATAGAGATTGTCTCTTCCACTTTGCTTCCCATGAACAAATTATTCGGGCTCAGTCAAGCTAGTGACTCGGAATCAAAACAAGAGTTAAACATGGTTTTCACCTGTGTACTAACCCTAGTGGGGGAGATGCCCACATGTTGTATATAGATCTAAAAATGAATGAAAATTGTAAATATTAAAAAGAGAATAATTGTTGTTTCTACACTTAGCTAGTAATGTTATCTTTTACGTTCTAAGTTTCATAACAGCAGTACTTTGAATATTGAGGACAATATTCATTTCTATGTGGGGAAATGTACCCTTTAGTCCCTTTTTCCCAAATGGCCAAATTTTAAAAAAAAATTTAGTGGAAGTACTATGTACTAAACACAACAAATGGTAATCACCACCATGTCTAACCCACATAAGGATTGGCTAATCCAAGAGCAAACGGTTTGGTAAAGATATCTCAAACTGCTGACGCTTGCAATTTGCCCAAAATTGTATGGTATTCATTTCACAATATCCTTAAAAGTGAAGAGTCAATAGCCCGCAAGTTTATGGCTTGTGGTAAAGGCGTGGAAAACCATAATTGGTAATCGACTCACCAAAGATAATATTGATAATTTATCTAAGAGTTGGCTAGTCCGGCAAACGGCTTCGTAAAGACAAATCAAACCGTTGAAAGTCGATGGTTTGCTCAAAATCATTTGGTTATCTGTACCAAGGTTCTTACTTGAATCGAAACATTTGGCTACTCCAAGTAATGGATTTTGGTAAAGAGATGAAATCCATTAATTTTTTCAAAACATTGCTAGGGACTAGCAATATCTTAGTGGGGGATGATGAGTGTCTAAATACTCATCATTTTTGTACCATTTAAACCGCAAAACATCCGAAACACTGTAAATGCATCAAAATGATAAAATATCACAAATAAGTGTTTATGTGTTTTAAATGCAAAATATCAAAACTGTGAAAACGATCAAGTTTGCATAATTGGCGCTTTAGTCCCCAAGTTTCAAAAGTTGTCAAAAACAGCCCTGTAAATCAAAATAAAGAAAAATATCATTTCAAGTCCCTAGGATTCATGAGTTGTCAAAATTGGTCCTTGAGATTTAAATTTGTAAAATTACAACTTAGGTCCCTAAACTTTGAAATTTGGCAAAATAGTCCTCGAAGTTTGAAAATGTCAAAATAGTCCTTGTACTATTGAAACTTGTCAATTTTGATCCCTTGAAACAGCTGTGAAATTGGCGTAAATGGTCCTTCAAATTTCGTAAATTGCAGCTTGTCCTCGAATATTAAACCTAAGCATTCTGACCGCCATATGCTTAATTCTCACCATTACACTCGACCCTTCCCTATTTTGGACCCTCGGTCAAACCAACAACAAACCCAATCCTTTCCTCCCACATCGCTTTTCTTCCCACTTGACCGCAAATCTCGCATCACATCTCCCATCACCTTATCTCAAACCTTCCCCTCATCATCACAACACACCACATTAATGCCACCCCTAGTTGCAAATTCGTAAGCCCAGAGGTCAAACAGCCTTTTCCCGCCAAAAGTAATCCAATGACCAAAATGCACCAAGTAATCCAAAGGCCAAGATAATAAACGTAAAATCATTTTAACGAAACAAAAAGTACGTAAATAGTTTGAGTTAATAGTTTTCAACACACTTACGCTTTCATAAAACACTAAAACAAGCTTAAGTGATTTTATGATTTAGATATATGTACATGTTTACATATTGGGTTAAACATACTTAAACTAAGTATACTAAAATGGTAAAAACATGTATATACTAAAATAGGTAAAAACATGTAAATACTAAATGGGTAAAACTAGCAAATGGTATTGACCCATAACCCATGGTTTTATATATACCACTGACCATGTTCATTGTATCTAGAAAGAAAACCATGGATCAACCCATAACCCGACCCATGACCCGAACAAAAATACCCATGGGCAAGAGGAGTGCCCACGGATCCTCGGCTTTGTGCTAGCGGATCCAGTGGAAGGGATCCGGATCCGAACAAGAGAGAATTTTTCTATAAATAGTGAGCCATTTCTTTCTTATTAGCTCACCACTTCATATACTCTCCAAGTTTTAGATCTCTAACCTCAAATCCAAGAGATCTATGTAGTTTGTCTTTTGTTTTGTGTGATCTTCTAGGTTCCTCTTAAAGGCAAGATCACCACCTCGTCGAAAGCTCAAGTCCACGGGTTGCATGCCCGTCATCATCAAGACAACCTGTTATCTTGTTGATAGTTCTTCCTCCTCTATAGATGTTGAAGGCATTAGTGAAGGATGCCAGTGTCAAGACGAAAGCATTAGTGAAAGATGCTTATCGTTCGTGTCAAGAGCATTAGTGAAGAATGCTATGTGTCAAGACGAAGGCATTATGGCGGTGCCAAGCGCTGTGTCAAAGGCATTAGTGAAGGATGCAAGAATTGAATCAAGTAGCATTTGGGAAGAATGCCTAGGTCGATAATCGATGAGGCATCATACATATAAGTATTTGTTTGTTTGTTTCAAGGATGGTGATATCCTTGATGAAGGTGTAACAAGGAATTGATCTCCTTGATATTAGGTATTGTGTTGTAAGGGTAGTTCCTCATTATAATGGAACTAGGTGCTTAGCCTAGTACCTAATAAAGGGTAGGTAGGACGCCAGGATAGGATTAGTTCTCCTAAGTGTGAAAGAACCGTGGTTAGCCTAGACCGAGTAAAAAAGGCGCGAGGTTGTGTTAGGTGGGTTCCCGTGAAAGAACCTCGGTATTTAGCTTTGTACCGAAAAAAGTTGTTTAGCGCCAGAAGGCTTCTTCGCCATAAGGAGTTGGTGTAGTGCTGAACCTCGAGTAGGTGACTGGGAGTGGAGTAGGGCAGGGTGTCCTTGTAGCCAACCACTAAATAACTGTGTCGTGGTGATGTGCTTCTCTTTATATTTCATTACACGCTTATATATCTATCTATCAACGCCCAACATAAACAATCAAATAAGTGACATAAGTCGATCTAAATATTTAAAAGGAAGTTTTAAATTGGTAAAACTATTCAACCCCTTCTAGTTTTCCACATGATGTTTTCCAATGTTCAAACCATTACGGGGAGAAACGTACTTTTTTTTACGCTTAACCTCTGTGGTAAAGGTGTTTATACTACTTGACTCGTATGGTTTGTGAAGTTGTTACATATGGGTAAAGAATTGTTGAAGATATTGTTGATGATGGAGAATGAACCTAGAACCGATGTTCCCTAAATAGAGATTAACCGAAACCAAAGTCATCATAAAACATTCAAGCTAACATTGTTTACGGTTTAGTCTTGATTTTGTAAACCCATGAAGAATCTATTTCTGTTTAAATCATAGACTTGTAAATCCCGTGACGATGAAACCATCCTCGATGAAAGAAGGGTACATTTTCGGATCTACTCACGGTTTATTCTTGGTTTTGTAAAATCCGTGAAAGAAATTATTTCGTTTAAACCATAGAATTGCAATACCGTAATGATGGAACCATCACGGAGAAAGAAAGCGTATTTCGAGATCTTATCTCGATGTCGGTGCTACGATTTCGCTTCAAAAAGGGATAAAAGGTGTACTTCATGAATTGGGTGTTAGTTTGGATTGTTTTGGCAATTTGGTTATTTCATGGTTTTATGGGGTTATGTGCTTTTAACCATGGTCGATGAAACCATTATCATATTTCACTTAAATCGTCAAAGGAGGCTAGATTTAAGCTTTTAACAAGAAGATGTGACAACGGCGATAAGTCAAGATTATCTATTTGAGGTTGAAGTGAAATGTCACGAAAGTGTACTTAGTATCCAAAGTATCGGGATGGTTGGATGAAGATTCTTCAAGATCCTTGTTCGAGCTTTTAATATTTTCAAAAATGAAGACTTGGAAATCTAGTTATTTTTGGGTGATTTTTCTTTTCTTTTACCACTTGGGAATTGGGCTCTTACCACCACAAAATAACTATCACTTTAAGGAGCGGTAGTGCTCAAGTGTCACATTTAATTGTGGAATTTCAAGAGATGTACGTCTAATACTTGATGGTTGGTTGGTTGAAGAGTATAAAGTACTTAGAGATTCAAAAGGGCATGAATTCTTGGCATCGCTCTTTGTTACATATGTGCAAGTTTAAGTCACGAGTTCGGGTTAGTTTACTTCAAGGTCAAATTCATCATATTGGTTTTCTCCATCACCGTCATGACAAAGAGCCCACCGAATGATAATGGGTTGATTATAAGTTTGCCAAGAGAGTGAAAAAGAGAGATTATGACGCTTGACAACGTCAGCCCTCGCTCTAAAAAAGAAATGTACGCTTCAATGCGCATTATCTTCGCAAGAAGAGAAATCTTCTCATTAATGACCATTCTCATCAACATGCTCATACTTTTCCACGCTGCCAGTTATCAAGTGAACCGACTACCGGTGATTGTTCTCTTATTCCACTTGCTCGATTATAATGATGATACATCATTTGCTACCTTGAGGGGAGAAGTGCAATAGACTACATTGGATGATTTTCACTTGTTTAATCAAGAATGGCATCTCCGTATGCAATTTTGAGGGGAGAAGAAGTATGATAATCCTGCATGTTGAGTTATTTATGAGAATACATGGTCATACGCTTCTAACTCATGTAAGAAATGTATATTCTTCATCGGGTCATCTTTACATGGAGTTTCTTCTAAGAGCCATTGGTTGACATCTTCGGGTTAATGGTTATGACAAAGTGCAAAGTGTCCATTAATGCTTCACGCACATCAAGATGATGATTCCGAACAATCTCTTTGTTCTTGTTTGATGTGATTGGTAGTTTGGTGTTACCATTTTGTGTGTTCGTTATGGTCGATCACCGATTTCTTGATGAACATCTTTCTCGTTTTGTTTGATTGGGAGGATTTAGTTAAGGGATTTGCAAGATATAAGTTAATTGGAATGCTTTTGGTGAGTTGAAGATGTTAACTTTCTATTCCCCAAACGAACAATCTTGAAGAAGGTCGAGTCTGCCTATTCTACATTTCACGTGATGTTCAAGACTAAAGACGAGTTGCATTTGATTATCCAAAGACTTCTTCTTATTCAAGGCACTCATCTAAAATATTTTCAATTTAGGGAGAGCACTAATTGGGGAGAGTGAAATGTCGATTCAATCCCTAATTAAACTTGCTCACATTCTTTCTTCAAGAAGTTGATTCTCACAAGATTACAAAGTGTTCTTTCAAAAGATTTCTAGTATATGGACTTATAATGTGTTGTCGATTTCAAGTATCAAAACCAAAGGGGAAAGGAGACATACATCTAAAAGCATAACGAGTACACATGATGAACTTAATAATTCTAAGTGATTGAAGTTATCCCGGAAGACAAATGTCATGACCAGAGAAACTCAAGGTATCTAGTATGCTTAGTGTTCTTATTCCAACTATGGGGAAGAGATTGAAGAGTTAGTTTCGATGAAAAAGAGGTACACAAGTGACATATCTGGGAGATAAATGTGTAATGTTGGGATATAGAAAGTCAAAGGTCAAGGGTCAGCACCGCAAAAGAAGAAAGTCAAAGTACTACTGCTCATCAAAGTACTACATGGTTAAAGGATCGCTATGCAAAATCGTTAGGATTATAATGTCATTCTAGAATGTTCTAAGTTTAGTTTAGTATTACTTGACGACAAGGAATAGAATTGTAAACCGACTAGGTTATCTTTATGCCTATAAAAGGACCCCTAGATTGGCATTAGAGGTGCGAATGTACGGCAATATTAGAGTTTACTAAGATCGATATTAGAGTTGTTAGATTGTTAGTGAACTGTGTATCAAGGTGTTCGTAGTTTTAATATAATCGTTAAAGAAGATAATTCTTCTTAGCAATATTCAAGTAAATTCCGATACTTAATAGAGTTAATCGGTGTTTCATTGTTAGTGACTTAGGATTTATCCGAGGTTGCCTTTACAAGCTACATAAAGTTAGTTTGGTTGAGTACATCGATCCAACAAGTGGTATGAGCTTTGTGGAAACTTTGATTAAGAAGAAACCCTTAAAACCTAGTTAACAACAAACCCTAAAGATGTCGACTGAAGCCGCACCACCCCATCCATCACCTCACCGTAATTCCTATCATCAAGAAGGAAGAGTATGATCTTTGGAGCATGAAGATGAGGCAAGACATTGCTATTAAGGCATCATGCACTCGTGGAATGTAATTGTCAATGGTAATGAAGTTGTTACGCATCCTATGGAAGTTCTTGGACAACCTAAACCACCTAATCGTCTTTGCCGCCAGCCTACAATAAGGAATCAAGAAAAGGCTCTCAACATCCTATTGTCTCGCTATACCGATGGTCACCTACCAAGTTTCATGATGCTAAGGATGCTAAATAACTATGGGTCGCTCTCAAGACAAGGTTTGAGGTAATGATGCTTCCAAGAATATGCACAGAACTGCTGAGGCAGCTTTGAAACGCTCACCTGTTGGAAAGAGAAGATCTTGATACGCTTACACAGATTCCAAAATCTTCTTAGTATAATCGGAGTTATACAAAGCGTAGGTATCTGTTGAAGATTCAAATCAAGTTCTTATGAGTTTGCCATCTACATGGCATGTGATTGCTACTATGATCAGAGACAACCTGGATTGGATGTTATGGACTTTGATGATCTTTACAACCATTTGAAGGTGTATGAGCATGAGATGAATGGACAAACAAGTTCAAAATCTCAAGATTGCTTTTTTGTGTCGCTGAAAGAGGCAAGATTTCCACTAAAAGTCCGCTACCTCCTACTCAAAGCTTGTTGCTCAAAGCATCGTTACTATCCTACCCCAAACAAAGACCAACAAACACCATCCATTTTGATGAAGTTGTATGCTCATTCTTTGCTCAAGAAGCCACTCTCACCTGCTACCTATGAAGAGGATTTGTCACAAAGCAAGAGGATGCTCTTGAAGAAATTGATATAAGGTGGCAAGTTGCTATGATCATCGCTAGAATCAAAAGTTCATGAAGAAAATAGGAAGAGGCATTGACTTCAAGCCAAGCAGGTATAACTTTGACAAGACCAAGATTGAATGCTTTAATTGTCAAAGAACCGGACACTTTGCAAGAGAGTGCAAATTTGCTAAATATCGTGAAAATAGAATGACCGAGAAACCAAGCTTGAACTAAAGGAAATCCCTATTATCAAACAAAAGCTTTGGTTGCTCAAGAAAATCTATCGAGGTTGACCTGAGTGCCGAGTTTGATGATGAACCAAGAATATATTGTATGGTAGCAAAGGAAGAATCGGTGGAAGAGTTTGATTGAGCACGCCTTTGATGAGAGAACTCGACTTGTCGTGGAGTCCAAAGATGGTCTAGGAATCTTTGATTAGAGCATGGAATGTGAAGAGGAACCCGTTTCGCTTTGTGGTAGCTACTTCACCAAGTTCACCCTATCTCTGAGGGCAACCTGGAAGATGAGCTTAAAGATCATCTAATTGTGGATAGTGGTTGCTCCGAAGCATGACAAGAGACAAAGAGATTGCCGCATTTTAGATCTTATTGTGGAGGAAGAGTTGCATTTGGGAATGATGCTATGGAGGAAGAATAGCGGCAAAGGAACTATCAAAGCAGAAGCATAGATTTTAGAATGTTCGCTATGTGAAGGAGCTCAAATTCAACCTTTGTCACCTCTCGATATGTGACAAGTTACACCGTGTTGTTCACCACACGTAATGTCTTATTCTTTCCCCGAATTCAAGCTTGTTGATGATAACTGGTAACCGAGAGTACCAAGAACCAATGATGTGTACAATTGGATATGAAGAGTCTTCTCCGAAAGAGCAACATGTTTAGTAGCAAAGGTAACACTTGAAGCACATCCGGGCATAGAATATTAGGCCATGTAAATTTCAAGAATATCAACAAGTTGGTCAAAGGAAATTTAGTTAGAGGTTTACCTTCCAAAACATACAGAATGATCACTCATGTTTGGCTGCAAGAAAGGTAAATGGCAAAGCTTCATGCAAGAAGATTGAGGAAAGAAAGATTAGAGAACCTTTGAGTCAGCAGACATGGATTTGTTTAGACATGTTTCATTGCAAGTCTAAACAAAGAAAAAAGTCCGCCTAGTTGTGATGATGATCGCAGAGATTTAGTTGGGTATTTTTCTGGGATTTAAAGATGAAACCTTTGATGCTATTCATGATCTTATAATAGCTCGGAAACCAATTGAGACTCAAAGTAAGAGCTATTAGATGTGATAATGGACCGAATTCAAGAACAAGCTTATGGATGAATTTTGTGCTAAGAAAGGAATCAAAGAGGAGTTTAGTATTGCTAGAACTCCACAAAGTAATGGTGTTGCAGAGAAAGAACATAATTTTGATTGAAGCAACCTGAACAATGCTTGCATTCCTTATTACCTATTCAATTTTAGGTCAAGTCAAGTACTACTTGTTATGTGTTGAATATAGTATCGCCACTAAACTCCGATGAAGACACCTTATGAGTGCTTATGGAAACAAACCTAACATACGCTTTATGAAACCTTTTGATGTCCTCTCGACTATTGTTAACACTATTGATGCTTTGGGAAAATTTGATGGCAAGTCAAGAAGGATATCTATTGGGATATTTTACCAACAAAGAAAGGATTTAGAGTGCAACAGAGTCACCAAGAAGGTTCAAGATTGTCTTCATGTTGAATTTTAGAAGATCAAGAAAATCAAAAGGGTAAAGGTCCGATTGGATGTTTGATCTTGAGGTTTTGACTCCTTCTATGAATTATACCCGTTAGAGAAGAAAATCAAGTCGTCCAAAGAAGAAGATTCACAAGACATTGTTCATGGAGTCCATATTAGAGCTAATGCGCCCTCATGAAGAACCTATAAGCTGAGAATGAGAAAAGTAATGAACCAAAATCCTTATTGTCACAAGATCAAGCTATTCAAGATGAGCTTAATAGGATGCTTTTTCAAGATGTAGTAGCACAATCTTATGATGATGATCAAAGAAGAGCTTATGAAGAAGCAAAGAAAAGAACAAGATCAGAGGTCTCTCACGGTACTTTGAATGACAAGATTTTAGATCAAAGTACTCGCTGCACTCTGACAACACTTTGGATGATTTGGACGATCCTAACATGCCGGCTTAAGATACCGATGATGAGTTTAAAGATGAAGGTATTTTCTCGATTCCAAATGATTGATTTCACAAATTGGGTGATAATCTTGAAGTTTCATGGACTATCTTAAGAGTTCATAAGAACCATCCTATCGGGTCAAATCATTTTATACTAGAGTGCTTAAGGACCAAAGCTAAATGTTTTTCTAAACCACATAATGCTCTACTTAACTTTGTGTATAAATGTATTGTGTCGAATCATAAGGATCACCAAACATGCTTATTCACTTGCTTTATCTCTCAAGAAGAACCCAAGAATGTAGCTCAAGCATTAACTAAAGAAAGTTCAGCATGCAGAAGAACTTCTTCAATTCAAATTTCAAGAAGTTTGGGTATGATCTACAGATGGAAAGAAAGTAATTGGTACAAGATGGGTTTCAGTCAGAGAGATGAAAGAGGAATGTCATCAAGAACAAGGCAAGGTTAGTTGCACAAGGATATTAGAAGGAGTAGATTATGATGAAGTGTTTGCTTTTCCCAGAAGGATTGAAGCCATTCGAATATTCCTTGCTTTTGCATCATTATGGGATTTCGTGTTTATCAAATGGATGTCAAGAGTGCATTTTCTATGGCAAGATTACTGAGGAGGTCTATGTTAAATAGCCTCCCTTTTGAAGATCCCGCTCATTCAAACAAAGTCTACAAAGTTGTTAAGGCTCTTTATGCCTACATCAAGCACCTAGAGCTTGGTATGAAATTCTACTCTTATTGCAACATGGTTATAGAGAGAGCAATTGACAAGACTTTGTTTATCAAGAGAGATAAGAAGGATATCATGTCGGTACAAGTTTATGTAGATGATATCATTTTGGAGCTACAAAACACCATGGTGAAGGAGTTGAGCAATTGATGCAACATGAATTTCAAATGAGTTTTATGGGTGAATTAACTCTTTTGGTCTTCAAGTTAAGAAGTCAAAGGAGGGAATTTCATAAGTCAAGATAAGTATGTCTCGACATCCTTAAGAAATTCAATTTTGATGCAATGGCCACTACCACTCTCCATCAAGTCTATCAACTCATCGGGCAAGGATGAAGATGGTCAACCTGCTGAAGTCAGTCGCATGATCTATGATTGGTCGCCTTATGTACTTAATCGCATCTAGGCCCGATATCATGTTTGTCGTCTGCTTATGTGCAAGATATCAAGTCTCACCTAAGGTCTCCATATGAATGCGGTGAAGCGAATTTTTAGTTATTTGAAACAACAACCTAAGTTGGGGTTGTAGTATCCAAAGGATTTACCTTTTCACTTGGAAGCTTTTTATAGTGATTATGGTGATAACTATGATAGAAGATCAACCATCGGAGGATGCCGATCTTGGAAGAAGATTAGTCTCATGGCAATATAAGCAAACTATTGCAAAGAACTTCATCCACTCAAGGTAATATGCGGTCATTGTAGTCACATGGAAGTCTTGTGGATGCGTAATCAACTTCTAGATTATGAGTTCAACTTCAAGAATACTCCTATCAACATTGATAATGAGATTACAATTTGTGCATGACAAGTAGTGAATATTATCGATGAAGGTTCAATACCATCATTTTTGTACCATTTAAACCGCAAAAACATCCGAAACACTCGTAAATGCATCAAATGATAAAAATATCACAAATAAGTGTTTTATGTGTTTTAAATGCAAAATATCAAACTGTGAAAACGATCAAGTTTGCATAATTGGCGCTTTAGTCCCCAGTTTCAAAAGTTGTCAAAAAATTCGTAAATCAAAATAAAGAAAATATCATTTCAAGTCCCTAGGATTCATGAGTTGTCAAAATTGGTCTTTGAGATTTAAATTTGTAAAATTACAACTTAGGTCCCTAAACTTTGAAATTTGGCAAAATAGTCCTGGAAGTTTGAAAATGTCAAAATAGTCCTTGTACTATTGAAACTTGTCAATTTTGATCCCTTGAAACAGCTTTGTGAAATTGGCGAAATGGTCCTTCAAATTTCGTAAATTGCAGCTTGGTCCGAATATTAAACCTAAGCATTGACTTCGCCATATGCTTGACCCCCGCCATTACACTCGACCCTTCCCTATTTTGGACCCCGGTCAAACCAACAATCAAACCCAATCCTTTCCTCCCACATCGCTTTTCTTCCCCACTGACCGCAAATCTCGTGCATCACATCTCCCATCACCTTATCTCTCAAACCTTCCCCTCATCATCACAACACACCACAATTAATGCCAACCCCCTAGTTGCAAATTCGTAAGCCTGTGAGGTCAAAATAGCTTTTCCCGCCAGTAATCCAATGGCCAAATGCACTCAAGTAATCCAAAGGCCAAGATAATTAGTGGAATTGATCGGAGAGAAGAGCAGCTTTTATGGTGTATAAAGAAGAAAGAGTAGGAGAGGGAAGCAGAGTTAGTTTTAATTTTTATGTATGTCGCTTTTTATGTTTATGTTTTAATTAAACTCTAAGATGTAATTTTTGTTTCTACGTATCAAACTAAAGTTGTTTTATAGTTGTAATCCGCAAGTATCAATTCAAGGTTATAACAACATTTCATATTTTCAAGTTCATCAAGGCAATATTCGCTTCAAACTCTTATTTCCGTGCTTCTAATAGCTTATTTCTAAGTTCTAATAAGTTTATTTAAGCTATGTATAGCTTTTGGTAAGCTTATCACCCGCTCAATCAACTTTGGTATATGGTCGAAAAGTCAAACTGCAAGAATTTGGTTCAAACAAGGATGGAATTGGATATGGGTTGATGCAAGGTCGGTTTGGGGTTGGAAATGGATTAGAATAGTAGTTAGGTCCTGGTTTGAGTGGCTAATAACCCGACTCATGCGAGTATTTCACTTGTTTTCATTAGTAGTGTATTTTTGCTTAATCTATGTTTGTGGTCATCGAGTTTAAACTTGCTTATTCGGTGGTAATTAGGATAGTTAAAATCGCTTTATCAATAAGACAAACTAGTTCGTTGGTTATCTCATTTTTATTGCAAACGCATTATAAAGTGTGTTTGGATCATGGGGTTAACTCGAGATAGAGACTCTGGGTAAACTCTCGCTCCTTTAGTCTTATTCAGTAATATAGCCAAATTGGTCATTTATATGTGCACTAGAATACCAAAAGTCAAAAGAACTTAAAATCGTTCTTGTGGTCATAACTGCTTGAATCAGCTTGGTCAAATTGAGCATTTGTGTTTAGAACTCATAGAAATAGCTTGCAGAGTATTATTTCACTCAATACATCAATTTCATCCACAAATTAAGTTCAAATCAAATAAGTCAAAATATAATCAAGCTTCAAAAGTCAATTATTGAAAAAGTCATTTTGCCTAACTAGGATGAATTTTCATGAACTGGGCCAATAAATCAAGTGAAACTTGGGTTTTAAAACTTCGCTATCGTTACTTATTATGATTTTTATTGAATTTAGTAATTTTCTAAAAGCTTCAAACAGCCTTATCAAACAGTGGCTTATCTCGCTCGCTCACAAACTCGAATAATCGAGTTTTCTCGTGTTTATGCAGGTTTGTCAAAAGCTCAAGAGCTTATCTAGGTCCTGGTCTTTGGTTTATAAGTAGGTAGCCAGGTCTACTTTAGGTTCCTTCTTTGGTTTTGAGTTTAGCTTATTTGGGTAGCTTATTTTTGCTACAAAGTAGCCCCAAAACCTGTTGCAATTAAGCTCAAATCATCAAATCAAGTTAATCAAGATTATAAAGGTTAAGAGTAGTTGATATTAGTTGCTTTTGAGTACTTTTAGCATATTAGAGCTTCGTGATGTTTGGTGCTTATTTGGTACCATTGGCTTATTCCAAGTGCTTATTTATAAGCACTTTGCAATCGCAGCTTTAATTTCCCACACATAAGCCAATTGCTTTTATATTTTTCTTAGATTCATAACATTAATTTAGACTTTTCCGAATTTTCATAATTTTCATCACTGTTTGCTATGTTTCTTCATTTAAAAGCTTTTAGGTAATTTTAATTAGCTTTTAATACAATTAATCGTAAAAACTTCAAAAAATAAGTTTTCATTTTTCCTAGGTTAAGATAAATATAAAAAAAAAATTATTTTTCCAGATTTTTAATGGTTAAATTTGTAATTTTAGCAATTTAAGTAGTTTTAAATAGTTTTTAATTCATAGAAAATAAAATAATCTAAAAATATAAAAATAGTTTTGAAAATTCTCTTTAGTTATTTTAGATTTTCTAAGTCATAATTTCATTTTTCTAGCTTTATTTCATATTTTCTTGTATTTTAGGGTATTATTAAATAGTTAAAATAGTTTTAATTAATAATAATTAGATAAATAGTTTTAAAAATAATTTTCTTTTCTCAAAATTTTCTTATCATTAGGTTTGTAAAATGTCATTTTATATTTTTAGGATTAATATTGCTTCAGCTTCACATTTTCTTTTGTACGCCACGTTGTTTTTAAGTTAAATTTGTAAAAGAAAATCAAAACATTAGATTTTAAAATAGTGATAGCATTTATTTAATATAGTTTATCTTTTAATTTTCTTTAATTTGCATTTAAGCCCTTGTAATTTATATACTTTTTCTCAGAAGTTATAATAAATCAAACTCTTTTCCGCTCAAATCCTCTATCACTATACGCTTGACTATTCTCGCACGTTTCTGGGACTTAACGCACGGAAAACACTATACCTCTAGATCTTCATTGCATTTGGTTCCGACTGTTTGAAGTTTGTTACGGTTAGCTATTCAAGTGGTCACCATGCTAAAACTTGACCACCGAGCGAATCAAATTTTGCGCCACGGGGAGTCGCTAATTATCTTACGCTTAGCATTAGTGATTTGAATATTCACTCCTTGTTCATACCATCTATATGTATTTATATTTTCTTATAAAATCCAAAATCCAAAACTACTTAAAATCAAAACCCAAAAGATTTTCTTTCCTATTTTACAAAATGTTTATCCAAAACCCAAAATATTCACCTTGACCCTCTTACCCTTTTTGATTCTTTATCCCTTTACCTCTATCCATTTGATTCTAACTTTTCTATTCTCATGGAATCTCTCGACTACGATTTAATTCTAGGACGGTTGAAAACTTGACTTTATCACAAATGTCAAGAATTGTGTTGTTCGCGATGATCCATTAATTGCTGAGGGAAATGGAACGAGAAACCGGGTGACAAAGGACCGTGTACTTCCTCCGATAATGGAAGTGCAAAACGTCCAACCTACGGTTATCCAAAGATGTAACCCTCAATTGCTCCTAAGCCGCCTAAAATTGATCCTAAACTTTCACGATTTACTGCTAAAAGCAAACATGCGTAATTTAGACCGTGACTAGCAAGAATGACTTGCCTAATCTTCACGCTTTCAAGAACCGTAACGGAGACCATAACGGAAGTAGTGGAAATTGCTAGCCTCGTGAGCACACCACTTGTCCCACCTCCGAATTTTTCAAAATGTTCTTCGAGACTGATAGTCATTCGGATCACCATGTTGGTTTTGTTGATTCTTTGAATAAACCGATTCCTTCTCATAACTCTCAAATGAAATCGCTTATTCCTTGTGTCGGTTGTGGTGAGCCCTTTTGGTTCACCCGTCACAGTGTACGTGTGTATGGTGGTAATGATATTCGTAACGGAGTTGTTTGTTTTATGGTTCGAGGAATTCATTTGATTATGATCCTAATCCGAACTCATTTAACGCACCCTCAAACTTTTCCAATTACCCACCACACCGACCTATCTTCATATAATCAACATAAACTGTGAATTTTGTGGAGGTCCTCACCAAGGATTTGAGTGTCAATCCGAAACACATTTGTCTATAAACAAGCCCGGTGATGCTCGTAACTTTGGTTATGACCAATATCCATATAATTCACCGCCTGCACTCAAGCTTTTATCGCTGTGAGTACTGTGGAGGTCCCACTCAACTCGATTGTCAAATAGGGAATCCATTTCCTTGTAACAATCATGACTCAAAGGTTTGACATTTCCAACCTCCACAAAGACCATACGGTTCAAACTCCACCGAGCGTTGCTTAAAGAAATTTCCCAAGATTTTGAAACCGCAATGGAAACACTTGATGATATGATTCAAAACTTTAAGAATCAAGTGAGTGGTGAGAAACCATGGGAGAATTGCTAGTAAGAAACAGAGGCTCGCAAATCTAGGGAAGAATTATTAGTCCTGAGCATGCAATGCATGCTCCCAATTTCTTGCGCATGTATGATGATGACGAGAGAGTACCTTTAAGGATATTATTTCAACCCCTCGCCGCTTGATATCACAAAGAGTTGAGATTCCATCTCAAACAATCGCTATCACACCAAGCTCCACCACTCTCCGAACACGGGGACGAGCATCTTGACACTGCTCTCGAAAAGGAATCGACTAATTCATAAAGTCTAGTGTTGAGAACCTTGTCCCAATCCCAGAGAGTCACAGGAACTTCCGATCATATGTGTGATTCTCTTTCTCTCTGAGTGTTCAAAAGATCATTTTGAAACTTTCTCCGATGTTAGCGACGATTGTACTCTTATGGAAACATCGAGTATGTCGAGGCATCACTCCCACAGCCCGACATCGATCATCATCTTGAGGAGTTCACCGATGAACTCACTCACATCAATCCACTTTCATCGGAAAGTAATGATAGTCTTTTCGATTTCAAAGCCGATCCGGGAGACCGAAAGTCTCCTTGATAATGATCGCTCACTCACTCTCACCCTCATCCAATAGAGAATGTTGATCACTTTGTTCCTCAAGCATTCAAAACAACTCTCACCAATCCTCTATTTGAATTCGACCAATTCACCTTAATTCTCGAGAATCCACTCTTTGATACTCGTGATCGAGGATAGTGATGAGTCTATTGGAACAAGAATTCATTTACATCTTGTGATTGATTTCTTCACGAGGAGTTCGCCCGAACTCACTCATATCATATTCTCCGGAGTATGATACTTCCACTTTGATCTAGACACACCGGGATATGTCTAGACCAATTGAGCTTAAATTATGAGATTCATGCTAGTATGAATTCTCCTTCCGATGATGATGAGTTATGATGTTTATCATGATTTTCATCTCTTCTTCACCTATCCTGTGGCTTCTCCCTGCTCTTCACTCCTTCGGAATGAAGACATTATCTTTGACCCCGACATTTCCATGTACCATTTGTGAGCCGGGTCTCGCTCTATGTACATCTTGTCGGTGTGGAACTTTCACGCATTTCAAATGTTTGTCCAAACATCTTGAATGAAAGTCCGATAGAGATTGTCTCTTCCACTTTGCTTCCCATGAACAAATTATTCGGGCTCAGTCAAGCTAGTGACTCGGAATCAAAACAAGAGTTAAACATGGTTTTCACCTGTGTACTAACCCTAGTGGGGGAGATGCCCACATGTTGTATATAGATCTAAAAATGAATGAAAATTGTAAATATTAAAAAGAGAATAATTGTTGTTTCTACACTTAGCTAGTAATGTTATCTTTTACGTTCTAAGTTTCATAACAGCAGTACTTTGAATATTGAGGACAATATTCATTTCTATGTGGGGAAATGTACCCTTTAGTCCCTTTTTCCCAAATGGCCAAATTTTAAAAAAAAATTTAGTGGAAGTACTATGTACTAAACACAACAAATGGTAATCACCACCATGTCTAACCCACATAAGGATTGGCTAATCCAAGAGCAAACGGTTTGGTAAAGATATCTCAAACTGCTGACGCTTGCAATTTGCCCAAAATTGTATGGTATTCATTTCACAATATCCTTAAAAGTGAAGAGTCAATAGCCCGCAAGTTTATGGCTTGTGGTAAAGGCGTGGAAAACCATAATTGGTAATCGACTCACCAAAGATAATATTGATAATTTATCTAAGAGTTGGCTAGTCCGGCAAACGGCTTCGTAAAGACAAATCAAACCGTTGAAAGTCGATGGTTTGCTCAAAATCATTTGGTTATCTGTACCAAGGTTCTTACTTGAATCGAAACATTTGGCTACTCCAAGTAATGGATTTTGGTAAAGAGATGAAATCCATTAATTTTTTCAAAACATTGCTAGGGACTAGCAATATCTTAGTGGGGGATGATGAGTGTCTAAATACTCATCATTTTTGTACCATTTAAACCGCAAAACATCCGAAACACTGTAAATGCATCAAAATGATAAAATATCACAAATAAGTGTTTATGTGTTTTAAATGCAAAATATCAAAACTGTGAAAACGATCAAGTTTGCATAATTGGCGCTTTAGTCCCCAAGTTTCAAAAGTTGTCAAAAACAGCCCTGTAAATCAAAATAAAGAAAAATATCATTTCAAGTCCCTAGGATTCATGAGTTGTCAAAATTGGTCCTTGAGATTTAAATTTGTAAAATTACAACTTAGGTCCCTAAACTTTGAAATTTGGCAAAATAGTCCTCGAAGTTTGAAAATGTCAAAATAGTCCTTGTACTATTGAAACTTGTCAATTTTGATCCCTTGAAACAGCTGTGAAATTGGCGTAAATGGTCCTTCAAATTTCGTAAATTGCAGCTTGTCCTCGAATATTAAACCTAAGCATTCTGACCGCCATATGCTTAATTCTCACCATTACACTCGACCCTTCCCTATTTTGGACCCTCGGTCAAACCAACAACAAACCCAATCCTTTCCTCCCACATCGCTTTTCTTCCCACTTGACCGCAAATCTCGCATCACATCTCCCATCACCTTATCTCAAACCTTCCCCTCATCATCACAACACACCACATTAATGCCACCCCTAGTTGCAAATTCGTAAGCCCAGAGGTCAAACAGCCTTTTCCCGCCAAAAGTAATCCAATGACCAAAATGCACCAAGTAATCCAAAGGCC
>CM040245.1:56796155-56842378 GCA_022545495.1 Chrysanthemum lavandulifolium
GGGGGTTGAATAGTTTTACCAATTAAAACTTCCTTTTAAACTATTTAGATCGACTTATGTCAATCTATTTGGTTGTGTGTGTTGGATGTTGATAAACAAGCATATAAAGATATGTAATGAAAAGATAAGAGTAAAAGCACAAGACCACAACGCGAGTATTTATAGTGGTTCGCTACAAGGACACCTTCCTTGCCCTACTCCACTCCCCGAGTCACCTACTCGAGAGTTCGTAAACACTACACCAATCTCCTTATGGCGGAGAAGCCTTCACAACGTCGCTTAACCTTTTTAGGTACAAAGCTAAATACCGAAGTTCTTTCACACCAAGGCGAACCACACCTACACAACGTCGCCTACCCTTTATACTTGCTAGGCTAACCAAGGTTCTTTCACACCTTAGGTGAACTACACCTTCACAACGTCGCTACCCTTTATTAGGTACTAGGCTAAGCACCTAGTTCCATTGCAATGGAGGAACTACTACCACACTACACCAACGACTAATCCCAAAGGAGATCTACTCCTTTACAACATCATCAAGGACATCAATATCCTTGGATCTAATGCTAGTCTATCTAGTACATCGAAACACACCATATCGAATGTACATCTAAGGCACCTTTCACTAATGCCTTTGATTAGATCTACAAGACACCTTTCACTAATGTCTGTGTCTTCACTTCTAAGCACCTTTCACTAATGCTTCTTTGTCTTGACTTCTAAGCACCTACCACAAGTGCTTATCCTATAGACGACATATACCCTTCACTAATATCTTCGTCTTGACACTTGAGACATCTTTCACTAATGTCTTCAACACTACACTTCTTTGAAGAAAGAAAGGGATCGTCAACAAGAGGACTTCAATAGCCTTGATGATGAGGAAGCAAGGCAACTCATGGACTTGAGCTTGCTCAACTTCAAAGGTGGTGATCTTGCCTTTAAGAGGAACCTAAAAGATAACACAAAGACAAAACTACAAACATAGATCTCTTGGATCTAAGGTTAGTGAGATTTAACTCAGGGGAGAAAGTATGTTGGAGAGGTGAGATATAATGAAGAAATGGCTCACTATTTATAGAGGAAAAATCTCTTCTGCTTTCCCGGATCCCACGGATCCCTACCACAAGGATCCGCTAGCACAAAGCTAGGGATCCGTGGTCCGCTCCTCTTTGCCCATGGGTATTTTTGGTTAAGGGTCATGGGTCATGGGTTATGGGATGATCCATGGTTTCTTTCTAGATACAATGTATCTTAAGGATACAATGAACTTGGTTAAGTGGTATATATAAAACCATGGGTTATGGGTCAAAACCATTTGCTAGTATTTACCCTTTTAGTATATACTTGTATTTACCCAATTTAGCATACACTTAGTTTTTACCCATTTTAGTATACTTAGTTTAAGTATATGTTTAACCCAATATGTAAACACTAGTTGTTTGTACATATGTATTTAAATCATAAAATCACTTATACTTGTTTTAGTGTTTTATGTGAAAGCGTAAGTGTGTTAGAAAACTATTAGTTCAAACCATTTACGTATTTTATTTGTTTCCTTAAAATGATCTTACTTTTGTTATCGACAAAACATTAGAAGATCGTAAAATATAAATAAACGTTTTACGGCTTATTTGTATTAATGGACCCAAACTTGGGAATAAACAAACGTTGGTAAAACGATATTTACTAACACGAGCCAAAGGGAATACCTTGTGTTCATCACATCATCGAGGTCACAAGTTAAACTTTTACGGATTTCATTTATATTAGAATAGTATAGAATAGTCATTTCATCGTTAGGAAATCCGAGAACTATTTATTGATCCCGTATTATTAGGATTCGGGAAGATTAGATATTCCATATTTTATAGAAAACCACACTAGGAAGGATAAATCCATTAAAAATTAGAAAGTGAAGATACTAAGCACTTTCAAGATGGCGTCGACGATATACCAAGCACATCAACTACAACAAAACCCGTAAACACATTGCACAATATCAATGCCCTAAGTTGAAAACAACAAACTACAGTTTGAGCGATACAAATTAAGGTTATACTAGAGGCATATGGTTTATGGGAAGCAATAGAACCAAAGATAGATACGAAAGTAGATGATAAGAAGGATAAGGCAACGACTGCCTTCCTATATCCAGCATTGACTGAAGATGTGATATTACAAGTAGCGGGTTGTAAGACGGCCAAGGAATTGTGGGATTCGCTAAAGAAAAGACACGCTGGAGAAGATAGAGTGTAGAAAGCACGATTACAATCATTGATGATTGGGTTTAACTCACTTCAGATGAAGGAAGATGAGACGGTGGATGCATTTACGGCTAAACTAAACGGCTATGCCACGAAGGCAAAAGAATTAGGGAAAACTTTGGATGAATCACTTTTAGTTCGAAAACTATTAGACTCCACACTAGATAGTAGCATCCATAGAACAGACAAGTGATCTCGACGACATCACTTTGGAGGGAAATCAAATTTCTCACGAGGAACCGCGAATAAAAATAGAAACAACTCACAAGGAGGGAACTCAAGTTATAAAGAGAGTTCGGATAAGAATAAGAGTGAGTGGGATGTAAGTAAGGTAAAATGTTATAGGTGTCATAAAATTGGACATGTAAAAAGGAATTGTAGAGGAACACCAGCAACTCAGGAACAATCAAACCTTATCTTAGAAGACGATGAACCATCACTATTAATGACTATGCACGAAACTGAACACGAGGAAGTGTTGTTGAATGAAGAACCGATTCAACCAGGGAAATATGCTACAGCGGACGCAAGCATATGGTGTTTAGATAATGGTGCAAGTAAGCATATGACGTGAATAAAGAGTCATTTTAGGGATATTGATGAAAGCGTAACAGGACGAGTACGTTTTGGAGATGGATCGTATGTACAGATAATGGGTAGAGGGTCTATACTATTAGGTTGTAAGAACCAGGAACAGAAGGTAGAATCGGAAGTATACTACATACCAAACCTCAAGAGCAACATACTTAGTCTAGGACAACTTACGGAAATAGGTTGTAAGGTCATTATGGAAGGAAACAAGTTGACTTTGTATGATAAGAACAAGAAGTTGTTGATGAAAATTGAAAGATCTAAGAATCGACTCTACAAGATTCAATTACAGATAGAAGCACCTATATGTCTCTTAGAAAATATAGATAACCAAGCATGGTTATGGCATGCTAGATTAGGTCATCTAAACTTTGACGATATTAACAAGATGACTAGGATAAGTCTAGTAGAAGGAATTCCAAGGATAAATCATGCCGGGCATATTTGTGACGCATGTTTATTAGGAAAACACAGTAGAACACCATTTTCAAACCAAGCTAAATTCAAATCAAATAACCCGCTGGACTTAGTATATGGAGACCTTTGCGGTCCTATAAGTCCAGAACACACTCGTGCAAGAAACTCATTTTCTTGTTAGTGGACGATTGTACACGTTTATGTGGGCCTACTTTCGACATCAAAGATGAGGCATTTAGTACATTCAAGGAATTTAGACAGAAGATAGAAATGGAGATGAGATTGAAAATAAGGATGCTAAGAACGGATAGAGGTGGTGAATTCACATCAAATGAATTCACAAGGTACTGTAAGGAAAATGGAATAGCACGACAGTTGACAGCACCGTACTCCCCACAACAGAATGGAGTAGTGGAGAGAAGAAATAGGACAGTGTTATTAACTTTTTGGGCGAAGCAGTTTAGCATGCAATTTACATACTCAATAGGGTACCTATGAGGGCCCTGACAGATAAAACTCCATATGAGGAACTCTACAACAGAAAATCGAATCTGGAAAACCTAAGAATATTCGGATGCACAGCTTATGCAAAGATAACGATGTCTCACTTAAGGAAGCTGGACGACAGAAGCATACCAATGATTTACTTAGGAGTAGAGGAAGGATCAAAAGCATGTAGGTTATATGATCCAATAGCCAAGAAGAAACATGATAGTAGGGACGTAAAGTTTATGGAAACAAAACCATGGGATTGGAATAAAGATGAAGAGGATACGAGTACACAAGACACATTCTGGACTAGTTTTGTGGTAGAAGGAGTTGACAATGAAAACCTTACACCAGTCAACACGAAAACGATGATAATCGTATCATGAACAAGATCGATTCTCGATCCGGTTTCACCAATCACACCACCGACATACAATTCGACCAGCACGGAAGAGGAAGAAGAGGCTACTACTAGTTCTGTAGAGAACTCAAGAGGTAGATTTGATGATACACCCGTACATGAATATATAGATATGACGGAAATATACATGTATGCACGAAGGGTTGAACCACAAAGTTTATTATTTACGAAAGAAGAACCCCGTAACTATAAGGAAGCATCAACAGATGAGAAATGGATTGAGGCCATGGAGATTGAATTGGATTCAATCCACAAGAATAATACATGGACTCTTACTACATTGCCAGAAATCAGAATGCAATAGGACTCAAATGGGTTTACAAGACCAAGAGGGATGCAAAAGGAAATATCATCAAATACAAAACACGGTTAGTAGCAAAATGTTATGTACAAGAACAAGGAATAGACTTGATGAAGTATTTGCACCGATTGCTCGGATAGAGACAGTTCGGTTGATATTAGCATTAGCAGCATATCATGGATGGCAAGTACATCACTTAGATGTAAAATCGGCATTTTTACATGGAGATTTGAAGGAAGAGGTCTACGTTACACAACCTGAAGGATTTATTCAACAAGGAAATTCAGGAAAAGTCTATAAGCTTACTAAAGCTTTATATGGCTTAAGACAAGCACCGAGAGCTTGGAATGTGAAGCTTGATCAAACGCTAAAGTCTTTAGACTTTAAGAAATGTAATCTCGAACAAGCAGTTTATACGAAGAGAAGCAAGAATTCTACACTTATAGTTGGAGTCTACGTAGATGATTTGATAATCACAGGCACTCCATGGAAAGAAATAAAAGAATTAATAAATTTGAAATGAGCGACTTAGGATTGTTAGCTTATTATCTTGGGATGGAAGTTACACAGACACGAGGAGAGATTACAATCAAGCAGACAGGTTATATTAACAAGATCTTGAAGGAAACAAGTATGGCAGACAACAATGATACGAAGATACCTATGGATACCGGTACTAAGTTGGTCAAGGCGGAAGATGGAAACTCAGTTGACGCAACTTATTACGAAGCTTAATCGAAGTCTCGGTACTTACGCATACAAGACCGGATCTTAGTTACTCGATTCGGACTACTCGTGATTCATGCAAGACAGAAGGATCATCACCAAGGCGGTAAAGCAAGTAATCCGATATATCAAAGGAACAAAGGAGCATGGCATAATATACAAGCAAGAAGGCGGTGCAAGATTACAGTTACAACGACAATAGTTATGGAATCAACACCGATCAAGGAAAAGGAACTACTGGAATAGTATTTTATTTGAGAGTCACCTATTACGGTGTACTTAGAAGCAACCAACGATGGCGCTATCATCATGTGAATCAAAATTCATGGCGACTCTGCAGCGACATGTCAAGCCTTATTGTTAAAGCGATTGCTTAGTGAATTAGCCGGATGGGAAGAAAAGGATAACGATGAAGGTCGACAACGTTTCAGCAATAGCACTCGTCAGGAACCCAGTTTTTCATGGAAGAAGCAAGCACATCGATATTCGCTACCATTTCATTCGTGAAAGCGTAGAGAATGGGCACATCAATGTGGAACATGTCAGCGGAGAACTACAAAGAGCATATATTCTAACAAAGGCTCTACCAAGATTGAAGTTCATGACTATGCGACAAATGCTCGGAGTTCAAGATTTAGGACGAAGCAACGATCAAGATTAAGGAGGAGAATGTGAACCAAATAATCTTACTCTTATGCTTCTTATGTAAATATTATTAGACGAAGGACCAAATACGCTAAGTAGAAAGTTCGTAACCATATAGCGATTACAAAGTGGCGGTTACAAGCGGTTACAAACCGAACCATCACAATGGTTTCTTCATACCGGTTGGAAACATATATATGTACATGTAACGAATCATTTTAGATGTTAATAGACAATTTACTTATTCATTTCATTTTTTACTTTGCAATCTATATACATTGATTTAGAGATTGGGACAACATTAGATTGCTCATCAACAAGCCCTTGTGTAACGTACCAGAACACTGTGGCAAACTTTTCTGCATGCCGAAATACCCCACGTTGTTGTTCTTACACAAGAGGAAGCTACACAAACTATTATTTCCTTTCAATAAATGAAGATCGTTGCAGGGCATACACAAACTTCGTTAATCTAGACGAATCATTGAGCATTAATAAGTATCCGGATCCTGGTGTGGAGCTGATGTGGGCCCTGCCAAGCGAGCCACGGTGTGTAACACAGGCTCAATGTGACTCGACCTCCACCTGTAAGGACTTGCATGATGGCACGCGAAAGTGTATCTGTAACTCTAAGCTCCGCTGGGACGCAATTACAGGACAGTGCACTAAAGGTGATTAATAGTGTCAGTTTTGAGATAATGTTTTAGCATTGATAAAGGAAATACATCTAAACAACTGTATTACACATGGTTTCTTCAACAAAATTTCATAAAAGGTTGTATGTTCGTATAAAGATTTACGAACTATATTTTTGCAATTAAGTTTGTTGGAACCTTTTTGCAAATTGAACTTTTTTACATCTATCTTTCAGGTATTTTGAGAAGGGTGATAGTGAGTTTAGTTCCAAATTTGTTTCTGCAGATAGATAGTTATTTCCGTATAAACACAAATATTCGTGACAATTTGTAAAAAGTCATTTGTACATGGTTGTTTTGATTAATTTTCTTTTGGAAAGCCTACTACTTACTGAAAATGTTGATCGCAGATCTCAGAAAGGCCAAATCAAGGCATATTGTAATTGTTGCTACCACAGGTTGCGTTGGGGTAATAACGTTTGTGACAGCTGTATATGGGACGTTTGCACTCATTCGTCGCCAAAGAATAAAGGCAGAAAGACAACGACTTTCTCGTGAACGTGTAGAGATTGTAGGGGCGAGTGTTGGTGGTAAATCATCCAAGATTTTCACCAGCAAAGAGATCAAAAGAGCAACAAATAACTTCTCATCAAGTGGCCTTCTTGGTGTTGGTGGTTTTGGTGAAGTATATAAAGGCATATTGGACGATGGTACACCGGTGGCCGTTAAATGTGCAAAGCTCGGAAACACCAAAAGTATAGATCAAGTCCTGAATGAGGTTCGTATCCTTTGCCAAGTCAACCATAAGAACCTCGTACTCCTTCTTGGTTGTTGTGTTGAGCTAGAACAACCGTTTTTAGTGTATGAGTATGTTGCAAATGAGAGCTTATTTGATCACTTGCACGGTCGAAATAAACAACCTTTAACATGGACTCAACGGTTATGTATTGCTCATGACACTGCCGAAGGGCTCGCGTATCTACATTTCGCTGCATCTCCTCCAATCTATCATCGTGACATCAAATCTAGTAACATTTTACTCGACACTAAGATGAGAGCAAAGGTTGAAATTTTGGTTTGTCAAGACTAGCTCAAACGGATGTAACCCATGTCACAACTTGTGCACAAGGTACATTAGGGTACTTGGATCCTGATTATTATTGGAACTATCAGCTGACCGATAAGAGTGACGTGTATAGCTTTGGTGTACTAATGTTAGAAATACTAACGTGTCAAAAAGCTATAGACTTTACTAGACCGACGGATGATGTGAACTTGGTGCAATACATAAAGCGAGTAGTGAATGAGGAAAGATTGGTGGATGCTATCGACCCAATGCTTAAGATAAATCCTTCATTACTGGACATCGATGCTATGAAAGCATTTGGGTTCTTGGCAATGAGTTGCATAGAGGAACATAGAAAATCGACCTTCTATGAAGGAAGTGTCCGAGGAGATCGAGTACATTATGGGTATTGTAAAATCACTACAGAAGATCATCTTCGCGATAGCTAGTTGTGTCGAGTGTTTGTAGTGCTATTAAAATTTGTACATCACGTTTTAAAAGCTGTAAGTTCCGCGTAGTATATTGTGCATCATGATCAGTTTGTTATGCATTAAGTTTTGTAAGATAGTTAGCCAAACACAAACATGTATTCTATTCTAGAAGTAGACATCATGAACCTTATCAGCTGACATTTTACAATAAATTCCTAACAAAAGTGGTTGATAAGTTTAAATCACCACCATCTTTGACTAGCAAATTGTCAAAGTCAACCCCTTAAAATGGCACAAAAGTCAAAAAGCAAGACAACCAATCCTTATAATAATACCTTTTTGAAATCAAACTGATCACGACAATTATGTTAATGTTTTCAAAGATGGCGGCCAAACCTCCTTCCACTATCATGCTCACGGTGACACTGCTGCTAATGTGCACCGGTTTCGCCACTTCGGCCACCCGTTGCCCAGACTGTGGAACCACCAGGGTTCGATCCACTCAGACCGGACCACCTGTGGCGACCAGTCATACAGGGTCCGGTGCCAAACGGGTACAGGATCACTATTTTTCGACACACTAAACAACACCTACCCAATCAACTCAATCTCGCAAACCACACAAAGGTTCGTGATCCAACCATCAAATTTCCTTAACAACAACAACACATGTGTCACAGCAGATATTTCGTCTGTAGGTCTTCAGCTAGACCAGACCTTACCATTCACCATAACTAATGTCAATACTATCATGTACCTTAACTGTTCCGAATCAATTTTAAGGTCACCTTTGAACTGTACTTCCACAAGCCTTTGTCATTCGTACATAAACAACTCAGCTGAAGCGTCCTCATGCAGTCGAGCTCCTATATGTTGCACGTTTCGGCCTGGTGGGTCGGTTACTCAGTATTCCATACGTGTGAGGGATGGAGGGTGTCAAGCGTATAGGAGTTTTCCAAATTTGAATTATTCGTTACCTGTTAGTAGGTGGCCTGCTCCTGGTGTGGAGATACAATGGGTGTCACCACCCGAGCCACGGTGTAGTAATCAAACAGATTGTGATGCTAGCTCAACTTGTTTGTTATCGACTACTGACGGTGTTCGTAGGTGTTTGTGTAACACTGGACTTCATTGGGACGCTATTGAAGGAGTCTGCGCCTTAGGTAATAACAACATTTTCATGTGTTAGGACTTTTTGACTTTATAATGTTATTTGGGACAAAACTAATGCTCACAAATTTGTGAACAACTAAGACATAATATCGGTTACAAATGATACTTGTCGATTACTAATGTGTAATATAACTTCGGTTAATTTTGTTACAGATGATACTTGTGACAACAGAGGAGATTGCAGCGACTCAAACCGGACTGCGCTTATTGCAGGTATCATAACATCTCACTTTTGCTTACATAGTTACATGCTTGTTTTTCGGTTTTCGGTCTTATCTACTGTATTTTGGAACATGGGCATGACCCAAAACTTTGGTAATCCTGTTTTCACTCCAAGTTGATACCTTAGTTTAGTTCTTTAATAAGATTATACAATCAGAGTATCTGTGATGGATTTTATGTTTTAGGTGTTTATTATGTATTAGGCCTTGGGCTATGGGGTGGGATGCAGCATAGAAATTCGTGTGAAATAAATGTAGCTCATATTTTGCAGCATACTATGGTATCTAGAAATATTTAACTAGTAGCTAAGTTATATAATACAGTACTTATACAACTTCATAAGACTTACGCACCGAGCTCTTTTAGGATTAGACGCATATAATTTAGACTACTCGATGTTGTGTAATCTAATCACCCTTACAGAAAAAATCAAAACTCATACACTAAAGCCATCGAAGTATTGAACCGTCTAACTGAGCTATGAAAAAAGCAACGGAACCCTATCCTGTCTTCTACGAGGTTGGAAGAGGTGAGATGTAGACAAATTTACCCGGAAACATAGGTGGAGCTAGTAGGGTGACGATTAGTCACCCTTAATCAACATACTTCACTCATTACTTATTTAGATTTTCTGCTAATTTTTTACATTTAGCTTCCTTGATTCAATAGACATGTCTACAAAAATTCATAAATGATTAACTTAAACAATAAAAGACAATACTATAGATTAATTTTTGTAGACACGTCTATTTAGGGATGAGCATTTGAACCGAATCCGGAACCGAACCGTCACCGTCAAAAGCAGACCGATTTTGAAATCTGATGCAGTCAGGACTACGAAATAAGGTGAAAAAATCGGGATCACTAATTGATGCGGGACCGGAGTCAAATCGAAATTCCGGGAAAAAGCAGGAAAACCCGATTTCCGGTGCCGTATCCGAATCCCGTTCGATGCAGATGCAGCATCACTAATTTATCTTCGGGAAAAATCGGTCTTCTTAATTGATGCAGGAATGGTCTTGTCTCACCCCTATGTCTATTGAATCAAGGAAGCTAAATGATTCTAGGAACCAATGATGGCGATATAATTGACTATGTACCTAAACATCAAGTATTGACATCCCGTGAAACTAGTCTATTGAATCAAGGAAGCTAAATGATTCTAGGAACCAATGATGGCGATATAATTGACTATGTACCTAAACATCAAGTATTGACATCCCGTGAAACTAGGAACAACCCCCCACACACACACACACAATGATACGAAAAGTGAAGGGCAAATCTATACAAGAATAATGATGTTTAGGTACATAGTCAATTATATCGCTATCATTGGTTCCTGGAATCATTTAGCTTTCTTGATTCAATAGACATCTCTACAAAAATTCATAAATGATTAACTTAAATGCTTCCAGAAGACTTCCAGTCTATTTTGTAAGAAATGAGGATCGAAACCTCACCTCTATTTCCAAAGAAGAGGGATTTCAACTCATCCAACTCTAGCCTCTAACTGAGCTATAAGTTTGTGTTAAATGTTGGGATTGGGTTTGGGCTTGGAGTGATTATGAAACTAGTTATACACGTACAGTTCATGGGCCCTTTTCAGACCCATTCTTTTCTATCATGGGCCCAATTTTTAATACACTTTGTCAGTTTGTTGAACTCCTTGGCTCAGGTATATTATTTGGAAATTTGAGAGTATAAAATGTGATTAATGTTGTAAACAAGAATTGAGAGAATTCTTTTTATTGATAATAATGTGGGAGATACAAAAGGTATATATAGATGAATATTAGGTACAAACCCTAATAGCTAATTGGGCATTAAGAGATTAATCATTAAGATTATGTTTATCAGACCCTTTTGATTTTAGCTGATTCATATGAATAGATCATTTTTTATACACCCAAATTATAATGTAGCCAAAAGCATCAAGTATTCATGTATCACTTTTATTTAGAAAGGAAGGAAAGAAAGAAACATCTTTAATCTATACTTTTTTTATATTAATTTAATTCAAAGACTTAACTTTTTGTCTAAAAGCAGTTAACTCAAAAATAACAATTAATAATATTTTTTAATCCTTTACAAAACATACACATTTTCTTTAGTACTCGTGAATAAGTATTCACAAACTTTATATGTAGGACCAACAATATATTTCTAGGTGAAAAACGCGTTTATGTGGTCAAAATTAGGTCACTATGTTGCGAATTTTTATATTTGAACATTGGCCTAATATTTTTATACTACCATACTTACATGTGAATTTTAATACCTATCGGATACTATTTTGACAGGCTGTATATGTAGACATTTGGTTAGACTTTCGAAATGGTCAATGTAACACACTAGACTTTGTTAAACAATATTTTGTTTTTGGTGTATCATTTTGTTGACTTTTAAATGTTTAGGTTTGACATCCGGGCTTGGGTCAGCACTTGTGGCTGCTGTAATCGGGTTCCTACTCTACAAACGTCACCGTCGTCACAAGGAAGCACTAGCACGACTTGCTCGTGAGCGTGAAGAGATACTAAACTCTGGTGGTGGAAAAACCGCTAAAGTCTTCACTGGAAAACAAATCAAAAAGGCGACAAATAACTTTTCCAAAGACCGTCTCCTAGGTACAGGAGGATTTGGGGAGGTGTATAAAGGCGTTCTAGAGGATTCCACTGTCGTAGCCGTAAAATGTGCCAAAGTTGGTAACACTAAAGGCACTGATCAAGTCCTCAATGAGGTCCGAATCCTATGCCAAGTTAACCATAGGGGCTTGGTTCGACTTTTAGGCTGTTGTGTTGAGCTCGAACAACCATTGCTTGTTTATGAGTACATCTCAAATGGCACTCTTTTGGAGCACTTAAAAAGTAAACACAACGGTGGTTTGACTTGGATTCATCGGCTAAACATAGCCCGTGATACAGCAGAAGGGCTAGCCTACCTCCATTTCTCGGCAGTCCCACCTATCTACCATCGTGATGTGAAATCTAGCAACATTTTACTAGATGAGAAACTAAACGCAAAGGTTGCTGATTTTGGGTTGTCACGGTTGGCTGAAGCGGATTTAAGTCACGTAACAACATGTGCTCAAGGTACATTAGGTTATTTGGATCCCGAGTATTACAGAAACTATCAGTTAACAGATAAGAGTAGCGTTTATAGCTTCGAGTTGTGTTGCTGGAGTTACTAACGTCCCAAAAGCAATTGATTTCAATAGGCCACCAGATGACGTGAACTTGGCAATATATGTGAAACGCGTTGTTGAAGAGGAGAACTTGTTGGATGCAGTTGATCCGGACCTTAAGAAGGGTGCTAGTGAGATGGAATTGGAGCGATGAAAGCATTGGGGTTCCTCGCGGTAGGGTGCTTAGAGGAACGTCGACAAGATAGGCCTTCGATGAAAGAAGTGACCGAGGAAATTGAATATATCATTAGCATTGCAACAACTAAACCTGAAAATTAAACAAGCGTTAATATAGACTATTCATGAGTTTTATATCACAACTTATCTTTTTGTTTAGATTTTTAGAATTCATTTGTTTTCTTGAAACAGTTGTAATATACATGTTTGTGTGTGAATTTTATTGTTAAATCTTCTTTGTGTGTTTGTTGGTCTCGAAAATTACTGTGATTTACTGGTTTACCTTGTATAATTTGGTCATAAGGGTATCGAGGAGCGGCATTTAATCTAATTGGCTATACAAAACAATCGGTTTCTCTTTTGTGTTGCTTTCTTTTTGGTAAAGGGTTTTACTCCGGTAAACAGACTTTTGTGTTGAATTTTGTTTATAAGTTGTAAACTTGTTGTCATTTGGACCATATCGAATTTGAGAAAATCTATATATATCTCGTGCTAAACTTGTTGAAGATTCATAGACGACAACATTTACTGGGTTAAAACCCGTTACGCAAAATAAGATTAACGAAATGACTTGGAGGCAGGGCCGTCCCATTAGTTTATGAAATTTTGGAAGACTCTGGATGAAATTAAATAATGAGGCCTTTCGATAAGTAATGTTATATATAAAGTGTCACCGTTTATAAGATATAATACAATTAGTTATCTAAACATTCTAACATATTACTCATTTAAGATATTTTCTCATCTAAATACTTTTTTCTTCGTGAAAAATATGTCTACATATATATAATTATTAACGGGACAAATTTTGAAACTTCAAAATTTTAAAGCCCTAACGAACGATCATTCAGCACACCTCAAAAGATGACCGCCGGAGGCGTAAATGGTAAATACAAAGTCCATGCCAATAACCCAATTTTATGCCTAAATTTGCATTATCATCTTTAAAAATGTTTTAACATATAATTTTGGATCATCCACATCTAAAATGCGTAACTTTTCATCAAGACATGATCCAGATTTATTGATGATATTTATTAAAAAATCATCGAAAGTAGACTTCCCCGAGGAGTATATGACTATAATAATTCCTTGTGTGTCTTTCTTTCGTTTTCAAATTTTATGCAAGTTGAGTTAAAAACATTGACTTATTCAAGGATATACGTATACATTTGAGTCTAAATCAGGCTCAGATCGTTGACCGAAAAAACGTTCAAGTGATTTATCTATACTCTATACTACTTTATAATGCATTTAGGCCTTCTAAAATTAGAAGGCTTAAAAATTCAGACTTTTTTACTTGCTTATTATGGAAAGAGTTTTTCTAACAAAAAATTAAGATAATGAAAGCTCCAATCGTGAGATAGCGTATATCGACTTATTAACAAACTCAAAGCGCTAACTTCTAACAAACCCAAACCTAACTCCTAACCACTAAAAATTAAGATAAAGAGCCCAATTATAAAATGGCATGTTATTCTCAACTAAAAATTCATCTTTATTTTTAAATTAAAATATCTTTTATCTACTTATTTTTTATAATCTAATTTCATCATATTTTCTAAAATTTTATCTTTCTTTAATTCAACAACCCATTTGATATATTTTTATGAGTTTTAGTTTTATATTTTTAATGGGTTTATTTTATTTTAATTCAAAATTTTACAACTTTAACATTTATTTCAATCAATATAATCTTGATTAAGTCAAAATCATATCTTTTGGGGTAGTGTTTGACGCGTAAGAGATCGAGGTATTTATATGCGAGAATAATAATGTCATGGAAAGTTACAGAACCCAAACAAACACTTACAACTAACACATATCATTCGAAGTGTTGTGAAAGCGAATTCACTAAACGGATGTAAACACATATAACTATATTTATAAATCGTGCATTTGTGGCGTGCAGATCTGCTAAGTACTCTTTAATGTGTTATAATGTGCATAAGCTAGCCATATACTTTCATAAATATTAATTTTAACGACGTAATTTTCCTTTGTAATTGTCTATGTTATACTACGTAACAACTTACTTACGACTTTTGTGTACTGACCAAAAAGATGTAATTTAATCATTGTATTGTATCATGATGCGATGGTCAAACCATTTTTTTGCAAGCTATGTTGCAAATTTATGTCCACAACTATGTGTTGCTGATCGACACACAATATTCAGTAGTGATGTGTTAATCTCGTTTAACATTTTTATGTAGATGTTAACAAGTGAGATTAACACATATAAACAGTGTACTCGTTCATGTATAGTATAAACTTGGTAAGACCAGGTTGTTCGCGATGAGCGATGAATTAAGTTGAATAAATGAATTCGACAACTTTATGAAATAACAATTAAACACTTAAATGGGGCGTTTTAGATCTAAGAGCCATAACAGTTTTAAGAATTAAATTGAAATAACAAAACAAGTAAATAGCGAGTAATAAAATATGCATGAAGACTTAATAGGAAAGAACGTGTTAACCTAGTTATTCATCTATATGCATCAATGACAAAACTTATTATGTGCAATATTCCAATACCTTCCTTTTTCAGTGAATCTAATATAGATTAAGCCTAGTTCGGTAGCTAGAACCTAACTGATATGTCTATAGTAGCCAATTCGACGGGGTGATAATGGTTTATAAATCTATACTAATTAACACCTCAGCTAACTATTGAGATTCGTTCTTGATGCTAACTAAGCCTAGTTATCATCTAAACTCGATGATCACGATTAACTAACTTCAACCTAATAGTCTAGCAAGTGTTTATCCAGTTAGGCATATTCGTGTATCTTTAACCACGCATATGCAAGGCGTCTAAACAAAGAATACTAATGTATGGTTACCTCATATTCAATGTTCATTCTATGAATAAATCCAAGTTATGCACATAGGCGAAAGTAATAATGAACAAACTCAATAATTATCTAAAAGAAATTCATTAAAACATATAATCAAGTCAAATAATGAAGGTTCATAACTAGGATAACACACGAGGTGTTAGCCCATAATCTCGATAAACATAACAAAGTGTAAATAAAACTATAAACATAAAGAAGGCATAGTGAATTCGATGTGCAAACCTAATGTGAAAACGTATGGGGGTTGAATCGCCCTTTAAAAACTTTAGTTTCTTATATCAAACAACCGATCAAGTGTGATGCAATATGATAAGTGAATATAATAATTCTACAACAATGATAATAATAGAGAGCATGAAAGAAAACATATTCAACAGAATGCAAGAATAAATGCAAGACAATAAGTAAAAGAGAGATCAAACCGAAAATGATTTATAGTGGTTCGGCACGAAGCTCCTCTTTCACTATTCCATTCCCCGAGTTTCCTACGCCAGAGTTCCTTCACTAATTCAACAAGCTCCATTCTCGGCAGAGAAAACCTTACAATGTCACTTGCAAGTTTGCCGATATTAAGCTAGATATCGAGTACAAACAAACCCATTGTGGGGCCCAAACACAGCAAACCTATTACCCTCGTGTTTTAAGGCCTAAACACACCAAACGTATAACCCTTATGTTTTAAGGCCTAAACACAAACCTATCTAACCTCTAATTTAAAATATCATTGGTGATACAAGATGTTGTATGGTAGGGATGCATGGTGTTGTATAAGGTGATACAAGACATGATTGTATAATAGAGATGAATGCCTAATCCAAACATCAAGAACTATAAGCTTGATATGGTTGATCTTCTCTTGATAAAGCTTCCAATGTATGAAGAGACAAGAGTTGTAAGCTTGTTGTGGTGGATCTTTACATGCTAGTATGCTTTGAATGAATGAAGGTGATAAAAGCTCTACGCTTGTTTTGGTGGATAATGACATGTTAATGTGCTATCAATAAATGAGATTCATAAGCATTATGATTAAGGGTTAGTGAGGGTTTTGAAGACTTGAGAATGTGTTTTATTACATTGCAAAATTCTGGTTTAAGTGTGTACTAATGGTTGTTTAAATAAGCAAGAAAAACCCAAATAAAGGTACACAAATCCACGGATCCGTCCTTGTTTCGGATCCATGGGTTACCAGATTTTAAAAAGTTTCCGGTTGTTTTGTGTTTGGTTTAGTCAGATGTTTTCATTCTTTCCGCTAATGTTCATTTGTTTAAAAAGGCTCCTGAAAGTATGTTTTTGACTAACCAATAATGTTTGAATTTGTAAGTATTTATGGAAGTTTGCTTCATGAAAAACAAAGTTATTTGATCTCATTACCAAAATAAAATATGTTTTCCCTTATTGAGATGTTTATGTAAACTATGTGAACTTACATTTGAATCACTTCTTTAAGTGAAAATTCTTGTTAGTTGGAAATTCATTTTTGTAAACCATTTAATGAGTTTTTATATAAAAATGGTGCAAGTGTTTTAGGATGCATTTTATAAAATGATGCAAAGATTTTATAAAATGATAAAAGTGTTTTAATACAATGTATATCAAATCTTCCTAGTTGGAAAAAAATCATTTAATTTGTTTTTATAAAAATGGTACAAGTGTTTAGATGCATTTTATAAAATGATGCAAGAGATGTTACAAGATGCTGAAAAGTTTTGATGCAATGTACATTAAATAAATACAACTTTGAACATTAGAAGAGTTTATAAATTCATGTTCATACCTTGTAGAAAAAATTACACGTTTGGTTCACATGGTATCACGAATAACAACTTTTAGTCACTAAGTCATTTTATTACACCACATATACCTATTTTGAAACCTTGCACGCATTTAGTCCCTATTTTGGATGGACGTTAGTTAAGTCCGTTAAATATTTTTTGTTGTTAGTCCTTCGTTAATAATTTTGCACCGTTAGTCCTTATTTTTAAAATATAGTTTTCCCGTTAGTCCATCCGTTAATAATAGTTATCGCCGTTTTTACGTTTTTGTCCGTTTTATCCGTTTCGTTCGTTTTATTCGTTTCCCCATTTTTTCGTTTGTCGTCCGTTTTTACGTTTTATCCTTTTAAATCTGCTTTTATATGTTTTCGTCCTTTTTTTTACGTTTTATCCATTTTGTCGCTTTTTATCCGTTTTATTGTTTTTACGTTTTATCCGTTTCGTCCATTTTTAACGTTTCGCCCATTTTGTCGGTTTTATCCGTTTCGTTCGTTGTTTATTCGTTTTGAGTTTTGTCCGTTTCTTTTCCGCCGCCCGTTGTTTACGTTTTGTATGTTTTTTTCCTTTGCGTTTGTTTTTATCCGTTACCGCTTTTTTACGTTTTATCTGTTTTATCCGTTTTCGTTCGTTTTTCACAAAAATTAAAAAAATTGGAATTTTTCACAAATTCGAAAAAAATTCAAAAATTTTGAAAAATAAATTGGGAAAAAATATTTTCGAAAAAAATAAAAATTTTGAATAAAAATTTTTAAAAAGCTGAATAAAAAATATTGAAAAAAAACGGACATATTTTTTAAAGATTTAAAAAAAAAAATTTATTGAAAAATTACGTTTGGTCCCTATGGTATCACGAAATAACAACTTTAGTCCCTAAGTCGTTTTTATTACACCACGATACCTATTTTTGAAAGCTTGCACGCATTTAGTCCCTATTTTGGATGGGCGTTAGTTAAGTCCGTTAAGTATTTTTTGTTGTTAGTCCTTTGTTAAAAAATTTGCAGTTAGTCCATATTTTTTAAAATATAGTTTTAGGTTAGTCACTCCGTTAATAATAGTTATCGCCTGTTTTTACATTTTGTCGTTTTATCCGTTGTTCGTTTTATCCGTTTCCCCTTTTTTTTTCGTTTTTCGTCCATTTTGTCGGTTTTATCCGTTTTATCGCTTTTTATCCATTTTCGACCCTTTTTACGTTTTATTCGTTTCGTCCGTTTTTCGTCATTTCCTCCCAATTCTTCATGTCATTTCCTTCCCAATTCGTCATCTAATTCGATTACTTGATTTTGCATTATTACTTGCTATTTTTCGTGTTTTTAAATCGGTTCTCTGTTTTCTACCTATAATACAAATAAATAACAATTATATACCAAATCATACAAAATGCAATGATTATGAGCAATAAGCGTGAGATAATAATATACAAAATATGTATTTATTTGATGATATCAATTAGAAACACAAAACAAATGCATAGAGGCAAAAGCCTCTTTAGAAACTTGACATGGGCTCTAAACATGTCGGGAAAACAATTTTAATTGATCCGTCAAAGGCTAGCTCAATTAATCATGTCGATCACGTTCATTAGCCATAATCTTATGCAACCAAGTCTATACGATTTAAGTCGGGTCAGGTCTAGGCATGAGCTTCTTTAGGATTTAAACCCACAAGTACTAATATAGTCATTAGTGACATAACAAATTAACTGATCAATGGTTGGGTGAAATGCATCATTTTACATATCAACTCAAAGATAAAACAAACTTTAGTTCATCAGCTGGGGGTTAAAGTCCAGTGTAGTTTACGTGTTGACATCATGCAATCTATTTAAGTCATAAGTGTAACCTCGAAGGGTAGTGTGATCCCTTATACGGAGTAATACTTTGTTCTGAAAAATAAAACTAAAAACTATACAACAAGCGTTACAAATTGTGTTCCAGTGTATTCTAAGCCTTTTTGGTCTAGTTTCTACTAAAATTTTGCTCTTAGAACTTTAAACTTAAAAAACGATCATATTTCAAATAAATGAATATGAACAAATATTATTCTTTTTAAACCATCCGTTTACTTTGTCCTTTTTTTTCTTTCAGAACAAACATTTATACTTTGTCAATGCATACAAATCAAGCTTCTTAGAAGGTTGGGATATGGGATTGATATATAATCATCAATTATAATTTGTTGAGAAAGTCCTTTCATTCATATTTTCCAAACCTAATAAATATTTTAATCGTCAAGTTGATTCCTTTAAAACCTTATAAGTTTACAACCGGCAAAGATTACTTTATTAAACTCATAATAAAATATAATCATACGTAATCAAACCCCAATTAGACACTTCTTTATTACCTTTCTTTAGCATTATATCATCTAATGTTTATTTATTAATCCTCTATATAAGAAATTCTTATGTATCATTTCCAGATAAACTTGAATAACATAAATTCTTAATTAATATGAAACCTATAAATAATGGATTAGAATCTTTATACCAATAATGTATGTGCATTGTTTTTCTTTCTATATTCTCTTAAGCGTTTGACTATACAAACTTATTATAAATTTATAAGTATTCATGATATTGTTAATCATACATATTATCATGCTTTTAGATAATAATATTATGAAATATGAGTAGACGTACTCTTTAGAAAAGATAGAAGGTTTGCGCGTTTTTCTTTGGTGATCTCACTAGACCTATATCTTCCCCCAAAAACAAGCCACTGCTTTTCTATACACAATAATACGCATACTTTAAGAAAATAAAAATATAGAAACGCATCTATAAAAGTAATATTTTTTTCTATTTCTTTAAAAAAAAAAACTAATCTTAAAATTCATCTGGTTGAGAGAAATTAAATTTAGATGCTAACTGGTACTTATTCTAAAATTATAATCAATTTAATTATGCATACCGTAATTTTTAAACATAGTCTTAAGGGACATGTTTGACATTTTCCTTATTGTTTTGACTGTAACTTGGAAGCAGATGTTGATTATCTCTATCGTTATATAAGGCGCAGGGGCGTCAACGGGAAAAGAGCTTGGTAAACACATCCATTTCAGCTAGAACGAGGGACGGAACACCCACCCCAGCCTTTCCTTGCCGCAAGAAACTATACTTGCCTCTCGGCACACTCTTCCCTAAAAAACATTCAGACGATGTGCAGCAAAACTTTTAGTGCAAAGATAATTAAGTAACAAAAGCTAACATAATATCTAGAAAGCAGGCCTTTGCACAATAATACTCTCGGCTCTTAAAGTCTTAAGCATATCATATGTTTTATATAAAGAAATCACACATATCAACCAAAGCAAACTTAATCTGTTTGTATTGATATATACAGTATGCATTGTCCAATGTCCAGAATGTATATATGTTTCTGAATCAACCATGCATGCTTTAATGCCGCTTGTCTATCACGTTTCCTAAGATTCGTTTTAGTTGGATTATTTTATCAAGTCGTGTAATAACATGCATTAGTAACACATTGTTAAAAGTTTTCTAGTATTTGGCTAATAATTGAATAATTTTAAACTAATTACATTATTTTTAAACAATTATATCCTAAGTACATAATTTAACAAAAACATATAGGAGTAATTAACTAATCATAACGATTTTATAGCTGATCGGAAGCTTAAGGATAACATGGTTATTACTTAAGGTAAGGGTGATTTGCTTCATACGGTTAAGGTGAAATACGAATGGGAACCACCTAAGCGTGGAGTGTGAAATCATACGGTTAGGGGATGGGAATGGGTGAAGGTGATCCAAGTAGATGTCATACGGTTAGCTAGGGTGAAATACTGAATGGGAACCACCTAGCTTAATAAAAGTGTGAGATCGTGTATGGTTTTGGCCATGAAGAGATGACATATCCGAGCGTGTTGTTGATGAACCAAAGAAGCAAAATGGCAAGAATAATGATGGTTTTTAACATGCTCTTAAAAGAGCAATGTGTGGCATTAATATGGGTCCTAAATTTCAGTTTAAGTCAACTAAACCTGTTTCTAAGAAGAATGGTGCTAGTAGAAGTGATACGAAGAAGAATCCTGAAACAACTAGACAAGAGGCAAGTAATTTGAACCCGTTAAATGCTCTCGAGTCAGTTGAAAATGATGATGTGTTAGGTGCAAATGGGGTTGGTTGCAAGGGGCTGGAACTATTGTATGTAGATGAGGACAAAAGGCTAATGTGAAGCCTGTTCAGATCTTAACGAGCATGCCTAATGATGCTACACCTGTGAACGAGTTACAATTGGCAATGAGCAGCCAACTCCTACCTTGTCTAATGAGGTTGGTTCTAATATAGGAAATAACAAGGTAAGTGATGTGGTTGATGAGGATAGTGATAGTGGAGTGGAGGAGGTTTACGACGAAACAACGAGTTTCATGGCGTCAAGGCGGAGGTGGGCGAGAGCCTATACAAGCATTGAAAAGATGATTATGAATATAATCTCATATGATGATGAGTCACGAAAATTTAGCGAAGAGCAATTAGTATCATATGACGTTTTGATATAAAGAACGTGGTCGTCTTTATCGTTAGTAGTTTTATAAAGTAGTTTTTATAACTTTGGTTTGTCATTCTTATGGTAGGTTTGATTTTAAGCATAATTAGTGCGTCATTTATCGTTTATGTAAAGAGGATGAGATGTGAGATCACCGCATCATATATATTTAAATGTTTTTTAATAATAAAATTTAGTAATTTACCGAGTGCCATTTAACAAAAATAACAATAATATAGCTTTATCTTCCGTGAGTCATATATGAAAACGTCAAACGTTCAAGGATATGCAAACATTTTAAACAGGCCGAAGTTTTATAAAATCTTCCCACTTGTTTCTTGTAACCACTCCTTAATTTAGTCATATTTTCATTTTCACCTATCACAAGTGACAAAAGACTTTATATTCCCTACATCAAATAGTATGTACGGAGTACTATTCTCATGACCAAACATAAGTCAAAACATTTACATCTCAATTGAACGTATTTTATTTCTTAGAACATAAAATTTTGTCTCTACATGTATACGAAGAGATGTATCTATTTACGCTGTTTTCTAAAAATAAAACTCGGCGAAGAGTTGTTGTGTGTATAGATGTCACTAGCGAAGTTCCAACCACTTTCTTTTAAGGCTTCAACAAACACAATCTCACTTCCCATTTAAATACAACACTCTTGTTTCATTCCTTTTCATTAATTACACCAAACTATTGTCCAATATGAACATATCTTCCCTCACCTTACATTTGTTTTCTTGTTCTTTTAGGTTTCTTCACAACCCTATCTCATCAAGCAACATCTCCCCAAACCCTAGGCTCCAAAATGCATATTATGCTCTCCAAGCATGGAAACATTCGATAACCTCGGACCCTCGAGATTCACTTCAACTGGTATGGCTATAATGTGTAACTACACCGGGGTGTTTTGTGCACCTTCTTTAGACGATGCAAATGTCACCACAGTCGCCGGCATAGACCTAAACCATGCAAACATCTCTGGGTCTCTACCTGAAGACCTAGGGTTGCTCACTGACCTCGCATTGTTCCACATTAACTCTAACAACTTTTGTGGAACAGTACCTAAGTCTTTGTGAAACTACGCCTTCTTTATGAGCTTGATATAAGTAACAACCGCTGGTAGTTTCCCTTCTGTGGTTCTTTCACTACCTTCTCTCAAATTTCTAGATATTCGGTTTAACCAATTTAAAGGCGACATTCCTTCTAAATTATATGACCTTAAACTCGATGCCATTTTCGTGAATAACAACCAATTCAATACTAGTTTTCCGAAAAACCTAGGGAATTCTCCTGTTTCGGTGTTGGTTTTTGCTAACAACAATATCAAAGGTTGCTTGCCTTCGAGTATAAAGAAGATGAGCAACACTTTAGAAGAGATTATTCTAATGAATGTGGGATTAAGTGGTTGTTTAACGCCCGATATAGGGTCATTGAAGAAGTTGACAGTTTTCGACGTGAGTTCTAATTCACTAGAAGGATGTTACCAAAGTATAGGACAAATGAAGAGCTTGGAACAATTAAATGTTGCTCACAACAAGTTTTCGGGTGATATTCCATCTAGTATATGCTCGTTGCCACGGTTGGAGAATTTCACCTACTCGGATAATTACTTCTCGGGTGAGCCCAAGATTTGTCTCAATATCGCGGACAAAGATGACAGAAAAAATTGTATTCGTGATAGGCCGGCACAACGATCAGTGGCCGAGTGTAAAGCCTTTTATTCTCGTCCCATTAATTGTCGTGGTTGTGCAGCTCCTCCTCCTCCGCCGCCACCACCACCACCACCTCCTCCACCACCACCACCGCCGCCACCGCCACCTCCTAAGCATCATTGGCTGCCACCGTATGGCCACAAACCATATAGCCCACCAGCTAAATACTAAATACATAGATTTATTAAAAAAAAAAGTATAGATGAATTGAATAAGGCAAGTGGAAATAGTTTCGTGTGAGATAATTTGATGTTGATATGTTTACTTCTCATAATTGTTGTAGCTTTTTTTAATTAAAGCTTGGTTACATTTTTTTAAATATATTTCGGCTGGTGAGTATTGTCAACTTAAGCTTTGATATGTTCTCAGCAGCGTATATCTTAGCTTCTTAATTTGATATCATAGTTGGTAGAACAAATAAGACCAGTTCTTTCAAGTTACAAGTTGGAATGGATTCAAATTGAGCGTCTATTAATATACGTTGAGCCGTACTTATCTCGCAAACTATTTCATTTACTAGTTAATCGAAAATTGTTAAACTATAGTTTGTTATTATACAACTAAGTAGTAAGTATGCATGTTAATTACTATCGATGCTTTGCTAAAGTAGCTATTATTCTTTTCTGTGTAATCTAGCCCGTTCAATAGTACGTAGGAGTAAATGATTATAGTATATATGGAAAGTTGTATGGAGATGATTGTTAAATTCAACTACTATGATGAAAACTGATAAGGGCCAATAGCCACCAGCTTAATATAAGATTGTGTGAATGAGTCAGATAGATAAAACTAGCTGCAAAGTTACGAGTTTCCAGCTTTGCCTTCAATCAAACTAAGTTTGAAGATATAGAAAAAAACAATTGGATTGCAACTCGAATCATATCTGATATGTCTAATAATTATTACGAATCCCATCTAGTATTGTAATGTAAATTTTTCGTAATGATCTACCCATTTATTTCACTAACTGGATTACTTAAACAGTTATATATATTGACATTTGAAAACTTAAAACTATATATCTAGCATTTGTTTACTATGCTACGTACAGTCTAATAAATCGTCAATGATACTGCTCACTCGTGTCTAAGGCTCTGACATTGTCATTGCTACGTTGATGGTTTTGACTCAGTCTGTTTGTGTCAAGTTATTTAGTTTTCTAGGTCGTGATCATGTTATATATAACAACCTGAAGTGTCTATCATCTTGATTGTTATAGTGTATTAGTGTGTAGTGTAATCTTGTCATGGTTGCTCAGAATTTATGGAATTTTATTCTAAAATGACGAGACATCTCCGATTATCCAAAGAACTTGACACTCTTATACCTCAGGTCGCTCAAACCAATCTTCAAGCTACTAGTAAATGTTTCTTTGATGCAGCTATAAAACTACACTCTCAGTCATATGTTTGCTTTGATGTTTGATCTCAAGTCTTCCAAGATACATTAGGCAATGATATAATAGTCTTGTCTTCCACTTAGATAGTTAATAGAATTCTCTCTTTTGTCTTGCTTGAGGCCTTTAATAAACTTTTGCCTTACAAGAAAAAGGATTGAGAGAACTGTCTTTTAACCGGACTATATAGCAAGTGCTTCGGCCCAAATTTTAGGATTATGAACTAGTACTTACACCTTACTTAATAATTTAGCCCATTTATCTGTCTCGAATTCTGGGCTTCTGGCTTCCAGTATATGGCCCATCTTTAGAGAACAGACTCCGTAGCTCCGTATCTTTTATGAATGCCCGTGAGTTTTGTTGATACTAAATCATAAGTATTAAATAACTGTCATTCAATAACAGAAAAAATTTTAGATAAATATACGCTAAACAATTTTGTTGTAACTTAGAAAAATTTTAAACTAATTATCTCGTTAAACTTTAATTTTCGTATGGAAAACAAGACCTATGATATAACCCTTGAGTGCTCTGCCGGCGGCATGAATGCATTTTGCATGAGCCGATGAGGAATAACTTGATCACAAGTCCGTTAATGTAGTTTTAAATTTTGCATAACTCGATTAAACTTGTCAACTGGTCTCTAGGTGCGTTGGATTCAAATAAAGTTCAATCGTTGCACGCGTGATGAAGTTATCTCAATATATTTCCAAACTAATAATGTATTCTAATGAATCGAGTTACACGCTTCAGACGACAAGCTGTTTTATGTGTTTTGATAGCATCCATGTCACATTGAGTGAAAATCGACCTTCCTTTATGCTGTGAACACGACTTTTCAGCCATGTTACTCCCCTTTGACTATGTATACTTGAGGTGCAATCTTGACTATATTCCATGTATTTGTGTCAAAGAAGTGTCAAACTACCTGATTTTGTTAACTTAGATCCGACCAGTCGTCAAAATAAAGTATAGTCAACGCATCATGTTAGGCTAGATCCTCTTATGATACACGTACTTCCAGTTGACATTTTATGTGTTTTTTATTTGAATTCAGTGTCATAAAATCGGGCCAGATTCAACTTCAATCAAGTAAACGAGTCCAATATGAAAAACTAATGTGTTAGAAACTTTGAAGATGAATTCGACGACTTATATATGAGACTATGAGAGTTTCGTTTCCTTGACTTATTGATACAGTTATTACCATAAAATGCTATTAACATAATTTGGACAATTTTTTAAATGATAAAGGTTAAAGTGAGTAGTGTGTGTGTGTTTATGTAGTAAAGTAGAGGTGGTCTAGAAGGATTCATTTTGATATTTTGTTATAATAATTTATTATTTTAGTAATTTAGCTTGTATCGGTAGTCATTTGTTGGTTGCATCAACTAAATTACTTTTAACGTGTCAAACATACAACACATATGCACACTAAATGACCCACTATTATAATAACGGTAATTTGTATTTGATTTATGGCTATTGATGCAGGTTTTACTTATCAGGTCTTAATATTTATAGTGTCTCGCTATATCTATAGTCTACTTAACACTAGCAGGCAGGTGTCTTCTTGTCGTGTGTAGTGTAGTAAATGATAAAGCCGGCGTCGTAAAAGCTATGTGTGTTGGATTATTACTAAGTCTACTTGTCACGAATAATAATGGGTTCGATAAGGATTTAATTCATTAAACTACTAATGCGAGAATAAAATAAAAGCACATAAATGGTAAAGGGAAATCAATAGAGGAATAGTGGTCTTTAACCAATCCAATCCTCCTGGTAGTTATGTCTACGTCTACTACTTCCAATTACTTGGTGGGGTCAAATTCGAGAGGAGATTTGGTCAATTCGCCCAACCTATCATCAAAGATGCCACCCAGGAGAAATCGGCGCCAATCATAAGTCATGTTGTTTACGGTCCCTGCCAAGTCATTAAGTATCGCTACATGCTAGATTCTAAATAGTGAGTGCTGGTACTGTTAGGAACTTAGACACTACACCCCCCGGTCATAAGTCATGTTGTTCCCGGTCCCTGCCAAGTCATTAAGTATCGCTACATGCTAGATTCTAAATAGTGAGTGCCTACCGTTAGGAACTTAGACACTTACCCCCCCAAATTCTTAAGTTCATCCAAGCGATGGGTGATCGGTTGGTCAAATCGCACAAGTAGAAAGGATTAGTCGGGTTGGTCATATCTTACCCTTCCCGTCTCGGTCCATTCACCTAGGGTGGGTTGGTCGTATCTCTGAAGCAATTGGCCTCACCGCCATTCAAAACTACCGAACCAAGGGTGACTACCAAAGAACTATGCATGCATACACTTAGAAATAATTGTACCGGAGTAAAGGTGGCGAAAACAAAACAATTAAGGAATCATAACTAGGCTAGCACGAAGGGTGCTTTAGCTCATATTAATCATGCAAATCAATTCAATATTAAAAGGTACGAAATACATGAATTGAAAGTAAAAGAAATATAAACGCTAAAGCTTATCGTAATGGTGTGACTTCTCCTTGGAAGCGACTCCAGTATGCTCCCTAGACACCGCTTGAGCTTTTCTCACGTTCTCAGTGTTGTGTGTGGAATGGGATGATTTGAAGCATTTGGAATTAGGTGGGGTATTTATAGGCCATATGCGGGTTCTGGCGTAACCAATAGAGGAGTTACGCAGTAACCTTTATTTCTTCATAAATGCACTAGATCGCTAGTTCTGGTAACCCTATAAGTGGTTACGTCGTAGTCTTCAATAAACTTGGTTACGTCGTAAGTGATGCGATGATTACGGCGTAAATAACAGTGATGTGGAACCTCTTTTGACCTAATGGAGTTACGTCGTAATCTTTGGGAAGAGTTCTGTGTAACCTCTTGATAAGTTGGTATTCGGGTCACGCATGATAGTTCTGACTAATGTGAGATAGTAGTTACGCGTCACTTCTTCAAAATAGGCATCTTGTGATAAATCTTTAGTAATGTTTCCATTTCGCGTCTCTTTAGCTCGATGCTCGTAATTTACACGAAAGTGGAAAACAATGGAAAACAAGCATAAATCCATATAAATGATATAAATAACGAGCATTATCGGGGAAATTGACACTTAATATTCGGGACTATTTGATGTTATCAAATATCTTCCCACTTGAACTCTACTTGCCTCAGTAGACCTTATTAGATAGATTCCTAAAAGATATCTCCCAAAACACGGAAAATATGAGTTTACAAATCCTTATGCTAGAATAAAACAAAGCCGAAAACCTCACGAAGGGAACAAACACTCGAATCTCTCAACTATTCTAAGTGTCAATTTCGGGTGATCACTCAATCGCATGATCATAGCATGTATTCTATCATAAGCTTGGCGGTTACACAAATCTCCACCACCAGAGTTAAGGGCTAAACAATTCTCGAAGGCGATATGGGTAGACACGACAAAGTTAAGGGTGACTCGTCATTACTAACATGTCACGTGAAGTGGACAAAATCAATTATACATGACCAAATCCATGGCCAAGACACCAAGAATGGCTCATTGCATCACCTAGACACGCTTCATGACTAAAAGGGTAGGATAAGACATGGGATAAATAATTGGTGTAAAATGAAAAACAAGCAGTAGTCTAAATCTATAACCAAGTCATCACCACTTACAGTCCGCCCAAAGTTCAAGCTTAGAAGTCTAGAGACGGATCATGAAATGCAAGGTAGATCGTCATTAGAGGGGCGTCGTGATGGGCATACTACCTTTTCTTCTTACATTGGCAAAACTACCAACTCCAATCTTCAAATGTGACGAGGTGGCCTCCTCGATACTAATCAATAAAGCTCATACTACGATTGCTTATAACATTGCACTTTACAATATTATAACTCAATCAACTTTTTTTCAACATAACATAATAACATAATATCCCTACTTGAGATGAAAAATGGGAATTTGGGGTCTTCAATGATCTTCATAAATGTCGTCGATGAAAGCGTGATTTCCAAACTTTTCCACTCGAACCTTGAACTTAGGCAAATGATGACTTCCCAATCACAAATAAAGACTACGGGGTAGGCTAAGGTGTATAGGTGTAATGAAACAATATATTGGGTTGACAAAATGAAAGGAATGGCTCGGAAGGGTGTATCTAGGGGTATCTTACACTAAAGGGAGTGCAACAAAGGGTTTCACATGGGGGTCGAAAAGTCGGGGTGACTAATCGATAGACTCACAATGGTAGGCTTTTGGGTGATAATCCTATAATATTGCCTTAAAGCGAAAAGTCCAAATACATCGAGCTAACTCAACATACCTCGTCTATGGTCTTGAAATGATGCAAAGGCCAAGTTCTAAAGTTTACAAGCTACTTAAGCACACTCATAATTTGGTGGATTTGAGGTAAAATATTGGAAACGGATAAGGCTAATCTCACCATGTAATGTCAAGGGTTGTATATGCTCGGCTAAGGTCTAATCTAGTTAGGTTCATAAAACATATCAAAATTTTAAAATGGCATAATTTTTCAAAATAAACTAGAAAAATGAGGGCGAAATAAAGTTCAAGAGATAATTCTACTCCAGTCCCCCACTTGAATTGTACAAAGTCCCTTTTGTACTAGGCATTAAAATAAAGGTGAAGAGAAGGTAGAATTAGGCGAGAACTTCACAAAGTTGCTCCAAAGAAGAAGGCCCACGAGAAAGAACCGTGCCTTCGTTTAAGCGTCATGAACAAACTTCATCCCAGAAATCACAATACCGACAAGCATAATTCTAGAAAGAAAAAAATGAAAAACAAACCTAACTCACTTCGTAGGAATCACGGTTGCATTTATCCAATGCAACAAGCCTTTAAACCACTTGGTGTCCCAGTGGACGAGTGAAATCTCGTGAGGGTTTACAGGAACACACCCACAAAGTTCATTTAAAAACTAATACAAGGTTCTTGTGTTTTAAGATGAAAGATTTAAAGCGAGAGGAGAGTTACGTCGTAACTCCTATGAGAGAGATTCTTGCCGTGAATGGCAAAACAGTATGAGCTATCAAGCGAGTAATTACGGTGTAACCATTTGAGATGGTATTACTGTTGTAATTGGTAATCGTCAAGAATTACTGCGCTAAAATGTTGGTTACGGCGTAATCACCAAGATGAGTTACGCCAGTAACTCTGTTCAGAATCGACAAGCTGCAGCGACAATTAGCTCTCGTTTCCTGCAAAGATGGTTAGAAAACACAAAACCCAGAGAAAAGAAATAAAAACAAAAGAAAGGGATAATTGGGTTGTCTCCCAGAAAGAGCACTTTTCTTTATTAACAAGTCTTTAAGTTAGACTCGAGCCGCGGGACTCCTATAGGGGCCTTTGAACATCCCCGACTTCATCCACGTCTTTCATTAAGTTGCACTAACCCATCCGACATTTGTGGTAGTCTTTGAGATATTCCTTGGTTTCAATTTTCCGTATCTTGCAAAATTTTTCTTGGGCCCTAGATGGCATCGTGTAAACTCAAATTTTTCGGCTACAATAGGAGGTGGCCTCTTAAATGGGATTCAGAAGCTTGCATCTTCGTTCATCATCGGGTCAATAAAACCGTCTTCGCTTTGTAACTCGAGATAGTCGAAATCGTCATTGTCGGAATCGGTATCTTCAAGTTGGTTGAGTGTTTGTTTGCATTCTTCATTTCTTCCTTAGAGCGAGCCTTTGGTGTCATCTTACGGTTTCTCATTAGAGCTTCGTTATTAGGTTGATTTTACTCATACACCCTTTCCAGTTTTCTTTTTAGTTAACGCGTCAATTTTTCCGTATTTGATTTTGATCCACTCGTCGAATCCGAGATCATCGCCAAGGCGGTTCTGTTCTTTCGGAATCGTTAGTGAAGTCAAAGGAATTCGTCTTTGACTCTCTCAATGATGCTTCCTCCATCACATTCATACTCAAAAGAGTTGCGGGAAGCCCGAGACTTCTCGTCGCTAGTTTTAATTTGTTCGCACCAATGATTTCGAACTCCTTCGTCATCGTCATCTTCATAAGGAATATTATCGAGGGGCTTAATGGTTTTTCCTCGAAGAATGTGTTTCTCATATTTGAGTTCCAGATTTTTTAGCGAGTTGAATTAATTATCGCGTCCTCGAACCTTATTGAATACCAATCATTGAATGATAGATTTCCAAAATCAATGTCGTGTCTCCCAGTTAGTATGGGCATATCAAACTTCGTTCTTCACATTACCTCCTCCGTTGCAATAATCACGAAAAGGATTGCACGTTGGTGGCGTTAGTAATCTAATCTTCCATGATAAGTAAGGGTTTGCGTAATGTTTAATGGGCGGCCCTTCCACTTTGTTAATTGAGAACTTGGCTAATCTTTCTTAAATCGTTCAATATAGTCCACTTGTATTTGTCATCTTGTATCCTTTCCTTATCAACACCACCATCGCGAGTTTTCCGAGGGATCACATGAGGCCCATGGCGTAGCATTCTCCATCGTCAATTGCTGATACTATTACACCAATGACTCCTTCTTTTAGGGTTGTTGTCCTTGGTGCCCGTGTCTTCTTGAATTTGGGTTCTGTAGTAACTCGGAGTATGATTACTGGCGTAACTCACTTTCGCCATCGATATCCGACTCATCGAGCACTTGTTGTTGTCGAGAACACAACTTACATATAGTGGAATTGCTCTTTTGTTCTTTGATAAGGTTTTAAAATGTACCTTTTGAGGGTCGTTTAAGCCCTTATTTGATCACTTTTGTATCCGTTATTACTTAATATCGTTCTTTTTACTTTTAGGTCTCTTGAAGGCAAATTGCTGGAATGGCACTTATTTGGACGAAAAGGCGGATATATGAAGAAAATGGCCAAAGTCGAGAATCGAGACACTCAAGTCTTTGAAACACAAGGGGACGGTGTCGGTGTTATCTGTGGCCGTTGCATCACTTTTGACTGAAGAGTAAATTGCTTATTTACAAGCGACGGTGTCGAGCTTTAAAAGAGTAGGTCGTCATGACTCAGACGGCCTAGATTTGATCGCAGACGCGTCGAGATCGGAAAGGACGGCGTCACAAGCATAAGGTGGCGTCGTCGCAAGACTAACGTGGCCAAGACGAAACCCTAATGACGGCGACCGATGGCGTCACAATTCATAAAGTGGCCGTCGCGATTGTAATCTTATGTATAGAATCCGAATTTTTAGTTTTCGATGTGTATTCTTTTGGAGTAAGAACCTAAACCGAACTAAAATTTGTCTTGTACACGGTATTTTAGGGTTCCAAACCCTATCTTACATCAAGATAAGTGTTTTACTTCATTAATTCAATTATGTCTTCAATTACTTGTGTGTATGCTTGCATGTTCTCCATGTCGGCTAATTTACTTGTGTGTTTGCTTAGGAATATGAAACTTAACTATTGAATATTGATTGGTTGTCTCTTATCTTAATTGTTAATGATCTAGTAATGCGATAGGTCATTCGTTGTGTAGTTAATGCTTGATTAATCTTTGTGAACCTTAGACTATAACACCTAGAGTAGTTGTAGGCTAAACCATTCAAAGAGTACATTAGAGTTAGAGTTTATAATTCCTAGAGATTTTGTAGACGAGACCCTTTGGTAGTTTCAAAGAGTTAGGGACAAACGCATACCCTACGACTTTAGACACACAACGCGATTAAGAATAAGGATGTGACAATTCAACCATCAATAGGAGATAATTAAGGAGTAATAAAACCTAAGTAAATACATCTTTAAACCATCATACGAGCACACAATAATTAGACATAAACTACATACACCTTAGATTAGATAATTAGATAAGTAGAGTAATCGGTAGAAATACCAACCCTAAATCCACACCCCGAGATTAGTACCTTTCCTTTTCTTAAAAATATAAAATAGATAAAAAATAATATTCCTCAACCTCAACCTTAGCGTAGTAACTTCTCACTAGCATTCCTATTCCCCTAGAGAACGATATCAATACATGTGGCTTACCCTAATACTACACTACAACGATTAGGTTCACTGCCTAGGGTGTTATAAAACTAGCTCGAAGAAAAGGAAGTTCCTTTGACCCCGAACGACGCGTGTAGCGTAATCAAGTTTTTGGCGCCGCTGCCGAGGAATAGAATAGCTAGTTAGTAGTCCACCTCGTTTAGGTTTCTTTGCTTGATTCCTATCAAGTAAATTTTTTTCTCAATTTTTAGCTTCCTCGTAGTCTATCCCCCTTCTTCGTGATCTTTGTTCGTAACCCCATCACTTTTCATCATAGAAGGTGATAGTCCGCCAAACAACACTTTACCACCAAACAAGTACCCACCGCTTGATCCAGCCTTTGCCAACCAACTTCGAGCTCGTATTGTTAGTGAAATTGGAGAGCTTAGAAAACTAAATAGGATAATTGAAAATACGCTTGAGGAAGCCCTTAAGGAATATACTAACCCTTTAGATAGTGATTCGACCTCAAGTAATTCGGATGATGACCTAGAAGATGGAGATTATAAGGTGTTAGAAATTATAGAGGATAGTAAGGAGGAGGAAGAACTTAAGGAGTATTTCGATTCATACCCTAAAAGGAAGGAAACCGCCTATCACTATAACGTGGTTAACTTCCGAGACCACCTTCGAGCCTCGCATAAGAAGGGTAACTCTAAAACATCAAGATACCGTGTATGATTGGATACTTATATAGGGATCACACCTACATTGACTATAAGGCACCCATGAATATAATGTCTAGGCTCTATTACAATTGGATCATGAGCAAAAGCTAGAACCTATGAGGGACCCCTTTCGCCTAGGAAAGCAAGTAACTATGTGGGGAGGGTTAAAGGATTGCATGTCTTCGTAGGTAATTTCACATATAGGTGTGATTTCATGATCTTAGAAAATGTTAAGGGCATCATTGATGGGTTTTTAGGGGATGTAATACTTGGGAGACCATTTATAGAGGAGTCTAAGATGGTTTATGATCGAGAGGAAGGAATAGTCGACTTCTCAAATGGACCCGAGAGTGTTAAATATATAATGCCCCACAAAAATGAGAAGTTTGAGGGTATTGATAATTTAGATGTGGACAACATTCCGGCATTTGAAGTAGACTGGAAGAACAAGGTTCACTACACTGCTTGTCTTGAATTAGGGCCTGAATATATTCGTGATGAGAGAAAGGTTAAGGAGATCGAATGGGCCTCTAAGATTAGGACAACGTAAGGGCACGACTACGAGTCTAGCTACAAGACTCATAAATAAAGAAAAGCGCTTCGTGGGAGGCAACCCATGCTTAATTGTTTGCTTGTTAGTGTCATATATCTTTTATTGATTGCTTATTCTCATGTTTAAATTTGTAAAAAGGCTTTATTTTATTTTTAACCTCGTCTTAATTGCATATAAAGGTATTTTACATAAAGGATAAGTGTAGGGAGGATTACACACGTTTTCAAAAGAAACGTAAACATGAGAATTTCAATTAATTAAAAGATATATATGTGTATTTGTTCGAGTCAAATGCTTGTATCGAGTCATAATAGATGTTTTGCAGAGATTTTTCCAGATTCTAAAGATGTGAATTTTCCAGAATTAATATTAACCTATACTGGATACTCAACAACTTCAAGCAATGTTGAAACCTCGGACTAGAAACGTCTTTATCAAGGCACTAGTAGCAATACCCGCTACTAACTTAGCTCAAATATGAACTTTGTCATGAGTCCCTTTTGCCATCCTTCCTATTTCCAAGCCTCAATAAATGTCATGTATCCTGCTTTAGTTGTCAATAAAGCTACCATGTGATGTAACATAGCTTCCAAGCTCCCTACACATTCGTATATCATGAACCCGTATCCTGTGATTGATATTCCCATAAAATTGATCGATCTTCCCAGGCGTAGTCAAAAAAATACCATGTACGTATTTGTATAAACCGAGATCAAATCCATCAGCGTACCCACATCCGCAGATGCCATGTCAGTCTTGTGCGGTGTAACACCCCTAAAATCTCGTGATCGGAAGATAATGTCACTAGGGTGTTACTTCATAGTACAAAGTTCAAGTCATAGAAAAGACCTCTAAATGAGGCGTTTAAAAAGTTACCATTCGATAAATGAAATCGAGTTACAACATATCGGGTCCAAAGTATAAGGTTACATTAACGTTTTCAAAATATTATTGAATGGTGAATATAATGCATCCTAGTCTTCAAATGTGTTGTGCGTCTCTAATGCTCCAAGCCAAAGTTAATGCTTTATAGACCTGAGAAAATACATGCTAAAAGTGTCAACACAAGGTTGGTGAATTCATAAGTTTTAGTAGTTGTAAAAGTAGTGTGGACCACAAGGTTTATCGTTTGTTTGTCCGGTACATTCGGTTATGTGACCACTTCATTCGGTCATGTTACCAGTTCATTCGGTTATGTGACCAGTTCATTCGTACATGTTACCATTTCATTCGGTTATGTAACCAGTTTATTCAGTCATGTTACCAGTTCATTCGGTTACGTGACCAGTTCATTCGGTCATGTATAGTCGCGACTCTTGGTAAATATAGTAACTTAGTGTCAATCCGTAAATGTTTAAGTAAAACAAGCATGCAGATCTACAAAAGTAGTTCAAAACAAGGAAAAGTGGGGCCATGAACTCACCTTAAGCAAAACGATCACAAAGTGCATAATAAAATAATGTGTAGTCACGAAATCCCTAATAGCAACCTAAAATAATATGTTAGCCTTAGGTTTCATGAATGATAAATAAATTTGCAAATGAGCTTTATAAAGTTACATATAGATTATACATTTTACTTGGCTTTTATAAGTTTTATAACCTTTAGGGACTAGTTTTGACCATTAAATAACTTTTACAAGTCTTATTACAAATATGATTGGTTTTATAAGATTTATCCGATTTTAGAAAATTCGCTACTCCTAAACCGTAAAGATTTATGACGCGGTTTTTACATTTTCGGAAAGGTATTTATCATATTTGTGTGAATTACTAATATACCCATAAGTGTCAAAGCTGAATTTTAGTTGCACACTTCAGTCCCATGAAAATGGCTGACTGACCTTTGTCCCCTCTTTCTGGTTTTCACTCACTTAAAGTCCATTCCTTGCTCTTGCCTAGTTCTAGGTAGTTACTACAACTCCGATTGACCTCGTTCTAGTGGCCACGTTTAAATTAAAGGGTCTACTAACTTTTCTTTATGAACACCAATAGGGGGTCTTTACAAATTTTAAGAGTTTTGTCCATTTAAATCGGTTATCAAATTGGGCATAGTTTTGCCGTTTATTCATAAATTAATTCATCGTGTGGAGTTACGAATTGAGCCACCGGGTGAAACGAATCTTAGACATAGATCTACAACCCTATATTTTTTCAAGTCTCTAGACCTAGATATTTCCCATTAATCACGTTTTAGTCCTTGGTCAAAATTGTCCCAACAATTCAAGTCAATATATGTTTTTCATGTGTTTTTAGCCATGTACAATGTATAACCATGTCATAATAATGAATATCACTTATGATATACATAAAATATAGGAGTGAAGATGAAAAAGAAAAGTGATAAGAACAAAAAACAACACAACCAAAATCAATAACAATTCACCCCAAAGCTTCCAAATCTTTATACCACTTGTTTCAAAAGCCAAGATTTATAAAGGAACTAACTTAAAAAACCCTTTCAAACCCTTTTGAAATCTTCCATGAACACCCTTTATAAACCTTCCAAATTATTCATAGAAATGATGAGTTTTGATTGATTTTGAGTGAAATAAACCAAAGAACAAGACTATAACATATAATCTTCAATCTATGATCAAGAACTTAGTAAATTTTTGAGATGGTAATTGTGTTTGTGGGCTGAGATGGTACAACAAGAGGAGGGACAAGAGAGATTGATAATTTTGTTTATCAAAAATGAAAACATAATGTTTATTTAGATCTAGTTTTTATGTATGAGTCATACCAGTAGATATCACACTTGTCTCAATTAAGAGACAACTCTTATTTGGTTATTTATGTGGCACAAAGGAGGGATAAGGTAGGAGTTTTTTGTTTATCTGGTGTAAAGTTTGAGCAATAATGTGTAGTTTGATCTCGGTAATTGAAAACGTGAAGTTTTTAAAATGCGAAACGTAAAATCGGGTAATATAAAAGTCTAAAACATAAAAAATGTTATTACTTGTCAAAATAACTTATTTAGTATATTATATAAAACACAAGTTTGTCGGGTGTTCAAAAATTTGTTAAACTTAATAACGTAAGTTGTTAACGCGTAAAACATAAAATGTGCAAGGTTTACATAAAATTGAAAAACTAAAAATGTGACATATAAAATATGTTTGTAAGAAAACCAAAATACATAAAATATGTAGACCGAGCATAGTCTAAATGCGGTTTAAAATAAATGTACGTGTAACACCGTACGCGAGTGAACCTGCCTGGTTACTCGTAAAAGTTAATTTTCGCAAAATTAAGATAATAAGTAAAAGTAATTGTTTAAATAATGATCTGAAAAATGCGAATTTTTACATGCAGACCACCAGATACTCCTGGCTTCCAACCGCATATGCATACAACCAATTACCATCTTTTCCACATCACAGTCCCTGATAGACTATACCCTTTGTGGAAAACTAAAAGGGGGGTTGAATAGTTTTACCGTTTAAAAACTTAATTGTTTCGAAAACTTATTGTGAGATCAATCAATATAGATAAATGATGTGTAAGTAAAGAATGAATAATATGCAAGCAATAGATAATATGTAAGTAAGGAAAGAAACAATCAAACAACGAAAAGGTTGTTTATAGTGGTTGATCTACAAGGACTCTTTTCCTTGTCCTACTCCACTCCCGAGTCTCCAACTCGAGAGTTATCTTCACTAATCAACAAGCTCCTTTAACCGGTGGAGAAAACTTTTACACGTCGCTTACACAATATTTCCGACACAAAGTTAGATGTCGAGTTCTTTTACAGGGGTACAATCACTCCCAACACACTATGTATTTTGAGGACTAAAATACTAACCACTCACACTCAGAGGTTTAAGATGGTTTAGTACAACAATGATGTATGAACAATAATGATTCACACAACAACAAAACAAACAATACTTCCAACTATTCGTTGAAGCTTGATTATGCCTTGATCTTCTTTGCTACAAAGATGATCACTAAAATGAAATGAAACTGAGTTAGATGTAATAGAATGAGAGAATGTATGTGTTTTATGCTAATGATGGATGAGAAAACAACTTGGGTTGGCTTGCTATTTATAGTCAGTGATCGAGATCACGGATTGGAATGAACAAAAAAGTTTCGCCCTTTATATTTTTGGTTCCTTGATCGACGATGGAGATCACAAAATCTTTCAAAGATTATCCAAATATCTCCAAGATTATGTAAGATATGATGAGTGAATATCCACACAAAATATTCTATAAAATCTTCTAAAGATTTCCAATGTGATGCAAGTCATGATGTAATATGTAGTTTTCCATTTTAGAATAAACATGAAATATAAGTAAATACTTATGTAATGTTTTGTTTAAGAAACTAAACATATTTGATCTAAAAATGTTGAGGCACATTATAGTTTAGAAGGTTAACAATGTGAATTGATATGTAGCTAATCAAAAAGGTGATAAGATGCAAATGCTTAAATGTTGAAAACTTATTTAAGAAAAGCTTGTACTAATGTCTAACAATTTTGACAAGCTTTATACTTTGCAAAAATGAAATTACTTTTGAAGTTAACAAAACAAGGTAAAGATCATAAAATATAAATAACGTTTTTAGACGATATTTGTATTAACACCCTTCACTGATGGTGTAGAGTGTCCCTCCAACAAAGGCTGTACCAACTTCATGTTGTGAATCCTGGACTGTGACACCCTCAAAGTATTACCAATATGATCCCTGGTGATCTCCATACCAATCATATTTCCTTTTGCATCATCTATCAAATCCTTGGTAACCCGGATCTTAGCCTTGTATCCATAAGATATTACTACATGAGAGAGAGAGAGAGTAGATAGATGTATGAACATACATGGTGCATACTCTTAGCAATACCATTTATGTCGTCACTATTTTCCCTACAACCATTGTTGAGCACACACATCTCACTAAGCATCCATTTCTTCTTTCAATCCAAACATTCCACTTGATAATCACCTCACAAACAATTGTATCATTGAAAGTTATTGACTCATGCACATATATCTTATCCATCGCAACATCGCAAAGGAGCTTCACACCTAAATGGTTCTCGTGTTGAATATTGCTTAACATCACGTGTTGAATGATAGTATATCAAATCCTCGATTTGTACTTCCGTGAACCAAAGACCGGATCCACATTCCCACAGGGTGTACAATCCCAACAAGTAGTCTATTTTTTTGGTTCATCGGTTTATGCGCAATGATGAGAGATTTGTGATGAGGGCTCGTTAACGTTGGATATTTGGTAAATTCGAATAGTAGATCGAAGCCACATGTATTTAGGATTTCGCTCGAGGGATCTTGATTAAATTTCGTAGAGAGATACAGGAGGTCTAAGTTCTTTGGTCCAAAATCTTGTGTTCTAAAGGGTTAAATCAACTTGACAAAGTTAAAGCAAGGTTAAAGAAGAATGGCTAGTACTAGTAATAGGTTTAACATCAAAAAGCTCAATGGGAATGTTGTACAAAATCATGGAGGTTCAAAACAAGTTGGGTTTAAGTAACTTGGTACTGGTGTTGAAACAGGAGTCCATGGAGTATATGCTCAAAAAAGTATTTGGTTTGAGGTGGAACTGCAAGGAGCTTAAGAAAATTGTGAAGCTGAGGTAATTTAGGATAGTAAAGATGATGTTTCAGTGGCCAAAGATAGTTGGAGGTTAAACAACTTGAAAGAAAAACAAACATAGAATGATTGGTAAACGATCATGTACACCTTGGAGCAAAGGTGGGGGCAAATATTTTGGAAACCGGAGTATCTAGTTAAGAGGGTGCAGAGGCTGATGTTGCTGGAAGGAAGAAATGAGTTCTAAGGAAGCTAAACTCAAGAAATTACTAAAGTACAAGGCCTAGTTAACAAGGAGGTCCCCTGTTCGAGGTTCCAACATTTGATGAAGATGATGAGTATCGTTAGTGCCTAAGTATTTTATCTAAGGCTGAACACAATGGCTACCTGGGGCGACCTGGGTTTTGCCTGCCACATCAACTTTCTCTCTCGGGTGACCTGCAGACGACCAAGTTGCCACAGTAGTGATCGAGTTATTTTTTTATTATTATTATTTTAAATTATTACATATAAATTATATAATTTAAATTAAACAAAGTATTACATATAAATTAACTTTTATACATTCTCTATGCTAAAATGTAAGAAAGTTAAAATTATAGAGTAAAATGACAATAAAATTAAACTTCAAGGGTTTAAATTATAAATTAATTATTTATAAAAATAAAATAAAAAATTTGGCTTTACTCTTCTTCTTCATTAAGTCTACCTGCAAATCTCAAACACACACACACATTTTTTTTAGACGAACTAAAAAAACGAGTTTGTTTGCATTAAAAATAGGTTATTTTATTTTTATTTATTTATTTTTAACCTACTCGGTCGAGTGAACGACCAAGTTGTGGTTTTCTTCCTGCGACGACCGAGCTCGACCAAGTCTCCACAATGGAGTGACCAAGCATAACCGAAGGTCGACCGGCCGTTGTGTTTAGCCTAACAAAGTGATAGAACAACTAATAGAAGTAAATTTTGACTTAAAGCACATTGATGATATGTCATTTTTTTTTTCTTTTTGTCAGTCAAAACTTAAATTCTACCTAATTTAATTGTCCATTACATAATATAGTTACTAAAGAAATATGAATATAAGCGTATACTACTAAACAACTTTGTAGTTTTTAAAATATATGCATTTTTAAATGGATGGTTTTAGTTATTCCTATTATCAATTTGTGTTTGTGACCGTAGTATAAGCTCTTGATCTACTTAAACAACACATAGATGACAAAATTTGGATCTCATTACTCAAGTATTCTGATTAAATTATCAAAAAAACATTCATATACCCATATGCTTAATTACCCAGCAAAAATAGAGAGAGCAGGAGAACATTTTACCATAAGTATGCTGAAAAATTTAGTGCACTTGTGGGATTAGTTCATACCTTGTAATGGGTTAGGAGGTACGGAGTGTACACCCATAAGGTCCATGAACACCCTGACTCTTATAGTGGTTTGTATTGGTAGTGCTAGTAGAAAGTCTCGCTTGTAGAAAGTCTTGTTTGTGGTTTCCAGCGATAAGCGGTGTTTCACTAATAGCGGTGTTTCCACCGATAGCGATGTTTCCATCAAGCGGTGTTTCCAATGAAGCAAGTGTATCCACTGATAGCACTATGAAAGTACTGCTTGTAACGGCTTTGACCTATTCAAGTGGCAGTTTCAACTGCTTAATGACCACGTTTAATTGGTCATGTAACCACTAATGGCTATAATGGGGATAATAATGAGGCTATTAATTGGCCGATTAATACTCATAATTCCATGGGATTAGCTTAGAGTAAACTCCTATTTATAGGAGGTCTGATTATGCATGACAAACACATAGAAAACACTAAACACTTATAAGCGCAAGGGTTATTGAATTGTGCCTAATTCTATAACTGCATTTGGTCTTATCCCAAGTAGATATTCGTGTAACCCAGGCATTAGGGTCGAATAGTTTACTTTGAAAAGTGATCACACGATTCCAAGTGATATCCGTAACCACCTAGTGGTATTTGTTTCAACTTGAATTGATTATCTAACCCGCTCTTGGGCTCACTACACCAACAATCAAAGTAAACTATTTTGTGATAATCAATGGCAACCGCCGCAATGAAACACATGGCTTCAAACTTTGCCAAGCTTGATAAGTTTGAAGGGGTGGACTTTAGGAGGTGGCGAAGAAGATGCACTTCTTGCATCGAGCATGAGTGTGGTTTATGTCTTGACTACTCCAATTCACGATGATGGGGATGATGCTCTTGTGGAGCGGATCGGGAGGAGGAGCAAATGGGAGAATGATGACTACATATGCAGAGGTCTTATTCTCAATGGTATGTCCGATTCTTTGTTTGATATTTATCGAACTTTGAATCTTCCAAAGAACTGCTGGGATTCCTTGGATGCCAATATATGGTGATGATGCATCAAGTAAGAAGTTTCTTGTAAGTAATTTCAAAATTACAAAATGGTGATTCAAGACCGGTCATGGAACAATACAATGAACTTCTTGGAATACTTGGAAGGTTTACACAACACAATATGCACATGGATGAGGCTATTTGGTCTCTTGTGTTATTGATAAACTTCTCCTTTTGAAAAGATTTCAAGCATACCTTGAAACATAAGAAAGAGGAATTAACTACGGTTGAGTTGGGCGATCATCTGCGCATTGAGGAATCTCAAAGTGCGGGATAATGACAAGCCAAAGGTAGCAATCTTCTTTGGACCATCTGTTATCAATATGGTAGAGCATAACAACCGCACGGTACAATGACAACAAAGGCGACGCAAATATCATGACAACACAAGGCGAGATCCTAACAAGAAGGCTACACCTACTTGTTGGAAATGTGGCAAACCGGTCACATTAAAAGGGACCGCAAAGGTGTTAAAATTGGTGGTAAAGCCAATGGATCGAGGCACCGATGGTTCAGGGAGTGGTGGTTCACCTAACTCATGCGAAAGTTCGTAATATGTTTAATAAGTCTTTTTGATTTATTATGTTACATATGTATCCGAATCTTTTATATGCGGATGATGATGTTGCGTGGTGGGTTGACTCGTGCAACAGTTCATGTGTAAAGATAGAAGTTGGTTCAAGACTTATGAGTCAACGAATGATGGTTCTATTCTTCACATGGGAAATGAGTCAATGACCTTGGTGCATGAGTGGGTGGTTGTGTAGATCTTAAGTTTAGTTCGGAAAGATTGTAACTTTGTTTAATGTTATTCATGTTCCCGATATAAGGAAGAACTTGGTTTCAAGTAGTGTTTTGAATAATCATGGATATAAACAAGTTATTGAATCGATAAATTTGTGCTTTCTAAGCATGGTGTTTTTATTGGTTTTGGTTATTTATGTAATCAAATGTTCAGCTTAATGTTACCCTTTGATAGTGTTATTTCGACTTTTGTGACCACATATGACTAGGCGACTCTACCCTTTGGCATGCTAGACTTGGCCATGTTCACTATAAAGAATGCAAGATATGTCTAGGATGGTTTAATCCTCGCTTTTGACATGGACATCGAAAATGTAAAACTTGCATGTTGACCAAGTTAACCAAGAAACCCTTTCGGGGTGTTAGTCGTGAGACTAAGATCTTGAAGCTTATTCATAGTGACTGTGTGATTTGCATGACACTCCTTTTTGGGGAATAAGAAGTACTTTGTGACATTTATTGATGATGCTTCTAGATTTTGTTATGTCTATCTGTTACATACCAAGGATGAAGCATTAGATAAATTAAATTGTTTAAAGCGAAGTTGAATTAAAACTTGGGTCTTTGATCAAAGATTAAGGTGATAGGGGATGTGAGTACATGGATACTCGATGACTTTCATCTGTTGGAATAATTCATGAAACGATCGCCCTTATACTCCTCAAAGAAATGGTATTTACGAAAGGAAAAGCAGTCTTGAAGGAGATAGTTAATTCTATGTTGTCATATTCGGAGTGAGTCAAGGGTTCGGGGTGAAGCTATGTTAACGACTTGCTATTTGTTAAATAGGGTTCCCAACAAAAGGAACAAGGTTACCCCTTATGAACTCGGACTAAAAGGAAACCCAACTGAATTATCTCAAGGTTTGGGTTGTAGGTCATTGTAAGACTCCACGATCTAAAGCTAAATACTTTGGGTGAAAGAGGCATTGATTGCATCTTTGTTGGATATCTTGAGCATTCCAAGGCTTTTAGGTTCTATGTTATTGAACCTAATGAATATGTTTCAATTAACTCAATAATTGAATCAAGCGGATGCGGACTTTGATGAGAATAGATTCTCATCGGTCCCTGAACCAAGTCGAGGATTCTAATGGAACTCATGACACCGATGTATCGTAGGTCCCGATGATGAACCATCTATGGTCCCCGATGAGGTTGTGGTACAACAACTCGAACTGTGCTCGGGAAGAGCAAAAGGGTTAGGACTCAAAGTCATTTGGACACGAGTTTCAACTATACTTAGTTGAAGGAACAAGGATGAGGTTTCGGACCAATACTCCTATTGCTTCATTGTTGAGGATGATCCCAAGACATTTGAAGAAGCAATGAAGTCGAGGATATTGCTTTCTAGAAAGAAAAAATCAATGATGAGATGGATTCCATCATGGGCAACAACACTGGGTGTTGGTTGATCTACCTCTGGTTGCAAACCTCCGGGTTGCAAATGGATTTTCAAAAGGAAAATGAAGGTAGATGGAACTATTGAAAGTTCAAGGCTAGACTAGTCATTCGGGGCTTTAAACAAAGTCGAATAGACTATTTTGATACTTATGCCCTTGTGGCTCGTATCGATACCATAAGGCTGGCCGATTGCTATGGCATCTATTCACAATCTGGTTATTCATCGGATGGATGTGAAGCGACTTTCTTGAATGGTGAATTGGAAGAGGAGGTTTATATGAACCAACCTCGGGGCTTCATCATGCACGGAAATGAAAACAAGGTGTGTAAACCGATTAAGTCTCTTTATGGATGAAGCGAGCACTAAGCAATGGCATCAAAAGTTTGATGAAGTAGTTTTGTCTAGTGGTTATGTTCTTAACCAAGTCGACAAATGTGTATATAGCAAATTTGATGAATCTGTAAAGGAGTCATCATTTGTCTATATGTTGATGACATGTTGATCTTTGGCACCAAACCAAAATCAGTTGACTTGACAAAGGAATTTTTGTCATCATGGTTCTCCATAAAGGACATGGGGAGGCGATGTTATCCTTGGTATAAGGATTAAACATGAAAGTAAAAGAATTTCTATATCTCGGTCTCATTATATTAAGAAGGTGTTGAGGAAATTCAATTACTTTGATTGTACTCCGGTGAGTACTCCTATGGATACTTGTGAGAAGGCGATGCCTAATAATGGCAAAGTTGTATCTCAACTTGAGTATTCTAGGGTAATTGGTCACCGATGTATGCCATGACTTGTACAAGACCACGATATTGGTTTTGCGTGGGAAATATGAGCGGTATACTAGTAATCCTAGTGCTCATCAACATGCAAGCGCTTCTGTGGCTTGAAGTATTTGAAGAGAACTATGGATTATAGTCTTTCATATCTCGGTTATCCATCGGTGTTGGAAGGTTACAGCATGCAAGTTGGATCAAGAACATCGAAGACAATTCATCTACCGATGGTGGGTATTCCTACTTGGTGGAGGTGCAATTTCTTGGGCATCCAAGAAGCAAACTTGCATCACCAGTTCAACAATGGAATTTGAATTTGTGGCCTTAGCATTCTTGGTAAATAAGTGAATGGTTGAAAAACTTGCTTGAGATTCCATTGTGGCCTAAACCTATAGCACATATTTCTATCCGTTGTGATAGATGCACTACATTGGCTAAGGCTTATAGCCGGTTACAATGGTAAGTCTAGACACTTGGGTGTCGGACATAGCATGATTCGTGAGCTTATCATGAATGGGTGGTATCTATAGAGTTTGTGAGATCTCAACAGAACTTAGGCGATCACTTGAGGAAGGGTTTGGCTAGAGACTTGGTTATAAAGTCTGCTAAAGGGATGGGTTTAAGTCCAACTTAGTCTTTGAATGCTAGGATACTGACTCCTCCTAAGGAAACTTGGTAGTGAGTTCAATGTGGAAAATTTGAACATTCGATTAATTTGGAGCACATGTTTTATTTACATCCCAAGGTTGTGCTCGGAACATCTTTGAAAGGAGGATGAAGTCTTTACTTCTCAATGGTTAATTTTCTTTGAAAAAGTGCTTGGCATGAGCATGAATAAAGAGGAACCACCTATTTAAATGTTGAAGTTTTGCCGCTTGAGGAAGCTTTGGACTTTTAGCTTGATGTTTTGCTTGATGTTTATTTTCATGCAAAGGAAGTGAACTAAATTTGGGAGGATTGTTGGAAAATTTAGTGCACTTGTGGGATTAGTTCACACCTTGTAATGGGTTAGGAGGTGCAGTGTACATCCATAAGGTCCATGAACACCACGACTCTTATAGTGGTTTGTA
>CM040245.1:56842478-57098520 GCA_022545495.1 Chrysanthemum lavandulifolium
CGAATGAACATTTGTTGATGAAGTATCCTTAGCGCGTGAAAAGACAAGAACCAAGTAGCACTTATGCGTAAAACACCAAAAGTTACGCGTAACAAGAGGAGTTACGAGGGTTTTAGCCACGCGTAAGTAGGAAAACACTAAAGTTAAGCGAGACAAAAGTTAGGCGAGAAACGAGGGCGAGGGATTACCTTATGCGAGACCGTAGTTTACGCCAGAAGTGAATCTATGCGTAGGAATTTCACGCCAAGCTTATGCTTATGCGTAATTTTAGGTTTTTGCTCAAATGATCTTTTACACTTCACAAAGGCAAAAGATATCCAAAGTCGACGTATTTTCGTCACTTATCCAAGTAAGAAAACACGGAATAAACCGTAAAATTGAAGATCAAACCAAGGAAAATCTACGCGTAATTTTAGGGTTTTGTTACGCGTAGATTACTGTGAACTTTGATTCGCCAAATGTGTTTCTAAACCGCTTTTTGTTATGGAATAGCCAATAGTACCAAAAGAGCACAAAGTGTGAATTTTGATGTACCAAAATCGCTAAACAAAGTTACGTAGAATCACACCCACCGAACAAAAACTAGCTTAAAAACGAACCACGCAGAAGTTTGAAACTTTTGACAAAAACAAGTATTTTAACACCTCAAAACATTGAAAGTACAAGAATCTTGATTAAAAGTGTAAAAACGAGTTTTAAAATAACCAAAGAATGCGTTATCTCTACGCTGCTGAAGATCCAAAACCAAAACTTCAAAAACAAACGAGTACACCCAACTATTTGTCTCTCGATACCACTTTGTTAGGTCACTAGTTTTACAACACAAGCTTATAAGAGAAGAGATGAAGGCGATTGAACAAGTAAATCACACACACACACGTATAGTGAGGATACCGGTTATGCAAAGAGTATGAATGAGAGAAAACTTGAACAACCAACCTTCAAATGAAGGTTATTACAATGTTTATATAGGCAAGGAGCTAGGGCAACACTCTCTCCTTCCCTATTCCTTATTGAGCTTGGACTGCTTATGGGCCTTCTACATAAGTTGACCTTAAACAAACATAAAGGCCATAATAAAGCTACCTATTACATATGAAATATAAATACTTGAAATATCAGTAGGAGTGATTCCAATGATTCAATCCAGCTTATCTTTTGTCATTAGGCCTTTAATGTTTTTAGGCTTCGATGGCGGTGATGTTGAGTGCATAAATGCAATGTTCACTATCCGAATGAAGACGTTGTCTCGTGAACGATCGGTTGATTCGTTGCCAATAATATTTGCAAAGAGGATGGTCTTTGTCCATCTATGTGCGAGGGTTGATGTTGGTATACATTGTGCGATTCGAGGATTCAAATGGTTTGTTGAAGATTCCGCGACATCCGTGCCGCAGATTCATTAGCAACCGGTTAAAGAACGATTTGTGTCAAAATCGCAGTGGGGTACTTCATTCGTAATATCATCACCCGGCTCATCATTGTTGGAAGCGTGTTTGTTCAATAGCTGTGGTGGAGTCAATCGGTGGTGCTTCTGCGTGCTTGTTCATCAATAGAGTTGTAAGAGTATTATCGTTGAGCAAGTGAACAATGGCAACTTTGGCTTTGAGCTTTCCAAAATCATCACGATCATTATTCGATAGCAAAGGGATCCAAATACATGAAAGTGTTTTAGGTTCGGTTTATAGTTGTGACAAGCTCGAAGGTGTTTTGTTGTGGCTTTGTGATCATAGAACGGTTTTGAGTATAGCATGCAAGAGATACGGCTTCGCCCATAAGTAATCTGGAAGTTTAGCATTGATTAACATTGTTCTTGCAGCTTCCACTAACGCTCGGTTTCGTCTTTCAATAACTCGCTTTGTTCGTGTGTACGCAATAGATGTTTGATGTCAATTCCACTTTCTCATAAAATTCACGAAGGGGTTTTGTTAACAAATTCAGCCTTTGTCTGCTCGATTATTCGACGGTGTTGCGGAGTCGAACCTCAGATTTTTGAGAAAGGTGATGATCATTTGTGGAGCTTGGTCTTTGCTACGAAGAAGTAGACCCAAGTCCATCGTGAGTAGTCATCAACAATTACTAAGATGTAGCGCTTTGCCGTTGATCGCTTGCACACGCATCGGTCTACACAAATCCATGTGAAGAAGATGAAGCACATGCTTAGAGTCGTGTTCCACCTTTGAAGGAAAATGAGCACGAGTGCTTTTCCCTTGTTCACTGTGTCGAGCAAAGGTGATCTTTTGAGTACCGAAATCGGGAGTCCTTCAACAAGTTTGTGTCGAGCAAGGTTGGTGATGGTTTGAAAGTTTAGATGTGAGAGACTACGGTGTCATAGCCAGATTTTGTAGATGTTGCCTTTGAAAGTAAGCAAATGGGAGAGGAAGCAACCATGTCTTGCATAGAGATAGTGTAGAGACTAGAATTACGCGAGCCGGACATAAGGTCATTTCCTTGTAGATCACGAATGAAACAAGTTTTCTCCCGAAAGTAACCTCCAAATCTCCATCACAAAATTGACCTCATCGAAACAGATTGTGATCGAGGCCTTCCACATAGTAAACCTCGCCGATTTCGATGTTCCCATTAACATAATCTCCGTAGCCTATGATGGTCGTGAAGTGATCATTCCTCGAATCGACAAAGCCAATGAACTTTGCAATAAAGTTTGATAACAGCTTTAAGGTTGCATGTCATGTGTCGGGAACATCCGCTATCAACAATCCGAGAATGATCTCAGATCACCGCATTACACATGTATTTACACAGATGGAATAGAAGTAGATGTGGAACCCGAATGTTATAGGGTTCCGGTGTATATTAGACATATACACATTGAGAATTTTAGGCATCCACTTAAATCCTAGTGTTATATATCCATTTCGCCATCTATAACTACTCTTTGCTTTAGTCTTAGTGAAAGCACTAGGTGGTACTACATTCTTAGGAGGTGAAGCGGTAGCTACATTGTGATAGCAATGGTTGCCTTAGAATCTAAAGAAGGTGGTTTACCAACGACTTAGAATGATTAGTGGGCCTAGAGGTATTCCGATTCTTAGGATTCCGTGAATCTAGAGATTATAGCTTTAGCAACACATTTGTCATGACAATCGAATTCATACTCTTTCGACAAATAGCACAAGGTGCATCGACTAAATATCAAAGGTACTTAACGGTTTAGCATTCGTTACATCACTATTTCTATTACATTTGCTAGACGCAACATCTATAATGGAAGTAACATGAGTTTTATTCGAGTCCTAGGGTGTTCTTCTACTTTAGCATTCCTTATTGATCTTTTCAGGTCGCAACTTCCTATTCTTCGATTGAGTGCCCTAGGTCGCTGAAGTGTGGACGCTTGGAAAAGATGCAACTATTTCTGCTTTCAAGAGAGGAAACACATTAGCAACTTGTGATTTGGGTAGGAATTCTTGGTTCACGATTACTAAGTGTGGCTGGTGCTAATCTCTTAATCACAAGATGGCGGAGTAGTTCATACTTTCCTAACATTTCCGTAACTTAGAGATAGTGTGAATCGATCTTGATTTTCGTAACGAATATTACCAAAGAAAATTCATGACTTCTAGTGTGAGCAAGATAGTGATCAAGTTCATTAGATGCTTCAAGTCGAGTCTTTTGAGTAAATCAAATATGACACCGTATTCTGCTTAACTTTAAAAGTTCTTGTTCATATTTTGAGATTTGACTTTTCAAAGACACGCTTTGATCATCCAAGAGCTCAATTTTATGATCGGAAGATTTTGCACTCAACCGAGCGATTTTCTTTTGAAAACCGAGTTGATGGTTGTGAATATCTTTTCACACCAATGAAGACGACGCTTTGCATTGTTAATTTCGTGTGTAATCGCTTATTTTCACTTTTAAAGACTCGATCCAAGCACATTATCTGTTCTCAACAGCTATAACAGCTTTCAACAATATCGCAGAGATATGATCGATGCATATGGCAAACGAATAGAATAGCACAACATTATGGATATCAAGACAGATAACATCTTCCAAGAGTCGATCAACATCTTTTCTCAACGTTTCTTTTTACGCTTTGTGTTAGTAATAGATGTTTTACTTTCTCAAAACGCTTTTTCATTACCCCAAGTTCCTTATGAAAATCCTTTTCCTGTGCAATTGCACAACTTTTCAAGTTTTTAACATTAGGTAAAAGATTTTCCTAAATATGTCTCTTTGTTCTCGCACAGAGGCGATTGAAAATGTTCAACTTTGATTTCGTGATCGATATTCTATCTCATGTTGTAAAATTTTGAGGTCACCATGAAAATGTCAAAATATCGAAGGATTTTTCGATTTTCGTGTTTTGAGTTTACTTCACTAATGGAAGGTAAAGGACCATAAGTTTGTGCAAATTCGCTTTGGGATTAACATTAGAAGACTCGTGTGTTTTGATGATAACCCTTGGTGTGTTAGAAGAACTGCTTGAGCGACAAAGTGACGCGCTTTTATAATTAAAAGGTTTGTTGTAAACAACATTTTTAATTTTGATCGACTCGCCTTTCGCATCTAATTCCTCTTGACGATGATATTCAACAACACTCATGACAAGATTATCAATTTTGTATTCACCTTTGGAAACTTGTGAGTTGGTTTGAATGTTTTTAGTGAAAGCTTTGGTTTGTAATCGCTAGATTTTTTCCATATCCTTTGGATTGGGTTTTAAGGTAAAATTTTCAATAGTCATTACGGATTCACCATGTTTGTAAACAACAATTTTAAACTCTTTAAGTTTGTTTTGCAAGCCGAGAATTTCTTCAAGAAGGTCATCTACCCGATTCGTTGAATGCTTTTTGTATGCGAGAACTGTTTTTGACAATTTAACAACTCACCTTACCTTTTGATTTTCCAAGGTGAGAGCGTTAATTTGCTTTTTATGTTCATGTTTCAGCTTGTTCTAATTCGGACAACAAAGCATTCTTCGAGGCGGCTAGATCACGATCCGTCTCTAAATATTTTTCGCTTTGATGAGATTTTGCAAAATGCTTCAAAACCTTTTCACGGTTTTCTCGAGTTTTGAAAAGTTGAGTTGCATTTGTAAACATTCAAAATCCTTGATTAACAAAGGCATTTTACTTTTTAAGGATTGATTTAATGCATAGCATTCCTCCATTTTGATTTTATGGTCTTGAATTAACCGAGCAAAATCCGGATGAGGCAACAGATCATCTTGTTCAACGTGAGTCTCAACATGATCATTCTTTAGATCCTCAAGTACGACCACGGAGTCAATTTGATTATCAAAGGAAACCATAAGGTCATCTTGATCGTCAAATGTAACTGTGGTTAACTTGAAAATCATCGAAGAAGATGTAGAAGACTCATTTGAATAGCCCCGATCCGCGCTTGATTCGTATATTGGCGAGATATTAGTTCGAGATATGATGATGGTTTGTTCGGCACCGAGACAAGCCATCGATGTCATACACTGGGCCTCAGATCACCATGTGCACTCATGCATATTAGCCATCAACATAACAAATGATTCGCTCGCAAGTCCTCCATATCATCATCTCGAGTCAGATCCGCCATAAAGCTCGTCTTTGTCCGTGAGGGATCCACCGCCTTCATCCTTGAGAGCCAAAAGTAAGGCCTCTTTGAAATAAGCACCGCCTCTAGTCCTTGGCTTTGGGCATGCATTAGCCAGTGTCCTTCTCATTGCGCTTGTAGAATCTAAGACCATTTAACCGATTCTTAGCATTTCCTGCTCCACCACTGAGCTCGTTGTTATTCCTACCACAGATTAAACCCTTGACCACCGCCCATCCGACGACCATAATCACGATTCTCGAACTTCAACACGTCCATTGTTTACAATATTGAGTCCGTGTTAGATGAGAACGAATACGATTGTTGGATTTGTTGGTGTAACGGCCAAAAGCATTAGCAATCATCACAAATCCTTGTTGCAATGCTTCGAATGGATCGATTTCCTCAAGAGTTTCACCGACATATGCTTGAGCATTGTTGATGTATAGAACCAATTGATTTTGTTGAGGTTGAGGTTGTTGCCGTGAACGTGTGTTTGAAACAGTTGGTTGAGTCATTGTGGAGAGGATAATTCGCTGAGCATACAAGGCAAGATGTTGATTGTCCGGTTGTGATTTGTTTAGCAATTTGAACACGGAGAATCCTTTCCCGATCAACTTCCTTTTCATGAGGCTTCAAGTAATCGTACAACAATCCATAAGTAGAATGATGCATATTCTTCGCAGACGGAGAAAAATGACATACTTCTCCCATTCGACCAAGACTACTCAGAACTTAGTATTCATCGCAATTCTTGGCATAATGATGTTGTGTTTATCCAAATCATTGATGATATCCGAAAATCGATGATGATAGGACTCTAGTGTCTCTCCGTGTTCAATCATGAAGTGTTCATAAGCCAAGTAAATTTTGGATTCCAAATCCTCCCGATTGAGTACCGATCCTTCCATAAGAAGACGAATATGATCCCACATTTTTGTGCGTCTTTTGAGCATCAACACTACGAAGAATTGGGTTTGGTAATCCTAAGAGGATGTATTCCATTGCAAGTTCATCCGCTTCATAGTGTAGAAGTTCTCAGAGGATTTAAATCGCAACAAAGAGCAATGTTGGTTTGTTCATCTCTTGGTGGAAAGCAGTTGGATCTCCTGCACAATGACAAGAGGCATCTCAAATGGACCTTCCAAGATAACCTTCTTTAAGAACTTTCCATGTGGCTTCTTCGCATCACGTAACCTAAAGAACCTTATCACCCATTGATCGTAGTTTCGGAGTGAGCATTGAGGTCTATCAAGTGATCCACTTCATGAATTGATTGTTGGTCGCTTAAAGCTTCACACATCTTAGCAAACCAAGTGGGTTCCTTCATAGTGGTCCGTGATGGATGTTGATTGAAATCGGTTGTGTAGGGTTGAACTTGAAGGCTTGGTTGTGGTTGAACCATTTGTGGTTGTGGAATTGCACCAAGTTGTGGAGTATATTGTCGATTAAATTGTTGTTGATAAATAGCTTGTTGTTGATTCCATTGTTGATGTTGTGGAGGTAATTGTTGTTGTTGTTGTTGATGATTATAAGTGTGAGGGAAATAGTTAGAGTATGGTGGTTGAGACATGATGATAAACTTGTGTGGTAAAGATGGATCTTTGTAGTCGAATGAACCTTTGTTGATGAAGTATCCTTAGCGAGAAAAGACAAGAACCAAGTAGCACTTATGCGTAAAAACACCAAAAGTTACGCGTGAACAATGAGGAGTTACGCTGAGGTTTTAGCTACGCCGTAAGGGAAAACACTAAAGTTAAGCGAGACAAAAGTTAGGCGAGAAACGAGGCGTGGGATTACCTTATGCGTGAGACCGTAGTTTACGCGAAGTGAATCTTATGCGTAGGAATTCTACGCGAAGCTTATGCTTATGCGTAATTTTAGGGTTTTGCTCAAATGATCTTTTACACTTCACAAAGGCAAAAGATATCCAAAGTCGACGTATTTTCGGACTTATCCAAGTAAGAAAACACGGATTAAACCAAAATTGAAGATCAAACCAAGGAACAATCTTACGTAATTTTAGGGTTTTGATACGAGGATTACTCGTAACTTTGATTCTGCCCAAATGTGTTTCTAAACCGGTTTTTGTTATGGAATAGCTTCAATAGTACCAAAAGAACACAAAAGTGTGAATTTTGATGTACCAAAATCGCTAAACGGGTTACGCTAGAACGACACCCACCTAACAAAAATAGCTTAAAACGTAAATCCACACGTAAAGTTTGAAACTTTTGCCAAAAACAAGTATTTTAACACCTCAAAACATTGAAAGTACAAGAATCTTGGATTAAAAAGTGTAAAAACGAGTTTTTAAGATAACCAAAGAATGCGTTATCTCTACGCAGAAGATCCAAAACCAAAACTTCAAAAACGAACGAGTACACCCAACTATTTGGCGATTGATACCACCGTTAGGTCACTAGTTTTACAACACAAGCTTATAAGAGAAGAGATAAGGCGATTGAACAAGTAAACAAGCACATATACACAATAAGAGAGGCACGGTTAGGCGAGGTGAATGTGTGAAAAGAAAACTTGAACAACCAACCCTTAAATGAGGGTTTACAAGAGTTTATATAGGCAAGGAGCTAGCAACACTCCTTTCCTTCCCTATTCCTTATTGGGCTTGGATCAAGCTTATGGGCCTTCTACATAAGCTTGACCTTAAACAAACATAAAGGCCATAATAAAGCTACCTATTACATATGAAATATAAATACTTGAAATCTTGTTTAGGAGTGATTCCAACATTTAAGTTCTTCCGCACATAGTACCCGTAATTGAATCTAACATTTTCTTCGAGAGTCGGAATAGTGATCCCCTGTTTAACTTTAGAGGTGGTGAGATAATCATTCATAGTGAGAGACATAATATCGTAAATTGAAAACAATAATTAAAAATTATAGACTTAAATAAAAATCCTAAAATAACTCCTCGGCAGCAGCGCCAAAAACTTGATGCAGGTTTTACTTACCAGGTTTTAATATTTATAAAGTCTCGTTATACCTATGGTATACCCTAATGCACTAACGGGCAGTGTACCCGGTCGTGTGTAGTGTAGTATTCGGTAAAACCGAGGTCGTCCCAAGAGCTATGTGTGCGGATTTTAACTAAGTCTAGGTGTCACAGATTTTAAGGTTGAAATGATTAATTAATAACTAAAAACAAGAAAATAGGAGAAAGCAAATAAAGGCGAGGGTTGTGATCAATAGAGGAGAAGTGTACTAACCTAGTTAGTCATCCTATCTTGTTAAGTTCACGTTTAATTACTTCCAATTGCTTCAAGTGGGGTAAAAGTCGCTAGGACAAAGATTTGGTTAGTTCGTCCTAACCTATCGAAGAAAGGCCTTCCACCGAGAACAAGCTACTACCCTTTAAGTCCATTTGTTTTAGTCCCCTGTTGAGTCATTAAGTTCCGCACAAGCAATATTCATAACAATGAGTGCTGGCGCTAGCATCTTAAACACTCATCCCTAACTTCTTAAGTTCATCCAAACGGTAGATGATCGCTGGTCAAATCGCACAAGCGAAAAAGGGTCGTCATTGGTCAATTCTTATCCTTCCCACTACCTACCTATTTAGGTCGATTAGTCATCTCCTAAGTAACTAGCCACTACCGCCATTCAAAACTACTCAAACAAGGGTAGCTACCAACAAACTATGCATGCATACACTAGAAACAATTATACTAAGCAATGTAAACATAAAAACAATCAAGGAATTATAACTAGGCTAGCACCGAGGTGCTTAGCCACCATATTAACTAAAACAATCGATTCAATATTTAACATATCGAAATACATGAATTGAAAGTAAAGAAATGATAAATTGCTAATGCTTATCGTAGGGGAGTGATTTCTCCCTTGGAGATGGCTCCGTATGCTCCTTAAGATTTGCCTTCAACCTTCTACCCACATTCTTTGATTTGGTGTGTGGAGTGAATGAATAGAAATCTTTGGAATTTGGGCGGTATTTATAGGTCGATCCGTTACGGCGAAGTTAAGTTGAGAGTTACGCCGAACATCCATTTCTTCGTATTTTGCTCGAAAGGCGGTTACAACAGAACATCATAAATGAGTTACGCCGTGATATTCAATAAATCATGGTTATGCCGTATTTGTGGAATGAGTTACGGTGTAGCTTGCAAGAATGAGGAACATCATTTGACCTAATTAGTTACGACTTAATCCTAGGAGGAGTTACGCCATAATCTTCGCTTAGTTGGTTTTCGATCCACGCCTCTCTTACGGCGTAATGTGAAAGGAGAGTTACCGTAACATCTTCAAAATAAGCATACTATCATATATCTTCAAGAACTCTCTAAACTGCCTCATTAGCTCCAATGCTCGTAATTTACCCGAAGTGAAATATAGAGGAAAACAAGAGTAAATCCATATAAATGATATAAAATACGAGCATCATCTGGGAAATTGACACTTAATATTCAAGATTATTTGATGTTATAAAGGGTGCTCCAGAATGCATGCAGTGTTGGGTTTCATGCACGGATAACAAACCCGAGCCGATCAAAAGACTTAATGACAACATACCCAAACCGTGAGACGAGATGTGGAAGGTAACCGGCGTTTCTCGGTGGGAGTTAGCCGCAACAAACCAAACAAAGAAGAAGCACTCGACCGAGAAACCACGAAGGTGGACAAAAGCATACTGTGTGTTTGCAAGAAAAACAAAGTTCAAGGGGCGTTTGAGGCCGGAAAGAAAGCGGGGTGACTGGTTCACCCCCTCACAAAAACCCCAAAGGAGATTCTAGCCATGGACTCCATCAAGTTTACAGCTCCCCATTTTATGTCCAGCCCAACTGAGTCCCAAAACAAAGACACATATTGTGACTTCCATAGGGAAAAAGGGCACAATACAGATGAATGTTATTAGCTAAAAAAGCAAAGAGAGGAAGTGGTTAGGTTCTGGACAACTAGCACACCTAGTCAAGGAAATTAAGAATGGCACCGAGAAGAACGGGGGTCCCAAGGAGGAAAAAGGACACCACCGCCAAAGACAAGGTCCACGCCATATTCATGGTCCAAACTTGGCAACGGACAGATAGGCACAGAGTGTCCGCAAACATAGCTCCTGACATGGAAATCTCATTTCCTCCCATATCGAGAGCAGACGATCGATGATCATCCGCTGGTAATAAAGGCGTACATTGAGGGATGCAAGGTCCACAGGATGTATGTGGACAACGGAGTGCCTCGAAGTCTTGTACGGCACTGCTTTTAACAAGGTAAGCCCCGATATCCAAAAAAGAAATGTAAACGAGAGAGAGCTTTCATGGCACCTAGGGCAAATCCTTCTGGAAGTAACATTGGGTGACGGCAAAAAGGCGACCATCGCCTGGATGAACTTCATGGTAGTATGGTCACCGTCCTAATATAACGGGATAATTGGAAGGCCGGGCATAAGGATGCTGAAAATAGTCCCATCTACTGGCACATGGAATGCTAAAGTTCCCCACCCATGGTGGGATAGTGACCTTGCATAGTGACAAAGTGATAAGGTTTTAAAAGGTACCATTTTGAGGGGTCGTTTAAGTCCTTATTTGATCACTTTTGTATCCGTTATTGCTTAATATCGCTCCTTTTCATTTTTAGGTCTCTTGAAGGCAAATGTCGGAATGGCACTTATTTGGACCTAAAAGGCGAATATATGAAGAAAATGGCCAAAGTCAAAATCGAGACACTCACAGCTTCGAAATTAGAAGGCGACGGCACATGTGCTGACTGCGACGCCGTCCCAAGATTTTTGTGACGATACGAACTCAAAACTCGATTTTCAAGTGACGACGCCCGCTGTAAAGAGTAGGCCGTCGCTACTCGCACGACCCAGATACAATCGCACGACGCCGAAGTCAAGAGGACGGCCACGGACATAAGGTGACGTTGTCGCAAGGTTAACGTGGCCAAGACGAAACCCTAATGACGGCGACACGACGGCCACTAAACATAAGGTGACGCCGCGATATGTAATCTTATATATAGAATCCAATTTTTCGGTCTTTTGTGGAGAGTCTTTGGAGTAAAACCTAAACCGAACCTAAGGTGTCTTGTACAAGATTTTAGGGTTTTAAACCCTATCTTACATCAAGATAAGTCTTTACTTCATTAATTCAATTATGTCTTTGATTATTTGTGTGTATGCTTGCATGTTCTCCATGTCCCGCTAATTTATTTGTGTGTTTGCTTAGGAACTATGAAACTTAATTATTGAATATTGATTGGTTGTTTCTTATCTTAGTTGATTAATGATCTAGTAATGCGATAGGTCATTCGTTGTGTACTTAATGCTTGATTCATCTTTGTGAACCTTAGAATATAATTACCGAGTAGTTGTAGGCTAAACCATCCAAAGAGCGCTTTAGAGTAGGAGTTTATCATCCCTAGTGGGTTTGTAGACTAGACCCTTTGGTAAGTTCAAAGAGTTAGAGAAACGACACCCTACAATTTTAGACACACAACGAACTAGGAATAAGACGTGACAACTCAACCATCAATAGGAGATAATTATGAGTAATACAACCTAAGTAAACACATCTTTAAACTATCATACGAGCACACATTAATTAGACATAGACTCCCACAACCTTAGTATAGATAATTAGATAATAGTAGAGTAATCGGTAGAAATACCAACCCCCAAATCCAATACCCGAGATTCGTACCTTTCCATTTCATAAAATGTAAAAGATAAAAATAATCTTCCTCAACCTTAACCTTAGCGTAGTAACCCTTACTAGCATTCCTATTCCCCAGAGAACGATATCAATACCCGTGGCTTACCCTAATTACTACACTACAACGATTAGGTTCACCGCCTGGGGTGTTATAAAACTTGCTCAAGAAAAGGAAGTTTCCTTGACCCAACGACGCGCAGTAGCGTTATCAAGTTTTGGCGCCGCCGGGAATAGAATAGCTAGTTAGTAGTCCACCTCGCTTAGGTTCTTTGCTTGATTCCTATCAAGTAAATTTTTCTCATTTTTAGCTTTCTTTTAGTCTATCCCCTTCTTCATGACCCTCGCTCAAAAACCATCATTCACCATGATCCGTATTTTCCATCGAAGATTCTTCACTCCACCCGCTCCCAATCCCGAGATTGAGAACGCAATCCCACAAAACCCTTCACCCACTCACCATTTTGGTAATCACCTAGGGCATAATGAGATAAATTGGCAACAACAAAGTCCTTTCTATTACTCCGATTCGATGAGGAATTTGATTATGGTGAGGCATTTGATAGCGGAGAGGTCATTAATGAAATTGAGGAAGACCCTCCCAATGTTTTGACCCTAGGTGTAGGATTGAGAAAGATGGCCCTTTAACATGCAATTCCCTTGCAAAATAGGACTAGAAGGGTTCGATGCTTATTTGAATTCATTCTTACCTTTAAACTTAATCTCAAGGGACCTATACAACAAAATCAAGGTCAATGAGTTAACTTATCAAGGGAACAATGTTGTTGAAGCGCCATTTATTTGCACGTGTTTGTCGGAAGTTTTGCTTATTTGGTAGAATTCATGGTCTTAGAAGACTTAGGAGAATTTATAGATAAGGACCTCACTCAAGTAATTTTGGAAAACCTTTCAAAAATTGACTAGGTTGAATGAACGGATGATTGATGGTCTAATTACATTCTCTCGATGAAGTTGAAGATTTCATCTACCAAATGCCACGCGCTCATCCTAGGTTTAAACATAAGGACATCAAGGTTTGTAATAGAATGACCCCTATTCCATTGCTTAGTGAAAGGGATAAGCAGTGGGCTTAGGTACCCATATGAGAAAACTAAGTCAGACACAAAAAATGCCTTGAATTAGAGATGATTACAAAAAGAATGAAAGAGCGTTAGAATGGCTTAAGTATGAGCACGAGAGAATAGGTGAGGAAACGTGGGAGCACGACTATGAGTCTAGCTACAAGACTCTTAAATAAAGAAAAGCGCCGTGGGAGGCAACCCATGCTTAATTGTTTGCTTGTTAGTGTCATATATCTTTATTAATTGTTTATCCTCATGTTTAAATTTGTAAACATGCTTTATTTTGTTTTTAACCTCGCCTTAATTGCATATAAAGGTATTTTACATAAAGGATAAGTGTAGGGAGGATTACACACGTTTTCAAAAGAAACGTAAACATGAGAATAACAATTAACTAAAAGATATATATGTCTGTTTGTTCGAGTCAAATGCTTGTATCGAGTCATAATGGATGTTTTGCGAAATTTTCCGATTCTAAAGATGTAAATTTTCCGAATTTTTTCTAGAAAATCGCACCGCTTTTTGTCGAATAACCTAACGGCGTCAGATTGCAACTGACGGCGTCGAAGGAGTAAAAACATCGATTACTTTTTTCTCGTTTTCGAGCTACTTATAAATTTTGGAATTTTCCGTGTCTTAATTTTCTTAGAAATTGTAAACATCCATTCCACAAGCATTATATCCTAGTTTAAATCGAGTCTTATATATATTATTACCACCGATTTTACGTGAAGGTTTCGTTTGTTTTCTTCAAGTATGTGTTTAGTTTGTCAAGAAGAAATTACATAAGATTGGAAGGAGCTTTTCACGCAATAATTCTTCTTGAAAAGGATTTAACCACCACTTTACACGGATCCTACCGAGCTAATCGGGGAGTACTAGTTTCTTTCGCTTTTGATTACCTTCTTTTATCATAACTTTGATACTTTTGGGGAACATTGGGGACAATGTTCGGTTTAAGTGTAGGAGGGAAAATAAAACGGAACTTTGAAACTATGCTTATCCTTGACTATTTGCTTTGTCCAATTGTGATTGTGTAATAAACCATGAGAAAATGTCGGTTAGGGTAATTTTGGCACCAAATTTAAAATTTTTAAAATGAAATATAGGGTGGGCCATTAGTCTTAACAAAAGCGCCTCATGGATAGGAAGTTGCATGACTAGCACAAAACCCTTTACCACCCAAATTCCACCAAATGTGAGGATCGCCTTAGATTAGTAGGAATTAAAGCATTCATCTTCAATGCTTAGAGTGTGAACCGGTAGTATATTAGATTCTAGAACTTGTTTTGTGATGCATTCCGAGATCGCAAGTGAGGCTACACTTGTGTAGTTAGGAATAACTAAATGATAAGAGGCATTAGGATAAACCTTGTTTGATACCGTAATATAATTACTTCTTCCACATCGGTTGAGTAATTCCCCACACCCTTTGCGTTGTACTCATCTTTAGTACACGATACCCCTAGTTAACCCCTCGAGCCTATCCTTTTCGCGGTTCTCGTGATGTTTCGCTTTTTCCGAATATCAATGAAGAGCATTGTTTACACCCCACCCCAAATATACACCCAAATCGCCTTAGCTCTACCCTTATGCACTCACTTTTAGTGCAAATGTTTGTTATCACCCTAAACCCTTAATTCAATTATCTAGTTGCTTGCATAAGTTGCTAAGTCGAGTCATATCCTTTGTATACGCTTTGGGACGATTGGGATTCATGGGAAAAGTTAAAGTTTATGAAATGACGGAAAGGAACGTTATTCAAATTCCCTTTGTTTGCATAATAATGTACCCAAGTGTTTTGATCTTTTCAAATCGGGTCAAATTAGTGTTAGAGTAATAAAAACTCGAGTGTAGGGATATGCTGTAAATCCTAGTATTTTGATGTTATCGTAGAGGATGGTAGAGTAAAAGTGTATGAAAAAAAAAAAAAAAAAAAAAAAAAAAAAAACATGCGGCTACCATCCTACATCTATCCTTTAAATTTATGTTTGTTTATTTCGTTATCTAGAGTTTAGAGTGTCGAGTCTTGGCTTAGCAACGCCATTCTTCATATGCATTTAACATAGAGATTTTGACTTGCAACCACTAAATAGCCTATCCCACCAAACCCTTGTTTCCTACCGTAAGCCTAACATTACAACCCTTTAAAGACCTCTTTGATAGTCTTTCCTACGTGCTTACGCCAAAGCGATGGAGGTTTGATCTATTCTCAAGCCTATTGATTCACAAGAAACCGCCAAGTCAAACAGACTTAAAAAAATTTTAAACACAAATACAATGAAGTCGGAGAATATAGTGAATTCCGGTCGTTAGTCCCACTGAGACTCAATGGTGTGTTAAACACTTGATCGACGATAGAATGATCACTAATGATAGCGATCGAAAGGATTAGGATGAATAACTACACCATCGAAAAAGTTTATAAAATAAAGCGACTTAAATACAAATTAAGAAAATTAAAAGATAAAGATATTAAATAAACGCTATCACTATATTTAAAGTGATGAACGCTTAAAACCTAAAACTTAAAACTTACGCTTAAATAAAAATAACGCAACGCATACAAAATAAAAAGTGAAACTAATACAATATAAATCCTAAAATATGAAAATACATTTTACAAACCTAATAATATAAGAAAATTATTAGGAAAGGAAAATTATTTTAAAACTATTTATGTAATTATTATTAATTAAAACTATTTTAAACTATTTAATAATACTCTAAAATAAAAGAAAATATGAAATAAGACTAGAAAAATAAAATTAAGACTTAGAAAATCTAAAATATGATAAAACTAATTTTAAAACTGAAAATATATTTTTAGACTTTTTATGTATTTATTATTAATTTAAAACTATTTAAAACTAATTAAAATGCTAGAAAATATTTTTAAACTAAGAAAATTATGGAAAATACTTTTAAGCTTTTATATTTATCTAAACTTAAGTAAATTGAAAAATTATTTTTTTTGAAGCTTTTCTTAATTATTTGTATTTAAAGCTAATTAAAAATGCTTAAAAACTATTTTAAATTAAGAAAAATAGCAAAACAACTAGGAAAAATCTGAAAATTTCAGGAAAAGTCTAAAATTATATTTAAAAGCTAGGAAAAATAGAAAAACAAGGGCTTATATGGAGGAATATGCAACTGAAGTGGAAGTGCTTATTGAAATAAGCACTTTATTAAGCAAATGGAGTTCAAAAGCTACCAACTGAATACATAAGCTACATTATACTAAAACTACCCTGAGGCAACTAAATTCAACTACTCTAGACACCTAATAAGCAGAGTATAAAGAATTAAGCTAATCACACAATACCAAAAGGTGAAAATGGTCCTAAGTTTAAGCACTTGCATCGGCTTATTCAATAAGCTAAACTGAAACCAAAGGTAGGGTTCTAAACACCACCAACCGAGACCATTTGCACCAAATTTCAGCCATCGAGGTCAAGTAATTAGCAATAAGAGACCAAGCAAAATGGCTAAAAACGACAAGACTAACTCGATGCAAGCAGAAACAAGAACAGGACTAACTTCAAGCTAATGAAACCGCTTATTTAATAAGCTAAAACAAAACCAAAAGTTGACATAAGTAGATCACCTAGCGGACTATGACTACACCAAATTTGAGACCATGAGAAGTCGAATGAACAGGTGCATATGATCAAAGATCCGCACAAAATGGGTTAAGACCGTGTATTTGACTTTTAAAAATGTATGCGCTTTGACCAATATGAGTTTTGATCCGATTTCAGGATGAAAATGATATATTGAGATGAAATGAAGGTAACAAAAGCAAAGTTTATGAAATTTTAAACACAAAACAAGATTTGGACTTGATTAAACTCCAACAAGAAGCAAATGGATGATTATCCGAGATTTTGACTTTGAGGTTTGTATGCACAAGTTAATGACAGATATGAGCTTACATGACCTAAACAAACATAACTCAATGATTTTAACCAATGTAAAAGCCTTTAAGATAGATTAGACAAGAATGCCAAACACCTCTTAAAACATTGAATAGAAATCAAAACTAATCTAAGTAATCGATCCAACTTGTTTAACTCGATTAAAATGAGTTACAAAGACCTAAATACAACTTTATAAACTAATTTACACTAAGGATTTCCACAGATACACGTATGTGTAAAACTACAATATGACTTGAAAATGGAAATGAGAAATCTTACTACCATCGTGTCCAAATTTTATGCAGCCAAAACCGAATCAAATCTACTCTAATTCTAGTCCAATCCAACCCAAAACACCACCGCATCAACCCAAATTAGCGCCATTTCAAATTGAGCATCACAGCTTGACTTTCATTGACCAAGGGATGATTGAGAGTTTAATCTAAATAGAAGCTTATATAAGCAAATAATAAGCTATAGGAGAGCTTATCGAGCTTATGAGAACTTAACAACAACTGGTAACAACATTCAATTTAACATGAGAATCTTTTGAAATTGAAATTTTACATAAACCGAGAATGGAAAGGAAACTTGAAATTTATTATTGATAAGGGATCACTTATACTCAAAACACTTAAACAATAACTTGAAAGTTTAAACATACAAAGGAAAACATGAAATTATTAAAACGACATAAAGCTAAACTACACTACACTACTTGGCTTCTAATCTTCTCTTTCTTCTCTTATTTATACTTCAAAAGTGTTTCCACTTGCCTTCTCAAAGATATCCCACTTCAAATGGTAGCCATTGGATAGTCAAGTGATAATGGCCGCTTGATTTGTTTTTGGCGGAATAGGATTTTGACAATTGGCTATGGTTGAGTGAATGAGGAAAGGTTGTATTTAATGTATCTTGTAGTTTTGTTGAGGTGGAGGGACAAGGGAAGGTGAAGGAGAGGAGGGGATGGGTGTGTGGAGAGTGTTTGTGGGAAGCAGTTGAGAGTGGAGACTTTTAGGCGCCAAGTTGTTTTTGACCGTAGATTGACCAAAGGGCGATATTAATAAGAAAGGGGTCAAAATTGGGGTCCAAAGTGTTTGACAGGGTCACAATGGGGTAGGCAGCCAAAAGGGTGTTATAAGTGGTATTAATGACAAGGGCTCATTTGTAGATTCTCAAATTATAAGGACCATTGTCGCCAAATCCGAAAAGTTGCTCAAAGGACTAAAATGACAAAGTTTAATAATGCAAGGACCAAAGTTGCCATTTTCGATTTTCCAGGACCAATTTCGCCAATTTTCAAACTCGAGGACCATTTTGTAATTTTCTCAAACTTTTGATATTTTTCACCAAAGGACTAATTTTGACAAGTTATGATTTAAAAGGACCTTTGGTGATTTTACTTTTGAAATTATGTGCCTGTGGACTGCTTTTGACAACTTTTGAAACTGGGGACTAAACCGCAATTTTGCAAATTTGATATGTTTTTCATCCGATTTTGATATTTTTGCATTTAAAACACATAAAACACTGATTTGTGATATTTTGATCATTTTGATGTGTTTCGAGTGTTTTCGATGATTTTGCGTTTATATCAGACAAAATGATGAGTATTTAGACACTCATCAATCCCCACATCGAGATATTGCTAGTCCCTAGCAATGATTTGAGAAAACATAATGGATTTTAAACTCTTTACCAAAAGCCATTACTCGAGTAGCCAAATGTTTCAGTTCAAGTAAGAACCATGGTACATCGATAACCATGTGATTTTGAGCAAACCATAACTTTCAACGGATTTGATTTGTCTTTACCGAAGCCGCACTTCCTCGACTAGCCAACTCTTAGATAAATTATCAATATTATCTTTGGTGAGCTGATTACCAATTATGGATTTTCCAACGCCTTTACCACAAGCCATAACCTTGCGAGCTAGCCAACTCTTCACTTTTTAGGATATGGTGAAATGAGAACCATACAATTTTGGGCAAATTGCAAGCCATATAAACGGATTTGATATATCTTTACCAAGAGCCGTTTGCTCTCGGATTAGCCAATCCTTTAGTTTATCAAACATGGTGGATCGATAACCAAATGAGTAAGTGTAGAACACTTACTCCAAAAAATTTTGGCCAAAAACGGGAATTGGGTAGATAATATATGAAATTCGTGAGAATTCCCCCACACTTAGAAATGAATATTGCCCTCAATATTCAAAGTACCGCGGTTATGCCGAAACAAAGAACGTGAAAGGGAAATACTACGCCATTATTTAGAAAGATTTTTTTTTTTTTTTTTTTTTTTTTAGAGATATATATATATATATATAACATGGGCATCACCCCACACTTAGGAAGGGGGAAGTCAAATATGGGTGAAAACCCATGTTGTGTGCATCGTTTTTGATTACCGAGTCGCTAGCTTGACTCGACCCCGAATTCATTTGTTCATGGGAAGCAAAGTGGAAGAAACAATCTCCATCGGACTTTCATTCAAGATGTTTGGACAAACATTGATGCACGTGAAAGTTCCACACCGATGAGATATACAGAGGAAGACCGACCCGCTCACAAATGATAAATGAAAATGCCGGGGTCAAAGATAGTGTCCTCACCCGAACGAGTGAAGAAGAGAGGAAGTCACCGAGTAGGTGAAGAAAAGAAAGAAAATCATGATAACAATCATGACTAGATCTTCTTCCTCGGATTAAGTAAAGTTGCACTTATTTGGATTTTATCGGTTGAGCTCTTTGGGTTGGAAGGCATCTCGGTGGGGAGGGTGGAAGATTTGTCATAACTATGAAAATTGAGATTCTCTCCCGATCATGATTTTTGCCATCCAAACAATCATACTCCAATGGAGATATGATATGAGTGAGTTCACCGCGAACTCCTCATGAAGAATATACGGAGGTGGGACATGTGCGGTACTGTGGGCTATAAATATGCACCTCGTCCATTATAGTCTCCGTGTCGACTCATCACTATCAAAGATTGAATTAGCTGAATTTAGAGTAAATTCGTAATCGAATTCAATAAGGGATTAGTGATAGTCGATTAATTGTTGTGGAAACAACATGGTCAACATCCTCTTCTAAGTTGACGATCTCGAATGTGGAAGTAATGCATCAATAAATTCTATGTCTTTAGAATATAAAGAATCGGCATCACTATAATCACCGCCAAAATCGAGAAAGTCTCAACAAGATCATTTGTAAGAGAGAAGACACATCACACTCATGGTCAAGAATTTCCTCGACTCACTTGGGATCGGGATAAGGTTCTCAACATTCGATGATTCCGCTTCCGAATAGTGCCGAGATGCTTATCCCCATACTTAGAGAGTTTGGGATCAAAAATTTCAAAGAAATAGGATCATCGACCTCTTCCAAAGGAATGTGGTTCTCAACCGACGTGAAAGGGAAGAGTCGAAATGAAAGGCTCAAATGTAAGGCTTGCCATCGGGCATCGACTTTATCGAAAACATATATAGCTCTATGCTCTTCATATTTCTTCAACAATTCTCCCATACTCTTTCCTTCTTCAACGGAGGGATTGCCACTCCTCAGATTCTCATCAAAATCATTCTCGCCATCATAATCGACTTGAGGTTTCCAATATTGGGAACTTACTCTAGACGCTTGTTCTTCAAAGAAGTTCTTCTAGACTCTTCTTTAACCAATTCTTTCAAATCTTTGAGTATATCTAGACAATTTTCGAGAAGTTCTTGAGGAATTTGCAGAGGTTGTGTTTGAATCGCAATTGGTATTGTGGAGGTTGGTCATGATAAGAGTAGTCATAATTGTTACAAGGATTATGCTCATAGAAAGCGTGATTCCCTGATTGACACTCAAAACTCGGGTGAGGACCTCCACAAACTCACAAGAATATGTCTCCATCTCATAGTGCGGGGTTGGTTGAGGAAATTAGTTGTTTCATTGTAGGATTTTGGTCATAGACAAACCCGCTTCCGGATTCACAATGCCACAACCGGGCAATTTCCACCATTTTGAGGTCCCCACACCATTCACAACCAAATTGGTGAGGATGAGACATAGAAAGAATCAAATGGATGAGGGTAAAAGAAATGTAGAATCAAAAGATGTGAGAGGGTAAAGATGGATTTTTGGATTTTTGAAAACATGATGATAAAACAAAGAAAACAAAGAATGAAAATATTTTGGATTTTCCGATAACTTTACAAAAACTTTTACAAAAATGGGATATGTGCAAGAATGGATCCGAAAATGGCTAAACACACGCTAAAGCTCAAGCAATGGCGCCTAAAATTTTGATACACAAGAAACCGTCAAGTCAAACAGACTTAAAACAGCTTAAACACAAATACAATGAAGATCGAGAATATAGTGAATTCCGGTCGTTTAGTCCCACGGAGACTCAATGGTGTGTTAAACACATGATCGACGATAGAATGATCACTAATGATAGCGATCGAAAGGATTATGATGAATAACTACACTATCGAAAAGTTTATAAATAAAAGCGACTTAAATACAAATTAAGAAAATTAAAAAGATAAAAGATATTAAATAAACGCTATCACTATATTTAAAGTGATGAACGTTTAAAACTAAAAACTTAAAACTTACGTTTAAATTAAAATACGTAAACGTACTAAATAAAAAGTGAAACTAATACAATATCGATCCTAAAAATATGAAAAATACATTTTTACAAACCTAATAATATAAGAAAATTATTAGGAAAGGAAAATTATTTTTAAAACTATTTAATTAATTATTATTAATTAAAAACTATTTTAAACTATTTAATAATACTCTAAAATAGAAGAAAATATGAAATAAGACTAGAAAATAAAATTAAGACTTAGAAAAATCTAAAATATGATAAAACTAATTTTAAAACTGAAAATATATTTTTAGACTTTTATGTATTTATTATTAATTTAAAACTATTTAAAACTAATTAAAATGCTAGAAAATATTTTTAAACTAAGAAAATTATGGAAAAATACTTTTAAGCTTTTTATATTTATCTAAACTTAAGAAAATTGAAAATTATTTTTTGAAGCTTTTCTTAATTATTTGTATTTAAAGCTATTTAAAAATGCTTAAAACTAATTTAAATTAAGAAAATAGCAAAACAACTAGGAAAATCTGAAAATTTCAGGAAAAGTCTAAAATTATATTTAAAAGCTAGGAAAATAGAAAACAAGGGCTTATATGGAGGAATATGCAATCGAAGTGGAAGTGCTTATTGAAATAAGCACTTTATTAAGCAAATGGAGTTCAAAAGCTACCAACTGAATACATAAGCTACATTATACTAAAACTACCCTGAGGCAACTAAATTCAACTACTCTAGACACCTAATAAGCAGAGTATAAAGAATTAAGCTAATCACACAATACCAAAACAAATGAAAATGGTCCTAAGTTTAAGCACTTGCACCGGCTTATTCAATAAGCTAAACCGAAAACCAAAGGTAGGGTTCTAAACACCACCAACCGAGACCATTTGCACCAAATTTCAGCCATCGAGGTCAAGTAATTAAGCAATAAGAGACCAAGCAAAATGGCTAAAAACGACAAGACTAACCGATGCAGCAGAAACAAGAAACAGGACTAACTTCAAGCTAATGAAACCGCTTATTTAATAAGCTAAAACAAAACCAAAAGTTGACATAAGTAGATCACCTAGCGGACTATGACTACACCAAATTTGAGACCATGAGAAGTCGAATGAGCAGTGTGCATATGATCAAAGATCCGCATAAAATGGGTTAAGACCGTGTATTTGACTTTTTAAAAATGTATGCGGTTTGACCAATATGAGTTTTGATCCAGATTTCGTGGATGAAATGATATTATTGAGATGAAATGAAGTTAACAAAAGCAAAGTTTATGAAATTTTAAACACAAAACAAGATTTGGACTTGATTAAACTCCAACAAGAAGCAAATGGATGATTATCCGAGATTTTGACTTTGGAGGTTTGTATGCACAAGTTAATGATGATATGAGCTTACATGACCTAAACAAACATAACTCAATGATTTTAACCAATGTAAAAGCCTTTAAGATAGATTAGACAAGAATGCCAAACACCTCTTAAAACATTGAATAGAAATCAAAACTAATCTGGCATCGATCCAACTTGTTTAACCGATTAAAATGAGTTACAAAGACCTAAATACAACTTTATAAACTAATTTACACTAAGGATTTCCACAGATACACGATGTGTAAAAACTACAATATGACTTGAAAATGGAAATGAGAAATCTTATTACCATCGTGTCCAAATTTTATGCAGCCAAAACCGAATCAAATCTACTCTAATTCTAGTCCAATCCAACCCAAAACACCACCGCATCAACCCAAATTAGCCGCCATTTCAAATTGAGCATCACAGTTGACTTTCATTGACCAAGGGATGATTGAGAGTTTAATCTAAATATAAGCTTATATAAGCGGTCAATAAGCTATAGGAGAGCTTATCGAGCTTATGAGAACTTAACAACAATCGGTAACAACATTCAATTTAACATGAGAATCTTTTGAAATTGAAATTTTACATAAACCGAGAATGGAAAGGAAACTTGAAATTTATTATTGATAAGGGATCACTTATACTCAAAAACACTTAAACAATAACTTGAAAGTTTAAACATACAAAGGAAAACATGAAATTATTAAAACGACATAAAGCTAAACTACACTACACTACTTGGCTTCTAATCTTTCTTTCTTCTCTTATTTATACTTCAAAAGTGTTTCCACTGCTTTCTCAAAGATATCCCACTTCAAATGGTAGCCATTGGATAGTCAGGTGATAATGGCCGTTTGATTTGTTTTGGCGGAATAGGATTTTGACATTGGCTATGGTTGAGTGAATGAGGAAAGGTTGTATTTAATGTATCTTGTAGTTTTGTTGAGGTAGAGGGACAAGGAAGGTGAAGGAGAGAGGGGGATGGGTGTGTGGAGAGTGTGTGGGAAGCAATGAGAGTGGAGACTTTTAGGCGCCAAGTTGTTTTTGACCGAGATTGACCAAGGGCGATATTAATAAGAAAGGGGTCAAAATTGTGGGTCCAAAGTGTTTGACAGGGTCACAATGGGGTAGGCAGCCAAAAGGGTGTTATAAGGGTATTAATGACAAGGGCTCATTTGTAGATTCTCGAAATTATAAGGACCATTGTCGCCAAATCGAAAAGTTGCTCAAAGGACTAAAATGACAAAGTTTAATAATGCAAGGACCAAAGTTGCCATTTTCGATTTTCCAGGACCAATTTCGCCAATTTTCAAACTCGAGGACCATTTTGTAATTTTCTCAAACTTTTGATATTTTTCACCAAAGGACTAAATTTGACAAGTTATGATTTAAAAGGACCTTTGGTGATTTTACTTTTGAAATTATGTGCTCAGTGGACTGCTTTTTGACAACTTTTGAAACTTGGGGACTAAACCGCAATTTTGCAAATTTGATATGTTTTCATCCGATTTTGATATTTTTGCATTTAAAACACATAAAACACCGATTTGTGATAATTTGATCATTTTGATGTGTTTCGAGTGTTTTCGATGATTTTGCGCTTTATATTGTACAAAATGATGAGTATTTAGACACTCATCACCTATGGTAATCTATGTACTAGGACCGGTTAATGAGTGTTTATCTTCCATTTCCTATTTGTTATATTTCATATATACACCGAGAGAGATGCGAGTATCAAACACCCCATGTGAGGTGCTAGTATGTAATTTTGTGCTTGTTATGACTTTTATGGGGCTTATATGTGTTGTGGACCATTTTGAATTAATGCTTCATGACCCCTAACTTATAAACAAACAAACCCAAAATAAAACCCAAGCCCATAACCAACCCAGCCCAATCCATTTTATAAATAAAACCAGGTTTGACCCCAGTCAAACCCACCATCGACATCTCCTTCCTCACACACTGAAACTCCTCACTGCTCCACCCTCCACCTCCCTGGTTTTCACCACCACCTTTCCACCTGTCTCACCAGCTCATCCCCTCCACCAACACAACAAACCAAGAAGCATTTATTGCTTCTTATCCTCAACACTCAACCAACACCTGGCTTTAGATATTTTGGCGCCAAAAGTGAAAATCAAGGGCTAGGATCAATTTTGACCAATCCAAGGACTGAGGAAGATTCAGAACTACTTTGTGAGAGCTATAAAAGAGAAAGAAGACAGAAGAAATAAAGTGCACTTGTTTTAGACCTTTTTATTAATTTTAATGTAATCGTTTTTAGTTTGTGAATGTTAAATATTTCTGGGTTTTAAGTTATTTGACTTGTATGAGTTAATTTAAGTGTAATTTAAGGTTCCTTTGCAATTAATTTACAGTTTCTTGCCCACTTTCGTTTTCCCGCCAAAAATCTAATCTTGTTAAAATTCCAGTTTTAAGTTGTTAAGGTTGTTTTAATCAGTTGTTTAAGTTGTTTTTGATTAATCAAGAGAATTGGAGCAAAGCCTGTCCTGTAATTTCATTTTCCAAAGAAAGTCAACAAAAGTCAAAATTACAGATTCATGGGTAAATTGTTCTGTGTTACTGATATGATGATGGATATGGGTTATTTTGTATCTGACTTGGGTTGAAATCTGGTTAGAATAGTAGTATTCTCATTTCAAGTAGCATGCCATAGTGGCAGGACCTTTGTAAGTCCTAATTTCTATCTCTGATCTTATCATTGTAGTATAATTGATATTCAAATTTGTTTAATTGTGTTTACATTAGTTTAATATAGCTATTAGTAATTGATTTCGGTTGTAGTTTATCTCGCAATAAAGATTGTGTTAGTTTGTGTTCCTATAAGTCATAATTTGCTTAGAATAGTAGAGTTAGTATTTGAAGGTTTGGATAGTGTCTAATTCGCATTCGCCTCTATTTCATTATATTAGACTTAGAATCGAGCTCATTAAGTGAAATAGGTTGTTAACGTGTTTAATTTGCACTTCATCGCATAAACTAGTGTTTGGATTATATTGCAAACTGCGTGCTCGTGTCTGCGTTAAGGTTATAACTGATTTGGTCAAGTCATATTAGGTACAAATAGGTTAATTGAGTCATAAAATAACTAGGTTATTAGTATAAAAGTCAAAAATCCATTCCAAAACTCATCTGCTTCACTGTTAGAAATATAGGTTGCATAATCATGCATATTAGTTTGAAAGTTGTTTATCTAGCCTAAGTTAGTCTCATAGTAGCTTAATACATCAAATTAGATCATCTAGGATCATTAGAATCTCATAAAAGTCAAACTTGTTTCACAATTAAAAAAGTCAAAATTTCATAGAAACCCATTTTTGAATAAACTTGTGAATTTCATGTAGGACTTAATATTAGGAGTGAAGACTTGTGCTTTTGGATATTTGTCATTCTGTTGCTTATCTTCATCATAGTATTTTTTATAATTTTTATTTAGTGTTGTAAACTGCTTATTTGCTAGCTTCTTTAAGCTCTTTTTCACAAATCTTCCTTTTGCTTATTTCTTATTTCGCTTATTTAGTGTGTTTTTCTTGTTGTTGTTGCTTATTCTAAGTTCCCATAACTTTTTATAGCTTATTCAACCTTTGGTTCAAGAGTGGTAGCCTTTATTAGCTTATGCAAGCTTAATAGCTCATTTTGACCCATTTCCATTGCAAGTACAAATAGCTTCCACTTTTGCATTTTTAGTTTCCTCAATTTTAGTCCTTATTAGTGAAATTCGGATTTAGACACTTTGGTTGGTAGTGGTTTTCATGGTGATTTTATTTTATTTTTGTGATTTTTATAAGCTAGCTTAACAAGGGCTTAAAGTTGGGCTATAAGGGTTGTTTGGCATTAGTTAGTCTTTAGTTGTTTTTAGCCTAAATGCTTCTAGCATGTGCTTTTAGGATCCCATTCAGTTAGTGTGAGTATATTCTTAGTTATCTTAGGTCATTTTGAGCTTGTGGTAGCTTCGGTGTTTATAGGTGGCTTATTGCTTATTTTTCAAGTCTTATTCATACAAGTAGTGTGCCAAATCATAGTTCCAGCTCTCCAAAATAGTTTTGTTATTTTTCCTGGTTCTCGTGATTATTTTATAGTTGACTGAAGTTTTCATATTTTTCACCGCTCATTTGCTAATTTTCTGCATTTTATGTCATTTTCTAGCATTTTCAATTAGCATTTAATCCAAATAATTCAGAAAAAGGTCAGAAAAATACAATTTCAATTTTCTTAGTTTTATAATATTCAAAAAGTCATAAAAAGTATTTTTCCTGAATTATCTTAGGTAAAATAGATTTTCTAGCATTTTAATTAGTTTTAAATAATATTAAATTCATAATAAATTGAGAAAAAGTCTAAAAAATATGTTTTCATTTTTAAAATAAGTTTTATAATATTTTAGATTTTTCAAATTTATATTTTCATTTTTTTAGGTTAATTTCCTATTTTCTTGTAATTTAATGTATTTTTAAATAATTAAAAATAGTTTTTAATTAATAATAATTAGATAAATAGTTTTAAAAATAATTTTATTTTTCCAATAATTTTCTTTTATTATTAGGATTGTAAAATATCATTTTCATATCCGTAGGTGTTTTATTCTTTTAAATTTACGTTTTATTTTGCACGCTTACGTAAAATTCAAAGAACGACGCGCTTTTAGGTTTTAAACGTTTTTAAGTATTTTGCTTTCACGTACTTGTTCTTATAGCTTGTTTAAGCTATTTTCTTTTATTCCTTAGTATAAATCACTCAAAACCCTTTTTCCATTCAATATCACCCGATTGCAGATTCGTTTCTATTACGGTGTTCACACTCGTTGGGACTTAACGACCGGGAAACACTAAACTCCTCCGACTTAATTGCATTTTGTTTCGAAATGTTTGACTTTATGGTTGACCATTCACAAGTGGTTGACTAATAAAAGATAGACCGTTTCGGACGAATCAAAATTTAAGCCATTGCCGGGAGTGTGTCAGACTACTAATTTGAAGCATCGTTGATTGTTGAATATACACCCATTGTATATTTACCATCTTTGTCCATATTTCCTTATTTTCATATAAAACCAAAATTATCGTGAAGTTAATTCGTTTGACTAATCGATTACCAAAAATATTTTCATTCTTTGTTTTTACAAAATGTTTATCCAAAAATCCAAAAATATCCATCTTTATCCTCTCACATCTTTGATTCTTCATCCCAACCTCTCTGTAAACCTTTGATTCTTTCTATGTCTTATCCTCACCTTCTTGGTTGTCAATGGTGTGGTGGCCTCATAATGATGATAATTGTCTCGCTTTTAGCATGGTAGAGTCAGAAATGGGTCCGCCTATAACCAAGATCCCTATTCTTACCATGACACGACGATTTATTCCATCACTACCACATCATGAGATATTGACATATCCGTGTGAGTTTTGTGGAGGTCCTCATCAAGGATTTGAGTGTCAATCCGAAACGCGTTTGTCTATGAACAGTTTCGGTAACACTCCGGACTTTGGAAATGACCAAATTCCATATTATTCACATGACCACCACAACAATCATTTTGTTGTGAGTAACGTGGAGGTCCACACTTTAGCTCGATTGTCAAACAAGGAATTCATTTCCTTGTAACAATTACGACTCTTCGTATCATGACCAACCTCTACAAGACCAAATGAATCGTGCACCACCTCGCCCTAAGCCACTTCCTCAAAATCTTCTCCTTGATCTTTTGGATTTAGTGAAGATTTGAAGGAATGTAAACATTCCCAAGATAATCCAAATCAAAAATCCATGGAAGAATTGTTAGTCAAGAAGCGGGTCGCTAAATTAGATTCCCAGATTGCGGTGAAAACTCTATTAGGGAATTAATTAAAATACAAAAGCAGCCAAATCTAGCTCTCGATTCCGCTTCATTCTCGATGACGTTGATGATGAAGATACCCTTGATATTCTTCAATTTTGTATGTGTTCTTCAAGTTCATCGCTTGAAATTCCTTCCATGAAAAATCGGGAGAAAAGACTATGATGGAATTACTAGCGAGAAGAACAAATGGAAATTGTAAAACATATGTATGCTAGTCCTTCTCAACTCCTCATCCGTTGTTATCACACCAAATGCCCACTCACTCTCTCGAACATGGGGACGAGCATCTTGACACTGTTCACGAAAAGGAATCGGACTAATTCATAAAGTCTAGTGTTGAGGACCTTGTCCCAATCCCGAGAGAGTCACAGGAACTTTTGACCATATCGTGATATCCCTTCCCTCTTGAGTGTTCAAAAGATCATTTTGAGACTTTCTCCGATTTTAGTGATGATTGTAAATCTTATGGAGACATTGAGTATGTTGAGGCATCACTTTCACATTTTGATGTTGATCCTCTTCTTGAGGAGTTCACCGATGAACTCACTCACATCATTCCACTTTCATAGGAAAGTGATGATGATCTCTTTGATTTCGAAGCCGATCTGGGAGAGATTGAAAGTCTCCTATATAATGATCATTCACTCACTTCTTATCCCAACAGTCCAGAAGAGAATGTTAATCACCTTGTTCCCAAGCATTCAAAGCTACTTTCACCAATCCTCTATTTGAATTCGAATCAATTCACTTTAATTTCGATAATTCACTCTTTGATATTCGAACGAGGTAGGTGATGATTCCATAATAGAACAAGGGTTCTGACTTACATCACGTGAATGATTCTCTTTACGAGGAGTTCTCCTTTGAACTCACTCATATCATATCTCCACCGTAGTATGATAACTTCCACTTTGATCTAGACAAAATGATCTTTGTGTTCGAGGGAAATGTTCTCAACCATGAGAACTTGCTTGATATCAAAATCCCATCCCTCCCACCCGTAATATGTCTTGATCAAATGAGCTTAAATGATGAGATTCATGATCCGTAAATCATGAATTCTCCTTCCGATAATGATGAGTTAGTCATGATTTTTATCATGATTTTCTTTCTTTCTTCACCTATACCGTGACTTCTCCTGCTCTTCACTCCTTCGGAATGAAGACACTATCTTTGACCCCGGCATTTTCATTTATCATCCGTGAGCCGGATCTCTATATCTCATCGGTGTGGAACTTTCACGCACTTCAATGTTTATACAAACATCTTGAATGAAAGTCCGATGGAGATTGTCTCTTCCACTTACTTCCCATGAACAAATTAATTTGGGGTCGAGTCAAGCTAGCGACTCGGTAATCAAAAAAATGAGTTAAACATGGGTTTTCACCGTGTGCACCAATTCTAGTGGGGAGTTTCCCCATTGTTGTATGTAAGTTTTCATCCATAAGTAAAAAAATAAAATAAATAAAAATAAAAATAAAATGGCCGTAATATTTCCTTTTACGTTCTAAGTTTCGCATAATAGTTGTACTTTGAATATTGAGGACAATATTCATTTCTAAGTGTGGGGGAAATTCGCTAATTTGATCATAAATGTACCCTTTAGTCCATTTTTCCCCAAATTGGCCAAATTAATTTTTTTTTAGGAAGTACTATGTACTAAACACAACAAATGGTAATCATCCACCATGTCTAACCCACATAAGGATTGGCTAATCCAGAGCAAACGGCTCTTGGTAAAGATATCTCAAACCATGACGGCTTGCAATTTGCCCAAAATTGTATGGTGTTCATTTCACCATATCTTTAATTAGTGAAGAGTTGGCTAGCCCGCAAGTTTATGGCTTGTGGTAAAGGCGTTGAAAACCATAATTGGTAATCGACTCACCAAAGATATTTTATCTAAGAGTTGGCTAGTCCGAAGCAAACGGCTTCGTAAAGACAAATCAAAACCGTTGAAAGTCGGTGATTTGCTCAAAATCATTTGGTTATCATTGTACCAAGGTTCTTACTTGAATGAAACAATTGGCTACTCCGTAAGTAATGGCTTTTGGTAAAGAGATGAAATCCATTAATTTTTCACAAAAGATTGCTAGGGACTAGCAATAGTTTAGTGTGGGGACTTGATATGTGTCTAAATACATATATTTTATATTATTTAAACCCACAAAAATGTCCAAAAACACACAAATGACTATATAATGTTACAAATATCATTGAAATGTGTTTTATGTGTTACAAGTGCAAAAGGATTGAAAACCGATGAAAAACAACAAAGTTTACATAATTTACGCTTCAGGTCCTAAACTTTCATAAATTGGCAAAAGTAGTCCCTGTAATTCAAAACTTGTAAAATATCATTAAAGGTCCTTGGGGATTCACAAGTTGTAAGAAATAGTCCTTTGAAGTTAAAATTGCATATTTACAACTTTGGTCCCTCAACTTTGAAAAATGTCAAAATGGTCCCTGTGTTATTTAAAATGGAAAATTAATAAATATAACCTTTGTACTATTCATAAATGGCATAATAGGTCCTTGTGTTAACTTTGGGAAAATTGCAGGTTCGGCCCTTCAAGAATTCAGGAATTGCAAGAATGGTCCTTGTGTTTTATTAACTAAACAAACAAACAAACCCAAAATAAAACCCAAGCCCATAACCAACCCAGCCCAATCCATTTTATAAATAAAACCAGGTTTGACCCCAGCCAAACCCACCATCGACATCTCCTTCCTCACACACTGAAACTCCTCACCGCCCACCCTCCACCTCCTCGGTTTTCACCACCACCTTTCCACCTGCCTCACCACTCATCCCTCCACTAATACAACAAACCAAGAAGCATTTATTGCTTATCCTCAACACTCAACCAACACCGGCTTTAGATATTTTGGCGCCAAAAGTGAAAATCAAGGGCTAGGATCAATTTTGACCAATCCAAGGACTGAGGAAGATTCAGAACTACTTTGTGAGAGCTATAAAAGAGAAAGAAGACAGAAGAAATAAAGTGTCACTTGTTTTAGACCTTTTTATTAATTTTAATGTAATCGTTTTTAGTTTGTGAATGTTAAATCTTTCTGGGTTTTAAGTTATTTGACTTGTATGAGTTAATTTAAGTGTAATTTAAGGTTCCTTTGCAATTAATTTTGATTTCTTGCCCACTTTCGCTTTTCCCGCTAAAAATCTAATCTTGTTAAAATTCCGCTTTAAGTTGTTAAGGTTGTTTTAATCATTGTTTAAGTTGTTTTGATTAATCAAGAGAATTGGAGCAAAGCGTGTCTTGTAATTTCATTTTCCAAAGAAAGTCAACAAAAGTCAAAATTACTGATTCATGGGTAAATTGTTCGTATTGGATCGATATGATGATGGATATGGGTTATTTTATCCGACTTGGGTTGAAATCGTTAGAATAGTAGTATTCTCATTTCAAGTAGCATGCCATAGTGGCAGGACCTTTGTAAGTCCTAATTTCTATCTCTGATCTTATTGCAGTAGTATAATTGATATTCAGCTTGTTTAATTGTGTTTACATTAGTTTAATATAGCTATTAGTAATTGATTTCAGTTGTAGTTTATCTCTGCAATTAAGATTGTGTTAGTTTGTGTTCCTATAAGTCATAATTTGCTTAGAATAGTAGAGTTAGTATTTGAAGGTTTGGATAGTGTCTAATTCTGCATTAAGTTCTATTTCATTATATTAGACTTAGAATCAGTAGCTCATTAAGTGAAATAGGTTGTTAACTGTGTTTAATTTGCACTTCAGTCGCATAAACTAGTGTTTGGATTATATTGCAAATCTGTGCTCAGGTCTGCGTTAAGGTTATAATCTGATTTGGTCAAGTCATATTAGGTACAAATAGGTTAATTGAGTCATAAAATAACTAGGTTATTAGTATAAAAGTCAAAAATCCATTCCAAAGCTCATCTCGCTTCATCGTTAGAAATATAGGTTGCATAATCATGCATATTAGTTTGAAAGTTGTTTATCTAGCCTAAGTTAGTCTCATAGTAGCTTAATACATCAAATTAGATCATCTAGGATCATTAGAATCTCATAAAAGTCAAACTTGTTTCACAATTAAAAAAGTCAAAATTTCATAGAAACCCATTTTTGAATAAACTTGTGAATTTCATGTAGGACTTAATATTAGGAGTGAAGACTTGTGCTTTTGGATATTTGTCATTCTGTTGCTTATCTTCATTATAGTATTTTTTATAATTTTTAGTTAGTGTTGTAAACTGCTTATTTGCTAGCTTCTTTTAAGCTCTTTTTCACAAATCTTCCTTTTTGCTTATTTCTTATTTCTGCTTATTTAGTGTGTTTTTCTTGTTGTTGTTGCTTATTCTAAGTTCCCATAACTTGTTTATAGCTTATTCAACCTTTGGTTCAAGAGTGGTAGCTTTTATTAGCTTATGCAAGCTTAATAGCTCATTTTGACCCATTTCCATTGCAAGTACAAATAGCTTCCACTTTTGCATTTTTAGTTTCCTCAATTTTAGTCCTTATTAGCTGAAATTCTGGATTTAGACACTTTGGTTGGTAGTGGTTTTCATGGTGATTTTATTTTATTTTTGTGATTTTTATAAGCTAGCTTAACAAGGGCTTAAAATAGGGCTATAAGGGCTGTTTGGCATTAGTTAGTCTTTAGTTGTTTTTGAGCCTAAATGCTTCTAGCCTGTGCTTTTAGGATCCCATTCAGTTGCAGTAGTATATTCTTAGTTATCTTAGATCATTTTGAGCTTGTGGTAGCTTCTGGTGTTTATAGGTGGCTTATTGCTTATTTTTCAAGTGCTTATTCATACAAGTAGTGTGCCAAATCATAGTTCCAGCTCTCCAAAATAGTTTCTGTTATTTTTCCTGGGTTCTCAGTATTATTTTATAGTTGACTAGAAGTTTTCATATTTTTCACTGCTCATTTGCTAATTTTCTGCATTTTATGTCATTTTCTAGCATTTTCAATTAGCATTTAATCCAAATAATTCAGAAAAAGGTCAGAAAAATACAATTTCAATTTTCTTAGTTTTATAATATTCAAAAAGTCATAAAAAGTATTTTTCCTGAATTATCTTAGGTAAAATAGATTTTCTATCATTTTAATTATTTTTAAATAATATTAAATTCATAATAAATTGAGAAAAGTCTAAAAATATGTTTTCGCTTTTAAAATAAGTTTTATAATATTTAAGATTTTTCCAATTTATAATTTCATTTTTTTAGGTTAATTTCCTATTTTCTTGTATTTTAATGTATTTTTAAATAGTTAAAAATAGTTTTTAATTAATAATAATTAGATAAATAGTTTTAAAAATAATTTTCTTTTTCCAATAATTTTATTTTATTATTAGGATTGTAAAAATATCATTTTCATATCCGTAGGTGTTTTATTCTTTTAAATTTACGTTTTATTTTGTACGTTTACGTAAAATTCAGTAAACATACGCGTTTTTAGGTTTTAAACGTTTTTAAGTATTTTGCTTTCACGTACTTGTTCTTATAGCTTGTTTAAGCTATTTTCTTTTATTCCTTAGTATAAATCACTCAAAACCCTTTTTCCATTCAATATCACCCGATTACAGATTCGTTCTATTACAGTGTTCACACCTCGTTGGGGCTTAACGACCCGGGGAAACACTAAACTCCTCTGGACTTAATTGCATTTTGTTCTGAGTTGTTTGAATTTTATGGTTGACCATTCACAAGTGGTTGACTAATAAAAGATAGACCGTTTGGAGCGAACCACTAATCCTCACCACGGCTAAAACAGAAAGCTGCGACAGATGGATTTGGAAGTACTTTAGAACGCTACAAAGAAACTTAGAGAGAGGGATTCTAAAATTACAAAACTCAAAAAACCGGGTATATACACCTATTTTACCCTCCGACGCATCTATAATGGTATCGTTAGGACCAGGAAGGGTTGGATGTACCTTATCTGGGATATGGTACTTTAGACGAAACGCGTCTAACTCCTTTTGCTCTAACTCACAAGTGAAATCGCTAAGAAGTTTTTAGCCATTTGAAAAACAATGAGGGGAGGAAAACCTAACCTGAAAGGAAGAAATGAAGATAAAGGCGTGACGTTTTCTCTTTTAACACACTCTCTAACGCATGAGCAACAGTAGTAAAAAAGGTAAAAAAAAATTAGCGGTATTTATACTCTTCGAAAGGAAAAGTAACCGCCTATCGGGCGGATAAGATTGGGCCACGTCCCCGGCCCATATCTAACGGCCCATAATCAAGTAGATCGACGGATGAGATGATAGCAGCCAAAGCGTCACATCAGTCAGACATTGCGCGTTCAAGAAACGATTCGCGATTCTCAAGGGCCAGTTGTAACGCTTATCCACTAAATAGTGGAATGTACAGTCAGCGTGAGCAAAGATAGCTTGCGGCACGAGGTACCACGACCAATAAACATGATTGAGTCTAGAACACTTGTTCCTAGCCAACAAGCTTACTAGACTGGGGGGACTTGATCGTGTACAGTACCCCCGGACACGCGTAGAAGAGCCGGTCCAACCCCGGATCAAGACCTACTAGTACAGACTTACGGACGTCACCCGTCCCCACAACACATCACCCAGACAAGGGATATTAACCGCGGATACACGATACGTCCGGGGAAGTCCTAATCGCGGCTCAACCAAAGGGTAAGGAATCTTACATGGGAATGAGGTATCTCGTCGCTCACGGTCCCAAAAGCGGAAAGCGCAATGGATTGCCGCCTAAAACTACCGTTGTCACAACAACAACAAGACAACCTTGGAGTTGACTTACGCCATTCCACTCATTGGCTATCGTTCTCATGACCCCCGACCATGAGAACCCGACAAGAAAGTCCAACATATAAATAGGGTCTTCGCCATCGCTCAAACGGTAACGGGACTCACTCTCTCTCTAGAATACTTTATCTCTAAAACCAATAATTACTATCACACCCGAGGTTGACCGAGGAATACCCTTCCGCGATGAGACTAACGGTGTTTCATTTTTTAGCACTACAAGTCAAGATTTACTCACTTAATTCAAGATCTATTCCACCAAAGATATCATAAACTTGCCTTTGTGCGGAAGATCCCGATTTGTCTTAACACCCACTATTACTATACAACTTATTAAAAATGGGTCATTAGTAGTTAAATTCTTAATGACAAGATTATCTTCACCTTCATTATGAAACTCCACAAAATCAATCTTTTTTATCACTAGAACATTATGTATCACTAGACTCATCGATTCATTAACATTCCCATCTTCCTCTTCATTTATAAAATCCATTACATCATAACCAAAATTCTTAACATACAAATCAACAATCCATTATAATATATACTAAAAGTGAAAATGAACGGGCAATTAGTAAAATCTTAGGATCTCCGTTTTTGTTAAATCACACCCTTATTGGTCTCTCAATAATTTAATAGTACATGAACATGCCTAATAGTAAGTTAGTGGGCCGTGTGTGAGTTTGTGATTGGTTGAAAGGAGTTGGGAATTTTCCTGTTCACTTCCGTTTTCCTGTAATGACACCGTAATACAACTTTACCATGTTTATTATATCTCTATCTATACATTTCCTCCACCTTCCATAAACATCATAAAGACACAAGAAAAAAAGCGATTACCTCTCTCTCTATATATAAACGAATCTCTGTCTCTAGTATCTGGTGCAAATCTAGACGCATCCGGCCACCGGCATCAGATGTTAATCATCCAGTGGCCTCCTCAGACCTTCATCCGGCGATCTCCTCCGATCATAAGGCTTCGTTTTTTAATTAACGGGGCAACAACTTATGCATCCAAGATTAAAGGTATGAGTTGCTTTAGATTAGTTTGCTAATATTGTTTTTCAATTGGTGTGTTAGGGTTTCGTTGAAGTGGTGGTGTGTGGCGGTATGAGTTGCTTTAGATTAGTTTGCATCTAATAATCATCAACGGCCCAAATCTTGAACGCTGGAATAAGTCGTTAGAACTTTAACATCATCGAAACAGGTACATAAATCTTCATAAAATTGAAGAATTGGTTCATAGCAAATGAAACAAATCAACAATTACTTTTTTTCTGCCTAATTTATTTTGTATTGTAATATAGTTTTTGGGGTTTTGAAAATTGCATCTAGGTTATAGGTAATACTTTTTTTTGTTTATGGGTACTGATTAATAATGCATTTTGTATATTGGGTATGTTTTATTTTGTGCTAATTTGTTATTAATAGTCTCATTTTTTATTGCAACAATAGCCTTTTGAAAAACACAATATTATATGTTACATTTATGTGTGATTAAGTAGGTTTTGTACATATATAAGGTTTTATTTTATGATTTCCCTATTCTGATTTTGTATATTTTCGATTTGTAAATGTAGTCTTTATTATGCTTTCGCTACATACAGTGGTTGCTTACTGTCTTTTGATATTGTATTCGCTTGCATTTCTCTTATTGCATTATTTTTAGTTGCATTAATTTAAGAAAATATGGGTGCAGATTGCGTAACCAAATGAAAAAAAAAAAAAAAAAAAAAAAAAAAAAAAACCTTCAACACTAATAATATTGGTAAACGACACCTAACCCTCAAAATATTGGAGTTAACTTACCCGATAACCAATTAAGAAAGGATGAGGCAGAAAGTGGGTTACGTCTTACATCAGAACAACGACATTTTATCTACGTTGATGTTGGTTATTTTCTACACATTTAAAACTAAACCTCTTGGATGTGTTTATAGGGCAACATTTTTTTGGGCATACTTTATGCTTTCGAGGTCAAGAACCATGCGACATGATGATGATCCATGATACAAGCTTCAAGATCTCTGTAAATCATAAGAAAGGTACAGGCTTTAAGCTCCTTTTTTGTATTAATGGTTTGGTGAATTTGCCTTCAAACACAAGGGGTTGCCTTTTATACCGGTTTGACACGAAGCACACTTTAACAACGACAAATCATGAGTACTTATACAATAGAATTATATAAATAATTTCTAAATGTCCCGATGTTTATATTATACAACTATTGTAAACTACTTACATATATTACTCTATTGACATCAAGAATTAGATGAATTCATATCATATATAGGTCGTGGGCATGCATAATGTATTGTATCCCGAGTTAAACATTGATGACTTAGTCGGTGACTTAAGCATAGTCCGAATTTGCGAAGGCATATTCCATAATTTTCATCATTTTTTGTTAATGTCAAAAGCATACTTCATGAAAGATGTAACAGTTTCCATGTTCAAACCCCCAAATGGGTTAGTCATATTGTCCTAAAATGCTTTTTTCAACAAATTGGTTCCGAAAGTCAATACAAATTGACATGCTTGAAGCTCAAATATATGTGACTGACAGGATGACTTGATACAATGGAGATAACTTGATCTTCTTGAGCCTTAAAAGTTTAGTTCAAGTTTATTCTCTTCTTTTTGCTACTAGAGTTGCCAAATAGAAATTGTTCATTTATATATTTGAGCTTCAAGCATGTCAACTTATCTCCATTGTAGACAATGGAAAAGAGCCTGTTAATTGAATAAATTAGGGGGATGTTTGTTTTACTGTATTTACCGGCCTTATCAGTTGGAAAAGAGCCTTTTCTAAAAGCCTACAACGCTACCTAACTCTAAATCACATTAACAGCATTAAAAAAAGTCCAGGCTGCCCTTAACCAGGCCGCTTTAGGAAATCAAATAAAAGCCACAGTCCTCAAGGTTTGCCTAATAGTAACATGTAATTGTGGACAACCTATGCACATGTTGTCCACAATATGTAATGACTTTATTTAAACAAAAGCTACCCATGGTTAATCTATATTTCAATTTGCATGCCCATACTTTTATAGCTTACAATTAATTATAGTTTCTGGGTTGTGTAGAAGGAGTAACTACAGGAGCTTAAGTGTTAGCTACCATTGCCACTGCTATTCCAATTGTAAGTCTGTAAGTCCATATAATTACTTAATGCATCAAATTAGTCTTTTTAACATATGCCATTAAATAGTATCAAGTATACATATGCCGAATAAAATCAAATATAATCAGTGTTAGTGTTGGTGGTAGCACAAAAATGGTTCTATGGGCAACACTTCATTTTTACCTTACAACGCAAGCTCTCATCATTTCCACAGGTCACATTGTCATATATTTCATTTGTGATTATCTAAATTTAAATTTAAATTATTTTTTTTGTTTCTTTTAAATCATGATGCGGTATTGTATGTCCACAGCCTGAATAATAAATAAACATATTACAAAAACATTGAGAGGCACTATAAAATTTTACCGGGGTGGTCGTCTGACGGCAAGTTTCTTGCTACATGGTATGTCCTTTTATCTTTTAATTTATATTCAAAAAATCAGTAAATGGTTATAGCTACATTTTATTATCGAAGATTAGATTATTTGGCTATATATTTCAATTTGTTTGTTTTTGCTACATTGAATTTTTTTTTTAGTTACATTTCTTATTTTACTCAGGTAACAATTTGGTATTGTTCAGATTTGTAAGGTATTTTTTTATTATATTTTTTAATTTTTGTTTTGAAAGATGATTTTGGGTTATGAATGTCAATTTTTTATACATGCTACATTTTTGTTTCTTTACAGATCGACGTTGGAAAGATCGGCCATATCTATTGTGTGGTTTAAGTTAGGTTCTACTAAAGGGTTGAGCAAAATCTTAAAATATGGGGTTAAGGCAGTAGCATATGTCAATGTGGATTGTGCAGTTCAAAGGTTATTGCACAAGAAATAATTAGGTAATCAAATGAGCTATCATATTTTGTATTCATATGTTCTTTTATAATTGGTAGACTTGCACAGTGAAAGGCTAATACAAAAAGTACTTGCAGTGAAAGACCAACTCTTGGGTTGATTTATCAATATTGTATTGAATTTTGCTTACTGTTCAAGATAAAGGGTTCTAACCTTTGGATCTTGCTCTTAAATAGCAATTTTGGTTCAAAGTTAGATTATACATCTTCACCAGTAAGTCAAATAAATAAATTTGGATATAATAGTGACATGTTTATCTTATGAAGAAATCAACACACCATGTTTGGTGCAAAATAGATGTAAGAACAAACTACATAAAGAAATGCAAAGTCACTTCATTTCAGTTGTATTGTGTACAACAAAACTGCATAAAAAGAGTCATATGATCACATTGCTACTCCGCAGCAACGCGCGGGCAATCCTGCTTGTTTAATTTAATAACATACTCTTAAAAAATCCTCTACATCCTCATCACAGTTAAGTTGAGTCATACCAACACTCAATGGCGTGTTTATTTTGCAATAATAGAATATAGATACTCTGACACACCAAACGTCTAACTATTTCACGTAAGTCCTCAAAAGACATACCTTCAATGTTAATATTTGTGATTTGCTTTTCATCACCTTGAACGTATTTCAAAGGACTAGATATGAAAATCCCATCGTGTTTTAGGTTAACCGTAAAAACACGATGTTTATCACCTTTACCTGAAAATTGAGGTTAAAACGTTAGTATAAAATTAAGCAACATAACTCAAAAAACAAACATCATCTAAGTGATTATTGCACTAACCCTTAGCCATATCGAACGTTAATTGAAATAATTACATGAATTTTAAGATTATGGTTTAGGCAGTGAAATAGGAGAAAACGGGTAGTTAAAAATATTAGGTGAAGTGTGTTTAACGAGGAGATGAATGACCTATTTATTTGAAATTTGTGATAAAAGCATTTCACTTAGATGAAGTGTTAATTATTTATAATATAAACTAGAAGAATGACCGCCTGTGATGCGCATGCAGACCGATAACTATTTTGCAATGAGCAAACATTTTATTTTTCAAATTTTAGATTAAATTGGTGGTTTAACTATAGTGAGCTTTTCTTATAAACAATTCAATTAAAATGTATCATTATTGGAGGGCGGTTACATATGGTTTTAATGAGACTTAAATTTTTCAGATTTTACATTCATTTTCTACTTTTCCTTTTATAGTAATGTTTTTGGTCTTAAAATTTTAAAACTTCCTTTAATAGATGATGTATATGATCAAATAAATAATAAAAAAATGACATGAACACTTTTTACACTTGTCAAACGGTCACCAACGAAAATTGGTGACCAAATTGCTAACTTTGAAACAAATTCAAAAGTTTTGTTAGTAGTAATATTATTTTTCGAAGTAAGTTATGTAGATTTTTTTTGTGCAAGTACGTTATTAATTTATAGACATAACATTTTTTGTTAGGAAATTATGGTCGATGTTGTTCATCATTCAACGTTGTCTGATTAGTCGTCTATAATTTGTTATTATCAATACTAACGTATTGTTAGAAGTAAACATGGAAATTATGGCGCTTGTTTTTTTTTCAAAAAGTTTCTTCTTTGCTCTTTTGTCTGCAGCGTGACGTATTCTTTGAAACCGTTTGTTTTTCGCATATAAGAGGCTAAAATCTCTTATTTCCTCTTCTACCAACGCAGACATAATTTATCTCTTCTTTTCCACTTTACCTCTTCTCACAACCCCTACATCTCTTTCTCAATATCTTACATCTCTTTTACGCTTCATCCGCCTTTTACGTTTCGTCCGTTTTTACGTTTCGCCCGCTTTTACGTCACCGCTTTGTTTTTTACGCCGCCTTTTTACGTTTTCGTCCGTTTCTTATATTTTCGTCCGCTTTTTACGTTTCGTCCGTTTTTTACGCCTCTTTTTACGTTTTGCCCTTTTTACGTTTTCGTCATTTTTTACTTTTTCGTCCGCTTTCTTATGTTTCGTCTCTTTTACGTTTCGTCCGTTTCTTACAATTTCGCCGCTTTCTTAAGTTTTAGTCCGCTTTATTACGTTTATGTTCGTTTTCATGTTTTCGTCCGTTTTAATGTTTTCGTATGTTTTTATGTTTTAAATACGCTTTACGTGTTCATCCTTTTTACGTTTCGTCCGTTTTTACGTTTCGTCCGTTTTCTTACGTTTTGACCGTTTTGTCTGTTTTCACCTTTTTTTTTTTCGTTTCATCTATTTTTTCGTTTTCGATCATATTTTTACGTTTTCGTCCTTTTACGTTTCGTCCCATTACGTTTTCGGTCATTTTTTACGTTTTAAATCGGTTTTTACGTTTCGTCCATTTCTTTACGTTTTCGCCAAATTTTTTACTTTTCGTCCTTTTTACGTTTTCGTCCGTTTTCGTTTTGCCCTTTTTACGCTTTGTTCGTTTTTACGTTTTAATTCGCTTTTATATTTTCATGTGTTTATTTTACTTTTTCCTCCATTCTCATATGATTTTATAAGTTTTTGTCGTTATTTTATCTTACCTAACAAAGCGTAAGATAATGTAAGAAAGCGAATGAAGCGAAAGAAAGCAGACGAAACATAAAAAACATACGAAAATGTAAAAAGCGATCGAAAATGTAAAAAGAAAACGTAAAAAGCGTAAAGCGTCGAAAACGGTCGAAAACTTAAAAACAGATTAAAGCGAAGATTAAACGGACGAAACGTAAAAAGGAAGAAAACGTAAGAAAAGGATGGAAACGTAAAAAAAATTAAAACGTAAAACATACACGGCGTAAAAAGATGTGGCGTAAAAAAGCATTTAAAACGAAAACCGGACGGCGTAAGAAAATGGACTAAATGTAAAAATTACAAAACATTAAAAGCAGACGAAAACATAGAAAATGGAGGAAAATGTAAAAACATACTGAAAATGTAAAAACTAGTGAAAAGAAAAGGGAAAAAAGTTACTTTAATAGCACAAAAATACTAGTGAAAAAAAAAAAAAAAAAAAGCGAAGAAAAATGAAGAAATCTTTAATAAAGAAAAACAAACGGTGTCTTTGTTGCGGATGAAGAAGCTTAAATGTACCTCTTCTTTGCGGACATGGTTTGCGGATGAAGGTAAAAGCTACTGAAAAAACAAACGACACCTTAGACAATACGTTAATAACAAACGGTTTTTGTCCAGCGACGTAGGGATTATGAATTAAAGTTTCATCTTAAGAAGTATGTGATACAAAGGGTCAGATACGGAATTAGAGCTAAAAAAGATCGGGTGTACGATTTTTTTTAATTGCGGTATATTAGGAAAAAAATATAATAATTAGTTAAAACGAGTGTGGAAACCCGCGCGATGCAGCGGGGTTGCTTTTGTAGACGTGGATTTGGATAGGGACTATTTTTGCCAAATTGCTATAAAGGACTTACTTTGCAGCGATAGTTAAACCTTAGGGACTATTTTTGCCAACTTGGACTTACTTTGCAACGACACTTAAACCTCAGAGACTATTTTTGCCAACTTGCGAAAGTTGGCAATTAATGTGGACACGTGTCGTATGAAGAACTCATGTCTTGCCTAATAGATATACTGAGTGTGGAACCGCGCGATGCGGTGGATTGAACTTGAAAGGACTTACTTTGAACGATTAACTTAAACCCAGGGACTAATTTTGCCAGGTTGTTATAGTTAGCAATTAATTCTACAGACTTACCTTGCAACGTCGCTTAAACTTTAGGGAATATTTTTGCCGATTGCTATAGATAGCAATTAATGATGCAGGATTTATTTTGCAGCGCCACTTCAACCTCAGGGACTATTTTTGCCAAGTTTGGAAAGTTTGCAATTAATGTTCGGAAAATGGGCTTTTGACACTTGGCTTGTGAAGACCAAGTGCCCCACTCAATAGTATATATATATAATGATTGAGTTAAATAAAACTAAGTTCAATTTTCATCTATTAATGAAGTAACTAAACAATAACTAGAACTACAATGCATTGAGACTTGGTGCATTTAAAATTCCAGTGTTTTATAAAAACAATTAACATCACGAAATAAAATTTCATGAGGTCCGTGACACGGCGAATGTCCCCTAACTCCGTCCCCAAATGGTATGATATGTTTATGAGTCTACCGTAAGTAAAGTACGACAAGATATGCAGGGAAAGGGAGTCGACAATGTACAACGTTGAGCTTTTATCTCAAATCACTCGACTCTTCATTGAAAAATTGGGCTAAAATTTTAACTAGTTATAATATATACTAATAGGCGAAATTGAACGGGGTTCAAAGTGATTTTTTACCAGACCTGTTATAAGTTAATTAGGCTTATGATTGGTGGGATGTTTTATTAGCAGGCACACAAGTACAAACAACAGTGCTTAGTGGACAATTGGGCATTTTGGGATTGGTGGAAGTGTGATTGTGTTTCTACCTCTGTTGTAAAAATCGGTCGCATAATTGCTGATCGCTCACTAAGCGCATTGATTTATCATAATCGGCCTATTTAATCGGTTTGGTCAAAGATCGCTTAAAAATCGGTCAACAAACCGATTAATCGTACAAAATCGAACAAAATCAGTTTAATCAAACAAAATTGCTTTAAAATTAGTCAACAAAATCGCTTAAAAATCAGACAAAATCGCCTAAAAATCGGTCAACAAACTGATTAATCGGTCAAAGATCGCTTAAAAATAGTCAAAAAACCGAGTAATTTCTATGTTTGACTTTGAACTTTAAAGAATTATGTATTATGTTTATATTTGAACACTTGAAATGTCTGAACTTTGATGCACTATGCTTATCTCATACATATAATATAATATAATATCTAAAATTACAATTTTGTGGATAAAAATTCCAATCCGATTAATCCGCTATTAATCCCCGCATAACTGATTAATCGCTAGACCCTACCCGACCACCTCACTAATGCCTAGCGATTTTTACAACCACATTTGTTTCTACTATTCACGTTCCGTTCCCCGTAAATTACTCCGTAATACCATGAATGAGTGGTTTAAACCTCCTAGAAAATTCCACAACCATCGACTCTTCTCCTCCATATCATCAAAGCTAAAAATCGTAAATCGAAAATCGTACGACTCTTCACCAAAACACACGCTAATGATTAAAAAAAAAAAAAAAAAAAAAAAAAAAAACTCTTCACCAAAACACAAGCTAATTTCATCATCAAAATCCAAAACCGTACTAACGACAACACAAATCGAAACAACCGTGAATCAAGTGAAATCTTGAGCGCCGACATAAACCTTCAAAAGTGAAATAGTTGATTACCAACAAACGAAAAAAAAAATACGGTATTCTTTTTTTTTTTTTTTTTTTTTAATGTTCTGAGATGGTCGCTTTATGGCCTTCTAATGAAGGTATTTAAGATTAACCGATCACTGTCATCTTGGATGTTTTGCCTTATTGTTCATTTATAATTTTTATTTTTATTTGCAGGTATTTATGAAGATCTTGAATTAAGATATGGAGGTTCAGACTCTCTAGGCAAATGTGTCTTGAAGGTATACAACTATTGTTCTTAACGTGGTTTGATTATGCTAATACTTGGTTTGATGGTTATTAAAATTTTTACACATAAATGTTAGTATTTGGTCTGGACTCTAAAGTAGTTTGATGATTTTTTTTTGTTGGAACTTGAGCTGGAAATGTTTTGTGCTGCTTTGAACTCTGGTGCCTGTTATTAAGAGATATAGTGTTATAAGAGATGTATGTTGTAAGATTGTGTGTCCTATTTCGTGGTGAACTTATGGAGATAGTTTAGTCTTATGATTGGTACCCAACCAAAATATGCGTGTTTTATGTTGACCGCCACTTGTGGACAATGTTAACTCGATCATCACACCCGCTTTCATTGGAAAGGAATGTCCTATGCAATCTGTTTCTCTTTTTTATTGTTTTTAACCTATGTAATCTAATTATGTGTTGCATGCCCCTACAGGATCCAACAAAACAGACCAAAATTGACAATTTATTGGTTCAAGAGCTTGATGGAACTGTAAATGAATGGGTTTGGTGCAAGCCGAAGGTAATGGCGCACCACATGTTATTTAGCTTTGAGTTATCAAGTAGAAAAAAGTTTCTTATTCTTATGATGCTTTGTTTATGTTGGAATCACTCCTAAACAGTATTTCAAGTATTTATATTTCATATGTAATAGGTAGCTTTATTATGGCCTTTATGTTTGTTTAAGGTCAAGCTTATGTAGAAGGCCCATAAGCTTGATCCAAGCCCAATAAGGAATAGGGAAGGAGAGGAGTGTTGCCTAGCTCCTTGCCTATATAAACTCTTGTAAACCCTCATTTGAGGGTTGGTTGTTCAAGTTTTCTTTTCTTTCACATACATCTTCTCATAGCTGTATACTTACTATCGGTGTATGTGTTAGAGCTTGCTCAATCGCCTCATCTCTTCTCTTATAAGCTTGTGTTGTAAAACTAGTGACCTAACGGTGGTATCAATCGCCGAATAGTTGGGTGTACTCGTTTGTTTTGAAGTTTTGGTTTTGGATCTTATGCGTAGAGATAACGCATTCTTTGGTTATCTTAAAACTCGTTTTTACACTTTTAATCCAAGATTCTTGTACTTTCAATGTTTTGAGGTGTTAAAATACTTGTTTTGGCAAAAGTTTCAAACTTTACGCGTGGATTTACGTTTTAAGCTTGTTTTTGTTCGTGGGTGTCGTTCTACGCGTAACCCGTTTAGCGCTTTGGTACATCAAAATTCACACTTTGTGTTCTTTTGGTACTATTGAAGCTATTCCATAACAAAAAGCGGTTTAGAAACACATTTGGCGAGAATCAAAGTTACGAGTAATCCTCACGCGTAACAAAACCCTAAAATTACGCGTAAGATTTTCCTTGGTGTGATCTTCAATTTTACGGTTTAATCCGTGTTTTCTTACTTGGATAAGTCTCGAAAATCGTCGACTTTGGATATCTTTTGCCTTTGTGAAGTGTAAAGATCATTTGAGCAAAAACCCTAAAATTACGCATAAGCATAAGCTTACGCGAGAAATTCTACGATAAGATTCACTTTACGCGTAAACTTCGTCTCACGCATAAGGTAATCCTCGCCTAACTTTTGTCTACGCATAAATTTAGTGCTTTTATCCTACTTTAGTGCGTAAGCTAAAACCCACGCCAGTAACTCCTCATTGTTACGCGTAACTTTGGTGTTTTTACGCATAAGTGCTACTTGGTTCTTGTCTTTTCTACGCCTAAGGATACTTCATCAACAAAGGTTCATTCGACTACAAAGATCCATCTTTACCAACACAAGTTTATCATCATGTCTCAACCACCATACTCTAACTATTTCCTTACACTTATAATCATCAACAACAACAACAATTAACTCCACAACATCAACAATGGAATCAACAACAAGCTATTTATCAACAACAATTTAATCAACAACATACTCCACAACTTGGTGCAATTCCACAACCACAAATGGTTCAACCACAACCAAGCCTTCAAGTTCAACCCTACACAACCGATTTCAATCAACATCCATCACGGACCACTATCAAGGAACCCACTTGGTTTGCAAAGATGTGTGAAGCTTTAAGCGACCAACAATCAATTCATGAAGTGGATCACTTGATAGACCTCCAATGCTCACTCCAGAAACTACGATCAATGGGTGATAAGGTTCTTTAGGTTCTATGATCGAAGAAGCCACATGGAAAGTTCTTAAAGAAGGTTATCTTGGAAGGTCCATTTGAGATGCCTCTTGTCATTGTACGGAGATCCTCTGCTATTCCACCAAGAGATGAACAAACCAACATTGCTACATTGCGGATTTAAATCCAACGAACTTCTACACTATGAAGTCGATGAACTTGCAATGGAATACATCCTCTTAGGATTACCAAACTCAATTCTTCGTAGTGTTGATGCTCAAAAGACTGCAAAAAATGTGGGATCATATTCATCTTCTTATGGAAGGATCATACTCAATCGGGAGGATTTGGAATCCAAAATCTACTTGGCTTATGAACACTTCATGATTGAACACGAGAGACACTAGAGTCCTATCATCATCGATTTTGAGATATCATCAATGATTTGGATAAACACAACATCATTATGCCAAGAATTGCAGTGAATACTAAGTTCTGAGTAGTCTTGGTCGAGAATGGGAGAAGTATGTCATTTTTCTCCGTCAAGCGAAGAATATGCATCATTCTACTTATGGATTGTTGTACGATTACTTGAAGCCTCATGAAAAGGAAGTTGATCGGGAAAGGATTCTCCGTGTTCAAATTGCTAAACATTCACAATCGGACAATCAACAACTTGCCTTGTATGCTCAATAAAATTATCCTCTCAACAAGCAACTCAACCAACGCTTCAAACATACCAAACGATCAACAACCTCAACCTCAACAAAATCAATTGGTTCCATACAACAACAATGCTCAAGCATTCATCGTGAAGCTAATGAGGAAATCGATCCATTCAAGCATTGCAACAAGGATTTGTGATGATTGCTAATGCTTTTGGCGTTACACCAACAAATCCAACAATCGTATTCGTTCCTCATCTAACACACGGACTCAAGCTATTGTAAACAATGGACGAGTTGAAGTTCGAATCGTGATTATGGTCGTCGGATGGGCGGTGGTCAAGGGTTTAATGCTATGGGTAGGAATAACAATGAGCTCAAGTGGTGGAGCAGGAAATGCTCGAGAATCGGTTAAATGGTCTTAGATGCTACAAGCGCAATGAGAAGGGACACTGGCTAATGCATGCCCAAAGCCAAGGACTAGGGGAAGCTTATTTCAAAGAGGCCTTCTTTTGGCTCTTAAGGATGAAGTGGTGGATCTCTCTGCGACAAAGAACGAGCTTTATGGCGGATCTGCACTCGGATGATGATATGGAAGACTTGCGGCCAATCACGTTGTTATGTTAATGGCTAATATGCATGAGCCGCACATGAGTGAACTGAGCCCAGTGTATGACACGATGGCTTGTCTCGGTGCCGAACAAACCATCATCATATCGAACTAATATCTCCGCCAATATCTCGAATCCGCACGGATCGATCATTCAAAATGAGTCTTCTACATCTCATTCGATGATTTTCAAGTTAACCAGTAGTTACATTTGACGATCAAGATGACCTTATGGTCTCCTTTGATAATCAAATTGACTCCGTGGTTGTACTTGAGGATCTAAAGAATGATCATGTTGAGACTCACGTTGAACAAGATGATCTGTTGCCTCATCCGGATTTTGCTCGGTTAATTCAAGACCATAAAATCAAAATGGAGGAATGTTATGCATTAAATCAATCCTTAAAAAGTAAAAATGCACTGTTAACCAAGGATTTTGAATGTTTACAAATGCAACTCAACTTTTTCAAAACTCAAGAAAACCGTGAAAAGGTTTTGAAGCCGCTTTGCAAAATCTCATCAAAACAAAAAATATTTAGAGACGGATCGTGATCTAGCCGCCTCGAAGAATGCTTTGTTGTGCGAATTAGAACAAGCGAAACACGAACATAAAAAGCAAATTAACGCTCACCTTGGAAAATCAAAAATCTAAGGTGAGTTGTTAAATTGTCAAAAACATTCTCCATACAAAAAGCATTCAACGAATCGGGTAGATGACCTTCTTGAAGAAATTATTGGCTTGCAAAACAAACTTAAAGAGTTTAAAGCTGTTGTTTACAAACATGGTGAATCGAGAATGACTATTGAAAAGTTTACCTTAAAACCCAATCCAAATGGATATGGACAAAATCTCGGCGATTACAAACCAAAGCTTTCACTAAAACATTCAAACCAAATCACGAAGTTTCGAGTCTTTGAATATAAAATTGATAATCTTGTCATGAGTGTTGTTGAATATCATCGTCAAGAGGAATTAGATGCGAAGGCGAGAGTCGATCAAAATTAAAAATGTTGTTTACAACAAACCTTTTAATTATTAAAACGCGGTCACTTCGTCACACCAACGGATTCTTCTAACACACCAAGGGTTATCATCAAAACACCGAGTCTTCTAATGTTAATCCCAAACGGACTTTGCACAAACTTATGGTCCTTTACCTTCCATTAGTGAAGTAAACTCACAACCTGAAAATCGAAAAATTCTTAGATATTTTGATATTTTCATGGTCGACCTCAAAATTTTACAACATGAGATAGAATATCATCGAAATCAAAGTTCAACATTTTCAATCGCCTTTAGCGCGAGAACAAAGAGACATTTTCGGAAAAATCTTTTACCTAATGTTAAAAACTTGAAAAGTTGTGCAATAGCTTGGGAAAAGGATTTTCATAAGGAACTTGGAGTAATGAAGGTCGTTTGAGAAAGCGAAACATCTATTTCTAATACAAAGCATAAAAGAAACTATTGAGAAAAGATGTTGATCGACTCTTGGAAGATGTTATCGTACGATATCCATAATGTTGTGTTATTCATTCTTTGCCATATGCATCGATTATATCTCTGCGATATTGTTGACTCTGTTGTAAATGTTGAGAACACCGATAACGTGCTTGGATCGAGTCTTTAAAAGCGAAAATAAGCGATTACTTAACGAACTTAACAATGCAAAGCGTCGTCTTCATTGGTGTGAAAAGATATTCACAACCATCAACTTAGTTTTCAAAAGAAAATCGCTCAATTGAGTGCAAAATCTTACGATCCTAAAATTGAGCAACTGGATGATCAAACGTGTCTTTGAAAAGTCAAATCTCAAAATATGAACAAGAACTTTTAAAAGTTAAGCAGAATATGGTGTCATATTTGATTTACTCAATAAGACTCGACATGAAGCATCAAATGAACTTGATCACTATCTTGCTCACACTAGAGAAGTCATGAATTTTCTTTGGTAATATTCGCTACGAAAATCAAGATTTGATTCACACTATCTCTAAGTTAAGAGAAATGTTAGGAAAGTATGAACAACTCCGCCAACCGTGATTAAGAGATTAGCATCGGTCACACTTAGTAATCGTGAACCTAGAATTCCCACCGCCAAATCACAAGTTGCTAATGTGCTTCCTTCTCTTGAAGCAGAATAGTTGCGTCTTTTCCAAACGTCCGCACTTCACGACCTAGGAGCACTCAATCGAAGAATAGGAAGTTGCGACCTAAGAAAAGATCAATAAGGAATGCTAAAGTAGAAGAACACCCTAGGACTATGAATAAGACTCACGTTACTTCCACTATAGATGTTGCGTCGGCAAATGTAATAGAAATAGTGATGTAACGAATGCTAAACCTTTAAGCACTTTTGATATTCGATCGATGCACCTTGTGTTATTTGTCGAAAGAGTATGAATTCGATTGTCATGACAAATGTGTTGCTAAAGCTATAATCTCTAGATTACGGAATCCTAAGAATCGGAATACCTCTAGGCCCACTAATCATTCTAAGTCGGTGCTTGGTAAACCACCTTCTTTAGATTCTAAGGCAACCATTGCTATCACTGTAGCTACAGCTTCACCTCCTAAGAATGTAGTACCACCTAGTGCATTCACTAAGACTAAAGCAAAGAGTAGTTATAGATGGCGAAATGGATATATAACACACTAGGATTTAAGTGGATGCCTAAAATCATTAATGTGTATGTCTAATATACACCTTGGAACCTCTAACATTTGGGTTCCACATCTACTTCTATTCCATCCGTGTAAATGCATGTGTAATGCGGGTGATCTGATCATTCTGGATTGTTGATAGCGGATGTTCCCGACACATGACAGCAACCTTAAACTGTTATCAAACTTTATTGCAAAGTTCATTGGCTTTGTCCGATTCGGAATGATCACTTCGCAGACTATCATGGGCTACGGAGATTATGTCAATGGGAACATCGAAATAAGCGAGGGTTTACTATGTGGAAGGCCTCGGTCACAACTGCTTTCGATGGGTCAATTTTGTGATGGAGATTTGGAGGTTGCTTTGGGGAGAAAACTTGTTTCATTCGTGATCTACAAGGAAATGACCTTATGTCCGCTCGCGTAATTCTAGTCTCTACACTATCTCTATGCAAGACATGGTTGCTTCATCTCCCATCCGCTTACTTTCAAAGGCAACATCAACAAAATCACGGCTATGGCACCGTCGTCTCTCACATCTAAACTTTCAAACCATCACCAACCTTGCTCGACACAAACTAGTTGAAGGACTCCCACGATTCCGGTATTCAAAAGATCACCTTTGCTCGACTGTGAACAAGGGAAAAGCACTCGTGCTCATTTTCCTTCAAAGGTGGAATACTGACTCTCGACATGTGCTTCATCTTCTTCACATGGATTTGTGTGGCCCGATGCGCGTGCAAGCGATCAATGGCAAACGCTACATCTTAGTAATTGTTGATGACTACTCACGATGGACTTGGGTCTACTTCTTCCAAGCAAAGACCAAGCTCCACAAATGATCATCACCTTTCTCACAAAAATACGTGTTCGACTCCGCAACACCGTCGGAATAATCGAACGAGACAAAGGAACTGAATTTGTTAACAAAACCCTTCGTGAATTTTATGAGAAAGTAGGAATTGACATCAAACATCTATTGCACGTACACGAACAAAACGGAGTTGTTGAAAGAGCGAAACCGAACGTTAGTGGAAGCGCAAGAACAATGTTAATCAATGCTAAACTTCAGTTACTTGTGGGCGAAGTCGTATCATCGCATGCTATACTCAAACCGTTCTATGATCACAAACGCCACAACAAAACACCTTCGAGCTTGTCCACAACTATAAACCGAATCTCAAACACTTTCATGTATTTGGATCCCTTTGCTATCCGAATAATGATCGTGATGATTTTGGAAAGCTCAAAGCCAAAGACGATATTGGAGTCTTTATTGGATATTGTGAGAATTCTAAAGGTTTCCGAATCTGGAATCGTCGAACTAAGGAGGTGATGGAAACGATTCATGCTCATTTTGATGAACTCACGGAAATGGCTTCGAGTATAACGACTTAGAACCCGGTCACAACCGTTTAAACTTCCTCAACCCCATCATCGGTGAACAAAGCCCCTGACTAACTCTTCAACAAATGGAAAGGTTATTTGCTCCTGCTCAAATGGCGATATTGATGAACGTGCTCGGTGTATCCATTGTTTCCACCGCACAACCCGATAATATTCCTATACGATACACCGCTACAACAACTCTCGTTGAAGATGCACCTACACCGATTGACTCCAACACAACAGTTGAACACACCGCTTCCAACAATGATGAACGGTGATGATATTTCGAATGAAGTACCCCACTGCAGATTTTGATCCAAATCGTTCTTCAACCCGTTTGCTAATGAGGCTGCGCACGGATGTCGCGGAATCTTCAACAAACCATTTGAATCCTCGAATCGCACAATGTATACCAACATCAACCTCTACACATAGATGGACAAAAGACCATCCTCGGCTAATATTATTGGCAACCCGAATCAACCGGTCGTTACGAGACAACGTCTTCACACGGATGGTGAACATTGCATTTATGCACTCACCATGTCGCAATCTGAGCCTAAAACATTAAAGACGCAATGACAAAAGACAAGCGGATTGAATCCATGCGGGAAGAACTCAACCAATTCAAACGTCTTGAAGTATGGGGCGGTTGAAAGACCAACAGGGTCTCGTCATTGGTCTCAAATGGATTTGGAAAAACAAATTGGATCTTTGAAGGAATTTTATCCGAAACAAGTCACGGCTAGTTGCTAAGGGTTATCGTCGGGAAGAGAATAGACTTTGAAGAATCTTTTGCTCGGTTGCTCGTCTTGAGGTCGTTCGGATATTTCGCGTTCGCGGCTCATATGAACATGACGGTCTATCGGATGGATGTCAAAGCTGCGTTTCTCAATGGACAACTTAAAAAGCGGTTTATGTCGACCAACCGGATGGATTCGTTGATCGAGAGTTCCCGAACCATGTCTACAAACCGAACAAAGCTCTTTATGGTCTCAAACAAGCCCCTCGGGCATGGTGCGATAAGCTATCATCTTTCCTCATTGCTAATAATTTCACCAAAGGCTCGGTTGACCCAACTCTTTTATACAATATCACGGGCACATATCTTAATTGTTCAAATTTACGTGGATGACATCATTTTGGGTCTACACATAAAAAAGTTTTCAATCGCTTTTGCAAAACTAATGAAGAAAAATTTTGAAATGTCCATGATGGGTGAACTCACGTTCTTTCTAGGGCGCAAGTTCATCAATCACCCGTGGTATTTTCTTGAGTCATCCAAATATGCCCTTGAATTGTTAAACAAATTTGGAATGAAAACTGTGATACTTATGCCACACCAATGACTCATACCAAGAAGCTAGATGTCGATTTACATGGGAAATTAGTTGACCCTACCAAATTCAAGTATTATTGGGTCTCTCATGTATCTAACGACTATGAGACTGATATTGTCTTTGCCGTTTATCTATGCTCCCGTTATCGATCGCGACCAAGCGAAACCCACCTCTCGAGGCTAAAAGAATCCTCGATACATCAAGGAACCATTAATTTGGGGATCGGTATCAGAAGGATTACGGTTTTGAACTAATCGCTTTTAGACGACGACCACGCAGGATGCTTAGACTCGAGGAAAAGTACTTGAGAGCTCTACAATTTCTCGGTGATAAAGCGGTGTCTTGGCAATCAAAGAAGCAGGATTGTACATCATTGTCATCAACCGAAGCGAATATGTAGCCATGTCCGCGTGTTGTGCTCAAGTCATTTGGATGAGAACACAACTCAAAGACTATGGTTACGTGTTTGAGAATCCCGATGTCTGCGACAATCGGAGTGCCATTGCAATCTCGTGCAACTCGGTTCAACACTCGAAATCAAAGCACATCGATCTTCGCTATCATTTCATCAAGGACCACGTGGAGCAGTGCAGTTGAATTATACTTTGTGGTGCGAATACCAATTGGCGGATCTTCTCACCAAAGCCTTGCCTCCCGCTAGGTTTAATGAGTTGATCCACCGGATTGGTATGAGGTGTTTGACTCAAGAGGAATTGGATGACCTCTTAAAAGCAGTCTTAAAAACTATCGAACACCAAAACATCTTTTGTAAATAAATTTTCAAAAACAAAATACAAAATATAAAATCCGATAAAACAACAAAATATTCTCCTAATCTAATTTTTCTTTCAACATGGCAAGTACATTTCTTCCGTCAACACTTTAATCTTTCAAAATTCAATATTTTTCCGATCAAGTGTTGGGGGAAAATAATCTATTAACTGTTTCAAAACATCGTGTACTTGCATGTTATCACATCTCGGTTGATTCTTTTACAAATGGTGGTACAATTTACGATTCAATGACACTCCTTGGACTAAAATTAATAACCTTTCATTATTTTCTCAAGTCGAGGGGAGTGTCGTCAAGTTTCTTTCCTAAAATCTTTGTTTGGTAACAAAAATGGAAGTTAAAAGCTTTGGATGTAAAAGGAAAAGGTGGAGGGACCAAAAGCTGTCAAAATGATAAAGTCTATTTTAATAAGAATCCTCCACCTAAATCTTTCACTTCTCATTTGCATTCTCTAACCTAAAAAGATCCTCGCCTAAAAATCACTCAACAAAACCGTGCTTTTGATCATCAATTTGTAAGTTGTTTCTTGTGATTAAAACATGTTTCTAAGCATAGGTCTTTAATTTCATTCAAATCCTACGGCTAAAAGCGGTTTCTGCGTGATTATGTGTTCTACGCATAGCGTATGAACACACAATCATTGTGTGTATGTTTGGGGTAAAATGGATTGTGTCAAAGCGTTTCTAAAACATCAAGGATAACATTTTTACCATCAAAATCCACCCGAAACTAAAATTGATGAGTTTTGAAAACTAGGGTTTATGAGTCGATTTGGGTTTTCAAATGTGTAGTGTTACGGTCAAAAGATTGTTGGGTTATACTTATATGATGTTGAATTGATTATATCCTTGCTGTTAACCACCCGAAACTCTAAATTTTTAACAATTTGGAATTAGGGTTTAAAGTTCATAACTTTGGGTAATTTTGATTCACCATGAATTAGATGTTATAACTTGGTATATAGACTCATACAACATCATAGACCTACCGAGAAAAAGTTTGGTGCATAATCCATGGCTAGAAATCATACGCGTAAATCTTAGGGTTTTGATTACGCGTATGACTTTCTACGCATAACCTTTAAACGAATGATTCATGCCATGTTTTGTTGATAAAATGAAGTTTGGTTTTAATGATAATGATTTGATGAAATTATTTCGTGCTTGCTACGCGTAATATTGAGAATCAAGGTGGTTATTAATCTACGCATAAGGATTACCCTACGCGTAGTCAAGTTATCGCGTAAGAATAATCTTCGCATAACTATTACGCATAAGGTTCTACAATGGGACTACGCGTATCACGTGAAGGATATGCGTGGTGATGACCTCTCACGCATAAGGTCTACTCTTACGAGTAAGCCTTACGCGTAAGGTTAATATACGCCTACGCGTAAGCTCCACGCATAAGGTCCCCTTTCCCACGGCGTAACATTTCTTACGCGTAAGTTAGGATTCCACGCGTAAGTCTACGCTAAGCATATATCATCTCTGCATCACGCATAACTTTGCCAAAACTACGCTTAAGCCTTGATTGACCTTCATTATGAATTGTTACTTGTACAAACTTGTTAATAAACTAATCATATCATCACGAATCCAATAATGTCACTAATAAACTTAAATCATTTGATATGTTGTGAACCATAAGTGATAACATAAACTTTAAAACTTAAAGTTAACTAACTCATGAAACATTTCACGACATCATTGGACTATTGGACAAACAAGTGACTTAGGACTCGTAACAATCATTGACACTTTACATTCAATAACTAGACAATAAGACCTTACGTTGACTAACATTATGTCTTTCGATATGTTGGTTCTTTTGGCTAATGTTATTTGAGATCACGACATGGTCGAACAAATGAATGTGGATGCACGAAGTTCTTACAATTGCGATATCTTTCGAGATGGCTATCCAAGAAAGATTGGAAAGAACAACCTTAGGGTTGACTTTGACACCCTCACATGCTCATAATCTTCTTGTCTCATTGCTATTGATATTCGAGGAATCATCCCTGTCGAACATGCTTACTCACTCTGCGGTTCGAGATCTACATTCAACAATTCGGAACACTATGGAAAGGATCAAAGGTCAAAATGTTGTGAATGTGACTCTTAATCACAAACAAGTCACTCATCACACCGATGACTTACGAGTGTTCTCATCATTCACAACATCGCTCCAACCGACTATATGCTACCCCTATCAAGAGCTCACTCTCCAATTCTTGATAGATATTGGTTATGATGAAGCTACAGGAATCATTACTAAGCACTCTCACGAGAGTTAAGAATATTCCTCAACCATGGAGGACTCTCTACATGATCATCACCAAGTGGCTATGAGCATCCCAAGCTCATCGGTGGTCGATCAACAAGAAGGACATTATAATGAGCACCCCAAGCTCATGGAAGCTTGGCGCAAATATTCGGGCATTGGTCAACAAGAAACACGATATCCCAGGAGACTATCGAAGCTAGCCGATTTGGGATGACATGATGTCATTTCTCAAAGGAAACAAACTTGGCTCAAAGATTCCTAAAGAAGGAAAACATCTTGATGAAATTGATAAGGTTTTAAAGGTACCTTTTGAGGGTCATTTAAGCCCTTATTCGATCACTTTGTATCCGTTATTGCTTAATATCGTTCCTTTTCACTTTTAGGTCTCTTGAAGGCAAAATCTTTGGAATGGCACTTATTTGGACGAAAAGCGCGAATATCTGAAGAAAATGGCCAAAGTCAAATTCGAGACACTCAAAGTCTTTGAAACATAAAGCGGCGGCGTCGGTGCATATCTGCGACGCCGTCGGGAAAATTTTATGACGGCTCGGAGAAAAAATTACATGTTTTCAAGGACGACGTCGGGTTCTAAAGGAGTAGGCCGTCGCTACTCGGGACGGCCTAGATGCACCCAAGACGCGTCGGAGAAGGGGCGGCGTCACGGACATAAGGTGGCGCCGTCGAAAGGTTAACGTGGCAAGGCGAAACCCTAATGGCGGCGACACACGGCGTCACAAAACATAAGGTGACGCCGTCGCATATGTAATCTTATATATAGAATCCGAATTTTTCGTCTTTTGTGGGTAGTCTTTTGGAGTAAAACCTAAAACCGAACCAAGGCTTTCTTGTATAGTATTTTAGGGTTCTAAACCCTATTATACATCAAGATAAGTATTTACTTCATTAATTTAATTATGTCTTTGATTATTTGTGTGTATGCTTGCATGTTCTCCATGTCCCGCTAATTTATTTGTGTGTTTGCTTAGGGAATATGAAACTTAATTATTGAATATTGATTGGTTGATACTTATCTTAGTTGACTAATGATCTAGAGTGCGATAGATTATTCGTTGTACTTAATGCTTGAAATTTCTTTGTGAACTTTAGAATATAATTATCTAGGTAATTGTAGGATAAAGTATTCAAGGAGCGCCTTAGAGTAGGCGTTTATAAATCACTAGTGGGATTTGTAAACAAGACCCTTTGGTAGTTTCAAAGAGTTAGGGAAACAAGCATACCTATAGCCTTAGAATCACAACGCAACTAAGAATAAGGACGTGACAAATCAACCATCAATAGGAGATAATTAAGGAGTAGTAAAACCTAAGTAAACACATCTTTAAACTATCATACGAGTACACATTAATTAGACATAGACTACCACAACCTTAGTTTAGATAATTAGATAATAGTAGAGTAATCGGTAGAAATACCAACCCCCAAATCCAATACCGAGATTCGTACCTTTCCATTTCATAAAATATAAAAATAAAAATAATCTTCCTCAACCTCAACCTTAGCGTAGTAACTTCTCACTAGCATTCCTATTCCCCAGAGAACGATATCAATACCCGTGGCTTACCCTAATTACTACACTACAACGATTAGGTTCACGCCTAGGGTGTTATAAAACTTGCTCAAGAAAAGGAAGTTTCCTTGACCCCGAGCGACGCGTGTAGCGTTATCAAGTTTTGGCGCGCACTGCCGGAATAGAATAGCTAGTTAGTAGTCCATCTCGTTTAGGTTTACTTACTTGATTCCTATCAAGTAGATTTTTCTTTTTATTAGCTTCCTTGTAGTCTATCCCCTTCTTTGTGTTTGTGTTCGTAAAAACTTTTCATTTGTCGCTATGGCAAGTGAAGTTGCATTTGAATCATTAACAAATGAGGAACAATTGAATTTCGCACATGGTCTCGTTTTTATTGTTCGATAAATTTGTCCACGATCTTAAAAATATCCAAATGAAGAAGGGTGTAAGATTGGATGGATTTGATATATTTTGTGTTTGTGTGGCTTCTATTCAACGATCGTTGTCAAGATCAACTCCTTTTAGTGACACCATCTTTAGAACCCAAAGAAAACTTGACTATGTAACGGATGGGGATATTTGGGGACGTGGTTACAATTTTGAGGAAATGGATAAGAAGGATTTATCTAACCATGGGAATCATGATCAAAAAGACCTAGTTTTAAGAACATGAAACCTAAACCCAAACAAGATTGTGAGATGGTTGAAGCTAAAATACCTAGTTGCATGTGTGGGATAGATTTCAAACATTTAGGAGATCTAGATATAATGGAGAAAAGGTAGAAACTCCAAGCCCATCGGATAACCCACAAGTCTTACCATCACTTGAGGAACACACATCACCTATAACTTACCGGAAGAAGTGAAGAGACTATAGGAGCCCCAATTGATAGAGAACCTTTGGACCAAACGCCACTAGAGAATGTAGGTTTAGATGCTTGTTGTCATGACCTCTCTCCTAGTCCTAGGAAGTTCCAATTTTGATGAACCGAGCCTCAACCAAAACCTTACCCAATGTTCCGTCTTTAGATGTGAATCTTGGAATTGAATTAGGCCCCAATCCACCCATCAAAATAGATAGTCCGGGTAGTTGCTTGATAAAGGTGGTAGATTCTAGGCCATGTAGAGTGGAAGCTAATATAGGAGTAACCCATGACCTTACACTTATATCACCCATTCATGGTTGATAACAAGAAACACTATGGGTTTAAACCGGGTTTATTAGGTCAAGATGGATCCTTAACTAAGAATCTTTTGAAGTTGATAGAAGATGATCCATTTTTAGGAGGAGATTTGATTCACCGCTACACCAATAGACTTAGGTAAGGTTATAATGAATGGAGCACACTCCTTTGAGCATATAAATCACCCATCACCCTCTCCTCACGTAGCAAATTTCCACCCTAAGGGTGTGTATTGCTACTATCACCCGCACTTAAACTTAAGTGTAGGAAAAACTTCCCTTTATCTGTTAAATAAGGGTAGAGTCGGGCTCGTGACTCGAACAAAAACAAGCGCTTCTTGGGAGGCAACCCATGTGTATTTGTTTTCATTTTATTTGTGTGTCATATATCTTTTATTGATTGTTTATTCTCATGTTTGAATTTGTAAAAATGCTTTATTTTGTTTTAACCTCATCTTAATTACATATAAAGGTATTTTACATAAAGGATAAGTGTAGGAGGATTACACACGTTTTCAAAAGAAACGTGAACATGAGAATAACAATTAACTAAAAGATATATATGTTTGTTTGTTCGAGTCAAATGCTTGTATCGAGTCATAATGGATGTTTTGCGAAATTTTTCCAGTTCTAAAGATGCAAATTTTCGAATTTTTCCGAAAATCGCAGACCGGTTTTGTCGGGATAACTTTGTGGCGTCGAGATTGAAACACGGCGTCGCGAAGGAATAAAACATCAGTTACTTTTTCTCGTTTCGAGCTACTTGTAAAATTTTGGAATTTTCTAGGTCTTAATTTTCAAAACAAATTGTAAACATCCATTCCACAAGCATTATATCCTAGTTTAAATCGAGTCTTATGTATATTATTACCATCGATTTTACGCGAAGGTTTCGTTTGTTTTCTTCAAGTGTGCGGGTTTAGTTTGTCAAGAAGAAGTTACACAAGATTGGAAGGAGCTTTTCACGCAAAAACTCTTCTTGGAAAAGATTTAACCACCACTTTTACGGATCCTACCGAGCTAATCGGGGAGTATTAGTTTCTTTCGTTTTAATTACCTTCTATTATCATAACTTTGATACTTTCGGGAACATTGGGGACAATGTTCGGTTTAAGTGTAGGGAGGAAAATAAAGCAGGAACTTTGAAACTATGCTTATCCTTGACTATTTGCTTTGTCCAAGTGTATTTGTGTAATAAACCATGAGAAAATGTAGGTTAGGGTAATTTTAGCCAAATTTAAAATTTTTCATGACATATAAGAGTGGGCCATTAGTCTTAACAAAAGCGTCTCATGGATAGGAAGTTGCATGACTAGCACAAAAACCCTTACCACCTAAATTCCACCCAAAATGTGAGGATCGCCCTTAGATTAGTAGGAATTAAAGCATTCATCTTTAATGCTTAGAGTGTGAACCGGTAGTATATTAGATTCTAGAACTTGTTTTGTGATGCATTCGAGATCGCTAGTGAGACTACACTTGTGTAGTTAGGAATAACTAAATGATAAGAGGCATTAGGATAACCCTTGTTTGATACACCGTAATATAATTACTTCTTCCATATCGGTTGAGTAATTCCCCACACCCTTTGCGTTGTACTCATCTTTAGTACACGATACCCTAGTTAACCCTCGAGCCTATCCTTTTCGCGGTTCTCGTGATGTTTCGGTTTTCCGAATATCAATGAAGAGCATTGTTTACACCCCACCCCAAATATACACCCAAATCGCCTTAGCCTACCTTTATTGCACTCACTTTTAGTGCAAATTTTTGTTATCACCCTAAACCCTTAGTTCAATTATCTAGTTGCTTGCATGAGTTGCTAAGTCGAGTCATATCCTTTGTATCTGATTTTGGGATGATTGGGATTCATGGGAAAAGTTAAAGTTTATGAAACATAGGAAGAGAGCGTTAAACTCAAATTCCCTTTGTTTGCATAATAATGTACCCCAAGTGTTTTGATCTTTTCAATTCGGGTCAAATTAGTGTTAGAGTAATAAAAACTCAAGTGTAGGGATGTGTCTATAAATCCCTATCATTTTGATGTTACCGTAGAGGATGGTAGAGTAAAAGTGTATGCAAAAAAAAAAAAAAAAAAAAAAAATCGAAAAAAAAAAAAAAAAAAAAAAAAAAAAAGTGAAAAAAAAAAAAAAAAAAAAAAAAAAAAACAAACGGGCTACCATCCTACATCTATCTTTTAAATTATGTTTGTTTATTTTAGTTGCCTAGAGTTTTAGAGTGTCGAGTCTTGGCTTAGCAACGCCATTCTTCGATATACTTTTAACATAGAGATTTTGACTATCCACCACTAAATAGCCTATCCCACCAAACCCTTGTTTCCCTACAGTAAGCCTAACATTACAACCCTTTAAAGACCTCTTTGATAGTCTTTCCTAGGTGCTTACGCCAAAGCGATGGAGGTTTGATCTATTCTCAAGCCTATGGTAATCTATGTACTAGGACCGGTTAATGAGTGTTTATCTTCCATTTCCTATTTGTTATATTTCATATATACACCGAGAGAGATGTGAGTATCCAAACACCCCATGTGAGGTGCTAGTATGTAATTCCGTGCTTGTTATGACTTTATGGGCTTATATGTGTTGTGGACCGTTTTGAATGGATGCTTCATGACCCCTAACTTATAAATTAATTGGCTAAAAGCACATTTGCTTGAGGACAAGCAAATAACAAGTGTAGGGATATTTGATAAGGTTTTAAAGGTACCATTTTGAGGGTCATTTAAGCCCTTATTCGATCACTTTTGTATCCGTTATTGCTTAATATCGTTCCTTTTCACTTTTTAGGTCTCTTGAAGGCAAAATCTTTGGAATGATGCTTATTTGGACGAAAAGGCGAATATATGAAGAAAATGGCCAAAGTCAAATTCGAGACACTCAAAGTTGCTTGAAACATAAAGCGGCGTCGGTGTTAATATCTGCGACGCCGTCGGGAAGGAATTTATGTGACGGCTCGGAGAAAAATTACATGTTTTCAAGGACGACGTCGGGTTCTAAAGAGTAGGCCGTCGTTACTCGGGACGGCCTAGATGCACAAGACGGCGTCGGAGTGAAGGGGCGTCACGGACATAAGGTGGCCGTCACAAGGTTTACGTGGCCAAGGCGAAACCCTAATGGCGGCGACACGGCGGCGTCGCCACAAAACATAAGGTGACGCCGTCGCAGATGTAATCTTATATATAGAATCCGAATTTTTCGGTTTGTGGGTAGTCTTTGGAGTAAAACCTAAAACCGAACCAAGGCTTTCTTGTGCGGTATTTTAGGGTTCTAAACCCTATTATACATCAAGATAAGTATTTACTTCATTAATTTAATTATGTCTTTGATTATTTGTGTGTATGCTTGCATGTTCTCCATGTCCCGCTAATTTATTTGTGTGTTTGCTTTAGGAATATGAAACTTAATTATTGAATATTGATTGGTTGATACTTATCTTAGTTGACTAATGATCTAGAGTGCGCTAGATTATTCGTTGTGTACTTAATGCTTGAAATTTCTTTGTGAACTTTAGAATATAATTATCTAGGTAATTGTAGGATAAAGTATTCAAGGACAACCTTAGAGTAGGCGTTTATAAATCACTAGAGGATTTGTAAACAAGACCCTTTGGTAGTTTCAAAGAGTTGGGAAACAAGCACGCCCTATAGCCTTAGAATCACAACGCAACTAGGAATAAGGACGTGACAAATCAACCATCAATAGGAGATAATTAAGGAGTAGTAAAACCTAAGTAAACACATCTTTAAACTATCATACGAGCACACATCAAATTAGACATAGACTATCACAACCTTAGCTTAGATAATTAGATAATAGTAGAGTAATCGGTAGAAATACCAACCCCCAAATCCAATACCGAGATTCGTACCTTTCCATTTCTAAAAAATATAAAATATAAAAATAATCTTCCTCAACCTTAACCTTAGCGAAGTAACTTCTCACTAGCATTCCTATTCCCCAGAGAACGATATCAATACCCGTGGCTTACCCTAATTACTACACTACAACGATTAGGTTCAACGCCTAGGGTGTTATAAAACTTGCTCGAAGAAAAGGAAGTTTCCTTGACCCCGAAGCGACGCGTGTAAGAAGCGTTATCGGATACCAAATTGTTGATCCGAGAGCACTTGGACTTCATCCGACATTCCCAAGAGGCTCAATGACCCCGACAATCACGACATGTTGACGGAACCTATTCTCTCTGTCGAATCAAAGAAGCGTCCACAAAGAAACAAGGTCTTTGAGTCTTTTGATTTCCTTCTAATCAAGATGTCGAAGCTCGAATCGTACTAAAGGTATCGGAAGCCGTCAGACAAGGCAAAGTTGGTCATCTCGACGAAAATCTTACGGTACACCTGTAAGGAGAACCGAAAAGGAAGTCTTGGAAGTGTAACAAGCAGAGAGTCAAAGGAATGTTCCAAAGAAGAAACCTATTCCAAAAGGAAACCTACCCTAAGAAGAAAGCTCCTCTCGAAGCCAATCCTATCATTTTACCGAACCTCAAAGAAAGCTTTTGGACGAGGACTCGAAGGTCTTGACACGAGATGAAGAGATCACCTACTCAAAGCGCAAGGATGACAATCCTCAAGAGCAAAACCTCCAAGTCCTCCACCGATAAAGGAAAGGGAAGACTCTGCACTTGTGCCTTATGATGAGAGCTCGAAGAAGAAGAAGAAGACTCTGAATCAATCATGGGAAAAAGTTTAAATTAGTTAGACACCTTCAAAGGCCAAACAATTTGCTAAAGATCAAATGGGTGGCCGGAGGATCAAGTGGTCTTGCCCACTCCTCTCAGATCCCGATGCGGTTAATCGACCCGATAAGGGATCCGTGCCACCACTCTTTGCAACAACAAAAGCTTGTTGAAGACACTATGTGTATGACTTTGAAAAAAGGAATCGAGAAAGAAAAGTCTAAGGATGGACGAGGATGATTATACAAAGTTTCTTCTCGACAGTCCAACACACTCAAAGGAGAAAACCTCGAAACTCCTAAGGACATGAAGTCTCCTCATGTCTCCTCCTCATCGGATTCTTCATCTCATTCATCACCACCACCATCAAAGAAGTCAACCAAATCATCATCCAAATCCGTGAAGAAACCACCTAAATCTTGGATTTCTCGGACTCATCAAAAGATTGTAAAAGTTGTCCAACAAGTCGAAAGAAGGAAGGACTTCAACAACGAAAAATGAATTGCTTTCTTGACCAAATCAAAGACTTGAATGATGAGAAAGACAAGATGGAAGGAGAAAGGGAATTTGTTGAAGTTCATGAAGAGTCATCAAAAGGAGGAACTGAATGAAATGATTGAAGGTTACACTCACAAGTACCTTCAGGATATCGTTCCTAAAGTCACAAAGGAACTGGAGATGTTTACAAGAGATCAAACCCACAAGTTTCTTCTCGAGATAGCCCGGTGTGATAAGAGAAATATTCTCGCACAACTCAATCCAACATCGCCGCATTGGTTAAACATACAATGGCCAAAAGAAGTCGATCTCACGAATGTCCAAGTTAATCGCTAAACTTTGATGCAAATGTCAAAGCGATCCGGACATTTACTTTGGAAGAAGCTAAATTTTTCAAGGTCTGCTTGACTTTCAACTCGGTTCATCATGTAGGAGGTGACCGATCAACCCAAGAGGCCGAGATGACGATGATAAGGATAAGGACTCGCACCTAAGCGTCGAAGCGCCCGGTCAATCACATCTATGTTACCTCCTCCTCCACGGACTCCTTCTCAACATAAGTCTCCTCCTCGTTCTTCTACGATAAACTCGGGACGATTCCGAGTTACCACCCCGACTCATAAAACCGGTGACTACTTTGAGTATACGGTGGTGACGATGAAGAGGTCCTTGATCCCGACAACAACCCACCTCACCCAAACAAGTGCGAGAAACCAAATCATCATCTAGGCCTTCCAAAAGAAGAAGAAGACGACTCAACTCGGAATCGTATCATGGCTAGATGACGATAAAACCGAAGAATTTGAATGGTTCTCCACACTTGTCAATCAAACTCCCTACCCCGAAGAAGGTCAAGAATTGGTAGACGGTAGTACATTGGAGCATGCAAAGATTTTGCAAGAAAGATTCCGTGTGAAGAAGATGGCGAAATCCGAGTTGAAGCGAATCAAGAATGAAGCATTTCAACATTGAAGAACTCTCTGAAAGTGCCCTCGAGGTCGAATATCATCTTGAGAACATTGCTCGAGCTATGTCTAACAACATGGATTGGCTCAACCTGAAGCAAACATTGACTTCACACAAAGGGACAACCCTCCATACTACACCGATGGACCAAACCTCTACCGACCATTGGCCAACCAGATGAACCAAGGATTCCTTCCGATATTTCTTCAACAAAGACCGGAATTTCTTCTCCATGGTGGCGATGGTTCGAGAAAATACACTACATCATTGACTCTTCCATTTCGGTGACCATTTACTCTAAGCGCATAGCTATCGAGGAACGTGCAAATCACTTGTTCTCGACAACGTGGAAGCATACGACCGAGATGCATTGTATGGGATTCATCATTGGCGACGCAGAAGAATCTACTCTGGTCGCTCGGTTCAAAAGTCTCAACATGCGTGTATAGCTCTAAGGACATCGTGGCCATCAAACATGTTGATCTCAAGTCTAAGTGGGACTACACATTCTTAAAGAATATCATGGTCAAACGACAAGATGAAAGGACTATGGATTCTCTGAAGTCGACTTTGAGAATTTGTCCTCAACGACATCGAAGACATGTACCTTGCCAAAGTACTGTGGTCGTATGAGACAATTTTCAACCGAAGTACAACGTGAATTCATCAAGTCATTGCTCATCTTCATTAGACGATAGTCATCAAAGAGCGTGTAGAAGATCTCCGGATGGTGGTTGAATCATATCGAAACGTGTAAACTTCACTCCACCACGACTTGATCTTCCCGACATCAATTAGCTTAAACAACTCACGCTCATCAACAAACCTTTTGGCGTTGTTTACCGCAGTGAACTTCAAGAAATTGCTTAATGGCGTGTAGTGAGCTCCACAAATTTGGGATCATACTTGAAGATGGTTAGGGATGGATTGGCTTATCGGTTGAAGGATATACGTGAAAGATTGGGAATCCTAAGCGATGGAATTCTCGGGATCGAAGAGATGTGAGACACATCATCACCATGATTGATGAGCGGTTGTTCGAAGGATCGATTCGCACGATTGGAAAGCTATGTTGGTGGTCGACCGGGAGAAACATCACCGGCTTTCAGCATACATGCACTCTCGGAACATCACCGCACTTCTGGTACCCTTGAATTGTTTCCTTCATATAATTTTGGATGTATGATTATATATGTGAATGGCTTGTGCACACATAACGATGTACAACCCGTAATTGTCAAGAAAGGACCACGTAGTACGCTTGATTGCCACAATCCTTATAAAAGGAGCGAAAGCTTCTTAATTTTGAGTAAAACCTATCAAACCTTTCACTTTTCAAGGTTTTGCTCAAAAGACAAATACTTCCCATATGATTTTCAAAACCTCAACCGTTTATATCACTAGTTGAGGGGAGTATTTGAATTAAAACTTTGTTCACAAATTGTTCATAGTGGTCATCTTCCCATGACACTCGAAATGGTCATATTTATTCTCAACCGTTCAAAAATAACATTTTATATGCCATTTTTGGGGAAGAAAATTTGTGTGATAAGAAATATGTTGTGCAAAATGCAAATGAATCTGTGAACTTGAGACTTAACCAACGAATTGACGGTACTAAAGCGTTAGTAACTCGAAAAGACTTGTCTCGACGGGTAATAATTTCAAGCTAGTTCGCTAGTAATGTAAACGTGTCTCGCAAAGGACTTGTCCAAGTAGAAAGTACCATTCGAGAAACTTTTGGTAGACATGAACTCGACGGGTTTGACAACCTTTCGAGGTTTGTCTACACCTTCAAGGTAGTTATTAGAGCTAGTTGTCACCTAAAAGGCGACAATGTAACTCTTTAACTATGCAACGTAACCGTGTCTCATGGGGATTGTCTATCTTTAGTGGATCAATTCTAAAAGTGCGCGCTCTTTCCTCAATGTGCATTTAAACCATTAAAACTCTTAAGCACATGTGAGAGGAGTATTTATGCAAAACTTATCTCTCACTGTGGTTCAAACATGTTTTTCATTTACAAACCCTTTGAGAGATTCTTCACATACGATGGTTTTAATGGCAAACATAGGTTAGTCATGGAGTTATAAGGTGACTAAGGTTAGGAATAACTGTCCTATGATCCGCCAGAGTCGGAGGGATCTACCCAAGGACATCACAAATAGTTAGTACTTAGAAGTCCTTAGGTATGATTATAAAAGGAGAAAATGAGAATCGGAGAAAGAAGGTGACCGTCTAAGTTCTCTCACGCAAGCGTAAGAAAACTTAAAACGACTTAAGCACGAAATCAATGAGGATCTGAGGAGTATAGAGTCTCCCCGGGTCATTATGTCCCAGCGAGCTATGCAATGGATCAATCAACGTATAGTGATCGAGAAGTTTGAACGAAAAAGGGATTATGATTTGATTATTATAGCTACAGAAACATCAAACAAATACAAAGGCTAAAATGCAAATGAGAGGAAATTAAAAAGATAAAACCTATTAAATAAACGCTATCACTAAAATTAAAATGATGTTTTTGTTTTTATGTTTTTACGAAACTGAAATCAAAATCTACGCGACGTACAAATTAAAAAGTGAAACTAAAGCAATATTAACCCTAAAAATATGAAAATGATGTTTTTACAAACCTAATGATAAAAGAAAATTTATGGAAAAGAAAATTATTTTTAAGACTAATTATCTAATTAAAACTATTTTTAATTATTAAATAACTACCTTAAATACAAGAAAATATACAATTAAGCTAGAAAAATAAGATTAAGACTTGGAAAAGTCTAAAATATCAAAATAGACTTTTCAAAACTAATTTTGTATTTTTATGACTATTTTCTATTTTCTATGAATTTAAAACTATTAAAATCTAATTAAATCACTAAAATTACCAAATGAACTATGAAAATATGGAAAATTACTTTTTCTACTTTTTATATTTATCTAAACCTAATAAAATTGAAAATTATTTTTTGAACCTTTTCGAATTTTTGTATTAAATGCTATTTAAAAAGTGCTAAAACTAATTAAAATTAGGAAAAATAGCAAAACAAACTAGGAAAAATCTGAAAATTTAGGAAACTCTAAAATAATGATAAGAAGCTATGAAAAATGGAAAACAAGTATGTTATGTGGAAGAAAATTGAATCGATGAATCAAGTGCTTATTGAAATAAGCACTTGATAAGCAAATGAGCAAAATAAGCAATCCAATCGAAAACAGAACTATGATATACTAAAAATGATCAAATGAAACTTAAATCAACAAGCTATAACCACTGAATAGCCAACTAACATGATTTGATGTTTTATGATATTAAGCTAAAACAGATTTTTGGTGCCTACTTTAAGTCAATAAATAGGTACTCAAATAAGCTACAAACTAAAACTAATTACTAAGACTTAAACTAGACCTAAGTGACTATCGATGACCAAAAGACTAGCCCTTAGCAAACTTCAATAAGCTCTGTGCAAGTTGCACAAAACTCGAGAAATCACTCAAGATATATCGAGTTGGTGCGAGGCACCTAGGGCTGCTTTGAGCTTATACCCAAGTTAATCCGGAGGGCAAAAGCTAAAACAGATGTGAGGTCCTATAGACCTCCTAGTAGACTACTTATAACCAAAATTTAGACCTTGAAAACCTTTAATGGAACCATGCAACAATCTGCAAATTCATGTGGAAAACCAATTTTGACATGTTTTGACTTTTGAAAATGGTTGTACACTTTGACTAAAATGAGACTTGAATCCACTTTGATGGTGATATTGATGTATTTGATGGAAATATGAATGAAGCAAGCTAGTTTTAGGACTTCTAAACACAAAACAAAGTTTTACAATTCCAAATTCTCAACAGTTTAACAGTGATGTAGATTAAAGCACCATTTTGACTTTAGCTGGTATACAGGCACAAACTAAGACAGATTTGAGTATATTATGACTAAACAAACATGAACTATCAGATCTTAACTTATGACAAAGCTTAAAAGACAGATAAATCAGTGGATCCAAACACACCTGTAGCTACTAATTTGCAATGGAAAATGAGCTAAACTCTCACCCAGTTAAAACAACTAATCAAATTAACTTAAGATAACTTAGTTACTACTAATAACACAGGTTTTATCAGATTAAAACTTCAAATACTGACTATGCTAAAAACCTTGAAATGACTTACAATCTGTCCAATGGCCACTATGGCCTGCCAACTATAAAACCAAGAGCTCAAGATCACTATCCTACATAAACCACCCAATTACTTCCATTTCAACCCATTTTCCTTTCTGAATCAGACCATATCACCCTTGCATCATTTGTGCTCCAAATTTGACTTTTGTTGACTAATTCCCAAAGTTGCATGAAATGTGAATGTAAGCTTATACTAAGCTTTAACAAGCTTATGGAACTTGTTTGAGCTTAAAACCGAGTGAGCACGTTTAACATAGGACTTTGAGATTGAGAATTTCAACGATGAGCTAAAATATGGAAATGGAACTTAAGCTTGAATTGATACTGAAATTAGGTTGAAAAACATTTGAATACTATTGTTGAGTACAAATTAACTTTAAAATAAGACTGAAAACTAGTTAAGATTCTACAAACTAAAAAAAACGACATACAATTTAAGAACTCTCAAACTAACTATCCCTTCTTGCTTCATCATGGCTCTTTTTATGCTCCAAAGAGTTTCTCTCACTTATCTGAGCAAATCCCAACATCAATCTTGACCCTTGATTGGCTAGAACTCATCTTAGCCGTTTATGTGATTTTGGCGCCAAATTCTGTTTTGGATATCTGGGACAAGAAAGAGGTAGCATTTAATGTGGTTGTAAGGTTGGTGAGGAGGGGGGAGACAATTGGTGGTGTAGGGTGGGTTGGTAGGCTGGTTGGTGGCTGGTGGTGGGAGCAGACAGGGGTGTCGGGGGGACAGGGAAGGGGCGGGGTTGTATTATTTAAATCATGGGTAATTGGGTTGGTCGGGTTGTGGTTTTGGACCGGGTATAGTATTTGGGCCAGGGGTGTTTTGTTTGGGCTTGGGATTAGTTAAGGTCCGGTTGGTTTGTATAGTTAATAACACAAGGGCCTTTTGTGCAACATTTGAAATTCAAGGGACCAATCATGTAGATTATGAAAAGTAGTCAAAGGACTAGACTTTCCAAGTTTACTAATCCAAGGTTTGATTTTGACATTTTTGAAAATTTCCAAGGACTAGTTTTGAACATTTTGGATTTTCAGGGACTAAACTGTAATTTTCTCAAAACTTTTAGATTTTTCACCAAAGGACTAAATATGATAATTTATGATTTTAAAAGACCTTTGGTGACTTTTCTTTGAAATTTTGGCTCGTGGACTATTTTGACAATTTTATAAACTTGGGGATGAAACCGCAATTTTGCAAATTTGATATGTTTTTCATCCGATTTTGATATTTTGCATTTAAAACACATAAAACACCGATTTGTGATATTTTGATCATTTTGATGTGTTTCGAGTGTTTCGAGATGATTTTGCGTTTATTTTGTACAAAAATGATGAGTATTTACACACTCATCAATCCCCACATCGAGATATTGCTAGTCCCTAGCAATGATTTGAGAAAACATAATGGATTTTAATCTCTTTACCAAAAGCCATTACTTCGGAGTAGCCAAATGTTTTAGTTCAAGTAAGAACCATGGTACACCGATAACCATGTGATTTTGAGCAAACCACCGACTTCCAACGGATTTGATTTGTCTTTACCGTAAGCCGTACTTTTACGGACTAGCCAACTCTTAGATAAATTATCAATATTATCTTTGGTGAGTGATTACCAATTATGGTTTTTCCATTGCCTTTACCACAAGCCATAATCTTGCGGGCTAGCCAACTCTTCACTTTTTAGGATATGGTGAGTTGAATACCATACAATTTTGGGCAAATTGCAAGCCGTATAACGGATTTGAGACATCTTTACCAAGAGCCGTTTGCTCTGGATTAGCCAATCCTTTTGTCTTACGACATGGCGGATCGATAACCTGATGAGAAAGTGTAGAACACTTACTCAAAAAAAAAAAAAATTTTGGCCAAAAGCGGGGATTGGGCGGTATAATTACATGATAAAATTCGTGAGAATCCCCCACACTTAGAAATGAATATTGCCCTCAATATTCAAAGTACCGCGGTTATGCCGAAACAAAGAACGTGAAAGGGAAATACTACGGCCATTATTATGAAAGATGATTTTTTTTTTTTTTTTTTTTTTAGAAAGATTTATATACAAAACATGCGGGCAACCCCCCACACTAGGATGGTAGAAAGAGGTGAGAAGGTAAATACGGTGAGAACCCATATGGCATGCTCTGTTTTTGATTCCGAGTCGCTAGCTTGACTCGACCCAATTCATTTGTTCATGGGGAAAGTAACGTGGAAAACCAATCTCGATCGGACTTTCGTTCACAATGTTAATGAACATATGAACATCGAAAGTTCCACACCGACGAGATATAACCGCGGTATTGTTTAATAGTAGGCACTATAAGGGATGATACGGGGTCAAAGATGGTGTCCTCATTCCCGAAAGAGAAAGGAAAGAGCAACCACACCATCCGTGAAGAATGGAATAAAGACGTACATGAGAATGCATGTCCATTCCTCAGAGAGAAGCAAATCACCGCTTTGACATCTTTAAGCTTAAACTTGAAGCTTAGATGGTGATTGTCAAGAAGATGTCCGGGAGGGTGGGAAATGGTTCTTCAATCAACAAACTTTCCAGATAAAGGATGTCTCCTCGGGATCAAGGTAAGTATTATCAATTCCGTTGGAATTGACTCATCACTAATAAATGCATCGACTTCATTCCAAAAGTTGTCATCTTCCTCATCGAGGTGGAGAAGGAATGGAAGAGTCGGGAATAAGACTAGAAGATGATGGATCATTTTGAGCAATTCATCAATGGGAAGAATGTCTCCATTGGATCACAAACATCATCATCCAACTCGGATGAAACAAGAGAGTTTGGTTTCATCTACGGACTTAACAATCTCGATGCGACAAAGCGATGGGAGGTGGGACAAGTGGTGTGCTCTTAGAGCTAGCAGCTTCCACCACTTCCGATTAAGTCTCCGATTCTAGATCATCGTCATCATCATCAAGAATACTCTTGACTTCCCAGTACGACTTTCAAACCATTTGTTTGAACCGGGGTGATTTTCAAAGCTTTGAGCTCAAGACGTTTTGGGAACTCCTCTTAACCGTGAAGTTTGAGAGTGTTGCATTGAATCTTCGGATCTTTGATCAATTGTGGCAACACTGTTTTGTCTGAGGTTTGGAGTTTCGTTGATATTTAATGTGAGCTCTTCGTTGTCAACCCGAATGGTCAACTCTTCAAAGAAACACATCGATCGAGCACCACTCGCTCTCAAGAAAGCTCTCCCCAAGATAAAGGGAACTCTAGGATCCGCATGAAGTCTACTACAACAAAGTCAAGATGAAAGTGAAACTTTCCTACTTTCATCACGACATCCCGGCTATCCCAAGAGGACGAGTTGCAGACGATCCGCTAGCTCGAGTGTCATACGAGTGGATGAAAGTTCGAAGAGAGTTTCTTCCATACCGAGAGTGGCATGAGGTTAATGCTAGCGCCAAGATCGCCAAGGCGAGCATTGAAACATCCCCAAGAAATCACACGGATTAAGAACCCGCCAGGTCTTCAAGCTTTTGGGAAGCTTATTAAGAATGGCACCGAGCATTGTTCATTGAGAGGAGTTTTAGCCATCTCGATAGCTTATCTTTGTTGGTGAGTAAGCCTTTAAGCGTGGATGCAAATTTAGGCATTAGAGCGAGAGCATCAACGAAGCTTAAATCAAAGTGAAGCTCATTGAAGATTTGGAAAAATTTTCCATTTGCTCTTTGTTTTTGTCTTTGAGCTTCTCATCATTCATTCTTGATGGGTAAGGAAGTCGACTAGACTTTTGAGCCGGATGGAAGTGTTTTTCGCTCAGATTTTCTTCGAACATCGGGTTCCGGACTTAAGGCTTGGACTACCGAAGGTGGGACGTGTCTTGATACTTGGGCTTGAATAATGCACCTTGTCCGTTGTCTCCTTGATAACTTGACTAAATGCCACAGGAGGAGGGGGCATTGGAGTCGAAGGTCCATTGTGCGTCTTACCACTACGAGTGGTGACGGCTTTCAACTCGGCATTAGGATTGGGAATAGTATTGCTTGGGAGTCCCCCAGAAGATGGTGAAGCTTTGTTCATATTCATGTTCATGAAACTGCTCATCATATTCTTTAACTCATTTGTCTGCCGAGACATTGTGGTATCAATCTCCCTTTTAAGCTCAACTCTCATGTTATTGATCTGAGTTTGCATAGAACGCATGTTTGACTCAGTCATTTTCATGAAGTCATTTGGTATGGGAGCTTGAGGAGGTTGTTGATAGCTTTGATGATTAGGAGCTTGATATGGTTGAGGTTGGTTGAAATTGTTCCGGTTTTGATTGAAATTTTGAGAGTTATTGAAATTTTGTCCTTGATTCGGAACAAAGCGATTTTGATTGCCATGGCTTTGATTGCCATGGTTTTGCATGAGAGGAAAACCGGTGGTGTCATACCGCTAGGTGCACGGTAATGAGGATCGGCTTGTGGTCGGTATTGATTGTGGTTTACCAAGCTACGGAGCTTGGTAAAAGGAAGCATCGGTTGCTTGACAATCATAATACGCATGTGGACCACTACAAGTTTCACACACCTTGTTCACGGCTTTGATTGGTTCCGCTTATGAATTTCGCTTTTGATTTCCTTTACCTCTTTTATCATACAATGGATGATGTCCGTTAGAGCGGTTAATCTGAGCGGCTAACTCGGAAGAGTTACGGATGAAAAGCAAGAGTGTTCGGAACATTGACTTTGTTGCGAGAATAGGAACTTTTGATTTTTGCTCGCAAATCTCAATCACATCTTTGGGTTTACGATTCAAGATATTGCCGCTGCGGTGCATTCAAGGAATCTTGATCGTTTCCGTTCAACCCATTGTAAAAGATATTTACTTGTTGAGCTCCGTGAATTCATGATGGGGCATTTCTGAGGAGATCTTTGAATCTCTCCCATGCCTCTCCAAAGTTTTCATCGAAATTCGACGAAATCCGAAATTTCATTTTTAAGATTAGTCGTCTTTGATGGAGGAAAAAGTAATTCACAAACTTTTGAACAAGATCCTCCCAAGTTTCGATAGATCGAGGGGTTCTTTTTCCACCAAATCTGGTCGTCCCTCAGAGAGAATGGAAAAGCATCAACTTGATGACTTTTGTGGCACATCCTTGAAATTGATAGTTGAAGTCAACTTGTTAAACCAACGGATGTGTGCATACTGGTCTTCTCGATCGACCAGCGGAATTGATTGTAGACACAAGTTGGATCAAATGTGTCTTCAATTCAAAGTGATCGAGTTGATTACGGGTAAAACAATGGCATCTCCATAACCCCGGTGGGTGCACGGAGCATTTCCGCCATAATGCGTTAAATCGCCATGGTGTTGTTTGAAATAGTGCGAATCTCGGGTTCGACTATTTGGGCGACGCTCACGAGAACGTCTCCTTGGAATTTCGCTAGATCACGAAAGGACTCAATGATCTAGAAGAACGAGAAAAGATGCACTGGAGATAACTCTAGGGATCTCGAGTTAAGAAGAGAAATGGGAATTATGAAATTTTAGATGAGAATGAGAATTATGAAGGCGTTTTGTAAAATGGGGTGAGAAGAATCTTTATGGGTTTTACGGTTCAAACGTCGATATCACAACAAAATCAATTAACACAAAATCGAGGCAAAACAACGGTGAACTTAACCAATAATCCAAGATGAATGGCTTTGAAAAAGGTACACCAATCACAATGACACAAAGGCAAGTTTTATATCTTTAGTTCGGGAACTTATTATGGTCGCACCCCAGTTAGGTAGTGCCTTGCCTTGGTTTTCGGTGGTAATCTTTTAAGTTGTTAATTATTAAAGAAAGCAGCGATTCTTTTGTATTTTTATTTTTGATACATATATAGAAACAAAAGGAAAAATATTTTTGTTTTTTATCGTTTTGGATGTTTTGGGTTTTGGATTTTTAAGAAAATATGGATATATATATAGATATGGATGATATGAACAAATGAGTGAGGATTCAAACAACTAATCGCTACACGAAGATAGATTAGCACACGACCTCCAATTGCGTAAAAATTTGATCACAAGAAAACCGTCAAGTTCTCTCACGCAAGCGTAAGAAAACTTAAAAGCGACTTCAAACATGAAATCAATGAGGATCCGAGGAGTATAGAGTCTCCCGGGTCGTTATGTCCCAAATGAGCTATGCAATGGATCAATCAACGTATAGTGATCGAGAAGTTTGAAGCGAAAAGGGATTATGATTTGATTATTATAGCTACGAAACATCAAACAAATACAAAGGCTAAAATGCAAATGAGAGGAAATTAAAAGATAAAACCTATTAAATAAACGCTATCACTAAAATTAAAATGATGTTTTGTTTTTATGTTTTACTAAACTGAAATCAAAATCTCTGACGTACAAATTAAAAAGTGAAACTAAAGCAATATTAACCCTAAAAATATGAAAATGATGTTTTTACAAACCTAATGATAAAAGAAAATTTATGGAAAAAGAAAATTATTTTTAAGACTAATTATCTAATTAAAAACTATTTTTAATTATTAAATAACTACCTTAAATACAAGAAAATATACAATTAAGCTAGAAAAATAAGATTAAGACTTGGAAACGTCTAAAATATCAAAATAGACTTTTCAAAACTAATTTTGTATTTTTATGACTATTTTTCTATTTTCTATGAATTTAAAACTATTAAAATCTAATTAAATCACTAAAAATTACCAAATGAACTATGAAAAATATGGAAAATTACTTTTTCTACTTTTTATATTTATCTAAACCTAAGAAAAATGAAAAATTATTTTTTGAACCTTTTACGAATTTTTGTATTAAATGCTATTTAAAAGTGCTAAAACTAATTAAAATTAGGAAAAATAGCAAAACAGCTAGGAAAAATCGAAAATTCGTGGAAACTCTAAAATAATGATAAGAAGCTATGAAAATGGAAAAACAGTATGTTATGTGGAGAAAATTGGAACTGATGAATCAAGTGCTTATTGAAATAAGCACTTGATAAGCAAATGAGCAAAATAAGCAATCCACTGAAAACAGGAACTATGATATACTAAAAATGATCAAATGAAACAGAAATCAACAAGCTATAACTACTGAATAGCCAACTAACACAGATTTGATGTTTTATGATATTAAGCTAAACAGATTTTTGGTGCCTACTTTAAGTCAATAAATAGGTACTCAAATAAGCTACAAACTAAAAACTAATTACTAAGACTTAAACTAGACCTAAACAGCTACTGATGACCAAAAGACTAGCCCTTAGCAAACTTCAATAAGCTCTGTGCAAGCTGCACAAAACCTGAGAAATCACTCAGTATATACTGAGTTGGTGCAGGGCACCTAGGGCCTGTTTTGAGCTTATGCACAGGTTAATCCAGAGGGCAAAAGCTAAAACCAGATGTGAGGTCCTATAGACCTCCTAGTAGACTACTTATAACCAAAATTTAGACCTTGAAAACCTTTAATGGAACACATGCTGCACAACTGCAAATTCTGGAAAACCAAATTTTGACATGTTTGACTTTTGAAAATGGTTGTACACTTTGACTAAAATGAGACTTGAATCCACTTTGATGACTGATATTGATGTATTTGGAGGAAATATGAATGAAGCAAGCTAGTTTTAGGACTTCTAAACACAAAACAAAGTTTTACAATTCCAAATTCTCAACAGTTTAACAGTGATGTAGATTAAAGCACCATTTTGACTTTAGCTGGTATACAGGCACAAACTAAGACAGATTTGAGTATATTATGACTAAACAAACATGAACTATCAGATCTTAACTTATGACAAAGCTTAAAAGACAGATAAATCAGTGGATCCAAACACACTGTAGCTACTAATTTGCAATGGAAAATGAGCTAAACTCTACCCGACTAAAACAACTAATCAAATTAACTTAAGATAACTTAGTTACTACTAATAACACGGGTTTTATCGATTAAAACTTCAAATACCGACTATGCTAAAAACCTTGAAATGACTTACAATCATCCAATGGCCACTATGGCTCGCCAACTATAAAACCAAGAGCTCAAGATCACTATCCTCATAAACCACCTGATTACTTCCATTTCAACCCATTTTCCTTTCTCGAATCGGACCATATCACCCTTGCATCATTTGTGCTCCAAATTTGACTTTTGTTGACTAATTCCCAAAGTTGCATGAAATGTGAATGTAGCTTATACTAAGCTTTAACAAGCTTATGGAACTTGTTTGAGCTTAAAACCGAAGTGATGCTTTTAACATAGGACTTTGAGATTGAGAATTTCAACATTGAGCTAAAATATGGAAATGGAACTTAAGCTTGAATTGATCTTGAAATTAGGTTGAAAACATTTGAATACTATTGTTGAGTACAAATTAACTTTAAAATAAGACTCGAAAACTAGTTAAGATTCTACAAACTAAAAAACGACATACAATTTAAGAACTCTCAAACTAACTATCCCTTCTTGCTTCATCATGGCTCTTTTATGCTCCAAAGAGTTTCTCTCACTTATCTCGAGCAAATCCCAACATCAATCTTGACCCTTGATTGGCTAGAACTCATCTTAGCCGTTTATGTGATTTTGGCGCCAAATTCATTTTGGATATCCGGGACAAGAAAGAGGTAGCATTTAATGTGGTTGTAAGGTTGGTGAGGGGGAGACAATTGGTGGTGTAGGGTGGGTTGGTAGTTTGGTTGGTGGTAGTGGTGGGAGCGAGCAGGGGTGTCGGGGGGGACAGGAAAGGGCGGGTTGTATTATTTAAATCATGGGTAATTGGGTTGGTCGGGTTGTGGTTTTGGACCGAGTATAGTATTTGGGCCAGGGGTGTTTTGTTTGGGCTTGGGATTAGTTAAGGTCCGGTTGGTTTGTATAGTTAATAACACAAGGGCCTTTTGTGCAACATTTGAAATTCAAGGGACCAATCATGTAGATTATGAAAAGTAGTCAAAGGACTAGACTTTCCAAGTTTACTAATCCAAGGTTTGATTTTGACATTTTTGAAAATTTCCAAGGACTAGTTTTGAACATTTTGGATTTTCAGGGACTAAACTGTAATTTTCTCAAAACTTTTAGATTTTTCACCAAAGGACTAAATATGATAATTTATGATTTTAAAAAGACCTTTGGTGACTTTTCTTTTGAAATTTTGGCTCGGGGACTATTTTTGACAATTTTATAAACTTGGGGATCGAAGCGCAATTTTGCAAATTTGATATGTTTTTCATCCGATTTTGATATTTTGCATTTAAAACACATAAAACATTGATTTGTGATATTTTGATCATTTTGATGTGTTTCGAGTGTTTTCAGATGATTTTGCGTTTATTTTGTATAAAATGATGAGTATTTACACACTCATCGAAGGAGTTGAAGAATCAAAAGAAATGTAATGTAAAGGGTGAAAAGAAATAGCCCTCCGATTATTCAACTTAGGCGCACAGGGTTCAATTCATATGTTCTTGGTTGTCACTTAGTGACACCCGTATCAAGATTAAAAGTAGTCATGGACCCGGTGACGCATGCACTAAACCTTCTAGCCACTCAAGTTTCTCTCAACGAAACTTGTTTCATTCTCGAGGAACCCTACATAATCTATTGGCTTTCTCTAGAGATCGCCGGTATTGAAGAAGGAGACACTCTCCCTAGTCTCCGCTCAGAAAACCAAAACGCACTATCGAGTCTAGAGCCATGAGATTCATCAAAAGATCTCTTAGGAACACTTGACATTTAATCACTTGATGATCAACAATAAGATTATCGGTGGTTCATATCGAGTCCTTCACGCATCTTAGCAACTGTCGAGAACATTCATGAGAGGTTCACATCGTGATCCTCGGTGATTGAATGGAAACTCTGCCGTGGTCAACATCAAACACCGACAACAGTCACTTCGGTAACTCCCGTGGATTACGCAGAGTGTGTCTCAAACGGTCTGATCGTGAGGTGATGCTTGGTGTACCTCGACTCATCCGAATCAGATGTACTTGATGCGTCGCGTTATCTCACTTGGGACTCCGGTTCAGAACGGCCTTTGAGAATTAGAGTTGTGTTTTCACACTATGTTGTTAACACTCTCGAAATTCAAACTTGTAAGTGCCGAAACCGCTTATTACTAACCGTTTGAAATGTTTTCTTATGGAAGCTCGAGCGGGATGATCGTCTTGATTCTTCTCATGCTCACGCCAACATCATCACTAATGGAAGTTCTATTCAAAAGCAACTCAACCGCCGAATGATTCTTCATCAAACCAAAGAATCTTCAAAGTTAAAGACTTATAGAACTTCATCAAGATTGAATTCCAACGTCAAAGAGCGTGTGAGCATGTTGAAGAATGACGTGGAGACACTGGAGCAACAAGGCACTGAGGCGCATCGACATCGACAACAACATACCATCACTTTCACCACAAAGAACAATGATCAAAGAACAAAGTTAAAGATGACGTCGAGCATAAGCGCTCAAAGATAACTATCTCTCTACTGGGAGATTGTTCGAATCAAGACAATTCCTCTCACAAGAAAGAAGAATGTCGAAGATCGTCGCCTACTATTACATCAACGCCTTCACCGTTTACATTCATATATACTTGAGGGGAGATTGTTGGAATCACTCCTAAAAAAGATTTCAAGTATTTATATTTCATATGTAATAGGTAGCTTTATTATGGCTTTTATGTTTGTTTAAGGTCAAGCTTATGTAGAAGGCCCATAAGCTTGATCCAAGCCCAATAAGGAATAGGGAAGGAGAGAGTGTTGCCTAGCTCCTCGCCTATATAAACTCTTGTAAACCCTCATTTGAGGGTTGGTTGTTCAAGTTTCTTTTCTTTCACATACATCTTCTCATAACCGTATACTTACTATCGTGTGTATGTGTTAGAGCTTGCTCAATCGCCTCATCTCTTCTCTTATAAGCTTGTGTTGTAAAACTAGTGACCTAACAGTTTAACTATTTAAGTCACCTCCGCCAACTTGGTGCAAATGCTATCTTGGGTCGCTTTTACTTGCTGTGTGAAAGTGAGCATCGATTAAAAAATCCTATTTACAAGGTACCCAACGTAGTTTTTCAAATGGCATTTTGTGGCGATTGTGCATGTTAACTCGATTGCTAACTTTGTTGTCTTTATATGTAGCTCATTGCAAACCTTGCTAGAAACAAGACCTTGGTGCTACTCGTCCCAAGATTCAATGTGATCAATTGAGACATGTAAGTGGGAAGAAGAAAATGAAATGCGACATGTTCGTAATCTTTTAGTTGGTGGCTAGAGTTTGAAATACATATACAACACTATGACCAAAGTTTGCAGATTACACATTTAGCTACAAAGTTTGCTACAAAGTTTGACTATTATAGCGACTTTAGATATTTTTATTGTTATTATGAATCTATTGATTTGAAGTATATTGAATAATCATATACGGTTTGAAATGGTCATAGTATGGCAAGTTTATAGATACATGGATAGTGGTTTGAAATGGCCATACATGGCAAGTTTATGAAAACTTCACTTGGCGTGTTAGGCAGCGTGAATAACCGTCAAATTGAGTTTGAGTCTAAACCAATGATTGCCATGTGGTTAAAATGTATGTAATGGGTACACATACCTTCCCGTGTTTATTTTCTTTTTCGATCCGGGTTATGTGTCGGAAAGTGGAACCGTTAAGTTAAGCAAATTAAAAACTATGTTAGGTTGGAGATATAAGCTTTTATAAAAGAAGTACTATATGAGGCTAAAATAACTGCGTAGATGTAGTGATTTACTTTCAATGGGTGATGAGTTAAAAATTAAATGGGTCGTCTTGGTCAAACGTGTATTTTCAAAGTGCATTAGACCTTTTGGATCATATATATAATACTTAAAAGACAAAAGACTTATTAGTATGTGCAGATTGACATGAGCTTTACCTATGTTTTTTTTTCAGGGTTTAAGGTGAAAGCGAGTGGTGTCGGGCATGTCTTCTATTAGCCTATGCATACCAGGAAGCACTACAGTTAAATGGTACTGCCATACAAACGGCTGAGGTGCGAGCCATGGTTGCCCAGCATAGTGGCGGCCGGTGTTGATGCAACCGATCAATCAGCTGCTACTCATAATGCTCGAGTCGAGTGACAAAATGATAGACCCAAGCTGAGCAACATTGTAGCGGTAATCATGTGTCATTTTTACATTTACATGGTAATACGTAAAATTAGGATTATACTCTTTTAGGAAAAAAAAAAAAAAACAAGCATATACTTTTTTAGTTGTCATTCTGAATCATTCTAAATTCATCTTCTGTTTCAGATGCGGATTTCACATGGATTCATTATCTACATGATTTCAGGTACATAAACAAATAATTGATATCTGCTGGAAAAAAATAGTCGTTACGGATATTGGATATCTGTGGGTGTGTTGCTGATAAGCACTTTAAAATAAGCAATCACAAACAGAAAACAAGCCCTGCATAAGTATCTTCGAGTTATGTTTTCCACGCTGCATATTTTAAAAAGAAAAAGTAAAACGCATATAAATAACTTTTACTTGGTAATCCCAAACGGCCCTATAAGCACTCATTTGGGCATGTATGTTATAGTTTTTAACGTGAAACATCGCAATGGAAACAAAGTTAAAGATGAAGGCATTATTGATTATATGAAAAGGTAAGCAACTTCCTTGCTTTATGTTTATTTTTTACATAATAATTGTGTTGGCAAATAACTCGATGCTAAAATTCATTGATCTTCTTTCAAGTTTTAAGAAGCTCTACTTAAATGTTGAATTTCATTGTTCGTTATTTTGCTTTGTGCTATATTGTGAAAAGCGGGCGTGTTTGTCACACATCATCGCTTCAAATGTTTTTCGTGATTTAGGATTGGTCAATTTCACTTTGAAGCTTCATTTAGGTTTCTTGATATAAAGGTTGGTTTGACATCTCTTTCCTTTTGCCTTTGCTTTCTTTGGTTCTTTGAAGAAGGTTATTGAGAAAATCTGATTTTATGAAGAGACCACTCTCGCAATTTAGCTTTAATAAAGTGATAACGTTAATAAAAAAGTTATTAAGGGCTGTTTGCATAGCAGTTTAGGCTCTTGGTACGAGATGCCTACTGTTGGTATACTACGTAGTCAAAAGCATAAAGTTAAAATGTTAGTGTATCAACTTTGGTGTATTCATCAGTATTAAGATGAATTTGTCTTCAGCATATTCCAATTTTTTTAAAGTGAAATGGAGTAATATATTGTTTGGTGCCATGGCCAAAAATCGTTGAAACAAATGCGCGACAACTTAAAAGGGATTGGAGAAAGCAGTGCAATCAAGAAGCTGCTAGAAGGTCGAGATTGAGGAAACAAATATCGATTATTTTGCTTCCAACATTTTTTTAACAACATCCCCGCATACATCATTCATTCCATATGTAGTATTATATATGGATATATAGGTTGTTTAGGATTGCTTATCAAAACTACTTAACCGCTTATTGCATTGTGATATACGGATATGTATTTTGAGCGTGAGTTAATATGTAACATGTAACTTGAATTTGTTCTTTATTTTCTTCTTTAGTAAATGTTATTAAGGTCGTGTTTTGATTCATTATTTTTCTCTTGAGACTTATAGTGTTTTTAGGTACTAAACATGTTTTGAATAAGTTGCTTAGGCGGTTGATGCATACCTTGCTTCTAATCTGATTGCTAATGGACGGACTTTGTCACGACGTATCTTCCGCTCAATATAGTTGTTGATGCAAGAGGTGTTAATGGTGTTTAGAAGATCGATAAATGCCTCATTGATTGAAGAATTTATACCAATTAAGAAAAGCTGTGATGATGAGGAGGTATCAAAAGTTGAGAGGGATATAGGTGATAAGAAGAATCAGGTACTCAGCTGAATTATCTTCGTTAAAGCAGTAGTGTGCTATTGACGTATCTCTGTTTATCTTTGCAGTAGGTTTTTTTTTTGTGTGTAGCATTTGGTGAAGCTGCAGGAGAAACATCAATTTCAATGGTTCCGTTCCAAGGGCAAAATCATAAATTCCCGTGACAATGGTGCTGCGGGTACATGAAATAATGCTGTTAACATGGAGATGGATACAAAGGTTAGTAGAAAGTACTATGCTGCGTAGATAGAAAGTCTTGAGCAACCAACTGTTGGAACAAAATGGGTCAGATTGACCAGTGTCCCCAAAACTATATATTAAGAAAATTGAATGTTGATTTAAAATGTTTGCCGATTAAGAACATTTATGGGCTCCGTAAAAACACTTCCGGGCTTCGTCTATTTTCAACTCTTTTGACCCGTTTTCTTTTTTAGCTATATATCTATTTTCATCTATTCGACCAGCCGGTTATATAACATTACCTGAATTAACCCATTTATAAATAGCACATCAAAACTGCCACTCGCGTTATCACAATTCTTTCAGGAAAGTCAAGCTCGATGGATGATCAACTTTTGGTGTAATGTTAGATAAAATCAGAGCTCAAAAGGTAGAAGAGGAGGGCGAGAATAAAACCACTACAGAGCAAGGTTTCTTTTTAACTTTTTAAAGTATCTTTTATTTTGCATTTTTTGTTATAATCCATCGTATGTAACTACTAAGGTAACACTTTTTGGTTCTATTAAAGAGCTTTTTTACAGTGACAACTGAATCATGATGAATATGCACTTTAACCGATTATTTAAGCTGATATGTGACTTTGGTGTTTACTGATTCCGTTGCAGGCTGAATCTGTTACATTGGCCATCGACGAGTAAAAATAACAAGAAATTCGTATGGTTGGACAACTCAGCTGAGATGCATTTTGAAAGGTTTGTTATTGCATTTGTGTGTAATTATGTTTTAGAAGCAAAATGCTGGCAGAAAGGGTGTCTCATTTCAACATGGCACTTGATGATTAGAGGGCTAACTAGATGATTAGAGGGCTAAGTTTGTTAATATTGTTGATCAAGATAACAAAAGTGTCGTTTTAGCCAACATGATAAACATTAATTGTATGACCTGTATTTAAATTTAGCTTTTTTTGTCCTGTTATGAAAAACGTGATTCGAAACAAACATAACTGTACGGTCTGTACCCCGAAAACCAATCTCATTTTTAGAATAAAGTATTGTATTTTTCACAAAAAGTGTAGATTGTGAGAACATCTCGACCCCGGGTGCCTTTTGGCACCACCATCATTCACCCTACGCGAATAAACCCCAATTCTCCCGGCTAGTGGGAAAGTATTGTATTTTAATAGCTCCATTTCCGACGCATGCAAAATAAGTGTATGTACTTTGTTACTTTGTTATGTCAAACTAATCGATAAACACGGGTAAAGAAACCGACACGTTAACAAAGCCTCCGCAAAGAACACATGCAAAACATACTCGTTTTCTAACAATCAAGTCATTCATGTAACAACTTCATGTTATATTTTTCTTCATTTTCTTTCCAAAACAAGTATGTAATGTGGTCGTGGGGTCGTGCCAATAGCCTTGGCTAAATTGAAAACGTCAGTAATGATGATGCATAAGAAAACGTACTGTCGACAACAAATTATTACATTTTCTAGACGACTTCAAAACTACCGCATGTAAAATATGGGAGAAGTTATTGAGACTCCTATTTTACAAACAGGACCCTTTACATTTTTTTAAACTATAAACCTCAAAGCTGCGGAATAAAAATATAAAGTTTAATAAACAAACGTTTAAAATGGATCATCTTATTAACTTCAAAAGATTCTTAGTTAAGGATCCATCTTGACCTAATAAACCGGTTTAAACCCATAGTGTTTCTTGTTATCAACCATGAATGGGTGATATAAGTGTGTAAGTGATAACGCTACAGCGTCGTTCGAGGTCGAGGAAACTTCCTTTTCTTGAGCAAGTTTTATAACACCAGGCGGTGAACCTAATCGTTGTAGTGTAGTAATTAGGGTAAGCCACGGGTATTGATATCGTTCTCTGGGAATAGGAATGCTAGTGAGAAGTTACTACGCTAAGGTTGAGGTTGAGGAAGATTATTTTTATCTTTTTATATTTTTAGAAATCTGAATCTCGGGTATTGGATTTGGGGGTTGGTATTGCTACCGATTACTCTACTATTATCTAATTATCTAAACTAAGGTTGTGATAGTCTATGTCTAATTTGATGTGTACTCGTATGATAGTTTAAAGATGTGTTTACTTAGGTTTTACTACTCCTTAATTATCTCTATTGATGGTTGATTTGTCACGTCCTTATTCCTAGTTGCGTTGTGATTCTAAGGCTATAGGGCGTGCTTGTTTCCTAACTCTTTGAAACTACCAAAGGGTCTTGTTTACAAATCCTCTAGTGATTTATAGGCGCCTACTCTGGTTGTCCTTGAATACTTTATCCTACAATTACCTGAATAATTATATTCTAAAGTTCAAAAGAAATTTCAAGCATTAAGTACACAACGAATAATCTAGCGCACTCTAGATCATTAGTCGACTAAGATAAGTATCAACCAATCAATATTCGATAATTAAGTTTCATATTCACTAAAGCGAACACACAAATAAATTAATGGGACATGGAGAACATGCAAGCATACACAAATAATCAAAGACATAATTAAATTAATGAAGTAAATACTTAGCTTGATGTATAATAGGGTTTAGAACCTAAAATCTTACAAGAAAGCCTTGGTTCGAGTTTAGGTTTTACTCCAAAAGACTACACACTGGCGAAAAATTCGGATTCTATATATAAGATTACATCTGCGGCGTCACCTTATGTTCGTGGATGCCGTCGTGTACATCGTCATTAGGGTTTCGTCTTGGCGCGTAAACCTTCGACGGCGTCACCTATATTGTGTGCCGTCCCTTGACTCTGACGCCGTCTTGGCGCATCTGGGCCGTCGAGTGTGACGGCCTACTCCTTTAGAACTGGCGTCGTCCGCCGAAAACATGTAATTTTTCTCTGACCGTCGCAAAATTCCTTCCGGCGTCCGCAGAATCGATGATGCCCGATCGCCCTATGTTCAATGACTTTAAGTGTCTCGATTCGACTTTGGCCATTTCTTCGTATATTCGCCTTTTAGGTCCAAATAAGCATCATTCCGGCATTTGCCTTCAAGAGACCTAAAAGTGAAAAGGCGATATTAAGCAATAACGGATACAAAGTGATCGAATAAGGGCTTAAATGACCCTCAAAAGGTACCTTTTAAAACCTTATCAAATATCCCTACACTTGGTATTTGCTTGTCCTCAAGCAAATGTGCTTTTAATTAATTTATAAGTTAGGGGTCATGAGCATCCATTCAAAGCGGTCCACAACACATATAAGCCCATAAAGTCATAACAAACACGGAGTACATACTAGCACCTCGCATGGGGTGTTTGGATACTCGCATCTCTCGGGTGTATATATGAAATATAACAAATCGGAAATGGAAGATAAACACTCATTAACGGTCCTAGTACATAGATTACCATAGGCTTGAGAATAGATCAAACCTCCGTCGCTTTGGCGTAAGCACCTAGGAAAGACTATCAAAGAGGTCTTTTAAAGGGTTGTAATGTTAGGCTTCGGTAAGGAAATGAAGGGTTTGGTGGGATAGGCTATTTAGTGGTGGATAGTCAAAATCTCTATGTTGCAAGTATCGAAGAATGGCGTTGCTAAGCGAAGACTCGACACTCTAAAACTCTAGGCATGAAAATAAACAAACATAATTTAAAAGATAGATGTAGGATGGTGGCAAGTATGGTTTTTTTTTTTTTTTTTTTTTTTTTTTTTTTCATCTTTTTCTTTTTTCTTTTTTTTTTTTTTTTTTTTTTTTTTTTCATACACTTTACTCTACCATCCTCTATGGTACATCAAAATGATAAGGTTATAGACACATCCCTACCTTGAGTTTTATTACTCTAACACTAATTTGACCGGATTGAAAAGATCAAAACACTTGGAGTACATTATTATGCAAACAAAGGGAATTTGAGTTTAACGTTCTCTTTCCTATGTTTCATAAACTTTAACTTTCCATGAATCCCAATCATCCCAAAGCGTATACAAAGGATATGACTCGACTTAGCAACTCATGCGAAGCAACGGATAATTGAACTAAGGGTTTTGGGTGATAACATAAATTGCACTAAAGTGAGTGCAATAAAGGTAGGCTAAGGCGATTTGGGTGTATATTTGGGGTGGGGTGTAAACAATGCTCTTCGTTGATATCCGGAAAAACCGAAACATCACGAGAACCGCGAAAGGATAGGCTCGAGGGGTTAACTAGGGTATCGTGTACTAAAGATGAGTCTGATGCAAAGGGTGTGGGGAATTACTCGACCGATATGGAAGAAGTAATTATATTACGGTATTAAACAAGGGTTATCCTAATGCCTCTTATCATTTAGTTATTCCTAACTACACAAGTGTAGTCTCACTAGCGATCTCGGAATGCATCACAAAACAAGTTCTAGAATCTAATATACTCTTGGTTCACACTCTAAGCATTAAAGATGAATGCTTTAATTCCTACTAATCTAAAGGCGATCCTCGCATTTTGGGTGGAATTTAGGTGGTAAGGGTTTTTGTGCTAGTCATGCAACTTCCTATCCATGAGGCAGCTTTTGTTAAGACTAATGGCCCATCTCTTATCGTCATGAAAAATTTTAAATTTGGCTAAAATTACCACAACCTACATTTTCTCATGGTTTATTACACAAATACTCTTGGACAAAGCAAATAGTTAAGGATAAGCATAGTTTCAAAGTTCCGGTTTATTTTCCCTCCACACTTAAAGCGAACATTGTCCCCAATGTTCCCAGAAATATCAAAGTTATGATAATAGAAGGTAATTAAAAGCGAAAGAAACTAATACTCCTGATTAGCTCGGTAGGATCCGTAAAAGTGGTGGTTAAATCTTTTCCAAAAGAGTTTTTTGCGTGAAAGGCTCCTTCGAACTTGTGTAACTCTTCTTGACAAACTAAACTGCACACTAGAAGAAAACAAGCGAAACCTTAGCGTAAAATCGTGGTAATAATATACATAAGACTCGATTTAAACTAGGATATAATGCTTGTGGAATGGATGTTTACGAATTTGTTTTGAAAATTAAGATCGGAAAATTCCAAAATTTTACAAGTAGCTCGAAAAGCGAGAAAAATGGTGATGTTTTATTCCTTCGGCCGCGTCGGTTGCAATCTGGACCGTCGGTTATCGACAAAAAGCGGTCTGCGATTTTGGAAAAAATTACGGAAAATTTACATCTTTAGAATCGGAAAACACGCAAAACATCCATTATGACTCGATACAAGCATTTGACTCGAACAAACAAACATATATATCTTTTAATTAATTGTTATTCTCATGTTCACGTTTCTTATGAAAGCGTGTGTAATCCTCCTACAACATCCTTTATGTAAAATACCTTTATATGTAATTAAGGCGAGGTTAAAACAAAATAAAGCATTTTTACAAATTCAAACATGAGGACAAACAATTAATAAAAGATATATGACATAACAAGCAAACAATTAAGCATGGGTTGCCTCCCGAGCGCTTTTCTTTATTTAAGAGTCTTGTAGCTAGACTTCGTAGTCCTACCCTACGTTTTTGCATCACGCCCTCTTCTTACAAAACAATGTCCTCATCGTTCATCATTTCAATATTATCCAATTGATAATGCTTCACCGTTGTCCATTAACGTTGAATTCTCTTCCCTCGTTGTCTAGTAACACCACCGCCCATTGCTCATACGCTTTCTTCTTGAAAGGGGCCGTACCATCTGGATTTGAGTTTTCAGGAAATAATCTTAGTCTTGAGTTATACAAAGCACCTTATCTCCTTCGAGGAAACTCTTTAGGATTCTTTATTAGATTGATCATGCCATCTTTTGCCCTTTCTTTGTAGGTGATTGATGATTCGTATGCTTCGACCTCAGTTCATCCAATTCTTGGAGTTGTAAAACCGATTTGACCACCTTGAGAATAATCCATATTGCAGGGCCTTAATTGCCCAATATGCTTTTGCTCGATTCGATGGGAGATGGCATGCCTTCCGTAAACCAAGCGAAAGGGTTGTTCAATAGGTGTTTTATGGCGATTCGAATGCCCAGTGCCTCATCTAGCTTGAATGCCAGTCTTTCCTATTATGGTGGACCGTCTTTTCAAGTATTCGTTTAATGCCCTATTTGTGTTTTCTACTTGCCCATTTGTCGAAGGGTGATATGCGTTAGAAAACCTATGTGGACATCATACTTCTTCATCACCTTTTCCATTTGAGCATTGCAAAGTGAGTCCCTCATCAGCGATCAATGCTTTGGGAATCCCGAATCGTGCAAAGAGTTTTTTAGAAAGTGGATAACTACCTCGCATCATTAGTTCTAAGGGCTTGAGCCTCTGCCCATTTGGATACATAGTCGATAGCGAGAATGTATTCATTTCCTCGGAAGATGGAAAGGTCCCATGAAGTCTATTCCCCAAACGTCAAATATTTGCGAGACTTGGATATAGTTACGGGGTGACTCATCCCGTCGCGAGATATTTCACGATCGATGGCATGCATCACACATTTGAACTAATTTCTTAACATCTCGAAAAATAGTAGGCCAATAAAATCCGGCATCAAAAACCTTTAGATGTAGTGACATTCACACCATGATGTCCTCAGATGGTCTGCATGACATTCTTTGAACTCGATCAATCTCTTTACCGCGGCGCATAGCGTCGAATGATTTGGTCGGGACATATCGCGGAAGAGAAGGGTTCATCCCGAGTAATGTTTAATGTAGTGAAGAACTTTTTTATCTTGCTTGGTCATGTAATTCGTGAAAACCCTCTTTGGAAGGTAGTTGGCATAATCCATACCATGGCTCAATCTCCTTAATGGCCATCGGCCGTTCCTCGGGAAAAAATCGCGAATCTCGGTGCGGTCTAATTCATCTCTATCGGGGTTTTCCAAGCGTGATAGATGATCGGCGAGATTTTAAACTCCTTTTATCGAATTTCAATGTCAATTCTTGAAGTAATAAGATCCACCTAATGAGCCGGGGTTTAGCATCTTGTTTTGAGAACAAGTAGCGTAAGGCGGAGTGATCGGTGAAAACGACAGTCTTAGAAAGGACGAGATATTGCCTGAACTTGTCGAAAGCAAAAACAACGGCAAGAAGTTCTTTCTCAGTGGTCGTATAATTCTCTTGTGCTACATTCATGGTTTTGCTAGCATAGTAGATTGGTTGAAAATGCTTCTCCTTCCTTTGGCGAACACGACTCAAACTGGCATAATCACTAGCGTCACGCATGATTTGAATGGTTGAGACCCGATCGGGAGTGACCATTATAGTGCTTGAGTGAGATCTTTCTTTAGTCGGTTAAATGCTTCTTTGCATTCTCGGAAAAATCAAAGGGCATCCTTAACAAGAAGGCATGTCATTGGTCGGGCAATTTTGAGAAGTCTTTAATAAACCTTGATAAAAACTGCGTGACGAAAACTGCGAATGGCTTTTACGGTAGTAGGATAGGGAGTTTGGAAATTGCTTCAATTTTGCCCTATCGACCTCAATTCCACTCTCGAGACTTTATGCCCTAAAACAATTCCTTCTTTTACCATGAAATGACATTTCTCCCAATTCAAGACCAAATTGGTTTCCTCGCACTTCCGTTCAACATCTTTTAAGGTTGGAAAGGCGGATGTCGAATGAATTCCCAAATACTGAGAAATCGTCATGAAGACTTCATCTTTGTCCTCAATCGGTTCGTGGAAAATGGCCATCATACATCGGTTGAAAGGTAGCGGGTGCGTTACATAACCGAAGGGCATTAAACAGTAGGCAAGCGTCCGTGAGGACATGTAAATGTAGTTTTCACGATCTTGAGGGGCAATGGGAATTTGGAGGTATCTGAAAAGCCATCAAAAACAATAGTATTCATGCCGGCTAATCTTTCGAGCATTTGGTCGATGAATGGTAGGGAAAATGATCTTTCGAGTAGCATCATTCAACTTTACGTAGTCGATCTGAACCGCCATCGATAGCATTCTTTGCGGCACCAACTCGCCCTTCTCATTTTACAACCGTCATTCCTCCACTTTTTGGAACCACTTGGGTAAGGTGACCCATGGGCTGCTCGATATGGGGTAGATGAGACTGCGTCTAGAAGCTTAATGACCTCTTTTTCACTACTTCCTTGATGTTAGGGTTTACCCGTCTTTGTGGTTGAGCGGTTGGTTTGTAATTTTCCTCCATGAGGATTTTGTGAGTCTGAATGTAGAATCAATTCCCTTGATGTCGGCAACACTCCATGCAATCACCCCTTATATTCTTTTAAGACTTCTAAGAGCATCTCTTCGACTAGTGGTTAGCGAAGAGCTTATGATGAGGAAGTTGGTCTTCTCGCGAAGGAAGGCGTATTCCGGTGACTGGGAGATCTTTTAGTTCGAGTAGGGGCTCTTTGATTGATGGTTTTAGCTTGTTTTCCATTTACGAAGCTCTGATAGGTTCAATTTCATCTACGGCGGATAGAAAAAAGCAGCTCAAACCATTCCATTTCTTGGTTGTTGTATATTTCGTTGTTATCATTATTCATGAATTCGTTTAATAGATGCTCATCAATGCGACCATCTATGTCATCAACAAATTCATCAACTTCCTCGACTAAATATACGGATGACCCATGAGGAGGAGGAATGTCTCATAGAATCCTTAATGTCAAAGGTTAAGCTTTCGACCCCACTCGTAAAGTGAGTTTACCATCATGAACATCAATGATGGCACGGTATGCTAAGAAAGGTGCGCCAAGGATTATTGGGACGAGTTATCTTCCTCCATTTCTAAAATTCTGAAATCATTGGGAACTTGAATTCTCCTACCCTTACGAGAACATTCTCACAAACTCCAATGGGATATTTGATTGATCGATCGACCGATTGGATACTCATCCTAGTGGGTTTCGATCACGGATATCAGAGTTTAAGAAACATGGGTGAGGCATTAGGTTAATGCTTGCCCCAAGATCGCCCAAGGCGTTTTTCATCGAAAGTGCCCTATAGAGCAAGGAATGGTAAAGCTGCCGGATCTTCCTTCTTCTTGGGCGGCTTTTACGGATGATAGCAGAACATTCTTCTCTAATGATATCAACCCTTGAGCTTCTTCCGATTAGATATCGGTTTCTTGAAGTATTTACTATGTTTAGGGATGTGATAAAATACATCGAGAGTGGTATGTTGACGGATGTTTGTTTCAAATAAGACAATATTCTTTCATTGTCTTCTTGACCTTTGGTTTTTAGGCGAGAGGGATAGGGAATTCGAGAGAGTTGGTCGTTGAAATTTGGTCTTTGGTGTTTGCGGAGGATCATGAGGAGTTGAAAGTGGTTCAGAATTGTCTCATTTCCTAACACGGGTCCTTGTGTGGTGGGGTGCGGTTAGGATGTGGGGGTCCTTGGTAGTGGTTCACGACCGAGTGGTGATTCTTGTGAGTGGGATCGTGAGGTGGGCGAGATCCGCTATTCTTCGTGAAGGTTGGTGAATTGACTTTCTAATTGACTTCGCTCTCTGGATAAACTCCCAAGACCTTTTAAGAGTGTGTTCCTTCCATGGTAAAGCCGAGTTCTTCTTCAAAGAGGTCACGGGTGGAGTATTGAATCCTTCCTTCCTTGATTTCCATTCTGGGTGCCCCAAGGATCACATTCATCGTTTTGATAGAAGCGCGAGGTGAGGGTCATCATAGATGTCATGACTAGAAAGAAGTATGCGCTCTCTTGGGGCGTCATCGCATTCATCGCTCTCGTGTGGCGCCCATGGCGTCGCATATGAGGTATGGGTTAATTAGCCTTTTTGGTTGAGGCGATCTATTGAGATAAGCTAACTTCTTTTGTGCTTTCTCGATCCGATCATCGAAGGATAGCTCTTTACTTGAGAAAGTAGAGATGCTAACGCATTCGTTGGTTTGTCCCAATGGTCATCCCGGTATTGAATGTATTCCTCGATTTGGTTCCACCGCCTTCCTTGATGAGGTTCACTATTCTTCGCCGATTGAGAAATCAATCCCTTTTTGATCCTTAGGAGACATTGTCGTAAAAGATTTGAACAAGCAACCGAGGTCGATACCGTGGTGTGGGGCTTCTTGAATAAGATCTTTATAACGATTCCGAGTCGGTGATAGATTCTTCATCTGTTTGATGGAAGTGCGAAATTTTGCTCTAGCTTCGCAATTCTTCCGGGGGAAAGAATTTTTGTGAACTTGGTTGAGAGTTGTTCCCATGTGAAAATAGACCTTGGAGGAGCTTATCAACCATTCCTTGGCTTGTCCTTGAAGAGAAAATGGGAAGAACCGAGTCTAGATGTCTCCTTAGATGCTCCGTCGGTATAGATAGCATCAACGATTTTAAAAAGCTGTTTGACATGGTGGATTGGGTTTTAGTTGTGGGATCCGTGGAATTGACATGCCTTTTGGATTAACCAAATGTCGGACGATGCAATATCTCATTGACACATTAGAAGGATAGACAATGCTTGGTGAAACCGGATGCGGAGGAAGAGTATTCCCAGGGTTTTGCTTTAGGAGGATTTGTGGATCCGTTGGTACGGGTGGCGAGAACTTCCTCGTCATTTGACTCCGATCGTCAGACGGTGGTTTCGAGGTTGTGGGGAATGAGGTGACTCTTCATCGACGTGACTTCATCAAAATTGATGGAAGTACCTTGATGTTACGAATTAGCGGAGGCATTTCTTCGCTTGTTAAGTTCTCTTTACGGTTACGCAAATGGTTCAAAAGAGTTTTGGTGGGCTAACGGGTTCTAAGTTGTAAGGGGTTGGTATGAAGGCGTGGTTGTTGGTTGTCACCTTCCATGGTGAAAAGTGATGGGATTACTAACAAAGGTCACGAAGAAGGGGGATAGACTAAGAAAGCTAAAAATGAGAAAAATTTACTTGATAGGAATCAAGCAAAGAAACCTAAGCGAGGTGGACTACTAACTAGCTATTCTATTCCCGACAGCGGCGCCAAAAACTTGATAACGCTACACGCGTCGTTCGGGGTCAAGGAAACTTCCTTTTCTTCGAGCAAGTTTTATAACACCCTCAGGCGATGAACCTAATCGTTGTAGTGTAGTAATTAGGGTAAGCCACGGGTATTGATATCGTTCTCTAGGGGAATAGGAATGCTAGTGAGAAGTTACTACGCTAAGGTTGAGGTTGAGGAAGATTATTTTTTATCTTTTTATATTTTTTAGAAATACGAATCTCGGGTATTGGATTTGGGGGGTTGGTATTGCTACCGATTACTCTACTATTATCTAATTATCTAAACTAAGGTTGTGATAGTCTATGTCTAATTTGATGTGTACTCGTATGATAGTTTAAAGATGTGTTTACTTAGGTTTTACTACTCCTTAATTATCTCCTATTGATGGTTGATTTGTCACGTCCTTATTCCTAGTTGCGTTGTGATTCTAAGGCTATAGGGCGTGCTTGTTTCCCTAACTCTTTGAAACTACCAAAGGGTCTTGTTTACAAATCCTCTAGTGATTTATAGCGCCTACTCTGGTTGTCCTTGAATACTTTATCCTACAATTACCTAGATAATTATATTCTAAAGTTCACAAAGAAATTTCAAGCATTAAGTACAACGAATAATCTAGCGCACTCTAGATCATTAGTCAACTAAGATAAGTATCAACCAATCAATATTCAATAATTAAGTTTCATATTCCTAAGCAAACACACAAATAAATTAGCGGACATGGAGAACATGCAAGCATACACACAAATAATCAAAGACATAATTAAATTAATGAAGTAAATACTTAGCTTGATGTATAATAGGGTTTAGAACCTAAAATACCGCATAAGAAAGCCTTGGTTGGTTTTAGGTTTTACTCCAAAAGACTACACACAAAAGCGAAAAATTCGGATTCTATATATAAGATTACATCTGCGACGGCCACCTTATGTTTCGCGGCGCCGTCGTGTCGCCATGTCGTAGGGTTTCGTCTTGGCCACGTAAACCTTTCGGACGATCACCTATGACCGTGTGCGTCCCTTGACTCGGCCGATTGTCTTGGTCGCATCTGGGCCGCCCGAGTAATGACGGCCTACTCTCTAGAACACGACGTCGTCCACTTGAAAACATGTAATTTTTCTCCGAGCCGTCATAAAATTCCTTCCCGACGGCGTCGCAATGCGATGACGCCGTCGCCTTATGTTTCGTGACTTTAAGTGTCTCGATTCGACTTTGGCCATTTTCTTCGTATATTCGCGCCTTTTAGTCCAAATAAGCATCATTCCGACATTTTGCCTTCAAGAGACCTAAAAGTGAAAAGGAGCGATATTAAGCAATAACGGATACAAAGTGATCGAATAAGGGCTTAAATGACCCTCAAAAGGTACCTTTAAAACCTTATCGATAAGGTCATGGGTTACTCCTATATTAGCTTCCACTCTACATGGCCTAGAATCTACCACCTTTATCAAGCAACTACCGGACTATCTATTTTGATGGGTGGATTGGGGCCTAATTCAATTCAAGATTCACATCTAAGGACGGAACATTGGGTAGGTTTTGGTTGAGGCTCGGTTCATCAAAATTAGGAACTTCCCTAGGACTAGAGAGAGGTCATGACAACAAGCATCTAAACCTACATTCTCTAGTGGCGTTTGGTCCAAGGTTCTCTATCAATTGGGGCTCCTATAGTCTCTACTTCTTAGGGTAAGTTATAGGCGATGTGTGTTCCTCAGTGATGGTAGGGCTTAATGGGCTTGGGTTTCCACCTTTTTCTCCATTATATCTAGATCTCCTAAATGTTTGAAATCTATCCCACACATGCAACTAGGTATTTTAGCTTCAACCATCTCACAATCTTGTTTGGGTTTAGGTTTCATGTTCTTAAAAACTAGGTCTTTTGATCATGATTCTAAGGTTAGATAAATCCTTCTTATCCATTTCCTCAAGTTGTAACAACTCAAGGTTTATGCATAGGAGGTTTTTCTCAAAATTCTAAAGATGGTGTCACTAAAAGGAGTTGATCTTGACAACCATCGTTGAATAGAAGCCACACAAACACAAAATATATCAAATCCATCTAATCTTACACCCTTCTTCTTTGGATATCACTAAGTTCACTCACAAATTCATTAGAACAATAAAACCAAACCAACTTGTGAAATTCAATTGTTCCTCATTTGTTAATGATTCAATGCTACTTCACTTGCCATAGCGACAAAATGAAAGGGTTTTATGAACACAAACACAAAGAAGGGGATAGACTAAGAGAAATCTAAAAATGAGAAAAGAAAAAGTTTACTTGATAGGAATCAAGCAAAGAAACCTAAGCGAAGGTGGACTACTAACTAGCTATTCTAGTCCCCGCGTGCGCGCCAAAACTTGATAACGCCACACGCCGTCGGGTCAAGGAAACTTCCTTTCTTCGAGCAAGTTTTATAACACCCAGGCGTTGAACCTAATCGTTGTAGTGTAGTAATTAGGGTAAGCCACGGGTATTGATATCGTTCTCTGGGGAATAGTGTCGTTAGTCAGCAGTGTATATCGATTTAAGTCTAAAGGTGAGGATGATTATTTTGTATTTTTATATTTTATGGAATGGAAAGGTACTAATCTCTAGGGTTCGAGGCGAGGGTGGAATTAGTTGCTAGCCAACTATTCCAAAAGATACTAACTAACTAAGGGATCTACCAAGAACGTGAAGCGTATCTACTTATGATGTATTACTCCTTGCTAGCTATCCAATTCTACCCATTGAATTGTCACGCCCTATTGATGGTTGAATTGTCACGCCCTTATTCCTAGTCGTTGTGTGTCTAAGGTTGTAGGGTATGCGTTTCTCTCAACTCTTTGAATTTACCAAAGGGTCTTGTCTACAAACCCACAAGTGATTTATAAACTCCTACTCTAAGGCGATCTTTGGATGGTTTAGCCTACAATTACTCGTAATAATTATACTCTAAGGTTCACAAAGATGAATCAAGCATTAGTGCACAACGATTGACCTATCGCATTACTAGATCATTAATCAACTAAGATAAGAATCAACCAATCAAACAAGAGATGAGGATGCAAGAATTATAAACTAAACAAATTAGACTTATTGAAGTTGTCACACCCTAATGATGAAGATAGACACAAGCATCACTAAGAAATCAATAAGATCTAATTAATTATATACAAGTTTCACACAATCATAAGCGTACACTAGATGAATTAGCCAAGCATAATTAATGAAGAGCAAGCAACAATTAAGATAATCAAGACATACCATAGGATTCGATTAACAAAAACCAACACACAATGTTTATAGAGTGTTTGGAACCCTTTAAGTTCTTTGGGAACACCTACCTAAACCCTAGAATCGACTTAGGGTTTAGGGCTTACAAAAGTGAAGTTATAATGTTATATTTATAGGCGATTTTCAGCGGCAAGAAGAGTGACGCCACACCTATAGAGTGACGTGCGTGCGATGATTTTCTTTCACCGACCGTAGATTTTCTCGCTCGTGGCGCTGGCTTTGAATCACCCAACCGAGTTCGTATGCAAAAGTTATGGCTAATACGACGCCTACTTACTTGACATGTTGTGACTTGATCACCGCCATTGGTGTCACCTTATGGTTGTGACGCCGTCCTTCGCCTATGACGTCGTTCGGATCAAATCTAGGTTCGTTCGAGTAGCGACGGCCTACTCTTTTAAAACGGACGCCGTCACTTGAAAATAAGAGTTTGGGTTACGAGCGAATCACAAAACTCTGACGGCGCCGCGTAATTAGCACTCGACGCGCCGCCTTCTAACTTCAAGACAGCGTGAGTGCCTCGATTTCGACTTTGGCCATTTTCATATATTCGCGCTTTTCGTTCAAATAAGTGCCATTCCAAAGATTTTGCCTTCACGAGACCTAAAAGTGAAAAGGAACGATATTAAGCAATAACGGATACAAAAGTGATCAAATAAGGACTTAAACGACCTCAAAATGGTACCTTTAAAACCTTATCAATAGCGAAGATCGATGTGCTTTGATTTAGTGTCGAATCGAGTTCTCACGAGATCGCAATGGCACTCCGATTGTCGCAAGACATCGAGGATTCTCACAACACGTAACCATAGTCTTTGAGTCAGGTTCTCATCCGATGACTTGAGCACAACACGCGGACATGGCTACATATTACGCCGGCTGATGAAAACGATGTACAATCCTCGCTTCTTTGATTGCCAAGACACCGCTTATCACCAAGAAATTATAGTGCTCACAAGTACTTTTCCTCGAGTCTAAGCATCCCGTGGTAAGCGTCACGAAAAAGTGATTAGTTCAAAACCGAATCCTTCTGATACCGATCCCCAAGTTAATGGTTCCTGATGTATCTGAGATTCTTTTAGCCTCGTAGAGGTGGGTTTCGGTTGGTCGCGATCGATAACGGGAGCATAGATAAACCAAGAAGACAATATCGTGCCTGCTAGTCAAGTTAGATACATGAGAGACCCAATAATACTTGGTATTTGGTAGGGTCCACTAATTTCCATGTAAATCAAATCAGCTTCTTGGTAATGATGATGTAGAGGTTCTCCACGGTCGAGGAATGTTCTTAAGCTCCACGTGAGAATGCTTAGTAATAATCCCTCAAGCTTCATCATAGCCAATGTCAAGAAGAAATTGCGTAACTGTCTCTTCAATAGGTGTAGCAAAGAAGTCGCTAGCTTGATTTCGAGAATGAGAAGAACAGCCCGTAAGTCCGCATGAGTGATGGTGACTTGTTTGTGATTAAGTGTCACCGTCATCGCACTTTGACCTGTGATCCTCTACATAGAATTCCGCACTGTGAATGTAGATTTCCGGTATAGTAGCGAGTGTGAGAGCATGTTCGTAGTGATAATTCCTTAGAATATCCACAAGAATGAGACATAAAGATTCTCGAGCATGTGAGGGTTTCAAAGTCAACCCTAAGGTTGTTCTTTCCAATCTTTCTAGATAGCCATTGGGAAGATGTCGAGAATTGTGAGAACTTCGTGCATCCGCATTCATTTGAGCGACCATGTCGTGATCTCAAATAACATTAGCCAAAAGAACCAACATATCGAAAGACATAATGTTAGTCAATGTAAGGTTATATTGTCTAATTATTGAATGTACGGTGTTAATGATTATTCTGAGTCCTAAGTCACTTGTTTGTCCAATAGTCCAATGACATCATGAAATGTTTCGTGAGTTAGTTAACTTTAAGTTTTAAAGTTTATGTTATCACTTATAGTTCACAACATATCAAACGCGTTTAAGCTTATTAGTGACATTATTGGTTTCATTGACGTTATGATTTCATTATTTACAAGTTTGTACACGAATAATTCATAACGAAGGTTAATCAAGGCTTAGGCGTAGATATGGCAAAGTTATGCGTAAACAGGAGTGGTATACGCAGTAGTTGAAAGCTTATGCGAAGGATCCGACTTACGCCGAAGAAATATTACAGCGTGGGAATAAGGGACCTATGGTGCGAGCTTACAGCGTGAGGCATATTTTAACCTTACGCGTAAGGCATACCGCAAGAGTGGACCTTATGCGTGGAGGTCATTGCTTTTACGCATATCCTTCACAGATACGGCGTAGTCCCATTGTAGAAACTTATGCGTAGACGCTACGCGTGAAGATTACTCTTCAAGATAACCTTCTACGTAAGGTGATCCTTATGCGTGATTGCTTAGTAACCTTGATTATGAATTTCACGTTTTGCAACCCCGAAATAAGTTCATCAAACATCAATATTAACATACACATTCATTTTATAATGTATTTAAGCACAAACATTCATTCAAACAATTGTCAGAGATACTTATGCGTAGCCTAAAACCCAAAAGTTCGTAATTTCTGTGATGAAATCTAGCCATAGGATATGCACCAAAGTATTTCGGTAAGTCTAAGATGTTGTGAGAGTGTAATGACCAAGTTTTAACACCTAATTAGCGATGAATCAAAAGTACCCAAACCTAAGAACATTAAACCCTAAATTCCAATTTTAATCAATTAGTGTTTCGTTGTTATAGGCTCGGATATCATCAATTCAACATGGTATTAACATGACACAACAATCTTTTGACCAAATACAATCACATTTGAAAACACCCAAATCGACTCATAAACCCTAATTATCAAAATCACTCAATTCGTGTATCCGAATGTTTAAGTGATAAAAATGTGTTCAATGATATAAGAAAAATATTTTGACACAATCCTTTTAACTATTAACCACCTATTTCTTGATTGAGTGTTCATACGCATGCGTAGAACACTAAATCAATCATGGACAAAAATTTGACCGTTGGATTAGTATAAAAATCAAAACCAATGTTTGTAAACACGTTAAGATCATAAAACAACTTACAAATCGATGATCGTAAACACGTATTTCTTGAATGAATTTTAGGCGAGGATCTTTTAGGTGTTAGCAATAAATGAGATGATAATGTTAGGTGGAAGGTGTTTTTATTAAAATAAGTTTAACATTTTGGCGCTTTTGGTCCCTCCACCTTTTCCTTTACATCCAAAGCCTTTAACTTCCATTTTGGTTACCAAACGAAAGATTTTAAGAAAGAACTTGACGACACTCCCCACAGACTTAAGAAATATTGAAAGGTTATTAATTTTAGTCCGAGGAGTGTCGGTGAACCGTAAAATTTACCACCATTGATAAAAGAAACAACCGGATAAGATAACATGCAAGTACACGATGTTTTGAAGAAGTTAATCGATAATTTTCTCCCTCAACACTTGATCGGAAAAATACCGAATTTTGAAAGATTAAAGTGTCGATTCAAGAAATGTACTTGCCATGTTGAAAGAAAATTAGATTAGAGAATATTTTTGTTGTTTTATCGTGTTTTATATTTTTGTATTTTGTTTTTGAAAAATTATTTACAAAAGAGATTTTGGTGTTTGATGTTTTTAAGAAGTGAAGTTCTTACTTTAAGGTTGAGGTTGAGGAAGATTATTTTTATCTTTTTATATTTTTAAATCTGATCTCGGGTATTGGATTTGGGGGTTGGTATTGCTACAAATTACTCTACATTATCTAATTATCTAAACTAAGGTTGTGATAGTCTATGTCTAATTTGATGTGTACTCGTATGATAGTTTAAAGATGTGTTTACTTAGGTTTTACTACTCCTTAATTATCTGATGATGGTTGATTTGTCACGTCCTTATTCCTAGTTGGTTGTGATTCTAGGCTATAGGGCGTGCTTGTTTCCCTAACTCTTTGAAACTACCAAGGGTCTTGTTTACAAATCCTCTAGTGATTTATAGACGCCTACTCTCGGTTGTCATTGAATACTTTATCCTACAATTACCTAGATAATTATATTCTAAGTTCGCGAAAATTTCAAGCATTAAGTACTGGCGATAATCTAGCTCTGAGATCATTAGTCAACTAAGATAGTATCAACCGTCAATATTCGATAATTAAGTTTCATATTCCACTAGCAAACAAAATAAATTAGCGGACATGGAGAACATGCAAGCGTACACAAATAATCAAAGACATAATTAAATTAATGAAGTAAATACTTAGCTTGATGTATAATAGGGTTTAGAACCTAAAATCTTGCAAAAGAAAGCCTTAGTTGGTTTAGGTTTTACTCCAAAAGACTACCTTGGCGAAAAATCGGTTCTATAAGATTACATACGTGGCGTCTTTTATGTTCGTGGCCTTGAGTCGTGTCGCCGTCGTTAGGGTTTAGTCTTGGCGTAAACCTTTGTGGCGTCACATATATGTGTGTAGTCCCTTGACTCGGCCGCCGTCTTGTTTGCATCTGGGCGTCTGAGTAACTGACTACTCACCTAGAACTGCGTCGTCCGCGAAAACATGTAATTTTCTACCGTAGCAATTCCTTCGGCGTCGCCATGCGATGTGGCAGTCGCCCCGCTATCTTCAATGACTTTAAGTGTCTCGATTCGACTTTGGCCATTTTCTTACGTATATTCGCCCTTTAGGTCAAATAAGCATCATTCCGCATTTGCCTTCAAGACCTAAAAAGTGAAAAGGCGATATTAAGCAATAACGGATACAAAAGTGATCGAATAAGGGCTTAAATGACCCTTTCAAAGGTACCTTTTAAAACCTTATCAAATATCCCTTGGTATTTGCTTGTCCTCGAGCGAATGTCTTTCATGGATTAATTTATAAGTTAGGGGTTAAGAAGACATCCATTCACGGTCCACAACACATATAAGCCCATAAAGTCATAACAAGCGGAGTTACATACTAGCACCTCGCATGGGGTGTTTGGATACTCGCATCTCTCGGTGTATATATGAAATATAACAAATCGAAATGGAGATAAACACTCATTAACGGTCTAGTACATAGATTACCATAGGCGAGAATAGATCAAACCTCGTAAGCTTTGGCGTAAGCACCTAGGAAAGACTATCAAGAGGTCTTTTAAAAGGGTTGTAATGAAATACGGTAAGGAAATGAAGGGTTTGGTGGGATAAGCTATTTAGTGGTGGATAATTAAAATCTCTATGTTGCAAGTATCGAAGAATGGCGTTCTTGGCAAAGGCTAAACTCTAAAACTGAAACGAAAATAAACAAACATAATTTAAAAGATAGATGTGGGATGGTGGCAAGTATGGTTTTTTTTTTTTTTTTTTTTTTTTTTTTTTTTTTTTTTCTTTTCTCTTTTTTTTTTTTTTTTTTTTTTTTTTTTTTCATACACTTTTACTCGTCCTCATGGTACATCAAAATGATAGGGTTATAGACACGTCCCTACCTTGAGTTTTATTACTCAACACTAATTTGACCGGATTGAAAAGGTGAAACGCTTGGGTACATTATTATGCAAACAAAGGGAATTGAGGTTGCGTTCTCTTTCTATGTTTCATAAACTTTAACTTTGTGAATCCCAATCGTGTTATGTCGAAATGACTAGAAACACTTACTCGTGCAACAGCAGGATAATTGAACTAGGGTTTGGGTGATAACATAAATTGCACTAAAAGTGGGTGCAATAAAAGGTGACTAAAGCGATTGGGTGTATATTTGGGGTGGGGTGTAAACAATACTCTTCATTGATATCCGGGAAGCAAACATCACGAGAACCGCGCGAAAGGATAGGCTCTGAGGGGTTAACTAGGGGTATCGTGTACTAAAGATGAGCTGTATGAAAGGGTGTGGGGAATTACTCGGCCGATATGGAAGAAGTAATTATATTCTGTGTTAAACAAGGGTTATCCTAATACTTTATCATTTAGTTATTCCTAACTACACAGTGTAGTCTCTTTAGCGATCTCGGAATGCATCCTGAAAACAAGTTCTAGAATCTAATATACTCTTAGGTTCGCACTAAAGCATTAAGATGATGCTTTAATTCCTACTAATCTAAAGGCGATCCTCGCATTTTGGGTGGAATTTAGGTGGTAAGGTTTTTTGTGCTAGTCATGCAACTTCTATCCATGAGGCAGCTTTTGTTAAGACTAGCCCATCTTATCGTCATGAGAAAATTTTAAATTTGGCTAAAATTACCTAACCTACATTTTCTCATGGTTTATTACACAAATACTCTTGGACAAAGCAAATAGTTAAGGATAAGCATAGTTTCAAAGTTCAGTTTTATTTTCCCTCCACACTTAAGCTGAACATTGTCTGATGTTCCCAGAAAATATCAAAGTTATGATAATAGAAGGTAATTAAAAGCGAAAAAACTAATACTCCCACGATTAGCTCGGTAGGATCCGTAAAAGTGGTGGTTAAATCTTTTCCAAGAGTTTTTTGCGTGAGGCTCCTTCGAACTTGTAACTAACTGGACAAACTAAACTGCGCACTAGAAGAAAACAAGAAACAAACCTTAGTAAAATCGGCGGTAATAATATACATAAGACTCGATTTAAACTAGGATATAATGCTTGTGGAATGGATGTTTCTGAGAATTTGTTTTGAAAATTAAGATGGAAAATTCCAAAATTTTACAAGTAGCTCGAGAAAAGAGAAAAAGTAAGGCGATGTTTTATTCCTTCTGGCCGTCGGTTGCAATCTGGCAGGTCGATTTATCTGACAAAAGCTGATGCGAATTTTACGGAAAATTGGAAAATTTACATCTTTAGAATGCGGAAAAACTTACGCAAAACATCCATTATGACTCGATACAAGCATTTGACTCGAACAAACAAACATATATATCTTTTAATTAATTGTTATTCTCATATTCGCGTTTCTTGTGAAAGCGTGTGTAATCCTCCTAACATCCTTTATGTAAAATACCTTTATATGTAATTAAGGCGAGGTTAAAAACAAAATAAAACATTTTACAAATTCAAACATGAGACAAAACAATTAATAAAGATATATGACAACAACAAGCAAACAATTAAGCATGGTTTGCTCCCGGCGCTTTTCTTTATTTAAGAGTCTTGTAGCTAGACTTAGTCCTACCCGTTTTGCATCACCTGCTTTCTTACAAAACAATGTCTCATCGTTCATCATTTCAATATTATCCGATTGATAATGCTTCACCGTTGTCCATTAACGTTGAATTCTCTTTCGTTGTCTAGTAACCACTGCTTATTCTCATACCTTTCTTCTTTGAAAGGGGCCGTGTCTGGTTGAGTTTTCAGGAAATAATCTTAGTCTTGAGTTATACAAGAGCACATATCCTTCGAAACTCTTTAGGATTCTTTATTAGTTGATCATGCCATCTTTTGCCTTTCTTTGTAGGTGATTGATTAGTATCTTCAACCTCGGTTCATCAATTCTTGGAGTTGAAGACAGTTGACCTTGAATAATCCATATTCTGGCCTTAATTGCCCAATATACTTTTGCTCGATTCGATGGGGAGATGCCTTTCGTAAACCAAGCGAAAAGTTGTTCCAATAGGTGTTTTAGCGATTCGAATGCCAGTGCCTCATCTAGCTTGAATGCCGGTCTTTCCTATTATGGTGGAGTCTTTTCAAGTATTCGTTTAATACCCCTGTTGTGTTTTTCTACTTGCCCATTTGTGCAGGGTGATATGGGTAGAAAACCTATGTGACATCATACTTCCATCCTTTTCCATTTGAGCATTGCAAAGTGAGTCCCTCTATCATCGATCAATGCTTTGGGAATCGAATCGTGCGAAGTTTTTAGAAAGTGGATAACTACCCCATCATTAGTTCTAAGGGCGAGCCTCACCCATTTGGATACATAGTCGATGGCCGCGAGAATGTATTCATTTCCTCAGAGAAGATGGAAAAGGTCCCATGAAGTCTATTCCCAACGTCAAATATTTAGCGAGACTTGGATATAGTTACGGGTGACTCGTCGCGCGAGATATTTCACGATCGATAGCATGCATCACACATTTGAACTAATTTCTTAACATCTCGAAAAATAGTAGGCCATAAAATCAAGCATCAAAACCTTCGTCTTGTGACATTCGCCTATGATGTCCTCAGGATGGTCTGCATGACATTCTTGACGATTCGCATCCGTAACCTTTAGAATTCTCACAATATCCAATAAAGACTCCAATCTCGACTTTGGCTTTGAGCTTTCCAAAATCATCACGATCATTATTCGGATAGCAAAGGGATCCAAATACATGAAAGTGTTTGAGATTCGGTTTATGGTTGTGGACAAGCTCGAAGGTGTTTTGTTGTGGCGTTTGTGATCATAGAACGGTTTTGAGTATAGCATGCGAGATCTGACTTTTGCCCATAAGTAACTGGAAGTTTAGCATTGATTAACATTGTTTTTGCGGCTTCCACTAACGCTCGGTTTCGTCTTTCAACAACTCCGCTTTGTTCGGTGTCGTGCAATAGATGTTTGATGTCAATTCCACTTTCTCATAGAATTCACGAAGGGTTTGGTTAACAAATTCGGCCTTTGTCTGCTCGATTAGCTGGCGGTGTTGCGGAGTCGAACTGTATTTTCGTGAAAGGTGATGATCATTTGTGGAGCTTGGTCTTTGCTTCAAGAAAGTAGACTCAAGTCCATCGTGAGTAGTCATCAACAATTACTAAGATGTAGCGTTTGCCATTGATCGTTTGCACGCGCATTGGGCCACACAAACCATGTGAAGAAGATGAAGCACATGTCGAGAGTTGTGTTCCACCTTTGAAGGAAAATGAGCACGAGTGCTTTTTCCTTGTTCATGTCGAGCAAAGGTGATCTTTTGAATACCGGAATCGTGGGAGACCTTCAACTAGTTTGTGTCGAGCAAGGTTGGTGATGGTTTGAAAGTTTAGATGTGAGGACGACGGTGCCATAGCTAGGATTTTGTTGATGTTTCCTTTGAAAGTAAGTAGATGGGAGATGAAGCAACCATGTCTTGCATAGAGATAGTGTAGAAACTAGAATTACGCGAGCGGACATAAGGTCATTTCCTTGAAGATCACGAATGAAACAAGTTTTCTCCCGAAAGCAACCTCTAAATCTCCATCACAAACCGACCTCATCGAAAGCAGTTGTGACCGAGGCCTTCCACATAGTAAACCACGCTTATTTCGATGTTCCCATTGACATAATCTCCGTAGCCCATGATAGCTGCAAGTGATCATTCCGAACTCGCAGTGCCAATGAACTTTGCAATAAAGTTTGATAACAGTTTAAGGTTGCCTGTCGTGTGTCGGGAACATCCGCTATCAACAATCCAGAGAATGATCTTTATCACTTGCATTACACACAGATGACACAGATGGAATAGAAGTAGATGTGGAACCCGGAATGTTATAGGGTTCCGAAGCAGTGATAGTAGACATACACACATTAATAACTTTAGGCATCCATTTAAATCCTAATGTGTTATATATCCATTTCTGCCATATATAATTACTGTTTGTTTTAGTCTTTGTGAATGCACTAGGTGGTACTACATTCTTAGGAGGTGAAACTAGAGCTACAGGGACAACCACACATGACGTAGAATCTAAAGAAGGCAGTCTACCAAGCACAGACTTAGAATGATTAGTGGGCCTAGAGGTATTCCGATTCTTAGGATTCCGTAAATGAGAGATTATAGCTTTAGCAACACATTTGTCATGACAATCGAATTCATACTTTTACGACAAATAACACAAGGTGCATCGATGAATATCAAAAGTACTTAACGGTTTAGCATTCGTTACATCACTATTTCTATTACATTTGCCGACGCAATATCTATAGTGGAAGCAACGTGAGTCTTATTCATAGTCCTAGGGTGTTCTTCACTTTAGCATTCCTTATTGATCTTTTCTTAGGTCGCAACTTCCTATTCTTCGATTGAGTGCTCTAGGTCGTGAAGTGCGGACGTTTGGAAAAGACACAACTATTCTGCTTTCGAAGAAGGAAGCATGTTAGCAACTTGTGATTTGGCGGTAGGGATTCTAGGTGCACGATTACTAAGTGTTACAGTGCTAATCTCTTAATCGAGCGAATATTACCAAAGAAAATTCATGACTTCTCTAGTGTGAGCAAGATAGTGATCAAGTTCGTTGGATGCTTCATGACGAGTCTTATTGAGTAAATCAAATATGACACCATATTCTATTTAACTTTTACAAGTTCTTGTTCATATTTTGAGATTTGACCTTTCAAAGACACGTTTTGATCATCCGGTTGCTCAATTTTAGGATCAAAAGATTTTGTTTGCAATCGAGCGATTTTATTTTGAAAACCAAGTTGTTGATTGTGAATATCTTTTCACACCAATTAAGACGACGTTTTGCATTGTAAAGTTCATTAAGTAATCGCTCATTTTCGACTTTTAAAGACTCGATTTGAAGCATCTTATCAAGATTCTCACAGCTACCACAGAGTCAACATTATCGGCAGAGATATAATCGATGCATATGGCAAAGAATGGAATAACACAACATTATGGATATCAAGACAGATAACATCTTTCATGAGTCGATCAATATCTTTTCTCAACAGTTTCTTTTTACGCTTAGTATTAGAAATAGATGTTTCGGTTTTCTAAAACGACCTTCATCACTCCAAGTTCTTTATGAAAATCCTTTTCCCAAGCTAATGCACAACTTTTCAAATTTTTACGTTAGGTAAAAGATTTTTCTAAAAATGTCTCTTTGTTCTCGCCGAGGTGATTGAAAATGATCAATTTTGATTTCGAGCGATATTCTATCTCATGTTGTAAAATTTTGAGGTCACCATGAAAATGTCAAAATATCTAAGAATTTTTCGATTTTCGTGTTTTGAGTTTACTTCACCGATGGAAGGTAAAGGACCATAAGTTTGTGCATAATCGGTTGGGGATTAACATTAGAAGACTCTGTGTTTTGATGATAACCCTTGGTGTGTTAAAAGAATCCGTTGGTGTGACGAAAGTGACCGGTTTGAATAATTAAAGGTTTGTTGTAAACAACAGCTTTTAATTTTGATCGACTCTCGTCTTCGCATCTAATTCCTCTTGACGATGATATTCAACAACACTCATAACAAGATCATTAATTTTATATTCTCAGACCGAAACTTGAGATTTGGTTTGAATGTTTTTAGTGAAAGCTTTGGTTTGTAATCGCTAGATTTGGTCCATATCCTTTTGATTGGGTTTTAAAGTAAACTTTTCAATAGTCATTCATCGATTCACCATGTTTGTAAACAACAGCTTTAAACTCTTTAATTTTGTTTTGCAAGTCGATAATTTCTTCAAGAAGGTCATCTACGCGATTCGTTGAATGCTTTTTGTATGCGGAGAACTGCTTTTGACAAGTTAACAACTCACCTTAGCTTTTGATTTTCCAAGGTGAGAGCGTTAATTTGCTTTTTATGTTCATGTTTGGTTGTTCTATTTCGAGACAACAAAGCATTCTTCAAGCGGCTAGATCACGATCCTCTCTCTAAATATTTTTCGCTTTGATGAGATTTAGCAAAGCGGCTTCAAAACCTTTTCACGGTTTTCTTGAGTTTTGAAAAGTTGAGTTGCATTTGTAAGCATTCAAAATCCTTGGTTAATAGTGCATTTTTGCTTTTTAATTCCTTATTTAATGCATAACATTCCTCTATTTTGATTTGATGGTCTTGAATTAAACGAGCAAAATCTGGATGAGGCAACATTTCAGCTTGTTCAACGTGAGTCACAACATGATCATTTTTTAGATCCTCAAGTACAACCACGGAGTCAATTTGATTATCAAAGGAAACCATAAGGTCATCTTGATCGTCAAATGTAACTATATGGCTTATTTGAAAATCGTCAAAATGAGATGTAGATGACTCATTTTGAACAGTCTGAGCCGTGCCGGATTCGGATATTGGTGGAGATATTAGTTCGAGATATGTTTGTTCGGGTACCGAGACAAGCCATCGATGTCATACACTCGGGCCTGTTTCACTCATGTGTAACTCATGCATATTAGCCATCAACATAATACCGTGCATTGGCACGCAAGTCCTCCATATCATCATCGAGTCTCGCATCCGCCATAAAGCTCATTCTTTGTTTGTGAGAGATCCACCGCCTTCATCCTTAAGAGCCAAAAGAAGAGCCTCTTTGAAATACGCACGCCCCTAGTCCTTGGCTTTGGGCATGCATTAGCCAGTGTGTCCTTCTCATTGCGGTTGTAGCATCAAGACCATTCAACCCATTCTCGAGCATTTCTGCTCCACCATCGAGCTCTGTTGTTATTCCTACCCATAGCATTAAACCCTTGACCACCGCCCATCCGACGACCATAACCACGATTACGAACTTCAACTCGTCCATTGTTCACAACACCGATTCGTGTGTTAGATGAGGAACGATACGATTGTTGGATTTGTTGGTATAATGCTAAAAGCATTAGCAATCATAACAAATCCTGTTGCAATGCTTTGAACGGATCGGATTCCTCATTAGTTTGACTATAAAGTGCTTGATCATTATTGTTGTTGTAAGGAACCAATTGATTTTGTTGAGGTTCTTTGTGATTGATCATTTGGTGTGACCGAGGCATTGGTTGAGTTGCTTGTTGAGGAGGATAACTTTGTTGAGCATATAAGGCAAGTTGTTGATTTTCCGGATGTGTAGGTGGAGCAATTTGAGCACGGAGAATCCTTTCCCGATCAACTTCCTTTTCATGAGGCTTCAAGTAATCGTACAACAATCCATATGTAAAATGATGCATATTCTTCGCTGACGGAGAAAAATGACATACTTATCCCATTCGGGACTAAGACCATCGAGGAACTTAGTATTCACCGCAATTCTTGGCATGATGATGTTGTGTTTATCCAAATCATTGATGATGTCCGAAAACGATGATGATAGGACTCTAGTGTCTCCGTGTTCAATCATGAAGTGTTCATAAGCCAAGTAAATTTTGGATTCCAAATCCTCCCGATTGAGTACCGATCCTTCCATAAGAAGACGAATATGATCCCACATTTTCGTGCGTCTTTTGAGCATCAACACTACGAATAATTGGGTTTGGTAATCCTAAGAGGATATATTCCATTGCAAGTTCATCTCGCTTCATAGTGTAGAAGTTCTTGAGGATTCAAGTCCAGAATGAGAGCAATGTTCGCTTGTTCATCTCTTGGTGGAATGGCATTCGGATCTCCGGGTACAATGATGAGAGGCATCTCAAATGGACCTTCCAAGATAACCTTCTTTAAGAACTTTCCATGTGGCTTCTTCGGATCACAAAACCTAAAGAACCTTATCACCCATTGATCATAGTTTCTGGAGTGAGCATTGGAGGTCTATCAAGTGATCCACCTCATGAATTGATTGTTGGTCGCTTAAAGCTTCACACATCTTTGCAAACCAAGTGGGTTCCTTCATAGTGTTCCTTGATGGATGTTGATTGAAATCATTTGTGGAGGGTTGAACTTGAAGACTTGGTGGTGTTTGAACCATTTGTGGTGGAGGAATTGCTCCAAGTTGTGGAGTATGTTGTTGATTAAATTGTTGTTGATAAATTGCTTGTTGTTGATTCCATTGTTGATGTTGTGGACTTAGTTGTTGTTGTCGTTGAGGATAAGTGTAAGGAAATAGTTAGAGTATGGTGGTTGTGACATGTTGAAAACTTGTGTTGGTAAAAATGGATCTTTGTAGTCGAATGAACCTTTGTTGAAGAAGTATCCTTAGGCGTAGAAATCACAATAACCAAGTAGCACTTATGCGTAAAAACACCAAAGTTACGCGTAACAATTAGAAGTTACGCGTAGAATTTAGCTTACGCGTAAGTATGGAAAAGACTCTAAAGTTATGCGTAGACAAAAGTTAGGCGTAGGATTATCTTATGCGTAAGACTAGGCTTAGGTGTAAGATGAATCTTATCGTAGGATTTCACGCGTAGCTTATGCTTATGCGTAATTTTAGGGTTTTATCTCAGTGATCTTTTACACTTCACAAAGGCAAAAGATATCCAAAGTTGACGATTTTCAGCTTATCCAAGCAAGAAAACACGGAGTAAACCACGAAAACGAAGATCAAGCCAAGGATAACCTTACGCGTAGTTTTAGGGTTTTGCTACGTGTAGGATTACTCGTAAATATGATTATGCTCAAATTTGTTTCTAAACCGTTTTGTGTGATGAAATAGCTTCAATAACACCAAAAGACACAAAAGTGTGAAACTTGATGAACCAAAACTCTTAAAATAGTTACGCGTAGGTTGAAACCCTCGTACAAAACTAGATGAAAACAATGATCTACACATAAAGTTCAAACTTTTGCCAAAAACAAGAAGTTTAACACCTTATAACGTTGAAAGTACAAGAATCTTGGATTAAAAAGTGTAAAAATGCGTTTTAAAGCAAACCAAAGGTATGGTACCGACGTTAAGCGTGAGACCAAAACTCACTTCAAACAATACGTTCACCCAACTATTAGGCGATTGATACCACTGTTAGGTCACTAGTTTTACAAACACAAGTAATATAGAAAGAGATAAGGCGATTGAACAAGAACCAAACACACACACACGATAATATATGACCGGTTATGCGTAGAGTATGTGATGAGAGAAAAACTTGAACAACCAACCTTCAAATGAAGGTTTACATAAGGTATTTATAGGAGGAAAGCTAGGGCAACACTCCTAGTTTCCATCCTTTCTCCTATGGGCTTGGGCCTAAGCTCATGGGCCTTCTACATAAGCTTAAGGCTAATAACAAACATAAAGGCCATAATAAGCTACCTATTACATAATAATGACTAACACTTGAATTATAGTTTAGGAGTGGTTCCAACACTTTCGCCTTTGCCTTTTAGCCTTCTTAGAATGATATTTTGCATTAACAATATTAACTGGGGATATGACCGCATTAGACAAAGCATTTACACCAAAATCATGATTAGTAATAGAATTCACGCAGACATCATTACATGGTTTGCAAATAGTATTAGAATTCGAATTAATTATAGTACGCTTATAGAATCAACACGATTTGTTTTATTCAAATTCTCCCTACGGTGATCTTCTACTTTCTTCCAATGTACATTCTTAGCTTGCGAGGCCCTATCATTTCTTGTATTGCCTTGATACTTTGACATGCTCGCTTTAATGTCACTGATTACTCCTGTAAAGGGAACGGGAACATTAGTTGGTTTTGCTACTTTTTGCCTTTCCTGTTTTGATGTGGTGGGATGTGAACTATTCAAGGCACATTGAGGTTCACTTTCTTAACACCGGAGGTGCTTTGGGATCGAACTATTTGAGGGCTACTAAAGTTCACATTCATAACATTAGGCATTGAATGATTTGTATACTTGGCATTAGGCATAGAACAGGGTATCAAGGGGTTGACTTGCTCACCTAGGGATTTAGGGCATATTGTAATTAAGAATTCTAGAAGTTCTTGAGATCGTTTGGCATATAAGCATGCATGGCCAATTGCATTATCAAGTGGTTTCTCTAACTTATCCTCTTCTACAATCTCATGGAGACATTCTAGACTATCCTTAAGGTATGAGAAATATGTTTGAATGGCAAGTTTGTTATTCCTAAGGTGAGGAGGAACATAATTCACAGACAAAGCATATTTATTACAACCATGCACCTTTGATGCACCATTCTCCCCATTGGTCATTGGCATTTTCCCTTTTACCGAGTCTTGATTCTTAATTTCCTTTGCAACGGAAGTTATTTGTTCATTATTTTTATTACGAGTGACTTTTATTGATTCAAATAACTCATTGAAATGACGTTTAACCTTTTCATTTTCTTCTAGAAGACTCTCATTTTCCTTTGTAAAGCCTTGACCAAGTTTTGAAGATGAAAATTTTGAGAATTCGAGAATCGAAAGGAGGAGGCATTTGGGAGCCGGTCACATTGTTCATTTCACCCTTTAATTGAGAAATTGGGCTTTCAACTTTTCGATCGTGTTACCATGAGCTCGATTCTGCATTCATCACGCTTGCTAATTTCAAAAGCGCATCAAATTCGGGAACATCCAAAGATGTCTTGATATTTGAGGTTTTAACATTTTCTTCGGATGTTGATATTTTAATTGCAAAGCCGGATGCTCAACTTCTAATTTAGAAAACCGGTTTACTGTGTTATCGATAACGCCACACGCGTCGTTCGGGTCAAAGAACTTCCTTTTCGTCGAAGAAGTTTTTCAACACCCTAGGCAGTGAACCTAATCGTTGTAGTGTAGTATTAGGGTAAGCCACGGGTATTGATATCGTTCTCTAGGGGAATAGGAATGCTAGTGAGAAGTTACTACGCTAAGGTTGGGGTTGAGGAAGATTATTTTTTATCTTTTTATATTTTTTTAGGAAAGGAAAGGTACGAATCTCGGGGTTTGAATTTGGGGGGTTGGTATTGCTACCGATTACTCTACTTATCTAATTATCTAATCTAAGGTGTATGTAGTCTATGTCTAATTAATGTGTGCTCGTATGATAGTTTAAAGATGTATTTACTTAGGTTTTACTACTCCTTAATTATCTCCTATTGGTGGTTGAATTTTCAAGTCCTTATTCCTAGTTGCGTTGTGTGTCTAAGGTTGTAGGGTATGCGTTTCTCCTTAACTCTTTGAACTTACCAAAGGGTCTCGTCTACAAAACCAACTAGGGATAATAAACTCTTACTCTAAGGCACTCTTTGGATGGTTTAGCTTACAACTACTCAAGGAGTCATATTCTAAGGTTCACAAAGATTTAATCAAGCATTAAGTACACAACGAATGACCTATCGCATTACTAGATCATTAATCAACTAAGATAAGAGACAACCAATCAATATTCAATAATTAAGTTTCATATTCCCTAAGCAAACACACAAGTAAATTAGCCGGACATGGAGAACATGCAAGCATACACACAAATAATCAAAGACATAATTGTATTAATGAAGTAAAACACTTATCTTGGTGTAAGATAGGGTTTGGAACCCTAAAATACTGTATAAGACAGCCTTGGTTCGGTTTAGGTTTTTACTCCAAAAGACTACACACTAAATACTGAAAAATTCAATTCTATATATAATATTACATCTGCGACGGCACACTTATGTTTTCGACGCCGTGTCGCCGTCATTAGGGTTTCGTCTTGGCCACGTTAGACTTGCGACGGCGTCACCTTATGCTTGTGACGCCGTCCTCTTAAGCTTTTGACGCCGTCTCGATTACATCTAGGCCATCCGAGTTGCGACGGCCTACTCTTTTATAACTTGACGTCGTCACTTGAAAATGGGAGTTTTGGCTTCGTCCCATCACAAAGATCCTCCGACGGCGCCACATTTAACACCGACGCCACCTTATGTTTCAATGACTTTGAGTGTCTCGATTCGACTTTGGCCATTTTCTTCAGATAATCGCGCCTTTTCGTCCAAATAAGTGTCATTCCAGCATTTTGCCTTCAAGAGACCTAAAAGTGAAAAGGAACGATATTAAGCAATAACGGATACAAAGTGATCAAATAAGGGCTTAAACGACCCTCAAAAGGTACCTTTTAAAACCTTATCATTATCATGATCATCCTGCTCAACTTTATCATGCGGTTTAGAGTTAGTTTTTCAAGCTCAATGACACGATCATGGGAGACTTTCGAGCAACGGATAATTCATGAAATCGAGAAGCGTTAATGGAATAATTCATAGCAAAGTAAAACACATCTTGAGTAATACATTCGAAATAAGAGTCTCATTCAATGTATGCAAGTTCTTCCTCTCAATCTCATTATATTTTAGTGCTCGCTCATAGTCACTAACCTCAACTATCATAGAATCAAATTCCTTTTCCATTCCTTTAATATCCGAATCTATCCCTTTTAAGACTCTCAAATGATCTTTTAGTTGTTTAAAGAAAGGCATGACCTCATATAAATAGCATTCTTTTGTTTGTTCAAAACCCTTTCCCTTGAGCTATCCCATTGGTGTGATCCTTTTCTTATGTGTTTTCTCAAAATCAACAAATAGTTGAAAGATAACATATTGATGATTAAGTCTTGCTTTTAGTGGCAATAGTCCTAGGAACTAAATGCATTGGTGTATTGGGAGGATACACATCGTCAAGGCATTTTCCAAAAGGGGGTTTGTTACAACAAGATTCTCTCGCTTTTGCTTATCTAAATCCTTTTTTCGTAACACTTGTTCGGTGTTAACAATGTCTCGAGGCTTAAACTTGTTCAAGGAAATCCAATTCTCCTTCTTGTAATCATGGGGTGTGATATTTATTTTCTGTCTAGGCTTAAGGATTTCATTGCCATCATAAAGAACCTTATGAGCATTTCTAGCCTTTTAATGACCTCTGGATTTGGTTCCTCAACAAGGGAATGCTATGCTTATCGCTTAAGACTCTATGCTTAGTGATCATGTGAGCGATCGAATGGTGTTTCCTTGTACGCATAACTTATTTTCAAGTTTGTTTTTCAAATTTTTGATTAGAAAAATCATTCAAAAGTTTTGATTCCTTAGCATTGAATTCTTGCTTAAGCTTTTTCACATTTTCTTGAAGTTCTTGTTTTTGCTTAGCAGTTTTAGAAAGATTTTCTTGTAAGGAATTTAACTCTTGTTTTAATACTTCTTCTCTAAAATTACTTTTTCTAATGATTGTACACATTTGGTCATCCATTTCCTGCTCACGAGTGGTTAACTCAAACTTAGCTCGTTGTTCATAAATGGCAACTCGTTCTTTATAGGTATTAAGTTTAGGAATAACAGAATCATCAGGGGCACATGCAGTGTATTCATCAAAAACATAGTCTTCATTGACTGCAGAAGATGCATCACTTGGTACAATCTCACTTTCACTTTGTTTCACATATTGATCATATGGGACAACATTGATATTACCCATATTTTCAATATCCGACTCAAAAGTTTCATTGATCGTATGCTTTGTCACGCATCTTTGCACATCGGCATCATTGTATAGTTTTAATACCTCGTAAATGATTTTGTCTTTGGATGGACCAGCTTGTGGTGATGAAGAGACTTTAGGAGAGACCATTGGAGAAATGCTAGCCATGAAAATGGTTTGTGCAAGAGGTTCATCATCAACATCGATTCGTATGCATCACAATCGGCTACTTGAAAGGCATTCGATGATTATGGCCTATCTCCGAATTGGTTGCTCATCCACATCTCGCATCATATGTCTTAGCATTTCCTCGACCTAGAACAACAACTCCTCTTCCAAAGTCGCACCATTATCCCGAGCTTGCATAAGCAACATCTTATCCTCAAGTACTCGCATTCGAGGCGTTTTGGTGATGTGCGTTCCTTGCAATGTGTCCCTCACCTCCACAGTTGTAACATTTGATCGGGTTTGCTTGACCTCGGTTTCCATTCCTTCCCTATTCGATTTGCAAGATAACCTCTACCCGCTCCACCTCTTCCTTGTTCGATCGCCTTTCTTGAACCGGTTGCACCATAACCTTCCCATCTCGACGGTGGCTTGATTGTGTGGATTGGATGGAGTTACGAGATTGTTGTTGGTGTGTGGAAGAGAGTTTATATTTTGACTAATCGGAAGAGCAGTTGATTAATGAAGTTTCCACGTGTGCATCAAAGATCGCCTTGTTTGAACATAGGATCGGGAATGAGTTTGTGATTACCATTACCCATGGGTATAACTTGAGATGCTTTGGTGGTAATTTCAATGTTTGAGTAAAAGCGGTTGAATCATTTGATGAACTCGTTTCTCCACGATTGGTTTTGAATCGCTCCATAATCCTTTTTCAAACATAGCATGTCTCGATTACGTAGAAGAAAGGCATACTGATTGCTCATAGTTTGTATTCTTCAATCCTTTAGTGAGCTTCACGTATGACAAACTTGTGTCATTCTCGATTTATGTTGTTTACAAACTTTGAGTTTGTCAATGTTTTGCATGGTCATTCGATGTTCCTCATGTCATTCACAAGCTTATGGAATCTCACGTAGTACCCATAAACACTCTCATCTGGTTTCATCTTGAAATGCTCAAATTCATCATATAGTTGTGATTCCCTATCTTCAACAGCTAATTCGAACCCGAGAAGCATCTTGACATTATCCCACACCGCCTTGGCTTCGTGTTGTGATTGATCGACTTGTAGATATCTTTTGGAAGACCTTGAAGTATGATGTTAGAAGCCCCGATATCGAGATCGAATCTCTTTTCTCCTTATCATCGAGCTCATCATATGTCTTTGGTCCATCTATTCCATAGATCATTGTTCCATCTACAAGTTGTATCAATTAAGTCTCTAGTAGTCTCAACCCGATAAGGTCCTTCATCAATGGATTTGAGAATGTTGACCCCATTTTCCTTTCCAAGACAAGATAACTGATTCTTTGAGCCCAAGAGTCGTAGTCGATTCATCAAGCATGGGTGGATTTAGTATCCGAGCCACCGCTTGAACATCCTCGGCAAGTGGAGATGATTGTAGGTACGTTGGTAGACATGTTAATGATTAAACGGGATTTTATAACTCTATGATTAAACCGAAATGGATTCTTTCACGGATTTTACTAAATCAAGAGAAAACCGTATTACAGACACAAATCAACCAACTTGCTAAGAAACCTTGAACCAAGTCGCTAAGAACCAAGTCGCTAGCAATTTTGACAGCAAGTCGCTAAGCACCAAGTCGCTAAGATGTCAAGTCGCTAAATAGCAACTCGCTAAGCACCAAGTCGCTAAGATGTTAAGTCGCTAAATAGCAACTCTCTAAGCACCAAATCGCTAATACCAAGTCGCTAACAAACTTAAGTACAAGTCGCTAACTTTCACCAAGGCGCTACCGTAGTGGAGAATTCACTAAGTGTACTTTTTGTCGGCTAGTCTCAATAAACAAGTCGCTAGCTCAACTCGCTAAGACCTTCAACTACAACTCGCTACCAAATTACAAAGCAAGTCGCTACCAAGACAACTTATCCTTGGCTCAAGTCGCTAGCTAGAAAAACACAAAAACACCACTTTTCAATCCAAAAACAACCCAACCACGATGATTCAAGGTTACCAAATCAAAACCCAAGCACATACAATGATTCTAAACACAAAACTACACCCAAGATTCAAACTTTAACACTAGAAATGATCCAAATGATGCAAAACCACTAAACTTTTCAAACTCTAAAACCACCTAAAAGTCACTAGAAATCCAAAGATATGTAAGAGATGATCAAACCATGGCTCTTGTTACCATTTGTAACATATTGGATTTCACAAACACACTAAACCATAAGATCAAATAGGCGTATATTGAGTTCTAGAGAGAGAAAGTTAGAGGTTTAGGGAACTTTAGTGAGAGAAAGAAAAATCTTACTATGAGCTCCAACTCTCTACCTTGGAAGGTATAGAGTAATTATAGTCTTTACATAAATCGCCACCTATCGGGCTGTGGATCAGGCATACAGTGGGTAAAGACCCGTCCGTCCTCCACGGCGTTACTTAAACTAAATACAACTTAACTTATATTAATACTTGGATTTACTAAATCCTAACATATCTTGCACTAATGGTGAGTGCAACAAAAAGGGTTTAACAGGGGGATTGACTAATCGATGTGAAAAGTCAATATACATAAACATATATGGGCTATTTGGGTTTAATCCTAAAATTGCCTTAAATCCTAGCTGCACCGATCACACCAAGTTACCTCAGTGTAATGCTCATCATAATGGTCTCGAAAAGATATACAAGGCCGAGTTCTAAAGTCTACTACAGCCACCGGCACACTCATTTTTATGGTATTATGTATAAGGGGAAAACGGAAAGGCTTATCCTCACACAATGGAAATATAGGGTAGGTGTGCTCAGTCTAGATTAATCCAGTTAAGTAATGAAAAACATGTCAAAATTACTAATGAAACACTTTTCATCAAAAACTAGAAAAATGAAGGCAAGTAAAATCAAGCGGGTGTCTATGTCTAATCCCTTCCCCCCACTTGGGTCATACTTAAGCATAAATGAAAAACAAGAAGGGTTAGAGATGAAACGGAAAACTCCTCTGGATTTGCTCGGTATGAATAATAATGCATGTTCAAAAACGTGCTCCAATTGTGCCTCCACGAGCAACATCCATCTTCACATCAACACTTCAAAACCATGTCACTCAACTAGGATGGAAGAAAGTGTTCTCTTGCAGCCAATCATAGCTCCATAATTCATCAATCTGTATTGCTGCAAGAAAAACTAATACCACAAAGCATAATTCCGGATAAAAAGCAAAAATAGCACGAAATGTAAAAATAAAAACAAAATAAAACCTAACTCAGTTTCGTAGGAATCATGGTTGAATTTAGCACATGCAACAAGCCTTTTAAACCCCTTGTAGGATATTAGTTTTCACTTACACATCAAACCAAAACACCAAGTTGGCGTATAAATGGAATTCTAGAGAGAGAAAGTTAGAGGTTTAGGGAACTTAGTGAGAGAAAGTGAAAGATATTATTATGAGATCCAACTCTCTACCTTGGGAGGTAGAGAGTATTTATAGTCTTACATAAAACGCCACACAACGGTGTGGATCGGGCATACGGTGGGTAAATACCGTCCGTCCTCCACGGTGTTACTTAACTAAATACTACTTAACTTAAAATAACTACGACTACGAGCTTTTAACGATTACATATACTTGAGGTGACCGACTCTTTAATACCGGAATTTCTAATTCCTAACAATCTCCCCAAGGAGGTCACCTCAATCATGTACTAAAATTACATTGAATACAAACAGATATTACAAAAAATTGTTCTTGCATTCTTGATGTAGTACTTTGCTCAAGCTCGTAGTCATTGATTCTTCTCATTGCATGTTTGGTTAATCCATGTAACTGTGACAACTCGTACTTTCAGGTCATTTCTCAAAACAATTCATGCTTCACAATTTCATCATTTATCGTAAACTAGGTTTGCGTGTTCCAAATTCGCGTAACCTTAATGGTTTAGCTGTGAATTCATGATCATATCATCACGGACATTTCATATAGACTAAGTTTAGTCTACATATCATTAGCATCATTTTCATCATGTTGGTTCATTCATGATTTTGCATTTCACATTAAACGCGTAAATTTCATATTAAATAAACGCTATCGCGTAAGTTATTATTTTGAACATTTAATCCGATACTTTCAAAAATTATCCCGATATATTTTTATACTTACATTTGGTTTATAAAAATAATATTATGAGTTTACCAGTGTTTTAAATCTATTTGGTATATAAATTGTTAAATTTATATTATTACGACGCTTTTTCTTAAAAACTACACGATAATTATTATTTCACTCAAAATTTTAATTTACACATTAACGATTTGCAACGTGCGACTCAAAACATCTCGACTCACGTTTAAACTTCCAATTTAATCTAAACTTTTTGTGTAGCATTTTATGCAACCAAACACAATATAAAACTCAACACGTCGAGCTTTATAAACCTCGTTTAAACTCTCTAGTACATTTGTGAAGTCAAGAAACACTACAAACACCACACTAAATAATTTTTATTATATTGAACATTTATAATTTATAAAACTTTACATAAAAGCCTTTTAAACATCTCAAATTGTCATTAACTAGGCATGTCGAGTTTCATCCTAACTCTACACAAAACACAATCTTTCAAAACATAAAACACATATACGTTTTGAGTTAAATAGAAATGTGATAAATGAATCAAAGATAAATAAAATGTTACATGTGATAGTATGACACAAAGTCATAGTTTTGGTAAGACTCCTTTCCCTCCTCACCGGTTTCAACATAAATCACCAACTTTCCTATTATTTTATAGACAAAAGGACTCATGACAATACTTTCTTGCTATAATTTCTTTCTTGTGTCAGTCACCAAATCCACACTCACATTTGTGGTGCATTATATTCAATACTAAAAACAAACCTCTCTTGACTTCATTTTTGTCATGCGAGCTTGGACAAGATCAAACACACATTTTATCTCAAACACTCAAAGGAAAACTAAGGACAAAACAAAAGGGATTTTTGAAGCAAACAAAAAGGTTTTGGAAAGCTAAAGTGATCAGGTTTAATATTTTGGAAGTAACGGGTTATGATCTTTGGAAGGCAATAAAATCGTGTTATACGTTTGGAAGCAAGGGAATACGGGTTGCTAAAATTGGAAGCTTTTGGGTTGGTTAAAAAGGTTTTAAGAATAGTTTCTTGGTCCTTAGTTCTTTCACTCGCTCACTCACAGTTTGTAAGCAACTCAACACCCTCTTGTTTTATATATTTGAATTCTTGCCACAAGTGTTTATTTATTTATTTATTTTTTTCAAAATGCATGCATACTTGAATTTTCACTATCTCGTTAAAATGGAAACATGATGATACTTGCTCATTTTTCTATCTATATGAACTAGTATAAACTATTTTGAGTTGTTATAAGTATGTTTGAATTATAAAACATGCAAGACTTATGGATGTTTATACCACTTTTCACTTTGTTTTTAAGAGTTTTATATATATAAGTCATCCTATAATTATCCCTTGTAATATATCACTTTTTATGATGTTTAGGAACCCATGACACCCTAAGAAGGTGTATGGTAGGATTAGAATAGCTTTGGAGTTGTTTTGAAGGGATTGGAATAGGTTTAGTACGAGAAAAACTCTTTTCGACAAGTATAAATAAGGGTCTGATCTTGTTTTGAAATTCTGGAAAAACGACAGTATACATAAAATTTTTGGCCTAGATATTTAGAAAATATACTTTAAAACGAATCCGTGGCCGCTTGAACGGATTAAAACGGAGCTATAACGAAGAAGTTATGAATTTTTCAAGTTTGACGACGAAATATATATATTCGAAAATTTGAGAACTTTGTTTTTGTTTTGTACGAGTCAAAACGAGTCTTAAGCTTTATAAATTATTTCGACTTATCAAGAATATATTAGTATACTTTGATACGAAGCTAAGGACGATAATACGTAGAAAACGGATTTGTAACGACTAAAATATACACGCTTTTACAAAATTGCCGTAACTTTATTAGTTAAGAAAACTATATTATTTTCATTAGACAAGTGTTACGGTAAACAAAACGACCATATTGAAGGCTATTTTAACGTTGATGTAGAACTTTTGTAACGAGATGTCTTCTAATAAAAGTGAGATCATCAAGCATATTTTCCAAAACGACCAACTGTTTGCATAGCGGAGTTGTAATGAATTATTTACGGTTGCTTAAACTTTGCCGAAATTCACTTTTAAACTACATTTTGGATAAAATCACCATACTTAACCTATATTTTTCTCTATGAACGAGACCTCTAAGATGAAAACTTAAATACTAAAACTTTGAGATAATGATACAAGCTTACCAAAACCGTTGAGTTCGTTTCCTAACGTTCGACGTACACCATTTTACGACTAGCTTTTCGAGGCCGTTTTAGTCACTTTCATGAAATTTCCAACGAAATTATTTTATGACGAAAAGTTATAATTTCATAATAAATCATTAAGAAACTATTGTAGGATGTCATTTTGACGTAAATACTTGCAAAGTAATTTAAGAATGGTCAAGACGTCAAAAGAGTATTTTTCATTTAAGAGTATTATTTTCAAAATTCACAAGTGGTATAAATAACATCTGAATTGCATGCATAACATTACATCATAACTCATTACGTATCATAACTTTCATAATAGGTCAAGGTTAGAGATTCACGCTACATTTCAAAGGTGTATCCACATTTGTCCTCATAATCATTGCAACAAGTGAGTTTTCATAGCCCGATTTATTCAAGTTTTACTTTATTTCAAACCTACGGGAGAATACATTGCACACCATTTTATTACGCTACCAAGTATGTCAAATTCATTGTATTGCTTAAGTTACCGCATTGCCGATTAAATGTCCCCATTTCATAAGCATGAACCGTTAATTTCCTAGAAGCGTGGGTGAGTGGATAGATCTATCGAGGTGACGCCCATCCGGGTTGGTGGATCCCAACTAGTCATCTGGATGCATTTCATTTCATAAACATTATTTGAGTTGTTTTGGCAAGACACTCTGTTGGGGCGAACATCATGAACAATCGAGCTTGTGTCATGCGCTTAAGCAATTGTAACAACATTTTGTGACAAAGATTGTCATACATAATTTATCTTGGTGGTAGTCGATTAACATTTACGTAAACTCTATGAACTCACTCAACCATTGTGTTGACACTTTTAGCAATATATTTTCAGGTATCTAAGACATTCACTTCATGGCATGCATGTGGACATATCATAGAGTCGCGGTGACGACGCGTCTCACATGGGATTTATACACTTTAAAAACATCGTTTGAATTGTATCAAACTTACTTTCCGCACATAGTAACTTTCATTTGGGACCTATCTTTGTAACTCTGAATGTTTTATTAAATCAAGCGATGTATTTTCCAAACGACACTTTAGGTCGTTCAATATAACTTGTGATTGTGATGCTATGACGGTCAATCCCTGTGAATTCCATTCACGCAAAACAGTAATTTGGGGTGTGACAAGAATAACCCCAACCCGACAAGGGTATAAGTGTCACATTCGGTGTCATATCGTAACATACAGATAAAATCCTTACAAACGAAAACCTTAAAATGAAGTATCAAATCATATAAACAATCGATCGACAAGGAAGATTACAAAATCAAAATGTCTAAAATAAAATGAAATCTCAAAACAATAGCCCGACAACATAAATCCAAATAATAAGGTAACTAGGATTGGTCCATTCAAATAATCCAACTCTCACCCATCAAAGCCCATCTTCAAACCTAACACCGCAGAAAAGAAATGCTTGGTGAGCTTAAAAAGCCCAGTGAATGATATAACAAACGAAAGCTAAATAGAATCAAATGCAAAATGAACAAAGGAAACGGATAATAAAGTCACGTGAAATGAGAACAATGAGTCAATGAGGATCCTGCAGAACACAATTATACGAGATATCCAAAACGAGCAGATAACAAGGAGAACGAAACAAAGCAAAGCATCGATGACATATAAACAAGCACATACGAACCGGACATACGAGAACCGAAACATAAGCAAACATAGCAGGCGTCGATCCACACAACATATATGTCATACCATCAATTCAGAAATCGGAAGACATACAAGCCAAACAGATATCTACAGCAAGCGGAAGCAATTAATTAATAAGTGAGCATGGCAATTCACAGGTCCAAACCCTTAGTTGAAAACATAACCAAGATCATAACAATGAAGTACTAACAAAGATCAACACATGGCGATTACGTAATAAGTAGGAATACAAGATAAAGATATAATTAAATGAATTAAAGACATAGCAGGCAACTAAACAAATTAACAAGCCGACGTCACAAGTGAACCATTTACCCAATCAAACCGTAGCATAAACCGAAATGCAAACATGGCGGTCAACAACAAGCGGATAAGGAAACTATCGATAATCATAGTCCACGAAATTATCCGAACAAGTACACATAATAAGCAGACAAAACTATCGATTACACATTAGCATGGTCACCGAGACAATTCGGAGGGTCACATAACGGTGAGATCACATATCATCGGTTGAAAGCAGTAACTCGATAACCACATATTAATCACATCATAGCAGGATAATCGGTAGTCACATAAAACATGAATAGCATAATCAAATTCAATAAGCATATAATAACCCGAAGACGTGAATGGAACCATAGTGCAAGTAACGGAATGAAAGTGTGATGATCAATGTAATGGAGTATCTATATCTTGGTAAAAGTGAATCATATAAGGGTATTGAGTAATGAACAAGTGTCTGATTATGGTGCGTTGGGGAATCGGAAGGTACAATATAGGTTTATCAAAAGTGTAAGGGTTATCGTAAATCTACCCGAGCCCGAAACATATCATATCATATCATATCACAAGTAGCCATTGTATTCGGAGGGTGACCTCGAATACCATACATAATAGGAGGGAGACCTCAAGAACAAATGGAGTAGCTAACTCCCGAATTGTGAAGACAGCGTGTTACACGACATCATTCACCATATAAACAAACGATCGGATCAAATCCTCGAACATATCATATCTAGGATGCATCCATACGCCCCCAAAGGGCCAAATCATATACATATAGTGAGCTCATAATCATATCATATCATAATAGGGACGGTGTGTATCATCACAGACACACCGGAGTCATGCCATTGGTGCATCAATGACACGGTCATGTTACCTTCATGACTAGGAAACATATTTGGCTCGGGTATCAAACTGAAGGGTCAAAGCATAATCATATCATAAAGGTTCAGAAGTCAAAGGTTCATATCAGATTTCCATAACATAAGTTCATAATCAGAGGTTCATAATCAGATGGTTCATAATCATAAGGTTCAAAATCATAAGGTTCATAATCAGAAGTTCATTATCATAACAAACGAATATCATAGCGAACATAATCATATCAAAGGATTATGTCGGAATCATATCAAAAGGATCATAGCATGAGGAAATCATAGCAAAGGAATATCATAAGTGAAGTAAAGTCAAGGATCGAAAAGTTATGAGAAATCCCTACTGAAAAGGGATAGAATATCTGTACCTTAACGGCAATGAAAGGAAGCAACAAATGAACAAACACGAAGACATAACGTCACGCCTTCTTCAATGAATCTACATGGATTACGGTTCGCGTAATAATTATTAGCTCATTTAATGTCGTAAAGGATTTTAAATACTCATTATGAAACGCATTAATACTTTAGAGTTTAATTTGGTTAAGCGCATTCTCGTTTTATTAATAGGCCAATTTAAGTATTTTTAGATTAAACGCTTAGACACAAAGATAGAATGAAAATCCTTTAGTTCAAAATACCCATTCAAACACTCATAAAGGACGCACACAAACACATTATTTGACTCACACCCATTTTCACATCAACTCGGGTTTGAAAAGAAACAAGGATCCGTTCGAATAACACACAACACTCGACATTCATACATGCTTATACCCACTCGATACAACATCACAACTTCAACCATGCACAAGGCACAAAGCATACATTCGACAAACACACCTCATAAACATGCACAATTTAACCATAATCCGACCCCACATGCACATATACATGACCAGTTTACTTCCTTTATCCACAACTCAAAATGAAACCCAAACCTTTTACCCATGCATGCATTCATACGCCAACATACACACACCATATTTAAACAATGACTAATGAGACACTACCTTATGCACCTTAACGAGACACCCAACGAAACAAACTAGTTTTAGCGAGATCGAAATACACCACAACTTTAACAGAAATCGAACCATAACTTAACCGAATACGTACAAAACACGACTCCAGAATGAAGAATAAATCTCACATGAACCTACTATATTCCTTTAAGTTATTACATGCTTTATGCATTAACAGTCACGCATGATTAAGTAGACATGGTTCCCATGCAACATCTTTCATATTTGAACATTTAATGTAACTGTTTCTATATTATAGTTTGATTATAACATGAGTATATATATTGTTGTAGCTAGGCAAAGAGGAGAAGGATTTGCTAATGACCGAAAGTTATATTCACATGTTTCGACTTAGATAAGTAAGCAAACGAGAGTGGCGATACTACACGTTACCTTTGTAGCGTGCGAGCGAAGAACGAGACCCAACAGAAAGCAAGACCCACGGCAAGATTAGACCCAAGCAGCCACGCCAAGACTCATGACCACAGCTGCTCCGAACCACAACCCACGATCAACAGCCTTACACGAACCTTGTGCAACCTCCCTTGGACCTCTCCTTTGTCGACATAAATTAGAGTAGGAAAACCCTTGTTGGCCGCCACTTTTATTTAGATGGATTAGGGTTTAGGTGAGATTTGTTTTAAATAATACATGGAAGGTTATAAGGTGATAAGAATTAAGTTAATTTTGGCAAAGATATGGGGCATGTCTCGTGGGGTTTTTCTTTTGACCGAGCAAAAGGGAGAAAAACTAGGACCAAATCAGTATTTCATTCACTTGCTGTTTTACTTTGTTACATTTATTCGATTAAATATTTAGTGATGTCTAGGAAAAGTTTTAATGTCTTACATATAGTATTATAAGTTAAATGTAAGTTCAATTCTCCCATAACTTGCGTAAATATTCAAGATATGTACATGCAACGTATTTACGAGGTTCTTTTATTTTACGAATGTTTTACGATGAGGGGTATTATGGTCAATCAGCATATTCACGATTTTAGGGTTTTACAATCCAAGTGGAGGTCTTTTACTGATCCACGTGATAATAATTTTGAGCCAGCTTTTGAGACCATCAGCTAACAAAAATCTCGAGACATACATTGTGGTGTTGGTATTATGTGATGTTGTGACTTTCGGACCGACATGCTCACATTCGGATCATGATATCTTCTCATCGAGTAGCGGAAGCTTTCGTTGATTCATGATATTGGCGCGTGGCGTAAGCATGGAGTGAAAATATCGAGTCATTGATGCACTTATCATGATTTCTTGAGAGATGAATGTATTGTGTGAGCATGCGGCTATGGATTGACCGCTTCATTACGATCGGTACGCAAACGTCGGGCACCGCATACAACAGATTAGCAATAAAGCGTACAAAAGTGTCTTTGACCACTTTAGTTGAATTGAGGTACACGCCCACGGTTCCCGCTGATCGATGCGTGATCGCCTGTGATCGTATAATTCAAGAATTTCCTTGACAGGTTTCGAATGCTCTAGTCGTTCTCAAACCGAACTTCTCAAAGAAGACAACACGGAGTGAGTGAACCAAATAATTTAAGTCCACCGGTGATGAAAAGAGATTTGAAAAATAATCGTGTATTGCTCAATAAAATTGTTTTTGCAATACAACGAAGGTTTTATTGAAAATCAATTATCAATCATAAAACACCTTTGATTTGAAAAATTAGTACACGGTCGATGTGCTAAAAAGAGTTATTAAGCACAAAGACCGGTTTTCAAAGGTATCCGTCAATCCATAACTGAACCGGGATTGATTCAAGAGATTGAATCGCCCATTGTTTCTTTTCGGTTGTCACATGGTTGATCTATATAATAGATCTCACCGCCACCTACCAGAGCTTGTTTGATGTTGGCTCGAAGGTTTTCCATCTTCATTGTGAATATGTTTACACATCACTCGGATGTTCGGCAATACGGAAGGATAATGCGTGGGACTCAAGATATAATCTCTTTCCACATTGTGTGAAACATAGAGTCTTCATTGAAAGTGTCCTAATGAGATTTATTGATGATCTCGTGGCTCTAGACTCAATTTTGTGCATATTTGGTTCTGTGCGGAGACTAGGAGAGGGTCTCCTTCTTCAATATCAACAATCTCTAAGAGAAAGTCGATAGATAATGTCGGTTCCCGTGAGAATGAAACAAGTCCTTTAAGAGGAACTTGAGTGGTTTAGAAAGTTGAAGTGCGGATGCGTCCACCGGGTCCATGACGTCTTGTCTTCAATACCGATGTTACCATCAAGAGTATATGAATTGAACCCGTTTTCGCCCTAAGGTTGAATATATGGAGGCTATTTGTTTTCACCCTTTTCTCATTCAATTCTTTTAATTCTTCAACCCTTCGAAGCTTACCGAGACTTCATAGCTAGAACCTTGTTGGGTTTATTTCAAGACTAGCTCGGTCTCATCCGCACTCTTCCCATATCTCATTTTTCTCCTTTTATCATCATACCTAAGAACTCTACACTAACTAGTGGATAGTCCTGGTAGATCCCTCCGGTTCGGCGGATCATGGGAACACATACCTAACCTTATCATCCTTATATCACCTTACATAAAGTAAAGTTGGTCGGTCTATTTGGTATTGTTCATATGCCATTGGAACCAATTGAAAACCATTTGAAAATCAATCCAGATACTTGTGATATATTATCAAAACATTTTGTACCTGAATTGTTTTTGATATTTTTAGAATAAGTGCTCCCCCTCAACATGTGCATGAATTGTTTGAAATCGTTTTGCACACGGAGGCAAGAGGAAGAAATTACTTCTTTGATTACCATTTTCTAAAAGATATCACCATCACTTCCTTGATCAAATCAAGTAGATAAAGCATTTCCGGGAAGGATGAGGTTTCCATAAGTTTGCTCCCCCTCAATATGTGGCTCGAGGTTTGAAAAGAGTTTTGCACATACTAGAGGGAAACTGCACATTGAGATAAATGATCACGTTTCAAATCATAGGTTTAAGATAGATGCTCCCCCTCAACATGTGCATGGAAAAATTTGAAATCGTTTGTCACATGTGAGAAGGATAGCATGTACATCCTCATAAAACCAATTACCGAATTATCAGTTTAAATCCAATTTAAATCACACATTCTCCCCCGATCACAATTATCAAATCATTTGAGATTTGTGATCTCTTATTGATTTAAATTGATTTTGAAAGCTTTTAAGTGGAATTGTGACTTGATTATGAAAGCGTTTTAACTGATAAGGATCGGATTTTAAGACTTTGAAACTCCATTGATGAAACATGCATGTACATCTTTTGAAAACAATTTAATGCCAAATAACTTTTTAATTTAATTGAAATCATTCTCCCCCTCAATCAATGACATAGGTTGTTGATTGAGAGATAGAGATTTTGACAAATAAGTCCCGATGATTATCAAAAATAGAGACCGAGTTATTTTTCAAAGCGATTAGTTTTCAAGAGATAAATGTTTATAGAATCGAGCATGGAATTTGAAAACATGGTAAAGCATGGCTCGTTCTTTCTTTGAAAATCGGATTCTTGCACGAAATGAGAGTAAACCATTGTTTCTCTTTCTCCCAAAATAATTTTTTTTTTTTTAACATTGAACAACATCTAAAGTCCGTGTCATTCTTTGAATGACATCTCAAAGACCGTAGATATTATCGAATTGAGGAAAATATGACAAAAGGACAATTTTTTTTTTTTTTGGAATTTTCAAATTTTATGGATTTTGAAGGTTTTATATTTTTCTATTTGATTTTTGAAGGTTTTATAATTTTGTATTTTGTTTTCGAATAGATATATACAAGAGATAGATGAAGATAGACCTTTACTCCTCGTCTTCCTCCTCAAGACGTTTGAGTGTTTCGGTTGAAGGCTTTTCAAGCCAAGACGTTGAAGAATAAACTCAAAACGTTCTCTTGGAAGAGCTTTGGTGAAGATGTTCGCTAACCGATATTCGGACCTCACAAAATAGAGTTCCACCACACCTTTTCCACTTGTTCCCACGATGAAATGATGTCGAATGTCGATATGCTTTGCTCTTGAGTGTTGAACATTGTTGCATGAGAGAGCAATAACACTTTATTATCACGATGCGGAGGATTTTGTTGAATTCAAAGCCATAGTCGATAATTGAGATCTCATCCATAAGATTTGAGCACAACAGGATGACATGGCTATGTATTCACCTCCGTAGAGGAAATAGAAGTACTCATTTGCTTCTTTGAAGACCACCACAAGCTTATCACCCAAAACCGAGCACCTCCGGATGTACTTGACGAGTATCTTGACACCGCATGATCAAGATCATGATAGGTCGTTAGTGACATGCCGGTGTCCTCGGGTACCAAAGACCCATATTGATGGTTCCTTGGAGATACCGAAGACCCGCTTAATCGCTTCAAGGTGCTTTTAGTAGGCTTAGCTCGGTATCTAGCACACATGCAAACAATGAACAAGATGTCTCGGTCTACTAGTCGTGAGGTACATCGAGGATCCAATCATACTACGATATTTTGTTTGGTCAATCATGATCCCGAGTGGTCCTCATCTAGTTTGGTTCGATCAATCATGGAGTGTCAACAGGTTACTTGAATCAAATCCAAATTTCTTTAAGATCTCGGTTGCATATTTAGATTGATTTATGAAAATGCCTCCGGACTTTGCGAAATTTGTAATCCCAAGAAAATGACATTTGTCCCATCATTGATATTTGAAATTTTGAACTCATTTCATTTGAAAACGATCACATTCCATTGCGTATGTCGAGGCAAAAATAATATCATCAACATAAATTTGAACATGAATTAAATGTTTGCTCGACTTCCTAGTGAACAATGTTGGATCAATCGCTCCTTTGCTAAATCGGTTGATAGAAGAAACTTTGATGATGTATCATACCATGCCCTTGGAGCTTGCTTTAAACCGTAAAGGCCTTCTTCAAACGATAAACGTGAGTAGGATGCTCTTGATTTACAAATCCTTCGTGTTGACCGACGAGACGACTTCTTTAAGGTCTCCGCTCGAAATGCCGTCTTCACATCCATCCGATAGACTACCATGTTCTTACTAGCAGATTAGCCGAAAGATTACGATTGCCTCGATTCGAGCAACCGAGTAAAAGATTCTTCAAAGTCAATACCCTCCTCTTGACGGTATCCTTTAGTAACTAATCGAGCCTTGTTCTTCAACACATCACCATGCTCATCAAGTTTCACTTTGAAGATCCATTTAAGAGAAATAATCATAGACGCCTGGAGCAGTACTAACTCCCATACATCAAGTCGATCAAACTCATGAATTTCATCTTGCATTGCATTGAACCGCTATCTTCATTCATGGCGGTTTTAACATCTTTTGGTTCGATCTTAGATAGTATGGAGTTGAAGAAGCACCATAAGGCATGGGTAGCAAGTTGTTTTCGTGTTGATACGGGACAAGAGGGATTTCCAATGATGTTGTCTAGTGGATGATCGTGAGTCCATTTTCTAAAGTGTTCATGTGGCGCTTGTTGAGGGACCGAGGTAGCAGAGTCGATGTCTCTCAAGAAGATGGTTCGATGATGATTCGAGGAGCAAATATGTTTTCAAATGGAGCATCTTCGGAGTAGCAAAGGATTAACTTCATCATTGATGCGTAAGCAGTTCCATGATGTACATTTGAAGAATGATGATTTGTTGATGAGATCAAGGATCGCAGAGGCGCTTCTTGACTTAAAGATATTGAGACCGAGGGATTGACTTCATTCACAGGAATATGAGCGACCTGTTGTGGGATCGACACCTCATTAGTACTTGGATCATAAAGTTCATCAAACATAGGATCAAACAATTTCTTTAAATCATCTTCGATGGAGGTACATATGGAGTTTCTTGAGAAGTGTTTGGAACAAGGGATGAACCAATGGGACTGTTTTGAAGTGCGGCTCTGAACTGGATTGTCCAGAGCCATTTGACCGACGACTCATCAAACGTAACGTGAATTGTTTCCTCGATATTTCGGGTTCTTTTGTTGTAGATTCGGTATCCCTTTTGTTTGGTGCATATCCTACAAATACTCCAATGTCTCGCTTTAGCTCTAAGTTTGCCTAAGTCTTGACCTCATTAGTTGGATAACATAATGCACCAAACACACGAAGGAAAGAGATTAGGTTTTCGTTGTGGACAAGTTCATATGGAGTTTTTCCATGAGCAAAGTGTGAATCGAGGAACGATTTTGTGTGTAGCATGCATGCAATAGCTTCAATTTGAGAAACATTGGAACCTTTGAGTAAATCAGATTGTTCTAGCGGCTTCTACAAGAGTTCGATTCGTCTTTCAACTACACCGCTCGTTGAGGAGTTCGTGGAACACTTCTTTGATGGTGATTCCAACGCTTTCATAAAATTCACTAAGTTGTTTGTTGACAAACTCGGGCCCATTGTCTCTGCTCGATAATTACGGCGGTTTTGTTAAGTCGAACTCGCAATTGTTTGATGAGTTTGATGATGATATCGAGTTTAATCCTTTGTCCTTAAGAACTTGACCTGTGAATCTAGAGTAATCATCAACCACAACTAACACATATTTCTTCCCAAAGATATTCGCACCTCATTGGTCCACATAAATCCATATGAATCATATAAAGAACTTACGTGATGAGTTAGTAGGTTTGGGTTTATGGGCATACTTCTTGCTTTTTCCCAATTGACATGTTGAACAAAGATGATCCTTTTCGTACTTGAGTCTAGGTAAACCTACAACTAAGTCCTTTCGGTGAGATCATTGATGGTGCCAAGTTCGGTGATTGAGACGACGATGCCATAACCATGACTTTGTTTTAGAAGCCTTTTGACAAGCAAATTGGAGAAGACTTCATCATATCTTCGATAGAGATGGTGTATAGATTTGAACCACGTGAACCTCTTAAAAGTTCCTTACCATCAAGTTCTCTAACGAAGCGGTATGTTTTTCAAGGCTACTTCTAGATCCGAATCGCAGATTGACCAACAGAGAACAAGTTGTGACCAAGACCTTCTACATAGTAAACCCTAGAGATAACACTTTGCCAACAACATAGTCTCCATAACCCATGATAGCACCGAAATGATCATTCCCGAATCTAATCGCATCTGATGAATTTGCTCACGAAGTTCATGAGCCGTGACCGGTCGCCATTATATGCTTGGAACAACTGAGTCCAGTACCACGTAAGCGATTTGAATGATCCGCAGTTGAACATGACAAGAATGGATAATCGGATAATTGGGATCCCATGCAAGAATGGGTTCCATTTGGTTAGTAACAATGGTTGGAACACCCACATCGTAAATAGAAGCATTCATATCGGAAAATAAGGCAATGGAATCATTGTGAATAGATGCAAGATTAGTGTCTCAGATAGCCCCTGCTCATAGTGTGCTCACTTCTTAAAGGAATAGTTCTACCGGTAGGCATCCATTTTCTAGTGGGCATTGTCTCGATTAGTCTTATGACCAACGGTAACCAATAATAGCCTATCTTACTAAATGTTCTTCCCGTGGGTTTCTACTGTTTTCTAACTTTCTTTCGTTTTTGCCTTTTAGCCTTCTTAGCATGAATTTTAGCATTAACAATATTAACTGGACAATTAACATCATTAGGCAAAACATTAACACCACATTCATGATTAGAAACATAATTCAAGCAGACATCAATACAAGGTTTGCAAATAGTATCAGAATTCGAATTAATTAAAGTACGCCTATGGCTAATAATAGAATCAACACGATTCGTTTTATTCGGTTCAAACTTAAAGTTCCTAGATTGTTCTTCTACTCTTTCCAAAGGCACATTCTTAGCTTGAGGTCCTATCATTCCTTGTATTGCCTTGAGACTTTGACCTGCTCCCTTTAATGTCACCGATTACTCTGTAGAGGGAATGGGAACATTAGTTGGTTTTACTACTCTTTGCATCACTGCTTAGATGTCTTGGGATCCGAACTACATGCACGCACACTAAGGTTCACTTTCTTAAAACTAGAAGTACTGGGGTTTGTACCCTAGAAGGCACACTTGAGTTCTCTTTCTTAGCATTGATGAGATCCGAATCGAACTACTTAAAGGCACACTAAGGTTCACATTCAAACCATTGGGCATCGAATGAATATCATACTTGGCATTAGGCATCGAGCATGGAATCAAAGGATTAACTCTCTCACCTAATGACTTTGGGCATATTGTGATCAAGCATTCTAGGATTTCTTGAGATCGTTTGGCATATAAGCATGCATGTCCAATTGCATTATCATGAGGTTTCTCTAACTTATCCTCTTCAACAATCTCACGCAGACATTCTAGGCAATCCTTAAGGGATGAGAAGTATGTTTGAGCAAAGAAGTTTGTTGTTCCCGAGATGAGGAGGACATATTTCATGAGAAAGCATATTTTTACAAGAGTGAACCTTTGATACACCATTCTCTCCATTGGTCATAGGCATTTTCCCTTTTACCCGACTCTTGATTCTCAATTTCCTTTGCAATGAAGCTATTTGTTAGTTATTTTTGTTACGAGTGACCTTTATTGATTCAGATAACTCATTGAAATGACTTTTAACCTTTTCATTTTCTTCTAGAAAACTTTTGTTTTCCTTTTGTAATTCATTTACTAGGTTTTGAAGATGAAACTTTTGAGAATTCTGAGAATCTAAAGGAGGAGGCATTTGGGAGCCTATCATATTGTTCGTTTGACCCTTTAATTGAGAGATTTGGGCTTTCAACTTTCGATCGTGTTGCAATGAGCTTGAATATGTTCATCACGTTTGTTAATTTGAAAAAGCGCATCAAACTCGGAGCATCCGAGGATGTCTTGATATTTGAAGTTTTGACATTTTCTTTAAGATGTTGATATTTTAGTTGTAAATTAAAATGCTCAACTTCTAGTTTAGAAAATGTTTAACCAAATTGTCATGATCATCCGGTTCAATTTTCTCGTTTAGTTCGTAATTAGTTTTTCAAGCTCAATGACACGATCATGGGAGACTTTCGAGGGCAATGATAATTCATGAAATTGAGAAGCATTAATAGAACAATTTGTAGCGATGAAAAACATATCTTGAGCAACACATTCAAGAATAAGAGTTTCATTTAATGTATGCAAGTTCTTCCTCTCAATCTCATTATATTTTAGTGCACGCTCATAGTCACTAACTTCAACTATCATTGCATCAAATTCCTTTTCCATTCCTTAATATCGGTTTCTATCCCTTTCTAAGACTCTCAAAGTGATTTTTAGAAGTTTAAAGAAAGGCATGACCTTAGTTAAATAACATTCTTTCATTTGCTCAAAACCCTTTCTCCTTGATTATACCGTAGGTGTGATCCTTTTCTTGCAAGTTTTCTCAAAATCAACAAATAGTTGAAATATAACATATTGCCTAATTAAGGTCTTGCTTTTAGTGGCAATTGTTCTAGGAACAAGATGCATTGGTGTATTAGGAGGATACACATCGCTCTAGGCATTTTCCAAAGGGAGGGTTTGTTTCAACAATATTTTCAACTTTCTACTTATCTAAATCCATTTTCCGTAAAACTTGTTCGAGTCAACATTGTCGAGGCTTAAACATGTTCAAGGAAACCAGTTTTCCTTCTTGTAATCATGGGGTGTGATCTTTATTTTCTTCTCTTTACATTTAGGATCATCTAATTTCTTGTTCATCTTTTCCTAGTGACTTCATCTCGATTTCTTATCTTCCTCGATTGCACTCAACGCAACTAGGTTTCTGTCTAGGTTTAAGGATTTCATTGCCATCATAAAGAACCTTATGAGCATTTCTAGCCATTTTAATGACCTCTGGATTTGGTTCTTCAACAAGGGAATGCTATGCTTATCGCTAAGACTCTATGCTTAGTGATCATGTGAGCGATCGAATGGTGTTCCTTGTATGTACAACTTGTTTTCAAGTTTGTTTTCAAAGTTTTGATTAGAAAAATCTTTCAAGAGTTTTGATTCCTTTGCATTAAATTCTTGCTTAAGCATTTTCACATTTTCTTGAAGTTCTTGTTTTGTTTAGCGCTTTAGAAAGCTTTTCTTGCAAGGAATTTAACTCTTGTTTTAATACTTCTTCTCTAAAATTACTTTTCTAATGATTATACGCACTTGGTCATCCATTTCACGCTCACGAGTGGTCAACTCAAATTTTGCACGTTGTTCATAGATAGCAACACGTTCTTTATAGGCATTTAGTTCGAAATTACAGAATCATCGGGGGCACATGCGGTGTATTCATCAAGAACATAGTCATTGTTTATGCAGAAGATGCATCACTTAGACAACTTCACTTTCACTTTGTTTCACATATTGATCATATGGGACGACATTGATATTACCCATATTTTCAATATTTGATTCAAAAGTTTCGATTAATTGTACTTTGTCATGCATCTTTTGCACATCAAGATCATCGTATAGTTTTAATACCTCGAGATGAGTTTGTCTTTGGATGAGCCACTTGTGGTGAAGAAGAGACCTTGGGAGACATCATTGGAGAAATGCTAGCCATAAAAATTGCGTGTGCGATGGGTCCATCATCCACATCGAGTCGTATGCATCACAATCGGCGACTTGAAAGGCATTTCGATGATTGTGACCTATCTCACGAATAGGTTGCTCATCCACATACGCATCATAGGTCTTGGCATTGCCTCGCCTAGAAACAACAATTCCTCTTCATCCAAAGCGGCACCATTATCCCGAGCTTGTACAAGCGACATCTTATCTCTCAAGTAATCGGATTCTCGTGGACGCTTTAGAGATGTGCGTTCCTTGCAATGTGTCCTCACCACCATAGTTATAACATTTGATCGGCTTAGCTTGACCTTGATTACCATTCCTTCCTCGATTCGATTACCAACATAACCTCTACCACCTCCACCTCTTCCCCGATCATCTTGTCTTTCCGAATCGATTGCACCACGATCCTCCCATCTTTAACGGTAGCTTGATTGGTTAGATGTCGCTCGAGGTTGTTGTTGGTTTGTGGGAGAGAATTCATGTTTTGACTAATCGAAGAGCTAGTTGATTAATGATGTTACCAGCGTGTGCATCAAAGATCACTTATTTGAACATAGGATCGGGAATGAGTTTGTGATTACCATTACCCATGGGTATGACTTGTGAGGCTTTGGTTGTGATTTCGATGTTTGAGTAGAAGCGGTTGAGTCATTAGGCGAACTTGTCTCTCCCGGTTGGTTTTGAATTGATTAAGAATCATTTTTCAAACATAGCATGTCTCTCATTCGAAGGAGGAAGGCATAGAGTTGCTCATAATTTGTATTCTTCAATCCTTTAGTGAGCTTCACAAAGGTGACAAACTTGTACCATTCGGATTCATGTTGTTCACAAATTTTGAGTTCAAATGAATGTTAGGCATAGTCATTCGATGTTCCTCATATCATTCACCAACTTATGAAATCTCACATAGTACTCATAGACACTCTCATTTGGTTTCATCTTGAAGTGTTCAAATTCGTCATAGAGTTGTGATTCTCTGCCTTCCATAGTTAATTCGTAACCCGAGAGAAGCATCTTGACATTATCCCATAATGCCTTTGCATCGGTGTTGTGATTGATCGACTTGTAGATGTCTTTAGGAAGACCTTGAAGAACAATGTTAGAAGCCACGATATCGACATCGATCTGAACACACCCGCTACTCGGACCACAATATTGTCCGCTTTGCCCGCAAGCTCACGGCTTTGTTTTGTGGCCTCATTTGAAGACTTCCGGCGGTCACCCAAGCAGTACTACTCTCGCATGCACGCTTAGCGCGGTTCTAAGAACTCCACCGCGATGAACCAAAGCGCGTTGTGTCATTGTAAGCGAATGTTATCTTATGAGCCGGCATCTCTCGAGGCTGCGGCGATGTGGGCTTTGCCTGAGTGTTACAATCACCCCATTAGGGACTCATCGTCCTCGATGAGTTTGCCCACCATCGAGCGGCTCAGAGTGGCTCACGATACCATCAGTAACACCCGCCTACTCGAGACCACAATATTGTCCGCTTTGCGGCGGGCTCGCGGCTTTGTTTTGTGGCCTCATTTGAAGACTTCGGCGGTGAGCGATCTACTACTCTCACATGAGCACGCAGCGCGGTTCTAAGAACTCCACCCATGATGAACACAAAAGCGTGTTGTGTCATTGTCAGGCGAATGTTATCTTATGAGCCGGCATCTCTCCGGCCCACGGTGATGTGGGCTTTGCCTGAGGTGTTACAATATTGCGACACCCAGGCAAATCCCACATCGGGCCGCGTCGAGAGATGCCGGCTCATAAGATAACATTCGCTTTATAATGACACAACGCGCCATGGTTCATCGCGTGGAGTTCTTAGAACCGCGCTAAGCGTGCTCATGCGAGTAGCATCGGCTCAGTGACCCGCCGAAGTCTTCAAACGAGGCCACAAAACAAAGCCGCGAGCCTCACGCAAAGCGGACAATATGCGGTCGACAAGGCGGTGTTACAAGTGGTATCGAGCCACCCGAGCTGTCGATGGTGGGCAAACCTCATCGAGGACGATGAGTCCCTGGGGGTGATTGTGACACCCAGCAAATCCCACATCGGCGGGCTCGAGAGACGATCTTGGCTCATAAGATAACATTCGCTTTATAATGACTGGCGCTTTGGGTTCATCGCGGTGAGTTCTTAGGAACCGCAGCTAAGCGTGCTCATGTAGAGTAGTATCGTTGGTGACCGCCGAAGTCTTCAAATGAGGCCACAAAACAAAGCCGTGAGCCTACCGCAAAGCGGACAATATGTGGTCGATAAGGCGGTGTTCGTAATCTCTTTTCTCCTCTCATCAAGCTCATCATACATCTTTGGTGCATCCATTCCGTAAATCGAGTTCCATCTTCAAAGAGATCAAGTACATCTCTAGTCGTCTCAACTCGATACGGTCCTTCATCAATGGATTTGAGAATGTTGACACCATTTTCCTTTCCAAGACAAGACAACTCGATTCGTTGAGCCCAAGAATCGTAGTCGATTCATCAAGCATGGGTGGTCGAGTATCTGAACAAGTCGCTTGAACATCCTCGACAACGGTGGAGATGATAGTAGGAACGTTGGTAGACATGTTAACGAGACTATACGGGATTTTATAACTCTATGATTAAACCGGAAATAGATTCTTTCACGAGATTTTACTAAATCAAGAGAAAACCGTAAAAATCACCCAAGTCGCTAGAAGATAATGCACCAAGTCGCTAACACCTAATTCGCTATACCACCAAGTCGCTAAAGTCCCAAGTCGCTAAACAAAGGCAAGTTGCTAAATAGTAACTCGCTAAGCCTCAAGTCGCTAGCAAAATTTTGGCAAGAATTAGCTAAGATTCAAGTCGCTAAAGAATCAAGTCGCTAAATAGCAACTCGCTACTCACCAAGTCGCTAATACCAAGTCGCTACCCGTAGTGGAGAGTCCACTACTTGTCTTGTGAAGTCGCTAAGCCTAAGTCGCTAGCTCCAAAACTTCAACTCGCTACAAAATGTAAAGCAAGTCGCTACAAGGAAAAATAATCCGAGATCAAGTCGCTAGCAAGAAAACTTCACAAACATCACTTTTCAATCCAAAACAACCCAACCAAGATGATTCAAGCTTACCAAATGAAAACCTAAACACTTGTGATGATTCTAAACATAAAAGTACTAACAAAATCCAAGCTTTAACACAAGAAATCAACCAAATGATGCACAAACCACTAAACTTTTCAAACTCAAAACCACCTAAAACCACTAGAAATCCAAAGATGTGCAAGATATGATCTAACCATGGCTCTCGATACCAATTGTAGGATATTAGTTTTCACTTACACATCAAACCAAAACACCAAGTTGGCGTATAAATGGAATTCTAGAGAGAAAGTTAGAGGTTTAGGGAACTTAGTGAGAGAAAGTGAAAGATATTATTATGAGCTCCAACTCTACCTTGGGAGGTAGAGAGTATTTATAGTCTTACATAAACGCCACACAACGGGTTGTGGATCGTGCACTCTGATGGGTAAAGACCGTCCGTCCTCCACGGTGTTACTTAACTAAATACTACTTAACTTAAAATAACTACGACTACGAGCTTTTTAACGATTACATATACTTGAGGTGACCGACTCTTTAATACCTGGAATTTCTAATTCCTAACACCCCTCGGTGTCCCGAGTGGACGAGTGAAGTCTCGTGAGGGTTTACAGGAAACACACCCACAAAGTTCATTTAATTACTAATACAAGGTTATGAAAATGTTTTGAAACTGTTTTTATTAAAAAAATTCATATCAGATGATAGTTATGGCGTAACTGGATCGGCCCAGTTACGGCGTAGGTGAGTTGACTTAAGAAATATGTTTACCAGGAAGGGGTTACTGGCGAAGCTGGATCGTGATTCACGGCGTAATAAGAAAGCCCGAGAAAGAAGATACCTGGAACATGGATGTTACGGCGTAACTAGATCGGCCTAGTTACGGCGTAGTTAGAATGAAGTGGGCAGATGACCTATCGATAGCCGCGATTCTTTGCGTAAATGGATCGGCCCATTACGCCGTAATTACTTTATGATGTTGTTGTGCCGACAGTGTCAACTTCTTCCTACGTGATCAAGAGGAGTTATTGAACTCCTATCATCTATCTTTGGTCTTGAAACCTGCAAACAAGATAACAAAACATACCAAACCCAAAACAAAATCTAAAAACCACAAAAATATCCAAAAAGGTCTATAAAATCAAAAACTAAATCTAGGATAGGGACGGGTAGTCTCCCGACGAGCACTTTTCTTTATCCTCCCAAGTCTTTAAGTTAGACTCAAACATCCATCAATCGAACGTCTCCAACAATGTCCATCGCTCTCTAATCTCGGTTCTTGATCTTGTCGAGATTTTCCTCCACTTGTTCTTCTTACTCAACCTGCACACTATCACAACCTCGCATTAAATGTGTAAAATAATAAATATGAGCAACAAGTGAGATATAACACATCATTTATATTTTAGATGTCTCGGACTTGGTTACGCAGTAAGTCCAATTACTAACTACGCCGTAACTCGATTACTGTAGTAACTGTTATGATATATAAGAATAGATTACGTCGTAACCATGGCCAAGGTTACGCCGTAATCTCAAGACAAAAGACATAATTGTAGAATAATATTAATCAAACGACCAAAAATACGAAGACCATTCCCAAGAATGCGCCAAAAACTTGATGCAGTTTCTTGACTGTGTTTTATATTTATAGTAACTCGTCTACCTATGGCCTACCTAATGCACTAACAGGCAAAGTATCCAAATCATAAGTAGTGAGGGAATGGTAAGACCGAGGTCGTCCCAAGAACGATTGATTCCTAGTTGTCTAATTAATTAAATTAGTCAAATAAATAAGTTTTAATGAAAGGATTAATAATATTTAGGTGTCACGTGATCAATTGGGTTGGTTCTCGGTAAACAAGCTAATGGAAAAGATAGTGATGCAATTCTTAAACCTAGTTCTTCCACAAGTGGCAGCGATCGATAGACTCCTTTGGTCAATTCGCCTACCCTATGGTTCTTAGAATCCTCACCAAGATGAACATGTCACCGGGATCATTCGGCAATCTAATAGCAGTCATTAAGAGCCGGGCGTTTACTATCGCAATACATGGGTTCTGAATGTCACTAGATTCCTGTTTCAAGTGGGGTTAAAGTCGAGAGGACAGCATTTGGTCAATTCGCCCTAACCTATCAGTAAAGATGCCACCACAGGAGAAATCAGGCGCACCTTCATAAGTCCTGTTATTCCTGGTCCCATAAGCCAAGTCATTAAGTTCCGCTACATGCTAGATTTATAGTAGTGAGTGCCCGTCCGTTAGGAACTTAGACACTCACCCCCTAATTCTTAAGTTCATCCAAATGGTAGGTGATCAGTTGGTCAAATCGCACAAGTAGAAAGTGGTCGTCGTTGGTCATATCTTACCCTTCCGTCTCGATCCGCTCACCTAGGGTCGATTGGTCATATCTCCTAGGCAATTGGCCTCACCGCCATTCAAAACTATCAAACAAGGGTAGATACCAATAAACTATGCATGCATACACTAGAAACAATTAATTTACATAAAAGCATTAATAATAAAAGAATCTAAATTAGGCCAAGACCGATTTCCACATCTCTAAAATACCCTAGTGGGATGACAAATATAATTACCATGTAAAACAATAAATAAACCAAGACATAACATCAAATAATTAATTGACTAATAATAAATTAATAATCAATTAAATAAAACACAATAAGAATTAATTCGCCAACAATTATATTGAAAATCAAGATTATAATAAATAATAATGAAACCAAAATAATATTATGAGTTAAGAAATAATTACATATCGTGCCAAAAATAATGCTATCGATCCCACAGTTTGAGTACGGGCAAACTGGACATAAAACCTACGTCGGTGGCCTCCATTTTCTTTCTCTTCATGCTTTTGGCGGCACACTTAGGCTATGCACAGGCGACCTGGTTCGTCGCCACATCGCCTTTCTCTCTCCGACGACACAGCGACGACCTAGTTGCCACAGTGGTGACCGAGATTTTATTTTTTTTTTTTTTTATTTTTTTTTAATTCAAATATTTTAAAAACAAAATTAAACTTCATTAATAAAATACTTAACATTACAACAATAATTAAAAACTTAAACTAATAAAGCGTAGACGTTACAATACTTATTAAAAGCGCAACTTAATAATCTAAGGTGTAACGTTCTTTGATTGCGACCTTAAGTTGTTCAAGTTCTTGTAGTTGTCGTGCGGGCATATTTGGGTCGAGAGGTGTGTTGTAGAAAATTAAATCTTGCATCCGGGTTGATTGTCGCCATTGCAAGTTCTTGACGTTGAGCTCAAGTTTCTCCCTTTTAACTCTTGGCTCGCCTTGCCTTGCCTCTGCAAGCTCCATCTCTTCTTTGCTTCAACTTTATGTATTCCGCTTCCATATTCTTGGTTTTCCTTATTTGAACTTTTGATCTTGAAAAGTTCTTGGCCATATTAGTAACAAATGAAGCGGGTGGCTCGTGTGATTTCTTCTTGGGTGCGTCACGACCTTTTGGTCGTGATTCTCGTCTCTTCTTCTTGAGAATCATCCACGTCTTGGGGATGAAAAGGACCTTTGTTGACCCAGGGTGGTTTCGAAGTCTTGGATTTCTTCCGACTAGTCTTGGTGAAATTAGGCATCTCAGCAGTTTTCCAAGCGAATGCCCTCTTAAAACTTTCCAACACTCCTTCAATGTAAACTCATGCTTGTGAGGCACACGATTCGTTACAAGCCTTTTCATAGTCGTCTTCGTCATTCTCACCGCTTAGTGATTATCCTTGATATTATCCATAATTGCACAAAAGAAACCAACCCTAGAACGAATCCTACCCTTCCATTTGGTCGTTATGGAGTCGTAGGTTCTTGTTGAACCGTTTCACTTTCAAAGTACGCTATCACCTCATCCCAAAACCCACTCCGGTTGATAGAGTTCCCTCTTCCGAATTTTTCGACACATGTACCCAAGCTCTACAAAGCGCGACTTCTTCCGCTTTTGTCCATGGTACACGGTGCGGTTGCAACATTCTTTCCTCGCCCTTCCCCTTTGTAGCCCGTTTTGTAACCTTCTTTGATTTGTGGTGGCGTCTCTTCGACATCGTCTTCAACACGAATAGAACCGTGGTATGAACCGTGCCCGAACCTTGTCCCATCGAAGCATCTTGAGTCGGGTATGAACCTTGTCCCATCGAAGCATCTTGAGTCGGGTATTGTTGAGGCGTGAAGCATTGAGCATGAGGGAATTCCATAAAATGCTCATAATCCATATCAAGATTATGACATCAAGCGGTGAAAGCGATTGATTATGTTGGGAAGATTGTGAGAAATCCATGTTAGGATGATATGACGAACCGCTTGGTGCTTGGTTTTGATTGATACTCGGACGACCGGTGGGAAATATGGACGATTGACGAAATGGGTTTTGATTAAGGTTGGGTTGTGGTAGTCGTGTTTGATAATTAAAACCGCTTCTTGAAAGCGAACATCCGATTTTGTGGTGGTGTTAAACCGGTTAATTGAAGCGGTGGATCGGTGAGAAATTCAAGTTCGGGATTTTGGGGAAGTCGGGATCGTCGGGTTTTTGAGTGGGAGTTTTCTTTGTGACATGATGATTATTGAAGATTTGAAGAGAAGTTGTTTGAATTGTGTTTGAAATTGTGTGTTTAAAAATGTGTTTGAGGTTGGTATTTATAATGTTGTAAAAGTGGTAAAGTTTTGAAGAAAAAAAAGGTTTGGCTTTGTTTATACTCGGTTGGCTTGACAACCGAGTTTGTCTTTCTCTTTCCCCAACCGGCGAAGACCTCCACCTCCACAAAGGAGGACCGACCATAACCGACCTTGCCAACCGATGCTTTTAACCTCCCTGCGCATAGCCTTAGAGCAACCACAAAGATGAATGACAATGACATCTAAATGTCATATTTATATTAAAACATGTTTCCATATTAACCTTCAAGTAACGACATGTTGCAATTTGGCCCTTGTAATATTATAACACATAAAATGTGTTATAAAACTTGCATGTTCAGCCCCTCTTCGAACTTCATCATTTATTCTTCAGTCCTCCAAATGGATAAAATAAATATAAACTTGTCGCTATTAATCCCTGGACCTCGAAACTTTGCGCCCTAGTAATTAGTTATGGCGTAACTAATTATCCGAGTTACGCCGTAACCCTTTATACGCTCATGATTATCCACTCCGATATTAACTCTACGGCGTAATTAATTCCATGTTACGCCGTTACCTTCATAAAAATAATTACGACGTAACCATAAGGGATGGTTACGCCGTATCCTTCAAAGCATCATACTTACGCCGTAACATAACTAAGCAGTTACGACGTAACATTCACAAATAATTATCAGGCCCTCGTTGTAATAGTTACGACGTAGTCAAAAGCCATTTACGCCGTAACTTGTGTTCAGAATATGTTTCTTGGCCTTTTATCACTTCTTTTTCGCTCCAGCGCCTCATTTATCCTGAAATGCAAATATGAACGAATATAGACCAATTAAGTACCATATTAATATAAATGAGGCCATAAACACGGAATTTGATATATAAAAGATCGGGCTAATTTGATGTTATCGACTTAGCAATGTTGATTGAAAATAGTTTAACAAGTTAAAGCGTAAAGTAAAATAGACACAAGTTTTCAACATTTATATTCTTATTAAAAGTTAATCAAAGAATATATTACCCAAGTGTTTGGAACAACACTTGGGATTGAATGACAATATATGGTATAATCCTCACTAAACTTAAGCTAAGCTTAAGTACAACTATGCTAACCAACTCAGCTAACCTCAAGGACTTAGTTGTATTTGGAGGAGTGAAAGGGCTTGTGAATGTCTAAGCACTTAGTGCACAAGCTTAACCTTTCACTCCACCTTATGACCGCTATTTATACAAGTATGAAATACAACCATTATCCTAAAAACAAGACGGCATAAGTCTCGGATGAAAAATACCTACGATTTTGTCTCTCGTTATAATAACCTATTTCTAGTAAGGGACGGGTTCAATTTCCTAGTGTCGGTGTTGACACACTCTTGGTATTTTATCCATTCAGGTAAGTTCACCTTTGCAGATAAGGACACACACACACCTTTCAAACTTATCCCGCTTCATCCCGCCTTTACTTCAGTATTCAATTCTTCAGGCTTTAAGTCTTCAGTCTTCATAGTTGGTGAGGGCACAGGAATTCAGTGAGTTATTGTCATCACTCACTGAATCCATCATCTTCTTATTTGGCTCGGTATCATCCATCGAGTCCGCCTCACCGAATGGAAAGCCCTTCTTTTAGGCTTGTCATGAGCTTCTTAAAGATGACCCTTGAACAACTATTTATTCAATGACTTGTTTATGTTTAAGGATATCAAACACTTAGGTTATTTTATCTTTAAATCCATGTTTCAGGAAGTTTAACGATTTACGGACACAACAGGGTGTTTATTATCCCACGAGTCATTTGCTACTCAACCAAATTTATATGATTTGTTCAAAATTAGGCCACTACGAATTTAATAGTCCACCATTTGGAAGTATGGTTCAACCCATGAAAGAAAAACTTAGAAAATATTTCTAAGAAATTCTACCAAAGAATTACTTGTCTCACGCATTGAACCCATGCTTTAACGTTAGCGGGGTGGAACTACTTATTGAAAATATTACTACGGATTTGGATTTGCTTCAAGAAAATGTTTTCTTTGCAACAAATGCAAAAAATTATTCAATAAATGTTTCAAAGATTTATTTGATCTTGATTATAATAAATATGGTGCAACAAATGTTTCAACGAGTACGTCTTTTTCATTGTTTTCTACAAATACTTTATGTTTGATGTATTATGAGTCTGTTAAATAAAAGTTGAAGTTTAGTGAGTTTATTGTGTATAAAACGCGAACAAACGAAAAAAAACCAAAATCTGAAATGCATTGCTGCTTAACAGATTCGGGAAAAAAATGGTTTGTAACTGGTTTTTCTGAACCAAACCGGTTACAACCCAACCCGACCGTTTTTTCTCCTCTAAATACAAACCGAACCAAACAGATTTTGGCCACAAACTGGTTCTTTACCGTTGACCAAAAACCGGTTCTGTTTTCTAACCCGATTCTGTTTTGGTCAAAATTGGTCAATGCCCACCTCTACGCTTGATGTTGAGATGAATCTAACAAACCGTGTCATCCTTCGACAACCCTACCATCAAATAACAAATATTTTTTCATCAAAAGTGAAATTATCCTAAGATCAAAACAGATCCTCAAATTAAGTTCATGAAAACAATTACTTACTAATTGAAATCCCAATGAGATTTGTAGTTGTACCATGATTAACACCATTGTTGGACTTTTTGGGTCCATTTCCGAGGCATTTATAAGCGATTCGAGAATATTTGCAAGGAATTTGTCTTAATTTTTTCCTTATACTTGGGTGGATTATTTGCCTAATTTCCCCTCTTCATAACGGAGTCTTGCTAAGTGAGACAAAAACTACGCTCATCATTATAGTTTCCAATCATTACTAGCCTTCCACATAAGGCTTGTACCAATGGGAGGGAGTGAGCAAATGGCAAGCGCCATTCACGTAGCAAGCATGGTTGGGAGGTGGGAGTGAGACGTTGGCAAGCATCAATTTGAGCAACGAAGGTGAACTCTTCACCTATCGGAAAACTTGAAATGTGGTCCCTTATGTGTTAATATTATTTATTATTTGGTTTGTGAGTGTGTAGGTTATTTAATGGGTGTGTATATATATATATATATATATATATATATATATATATATATATATATATATATATATATATATACTAGTGTCAAAACCGTCCGATGGACGGTATGACTTGTGGTTTTATTTTAAGATTTAGTGGATCAAATATATACTAAAAAGTAATTTAAAGTTAAATGAAATGGTTAAGATCTAAAATTAATGTTACCATAATCCATTAAACGACTAAAAGGTAAGTACTTTAATTTGTGGTTTTTATTTTTAGTATTTAGTAGAAAAAATATATAGTAAAAAGTTATTAAAAGTTAAATTAAACGGTTAAAAACTATAATTGATGTTACCATAATCCATAAAACGGCTAAAAGGAGGTAACTACTTTCTAACATTTTATTCTAAACAATATTATTATTATTTTGTTTTATTTTGTTTTTGTTAATTATGTTTATTTAGTTATTGTATATAGGTGCTTCCAAATTGTTATTTTACCAAATTTAGATTATGTTGACGAATTTGAATTATTTGTGAATGGATTTATGGTTTTGTTTGATGTTTGTTGTGATGAGAATATGTATGTATTCTCGGGTTACAAGTGGAGTTTTTTTGTTGATACCCTTAGTTTGTTAAGTGGTGATGTTTGTGTGTTTGCCAGGAATAGGGGAAAAAGGTTGTGGTTATGTGGTTTTGATAATGATGATAGAATCCTTTCCTAGGTGGTATTCAAAAGGGCGACTTCTTTAAGGATCCTCCAACTACCATTTACTTAGTTAGCGCAGTGTTAGTGTTTTTGTTCAGAGTTATTAAATTTTATTGTTTAAATTTGATATCATTAATTAGCCTACACTTTATAGATTCAGAAAATTCTAAGCATATTAGTTGGTAAGCTTGAGCCCATTCAGTGGCATAACCAATGTCGAGACAATCTTATTGGGCCCGTTTTAGACCATAATAAGATGCATAAAGACGAAAACTAAACAGGTGTAAAAAGCAGTATAATAGGCCACATCAAATTAAGAATACAAATGATTCAACCTTTATTAATCTATTTGATCCCAGCACACCTAAATTTCCAGACCCGCTATTAGTGCTTAGATTTAATTGAGAAGTAAGGCCTGGGATTGACAATCCTCCTCCAGAGCTCATGCGACTTCAGATGCGACTGCCACCACCAATGTTTCCAGCTGAACCTGTCAAATTATTTTCAGTTTTTGTTGACCCTCGGCATGATATGATACTCGTCTTATCTGGAATTGGGTTGATGATGTGTTGTTGTCAAATTATCTAGGCCAAGTCAATATAGCATTAGGCCATAAGACATCGGGTCACTGGGACCATACCTAACAATCAAAAGTAAAGAATAAACTATAACTTTAAACCCTCATGCATGTTCAAAATGCAGGTTTAGTTCGTTAAGACTTCCTTTTACACAACCCAAACCATCCATTTTTCCAACTTTAATGCGGGTCTCATTAGGTAATGACTAAAAAAATCGGAAAACTGACTATAACCTATAATTTAGTACGTACCGCTGCCGAACAAACTACCAGGACGTGTCCTGATGTTCCCAACCAACCTACAAAAAAAATGAATGCGTGAATTTATTATAACTTCCTCTATCATACCAGAACATCACAAACATGAGCAATAAAAGCGAAGGTGTGAAAACAATCTTATTCTTATATGTTTATAAGTTTTTATTTACTCCGTATTTTGAATGTGATTAAGTTTATAAGAATAGTGTTATTACTTAGTGCATGGGCTCATAAAATACGATAGTTTAAGATAGAGGGCAAGTAGTAAATCTCATTATTTGTAAATGGGTCAACTTAACCAAGAAGTGACGGAACACCACTAAAATATCGATATGTAAATGGACAAACGTTTGGTTTTCATTAGTTCGAACTTAAGAGTTTATAATGGAATGCTATTGAACTCAAAATTTTCCTATGAACGAGCTCAAATCACATATCTTGTAAGTCTACAATGTTCAAGTAATGCATGTCTAGTAATACAATGTAATCACCACCGATGGGCGGGCTAGTTTCATGTGTTGCGTTCATAAATCAGTTTGTTCAAACCTTAAAGATCAACGACCATGTTTCATTTAAGAAGATATTCAGTACAGATATAACGTAATTATTTATCGATCATGTGCCCATCACATTGTTTAGTTTCAGAGATATGATAATAAGAGGTGACTAATCGCTATGACAATAAGAGGTGACTCTTAACGGATCAAAATATGTTTGGTATTAACGAAACATACTCTGATGGGGTTGTTGGGTCGAACCACAACATATTTGACTAACTTTACATAGAAAGTTTATCTGTTAAATGATTACAAAATTTTTGAATTGAAATATTTATGAGATACTACGTAATAAGAAATGAAAATATAAGTTTCTAGACTTTGACCCATCTTTTAGCCAATGTCCTAAATACTAATTCAACCCATTTGAAAGGACCAAGTGTTCATGGATTAAGGAACCTTGTTGGCTTACCCATTTTGTACACTGGGTTCACTATCGAGAGGATGTAAAAGGCTTAATCTGTTGGATGTTGAGGTGCATGTTTTTCTGTCATAGACTCATAGCAGACTACTTGCTGGGCTTGTGGACACCAACGAAGTGAACACATTTGAGGTCATTCAATCAATTGCAAACCGATTGAACCATCATGTTGTTTGCATAGCTCGATCTTATGTGGACATACAATTGGAACCCGTAGCTAGCATGCAAATGAGACTAAAAAAGAAAAAAAAATATAGCAATATATTTATTTTCAAATAAGTATATTGGAAACAAAACTCATTAATATGGTACTTACTTCAAATCTTGTAGTACACTTTTGATCTTTTTTCCAGGTTTTCCATTGACAGTTGACAGATCCAAGTCATCACAATCAGTTACCAGTCCGATCACATCTGTAAAAAACCAATAGTTAACCATCAACCCAACATTATGGGAGTATGTTATTGATAAGTTACCAAAACGGTCGTTATGATATACATATTGTAGAGTATATTGCAATATGATAGCCAAGCTGTACCATATTGCAGAGTATATTGCTATTATATGAAAATGCCCTAAATAAAACTACATGTATTTGTGAAACCACTCAATTAGATTACTTTTGTAGCTATAAACTCAGCATTACCACCAAGAATAATAGTCGTTACAAGACCGACCATATTATTCACCTGGGCTCTACTATGTATTTGATACCCGTTCATATTTGAGTTATGTCCGCACCTGTACCATATTTTCATATGTATTCTTTGTTCTTAATCAATATACGTATGTCTTATTGTTCACTTTCTTTTACAATTTCAAAATTGTGCACTTTATTTTTGTAAGTATAAGTTGTATGCAAAAGCGCAAATTATATCTGGTGATACAAAGAAATAAGTAGGGCATGCATAACTACCATGTTGAATACTCTATATCAAATGTAGCCCTGTCTACCTTATCGTCTAGACTCATTAAGTAAATATTAAAGAATAGTCCAAACCTGAATTTATCCTATTGAATCACGTAACATATTAACGTAGTTTTTTCTGTCTTGTGCAACCATATTTAATCTAAAATCATCTATATTTGACAGCCAATAGCAAAGATGACCAGGAGAATGAAATTATTGAAATGAGTACAATGAGCGTTGTCGTATTTGTGATTACAGTGTAACTGTGTAAGCCTTTTTGGTGCTGCACTCTCTCTTTATGTCATCTTGGTTTATCTGGATCCTAATTGTATTCTTATGCATTGGTGTTATTGAAGTGTTAAGATGTTTATTAATTATACATATATAAGGCAACTTGTACAAACATACATACTGAATACATATTATGTTTATCATCAAGGGATACATAGTTGCATAGGGGGCACTAACTAAAGGTAATTTGTAACTGAGTATAACCTTTAAAGATAGTTGCTAGCTCTTGGATTGAGCTCGTCACTGAATCCATATTACTTGGCCAGTTAACAAATTTAATTCAAGCTTAGCCTAACATTGATATGCGCTAAGTCAAACTCAATCTCAGCTCATTTCCTTGGCATCCCTATGTGACACCAAGCGTTTTTCACAGATTATTAAAATATTTAAGAAAATCCGAAGTACCTGAGAAAGAGCAAAAGGCATATTAGTATTTTCAGACATCTGATATTCTGATTTTTATAGAGGCTATTGTGGCACGTCCAAACACTATCTTGAGAATTTTCTACCACCCTTTCATTACAACTGATAATCTGATCTAGATTATTTGATATCAAATCCAAACACCCTCTTAAATCTGAATAAGTTTTTGATCGCACATGGACATAAACGCTAGTGATAATTATTCAAATGAACCCAACTTTGTGCACCCAATGCTTGAATATAACTACTGATTTGATTTTTTAAATAATATAGTAGTCTTTAAGTCTTATCAGATATCAACAATAATTAAGTTACTTGTCGAAAAAGAGTCCAAAATATGTTAATATCATCAAAATTATGGATGTCCAGAAAGATCCAAGACTTAACCATACCCAAATTTTGCAATATTATGTTCTATCTATAAAGTACATTGCAACTAAAAACATTATTTTTCCCCATCTTACATTTAGAACGAAACAATTATGACCCTTTAACCAACTGTGACCACATAAAGGGGTGTTTGGAAAACTCTAACAAAGAACAATTTTGACCGTTAACCAAGACCACTTGAAGGAGTGTTTCGCAAACTCTAATAAACAAATATTTTTACCCCATTAACCAACCGTGATCACTTAAAGGGTGTTTGAAAACTGTAATATCAACAGTTTTGACCGTTAACTAACTCGTGACCACTTAAAGGGTGTTTGGCAAACTCTAATAGCGACAATTTAACCCACTCTAACAACAACTTCTTGAATCAAATAATAAAACATACTGAATGCATGATATTTTCAAGAGAATCCACAATGCAATGTGCTAATGAGCTACCTTATTGCGTCATTTTCTGCATGAAAAGCTTTTAACAACACAGTAGACACATCTGTTATTGATTCTTTTGGGCGGATCTTCCATATTGCTTCCCCATTGCATAGGAAATCTTAAATTTTCCTTTGAACATTTCTTAGTAGCATTGCATCCCTGGTCTAATGCCAGTGCTTTCGTACCTGAAAGTTATCAGATACTTAAATATATATAAATATACACACATGACTTGAGGAAAATTTTAACATTAAATCAAACAATAACTACACCTTTGTGTATGTGCTTTTAAATTGTAGAAAAATATATCATAAAATTAAGAAGGCACATGTAGTTTGTAACAGGAAGTTGTGGCTTCATATAAGAATAAAATAGTATGTTCTCGTATTCATCAATGATGCAAACCCTTGCACAAAGATCTAATGAGCCATCAAAACCACCACCAACCATTTTGCTGGCAAGCGCAACTGCTTTTGTTTTCCCTATATCGGTTCTCAGGTCATCCTGAATGCCTAAGTTAGCAAATCGATGTAGTACTCCCTGAAATATCAATAAAGAACTAAGTATCCATTGAGTGACCTTATAGGTATAGATATCTAAATTTAATGAGAATTAAGAGTTTGGGATATAACCATACCTTCACTATCTGTTCTAACTTCCTGTCGCTTGGCCTTCTTTCATCTGCCTCTCTTTGTCTTTGGTACGAAAACGCTATGTACTCACTCCCAGCATTAACAGCAGTTAGAAGTGCTTCATATGACCCAACACTTGACACATACTTCTGTGAGCTTGTGGTTTTGGGGTGCCTCCTGTCCCCATTTACATTATCCCACTTGGATTTCTTATTTGGTCATCATAATAATCATTTTTGTCTTAATCATGAGGATAAAAACATCTTCTTCAAGCAAGATCATATCCGATCAATGTCGTGATAAGTTACAACGTGTAGCAAGAAGTCCGGTTGCGATATTCTTTCCTATTGGGCACTAATAAATTAAAGCTTCTCACGGTTTTCTTTTCAAGATCGAAACTTCTTAAAAATCACGATTCTCCTAATAACCAATAAAACTTCTTGTTATAAATCAATCGTAAACCTAAATATATTATATAAATAAATAATCAGACGCAAGTAGAATCAAGGTAAACGTACTTCCAAAGGTTCTCTGACTACTCCATCATCATCCTCATTAGGCAATGCCACTCCATTCAGATCAAATTCGGAAGATCTTTTCCACTCCGGAGTTGAAGGACCAAGATGGCGTATCGAGTTTCTTTCATGATAAAATGTGTATAACTAATCGATATAGTCGGGTTTATATATTCTTGGTGGCCGTGCTTGAGAAAATATTTGTATTGCCTATAACACGAGCAATGTGTCGATTAAGTTAAGAACATAAAAGGAAAACCCAAACCACCACCTAAACTAAATAACTTACTTGGGATACGAGATATTAGCTTTGGTTCGCATGAGATAATGAATAATCATATACCCAGTGCGGTTATGCCCATGAGTGCAATGAACCGTAATGTACTACATGGGTTCTTCTCACGAGCTAGAAATTGAGAAACACGATTACAAATAAATTTAGTTACTACTAAAATGTAGCCACGAGATATATGCAATAACAACAAAGTGACATATCAAGATTTCTTATGATGCGTTTACATCATTTGTTGCTTATAAAATAACACTTAAACGCGTTCTTTTCTTTCATATATTTCTTTAATTTGACAAGCTACCATCTTTCTAGAATTACTTCCTCAAAATTTTCTATTCTTTTGTGAAATTTCACATTTTCAAAGAAACATCGGGCATAAATGACTTGTAATACAACTTGCCTCATATACAAACCGATTCTGACCGCATTCTCTAGCATGGACTCCACCCTTGCCGAATCGAATGAGAAAATATAAAAGCAAGAATAAGTGAATAATCATTATATGAAGAAATAGATGGAAACAAAGACAGGGATCCCTTGTTCATACTACATAAGTTGAAGATACACTATAAACTATCTCGTAACTAACCTTAACATACTTAATGCCAATCATTTCTTGAATAATAACGAGTTGTATTTGTAAGATTGATCACTACGCCGAAATGTAAAAGTAGCAAAATTTCTTAAAAATAGCTTCATACAATTAAGAAATGGTAAAACAAAATATATTCAAGCTAGAATAATCCGTTTATCGTAAAATATGCACCTTACGCCCCAAAACTCTTTGTAGGTGAATGACTTGTCGAATGAGTATCTTTTACCAGAACAATACAATCATTGAAAGATTCTCCAAAAGGAACTTTAGAAGGAACATGATAGCCTATTTGATGACCATACGATGGGCAATCCAACCATCCTAAAACATAAAAAATTAATTATAATGTTAATCTAAAAAAATTTATAGTATATAGAAGTAGAACCATGTAAAGATGCAAACGTAATTCTTAAAATTCAAGTTTACCTAGAGGTAGTCTACTCTTATCATAAGTTCTTTGGTTTTTACATGAAAAGGATTATCGTTCATCGATGTGTAAGACCATTGTTGTGTTGATGCATCATTTGGAAGTTCTTGTTTCAATCGTTGCTTTCGTTCTTCACGCTCCTGATTCAATAATGTTTTAGTAGCAAAAATGTTAACTTTTATTTGTGGCTAATTACATCAAACAATATTGCAGTCATGCAATTGACTTGAAAGATGAATAAGAATGACACGAATAATTTAGAATAAAAAAGACATACAATCATATATTTACTAAAAATCAAGGACACAATAATCAATGGCATATCAATGTACTAATGGTATTGGTTTCGGTTATGGATCGGTATTTAAGATATTTGACAGTAGAATACTGTTGCTAACCTTAATGCCAAGTCAACTATTGCTATAAAGAGAGTAACACATAATAGAAAACAAAAGAGAAAGCCTAATCGTAACCTGTTGGTTTCTGGAAGCCCTTTTTTCAGAAGGTTCAAGTAGTTCACCAATCTTGCATCTTCGAGTGAAGATGAATCAAGAGACACGCATACCATTTCTTTCGGTGCAAAGTCCCACAAGATACAATCATTCTCGAATTACCAACCGTGCTAGCAACTTAGATCCTATCAAGGTCAAATTCGAATGATCGATTACACAAATCACCCGAGCTTGGCATTCGGTACTTTGTATCTTCGTAGAATTGAATAATATTTATTAAACCCAGGTCTCTCGTTTCTTAGCACTCGCCATTGCAATATCATTTCCATTCCAAACTTCATTCCAACTATCCCAATGGCCATTATTAGACATCCTTGGCTATTGGAAATTACCCATCTGCTGGTAAGGAGATCAATTGTTGGGCAGAGTTTGTTCTATAATTTTAGAAGAAAGTCCATAGGAATCTATTCTTTGGGGAATGGCTAAATGATCTCCTAGGTCGGTATATCTCTGGTTTTGCTGTGTGAAAAGATCTTGGCATCAATAGTCGAAGCCTGTTATCATTTTCAAAAGAATTATGTTGTGAAGGGAAGTTTGATGTCATGTTTAGCCCTGGACTACTGAGTCCATTAGGAACTCTACCACCAATTGTCTAATTTGCGGGATCCATGAATTCAAGGTCCCTAACGCTACTATTATATACAGGGGTGGTGCTTGATTCATTTTTCTTAGTAAAGAGGAAGTGTTAAACATTTGATGTCCTAGAGAATAAGTGCACGAAATATACCGATTAATTGGAAAAAAAAGTTACATAGACATTAGACATAAGAATATAAGAGCATAGTACAAACCAGATAGGCTATCATAACTCTATTCCATCCTCTCATTTGAAGAGGACAAAATGAAATTCATACCATCTTAGATGCCAATGACCCAATAGGAAAGAACATCTCCAAAATTGGACAAAGTATCATCGAGGCTGTAGGCGATTAGTGTGTTGTCATCCCGACATTGTTACAGCAGCCACTAAGTTGCTTCAATAGAAGTACAAAGAGATATTCCATGGACACAGCACCATCAGAAAATGGACACTTTGAGCATTGAGGGAAGCCTGGTGACATTTTCTTTTTCACAGTATGTAGCTAAAGATTTTATTTCTTACTAATAATGAAAATCAAAACCTAGGCGATGTTAATGATGAAGTTGAGACATTTTCGGAGGCCAAAGTTGACTTAGATAGACCAGGTAATTCCTCCAATTTCAATCCACCAACTCTCTTTCTAATAAAAACAAAAAATTAGATTGATTTAGCTACACAAGATATGATACCTACAACATATAGTGGAATGAGATACTTAGTGCAACTCATTGTTTGATCAAAAAACTTATACAGTATCATTTATTCAAGTTTGAACTACATAAATGGTATAAAAAATAAAACAATGTGGCATAGATGCGTAGCCATACAATATGTATTTGAACCTAGATGCACAAATTTCTGTTTAAGGATATCTAGTTTTCTCTGAAGCTAATTGCATGACACAATGTTATCTAGATTACACTTTACTCCGAAATCATAATTTTGCAAGATCAAAGATAAGGACTAACTTCAATGCAAGAGTGACAACAAAGTGAAAAAGGGAAAGTGCTAATGATCATATGATAATTGTCTTGCTTGTAATATAAACCGGACATCAAAGGTTAATGTCTAGCCACGGATCATACTCATTATATTGCATATTTTTAACACAAAGGCACAAAAGGATAACATTTATCTATAAAGAAAGTGGTAGATACCTTTTGCCCTTGTATTGAGATAGTAGAGAAGTGCAGGCCTCAAGTTCATGACTCTCAGCTATCCTATCCTGATGTACAGTCCAAACACGTGCCACACCATCAGAACATACATTCACGATGTCAACATTTTCCAAGAATTTGCAATTAGTGTTTTGACTTATAATCTTGATTGTTTCATATAGTAATTGAGAGAATATGTATGGCATATATTCATTCAAAAAATTGCATGCTTTAACAAATTTTTAGCCAATGGAAAATAATAGATTTGAAAGCGCATACTCTTTTGTCTTTAAGGCAGACGAAGAGTTGAATTTTCGGTGATCGAGTATTCGAGTGGCGAAAGGGTCCATCTCGAAGAAGCATAATTCGGATGACAAACTCGTCAATAACATTAGTAGCTTGCCATGTAAAGAGTAGTAATTAACGAAGATCGTTTATGAGTGATGTAGTTATATCTCGACAACATTATCGGACTTGTGCGACCTTTTACGAAGCCCGTGATGAACATAGCTCCATCCGGTTTATCATGCGTTGCAACATCACTACACCTTGTTGGGAATTATGTGAAAGTCCGATTATGCCGATATTAATGCCAAGTGTTTCTATCAAGTGAAGTGGATTTCGCCAAGACTTATCTCATCAAGTATAATAGTGATTAGTTTGTTTCGCGAAGTGTTTATTCCGTATTTAGTTTATTTAGTGTGGATATACATGAGCTTTATTAGGAAGTGATTGTGTATATCTTATTTAGTTTTATGATTATACGCTTCTTGGAAAACGGTTTAGCGATATTGTTTAGGTTCCTTATCTATAAAAGGAACACATTAGAAAGGTTTATGTACCGATTGGAAAACTCGCTTTAGTTAATATAAAGATCCATAGAGGATCAAGAAGTTCTTAGTTATTTGTTACTTGTGTTTATATTCACGATAAACATTAGTAGTAGAGATTGTCTTTATTGTGCTTGTGATTACATAGGCATACATAACGATCCACGAGCTCAAGATCTATCAAGGTCTTTGTTTGTTTCAACAAGTGGTATCGAGCCTCGTGAGAGTCTCTACGATACTAAGGACAAGCTTTTTCTAAACACCCATACAACCATAACAAAACATCATGCCCGGTTCAGATGTCGACATCGAACTCACCAACAACCAAAACTCCACCCATCCGCAAAGAACTAAGTCTATCTAATAGCAATGCTAAGTTTCCTTACCTTAAAAGGGAGGAATATGATCTTTGGGCTATGAAGATGCAAACGGATCTCCAACATTGATTGGAATCTATGGCGTGTAATTTTGAAGGGAACAGTTTGAAGAGGACTACCACGGATGATGCCGGTAATATGATGAATGTTCCTCCCAAAACCGTCAAGAGTTGCTGGCGCTCAGAGAGAAACAAAGGTCGAACTATTCTTTCGCAAGCTATTCCCGAGGATCACTTGAGTGATTTTCACTTCATGCAAGATGCCAAAGATATATGGTTAGCGATTAAGGCGAAGTTCGTGGAATGAGGAGTCCAAGATCAAGAAGTCCATGCTAAGACAACAGCCAGGACTTTCGATCTCTCAAGAGGAAGGAATTCACAAGGGCTATGATAAGTTTCACAAGATCTTAAGTCGCTTGAATCACCATGTGCAAAGCCGGATAATGATGATCAGAACTCTAAGTTTCGAGGTCATTACCTCCATCCCGGCTACATGTGAGCATAGCTTTAAAAGCTAAAGGTGGTTTGGACATGATGACCTTTGATGAGTCAGATAACAAACTTAAAGCTCTTGAACATGATGTTAGAAGCCCTTTTCGATCATCTTCATCGCTAGTCATATCGCATTTGTTGGAGCCTCTACTCCAAAGTCAAGCTATTTTCCAAGCTCATATCCATCATCATCTAATGTCGCTCCTTCATCAAGCTCTCTTCCTAGATCCAAGTGGAATTATGGAAGATGTTCTTGGATCTTTCTTTGTCGATTATGATCCTCAGCAGAACCGGCTTATGAGGATTTTGATCAAGTGGACCCACTTGAGTTTGAAGAGATGAAGTCGAGATGGCAAGTGGCCATGCTTTCCATGGATATCAAGACCTTTGAGCGCAAAGTCGCGTAGACGGTTTGGATTCAAAGGACGCGATCCAAGAAGGTTTGATAAAAGGAAGGTTAAATGCTTCACATGCCAACAGATAGGTCACTTTTCTAGAGAATGCAAAGACAGAAAGTCGGTGATGAAGTACGATACTCTACTTATCGCCAGATCGTAAGGATGCAGAACTTCAAAGGATCAACCGCATTGGTCACTCTTGATAGCAATGTGGACTGGAAGCTACATGAGGAGTCCGATAATGATGGTCCCGATAATGTTGGGTTGATTGCAGTCGTATTTCGTGAGGATAGGCATGATCGATTGCCTTGATGGGCATCTCTCGTGTACAAAACTGCTTGTTTGGTTGTAGTGAGCGTTATAATGAACTCAAACAAGCTTATGATATTATGGAACCAAAATATAATGAATGCTATGTGGAAGTAGAAGCTTATAAACAGTGCTTTAAAAACACTAGAAAGACAAAAGGTTTGGTTACAAAAGAATGAAATAGCTTATGGTGAGAAAATAGGTGTTTTAGAAAGAGATCTCGAATGTGCTACAAATGAATTAAAATGGTCCGAGAAGTTAAGAGCGTATGTAGAGTCGAAAATCTAGAGCTTAAGGAGAAACTTAAGGAGGAAATTGCTAGGAATAATGAGTGGATGATGAATGGTAATAAGTTGGCTAGTCTCATTTATAGCAGTCAAGCTCCCAATTCTACAAGTGGCTTTAGGTTTTAAGAAATATGTAGGCCTAGAAGCTAGGGATGACACACGAGATCTACACCAAGCAGCCTAGCTAATTTTGTGAAAGAAGGTGACCTACATGTCGCTCGTGGACCAATTAGAGGTGAGCACATGCCCATTGACCTTTCCACTATTAATGACTTTGATGGATCACACCATCTCGTATGGCAAAAGTCAAAAGACTTGCTGACCCTAATACTTCTACTAATGACTTTGTCTCTTGTGTTAACAAAGGACAAGTCCTCCAAGCAAGGGTCTACAGAGTGTGATTCAAATGACAAGTCCGACCTTCCCAAGTCCGACCTTCCCAAGTCTTCACCCCCTCGCACCCAAGACTACCAATAAGCATGACAGAGTTGTCGCCAAGGAATGCCCTTCCAAGACAGCTTGCTCTCAAGACTTGCTTTTAATTCTTTGCATAATAATATCGTTAAAACAATTCTTTTCATGGTTTTGGTTTGAATACTCGCTTGTAAGAATACTTTTTGGTTTGAATAAATCTTCTCTTCGTAAGAAATGTTTTGTGTGGAAGTAAATCTCATTTAATTAAGGATTGTGATTATCATGAGCAAAGAATGAGTAGTGTGGTGATTCTAGGAAATCTAGACCAATGTGGACCAATGTTAATGATATACCACCTTATGTTCCACAAGTCGCTAATTATAATACTTCTTTTCCTTGGAGAAGATCATTTGGAAAACCATATGTTCAACCAACCAAGTGAATATTTTAAAATGGTTTTGGCCTAGATATGTTAACCCTATGACCGATGGGAGAGGGTATCGATATCATTGTCAAGACCTCAAAGAAGTTGTTCTTGGAATAAACAGAGACCTAAGTTTCATTGGAAACCCAAGAACAATAGTGGATCTTATACTTCTACATGGCACAACTCATATGATCCACAAGGTGTTCAAGTCAAGAATGACTTGAGCTCCATAGTGTACTAATTCTTTGTATATTTTTGTTGTTGTAGGATCATCCCTTAAGCATAAAGATGTTGGAATTGTTGATGGTTGTTCTAGAAGTATGTCAGAAACAGGACATGATGCATAACTTTATACCTATTGAAGGTGGAGGCAATGTAACCTTTGGAGGAAGTGATGGACTAATTATAGGAAAAGGGACCATCAAAACACCTCACCGGACTTTGAGAATGTTTATTATGTCAAGGAACTTCAACACTTCAATTTGTTTTCGCCTCACAAACTGTGACACTAAGAACAAAGTACTCTTCACAGAGGATGAATGTCTTGTGTCGTCTAAAGACTTCAAACTCCCGTAAGATACTTCAATTTCATCAAGGTTCCTCAAGTCATAATCTTTATACATTCAACTTAACTAATGTTCAACCAAGCAGTGACTTAACATGTTTGGTGGCTAAAGCATCCGTGGATGAGTCCACCAAATGGCATGTAGGATGGCCCATGTCAATTTCAAGACCATCAACCGCTCTCTAAGCCGGGCCTTGTTCAAGGTCTTCCGCCAAAGTATTCACCAATGATCATAACGTGTTGCATGCAACAAAGGAAAGCAAGACAGAGCCTCATACAAAGGTGTTCTCACATAAGAAGAACCATTATTTCGAACCTCTTCACCGCTTCATATGGATCTGTTTGGTCCAACTAAAGTGAGAAGCATTGATCATAAATATTTTTGTCCGGTGATCACCGATGGTTTTAGCAAATTTTGTTGGGTATTCTTTCTAAGGACCAAAGATGAAACATCCAAATATTGAAAGACTTCATTACCCTTATTGAGAATCGCTTGAACAAAAGGTGAAAGGAATTAGGTGTGATAATGGTACAGAGTTCAAAATGCCATTCTAATAGAACTCGCAGTTAAAGGGAATCAAAAGGGACTATAGCACTCCAAGAACCCCTCAACAAAATGGGGTGGCGTAAAGAAAAATAGAACCTTAATAGAGGTCGCAAGATCAATGCTAGCGCACTCTAAACTTCCTACCATGTTTTGATCGAGGTCGTTGGTACATTTTGTTATGTACTCAATAGAGTGTCCATTACTAGACCACATCTTAAAACACCATATGAACTTTCTTTGAAAAGTTCCGTTATTCATTACCTTAAACCGCTTGTCGTCAGTGACAATCTTGAATACCAGTGATCCTTTGGGCAAATTTGATGAGAAAGTCGATGATGGTTACATTGTGGGGTATTCTCGCTCATAGTAAGGCATATGAGTTTACAATGTATCCGCAAAGAAGATTGAGGAGACATTGAATCTGAGGTATCTTGAAGACAAGCCTAATGTTCAAGGCCGTGGTCATGTTTGGTCATTTGATCTTGACTACTTGACCGATTACTTGGGTTATGCTAGACATAAGGTCGATCAAAATGCGATTTCAAGCATCTCCAACTCCTAATGCGTACACTTTGATGCTCATTCGACAAAGTGGGTCCGATGATGAACAACCCATTGTAGTGCCTTCCTTCTCTCCTAACAATTTTGTAGGTGACACTTCTAAAGATTATACCGATGTGGGTGAAGATGAATTCTATTATGCCGAGGACCTTGCTGATCAAGAAACAAGAGTATGCACCAATTTAGATGTCGAGAGGAATGTTGAAGAAGGATCAAATGAAGCAATCGGCAGAAACTTCAATTCATCAAGGTAGTTCTGTTTCTCCTCACCTCTCCAATTCGGCTGAAAGACATGGTGACACTACTCCTAGTTCTACTAAAGTGTCAACAGATCTTGGTGAACCTTATACAAGGTTTCCAAAACCTTCGATCTTGGTCATCATCAACCTAAAGGTGCATCTTCAACACACCTTCCTATGATATCGACTTTGAACCCATCGTGACTAATCTTGATTCTTCCATTGATGTCAACACCACCACTACTACAAGGATCAACAATGTTCATCCACGCCTAATATTATTGGTGATCCTAATGCACCTGTTAGAACAAGAGGTACCGTATGGCGCTCTAAATATGGACAGTGGCTTTTGTCTCTTATGTCTCAAATCAACAGAGAGACAATCACACGACTATCAACATTGTCTGCTTGCTTGTTTTCTCTCAAGTGGAACCAACCAAGGTTACTCGTGCTCTTGAAGACTCAAGTTGGCTTGAAGCAATGCAGATGAGATGCAACAATTTCAAAATCGCAGGTTTGGATATTGGTACCACTACCGATGGTAAGTATGCTATTGGGACAAAATGGATTCTCAAGAATAAGAGAGATGCTAGAGGTGTTGTCATTAAAAACAAAGCCGAGTTAGTTGCACAGGTTATAGACAAGAGGAGGGATAGATTATGATGAAGTGTTTGCACCAAAGGGCAAGAGTTGAGGCTATACGGATTTTCTTAGCTTATGCATCCTATATGGGCTTTATGGTCTATCAAATGGATGTTAAAGGAGCCTTCTTGTATGGTGAAATTGAAGAGGAGGTGTATGTCACTCAACCTAAAGGATTTGAAGATCCGATCATCCTAATCATGTTTATAAGGTGGTCAAAGCTCTCTATGGACTACATCAGCACCCAGCCCGGTATGCTAGGTTTCTACATTTCATCAAACATGGTTACGTAAGAGGTGCAATTGATAAGACTCTTTTCCTAAAGAAGAATTCCACCGACATTATTCTTGTGCAAGTCTATGTGGATGACATTATCTTTGGATCCACAAAGGAAGCTTGGTGTGGAGTTTGAGGAGCTTATGAAGGAGAGTTTCGATGAGTGCAATGGGAGAGATGACTTTCTTTTGGGTCTTCAAGTTCAAGCAGAAACCGATGGTATCTTTATAAGTCAGACAAATATGTGAGGACATCTTGAAGAAGTTTGGTATGGAGGGTGTAAGGATCGCACTACACCTTATGAAGCTCCAAAGACAAAGACCAACAATGAAGTCGATCCACCGTGAATGTTCATTTGTACAGTCTATGATTGGGTCTTTGATGTATTTAACGCCTGTGCCCGATATTACTTTTGTTGTGAGTGTTTGTTCGCGACATCAAGTTACTCCACCGACTTCCCATCTCAATGTCATAAGAAGATCTTTAAGTACCTTAAAGGCCAACCTTTTCTAGGTCTTTGGTACCCAAAAGAGTCTCCTTTAAGTTGGAAGCTTATAGTGATAGTGACTATGCCGGTGCTAACTGGATAGGAGGTCCACCACCGGAGGTTGCCAATTCCTTGAAAGAGATTGATTTCTTGGCAATGCAAGAAACAAACTATTGTGGCTACCTCATCTATCAAGTAGTATGTGGTCACGCTAATTGTCGTGGATGTGTTCTTTGGATTCAAAATCGCTTGTTGGATTATGGGTATAATTTCATGAACACAACAATTTTTATTGATAATCAAAGTACCATATGCATTGTTAAAAATCCAGCTTTTCACAATGAACAAAACATATTGAAATCAGCACCACTTTATAAGAGATGCATATGATAAAAATTTGATAAATGTGGTCAAAATTCATACCGATGATAATGTGGCGATTTGTTAACAAAGGCTTTTGAAGGACCAAGGTTTCAACACCTTGTGGTCCATATTGGCATGCTTAACCCTTAACCGCAAAGTTTAAGGGAGGCATAGGCCTCGGGGAGGCATATGCCTCGTGGGAGGATTTGTGTATAACTTTGCATTTTGCTATGTAATTTTGTATATTTGATAGATTTTAACTAACTCTAACCTCGCTAATGTAATTTTAGTGTGTTTCTTTGTTGGTTTGTGTATGTTTCGTGTTTGTTTTGCGTAATGGTTGTCCCCGATCGGTTGAGATATGGTCAAGAAAGCTTAAGTCGGTTTCCACCGAATTCATTGTGTCAAGTGTGTTATTTGTTTCCTCCAAGTTGAAGCATCAAGTTATATGATTCAATCAAAAGAAGTATGTACAAATAGATCATTCATTCATTCAAGAAACAGTTTATGACTTCTGATTACGTAGAGTAGTACTAGCAACATCAAAAGCATCTACATGATCTAATAGTCCTAATCTATTACATATCATCTATTCCAACATCTAAAGATGAGCACGATGAGTATGGCTGCTCACATCTTTCACACTAATAGCTGTTGGATATGCACGATCGCTCACATCTTTTGGCACTAAATGCTGGCTATGCCTTTGTGAAAGCATAACCAACTCTAACAGATGCTAAGGATCAAAATGGAGAGGATGGATTGATGAAAACGAAGAAGTCAAGTCGATTGTGGTAGAGATGAGAAGGAAAGATTTTCATTTGCGCATCATCTACTCTTTCAATCATACATCAACTTACATCATTTTCCTTTTTCCATTCCTCGATACGATATGTGATGATGCACCAAAACATGATGCAGAGAGACCAAGCACCACCTTTCTTCCCATAGGGAGTGGTGGATTTTGGCTCGTGGCCTTCGTTGAGGCCTAGGTGCCGAGGGTTGGGAGTAAGAGATAGGATTCATCGTAATCCTCATTATAGGTTTCTCATCAATCTTCGAGGAGGAGGTCAGAGAATCTTAATGAATCTCTTGGTTTCTCACTTACACACTTTCATCTTAAATCTTGATGAGGAGTCTAAAAGGAGCCTATTCTTATACTAGCAAAAGAAGAAGACATTCTTTGGTAGTGGATATGGTTTTGGATAATATCTATACCGTAACATTCAAATGTTTCACCTTCAGCAGATGATGAAGAGGTTTTTCTTGCATTTCGGTAGAATGTATAAGTTGAATGCTTCTCCAAGTTTTCTACACCGTTGAGGAATTGTCTCAACCTATTTCCTCCGATGTGGGTTTGATTGTTTCTTCAAGCTCACATTGGTTCTCACTGAAATTGGTTCTCACGAGACATCTTCCGAGAAAGGACAGATCCCGTGATTGATGATTTGTCAAGTCGTAAAGTGACTAAAGAACAATATCAAGCTCAGTCGGATTGTTTGTCGATTATGAGAATATCCGTAAGAGTCGTGTTGTGGCTAAGTTTCTTCAAGATCAAGATGCTTCGATTTGTCTCCGAAGGAAATTAGAACTTGATGCATTCTTTCCTACGACATCGATGATCAATGGATGGTTATATTTCTCAAGGTGCTTCGATCCCGATCTAGCAAAACTTATCTTAGGAGATTCTTTTAATGATGATGATTTTGTGGATAAAATGGTGGCACTTGGTAATCAAAGGAAGAAAGAATCACGCAAAGAGAAGAGCTCTTATTGATCGAGAAATAAAGCCAAAAGAGAAAACCTATGATCGTTGCTCGTAAGAGGAATTATATGAGGAGAGTTGTGAAGAATGTCGCTATGTATAATTCGGTATGACAATGAAGCAAATCATGACTTTATCTCGATGATGCTTTGATTAGACAAGATCATATGGTTATGAAATTTCTTCTTCGGTTCTACTTCTTCTTCTAAATTGGCAAATAGTGCTTCAATGTCCGATGTTCCTACAACCAAGAGACGAGAACAGCTTGAAATTGTGGATAATTTTGATGATGTTTTGCCTTGGTGGTATCTCCGCTTGTTCCTTCCGATACAACTTCGATGATACTCCTTCTTCTCGATATGGGTGTTTTCACGAATCTTCTTTGGTTTCTTCGAAATGTTGTCAAGTGTGGAGTTAAGTGATTCTCTCGATTCGTGAAACCGATCTACAACTTGATATCGATAACATTGCCGATATGGGAAAGCGAGTTTGGTTACAAGAAGTTCGGATAGATTGGCTAAGAAACATGCTTCAAGGAATACCGATTTAGATCTTAAGGTCGATGAATCTACATTTATTGAGGTTGGATCTATTGAAGCTTTTCCTGAAGGTACTCATGTGGTTTTGGTTAATTGGACACCGGAAAGCTTAACACCGTATAGGCTGGATAATATCGTTTTGAGTTTAACTTCTTGAAGGATATTCTTCATTTGGTGAATAGACATGATTTGAAGATGTTGTATGAACATGTCATTCAAGATTATAAGTTTCATTCAAGAACCGGTTCGGTTTATATTTGTTGGGTGATCTTCGTGTTATGTTTGATTCGATTCTCCACATGGTAAAGGGTATTCTATTTGGAAGAATTCTCATAAATGGGAGATTGAGAGTTGGAGATTTTATCCTCTCCTTGTGTTCATGTAGTTCAGACTACATGTGGGATGATTTTGTGTATGCTATCAGATAGGCTTTATCCTTTATCTGATATTTTTATGGAAAGATTGCTGAGACACAAGTTGGAAGTGCCTCCTAATCCGGTTGGCAATGATGACCTTCATGCTACTCAATGTGTTGGTTTGATTAAGAATCAACTTCTATCACATAAAGGTTCATCTTGATTGTAATATTTTGTAATATTTTTTTTCTTTTTTAGTTAAAAAAAAAAAAAAAAAAAAAAAAAATGTTTTTGGTTTTATCTAACTTTTCTTGCGTGTTTGTTGTATATTTTTGGTTATTGACTCACCGATATACTTTGGGTATGTCAAAGAGTTAGCTAGTCCAAAGGGTACAACTTTGGTAAAGACACATCAAACTGTTGATAGTTGTAATGATTTGCTAAAATCATAGGGTATGCAACCACCTATGCTTTATTGTCGAGTGTTGTATGGTTTTCAATTCACCATGGTTTATTCCTGCTTGGAATCCAAGAATTGGCTAGCCCACTTGTATATGGCTTGTGGTAAAGGCGTGGCATTCCATATTTGGTTCTCAATTCACCAATTCTAAGAATTGACTAGTCCCGAGCAAACGGCTATGTGTAAAGACATTTCAAATCCGCTTATATGGTTGCCGGTTTGCCCATAAATCGATGGTTATCATGTACCATAGTTTACTTAACCGAAACATATGGCTACTCCAAGAGTGATGGCTATTAGTAAAGAGACATCAAATCCATTTATTTTCAATGATTCACCTCTCACAGAGTTAACACACCGGATGTGATGAGAATAGTATGAAACTAATTTGTTTTGATGTACCTTTTGTCATTTGTTGCCGCAAAGATATGGAGTTTCGTAGTTTCTTCATCATAGAGATGTTCTTTGGATTCTTTGTTGTCGTTGTCGTTGTTCGTGTCCAATCCTCCGTGTCAGAAGATCTATCAAGAAACCGGAACTTAACAAGTCAAATTCCGTTTAGGGAGGATTGTTGGGAATTATGTGAAAGTCCGGATTATGCCGATATTAATGCCAAGTGTTTCTATCAAGTGAAGTGGATTCTGCCAAGACTTATTCTCATCAAGTATAATAGTGATTAGTTTGTTTCTGGAAGTGTTTATTCCGTATTTAGTTTATTTAGTGTGGATATACATGAGCTTTATTAGGAAGTGATTGTGTATATCTTATTTAGTTTTATGATTATACGCTTCTTGGAAAACGGTTTAGCGATATTGTTTAGGTTCCTTATCTATAAAAGGAACACATTAGAAAGGTTTATGTACCGATTGGAAAAACTCGCTTTAGTTAATATAAAGATCCATAGAGGATCAAGAAGTTCTTAGTTATTTGTTACTTGTGTTTATATTCACCGATAAACATTAGTAGTAGAGATTGTCTTTATTGTGCTTGTGATTACATAGGCATACATAACGATCCACGAGCTCAAGATCTATCAAGGTCTTTGTTTGTTTCAACACGGAATTAGTAAAACAAACCATTTAAGTGTCCTTTTGGATTAGAATCCTTGGTGGAGTTGGATAGTACAACACATGCCTCTTCAATATTTTTAAAACCTAGTCATATCAAGAATATCAAACACCTATATATTAACTTATGAAACTTGATCTATAATTTCGTAAAGTATTAACAAAATTGGATGTTACCGTTATAGAAGCAATCTCTCCGATTCACACATAAAGAGAATCTAAGAAAGGCATGTAAAACTTGCAACAACAAAGAACCACTTGTAACCCGCTAAATCACGAAAGAGATATTAAACATGTGTGTCATATGCGATTTAGAAGTTATTACTAATACTCGCCAAATTGTATATGTAAGTAAATAATAAACCCGTGCATGGAAACATCAAATGTCCACATGAAAGAAGAAGTTAACGATAATTTGATAAAAGCACATAAATACTATAAGAAGAAACGATGAGCATATAAAAAGTAGAAGATAACATTACGTAGTATTCGATTCGTGCATGAATGAAAAGAAGGACATTAGGTTTTTACGAGAGCCGAGAATTGAAACGCATTAGGTTTTTTTAGAGATAGTGAGAATTTCTATTAGATATGTGGTAGCAAAATAAATGATTGTAAGGTTTATATATTTGGTTTTGCAAAACATAAGCAAAAAGTGTTGGTCTAATGGTTATCAACTGTGCTAATGTTAGAAACCACCAAGTTCGAGCCTCTTCATTGTATTTTTTGAACTAATTAATTTCGAATTTTAAGTCATGCTTAGGTGGATTAAAATGTGATGACATAGCTCAATTTTAAATTTAAAAAAATTAAAATTGAACATAATTATAAAAAAATGCCACATAAAATCAATGATGACATGGAAATATGACATGGCATTATGGGATGCCAAGTGACATTATGACGTGGCATGCCTCCTCTTATATATATATATATATATATATATATATATATATATATATATATATATATATATATATATATATATATATATAGTGGGTATTTTAATAAATAAAAATGTGTTGAAAGGTGAAGTGATATGAGACGGGTGGGATTGAAATTGAGATGGTGGTGAATGTGAGAGAAAACTGATGTGGCACTGAGGTGGAAGGTGAAGTGGTGTGTAGGTTGTGACTAGCCCAAAACATCTAATAATACTACACCAAAAGAGTACACATCGGATTCCTTTGTAAGTATACCCGTTGTTACATATAATGGATCAACATAGCCGAACATGCCAGCAACATTGGTAACTAGAAAAGTGAACTCTTGATGCGTTGGACCTATTTTAGACAAGCCGAAATCGTAAACCTTAGCTCCCAATTCTCATCTAATAATATGTTAGATCTCTTTATGTCGCGGTGCAACACCGTGCCCTCTCCCACACCACTATGAAGATAATTAAGTCCACGAGCAGCACCAAGACATATTTGAAGGCGTTGCACCCATGTCGATGCCGATACTTATCTAAGCTTCCACGAACCTCGTGCTCATAAACAATGATTTTCTCATCACCCTCTTCAGAGAATCCAACAAGAGAGACTAGGTTATTATGTTTGTAACTAGAAAGGTAAAAGCCATAAAATAGCCACGTACTTTCAAACATATACCGACTTGAAACACATACTTTTTTATTAACAAATACACCCACGTAATTTCAAAATTTGTTCCGACTTGAAACACATTATATACCGCCAGCCATCATGTGGAAACGTTAGTGCATTTAGTCAACGAACATTTGAAAAGTTAGTCCTCTAATGTAATGGCCGCTTAATTAACTAAAAGTTTGGTTTTCTTACGTTTTGTCCGCTTTAAACGCTTTCATCCGTTTCGTCCATTTTATAAGGTTTTCATACGTTTTGTCCGCTTTTATATGTTTTCGTCGTTATTATATGTTTTCATCCGCTTTCATACGTTTCATTCTTTTATACATTTCCGTCCATTTTTATATATATTTTCTTACGCTTTCACACGCTTTATCCGCTTTGATATGTTTTTATATGTTTTATTACATTTTCATACGCTTTTGTTAGTTTTTCTTACGCTTTCATATGTTTTATCCGTTTTATTACGTTTTCACGCGTTTTGTCCGCTTTTATACGTTTAAATCTGCTTTCTTACGCTTTTATCCGCTTTTATCCGTCGTTATATGTTTTGTCCGCTTTTATACACTTTCATCCGCTTTTATACGCTTTCTCCCATTTCTTATGGTTTTCATTTGTTCTATTCCATTTATATACTTTTCATCCATTTTATACATTTTCGTCCATTTTATACATTTTCATTCGTTTTTATGTGTTTTCGTATGTTTTAGAATGGAGTGAAAAGGGAGAAAATATAGTGAAAATGAAAGTTGTGTTCTTTTAATAATGAAAGTGAAAGTAAATGTGGTATATAAAGGTGTGAAAAGGGTGGAAAGTGAAAGTGAAAGTTGTGTTTTTACTTTACTTTACTTGACTTTCACTACCTTTTCATCTTTTACTTTACTTGAGAACACAATGTTAGAAGGAGACCCAATATATTTGATCCTCACCGCCTATTATCTGGTGAAAAATACTAAAAAGACCTTTGAGTGTCATCAAATGATGTTCCAAAGTTTTACTAATATCATTGAGCGCATTCCCTCTTTCCATTTAATACATGAATAAGACAATGCTAAAACATCAAGAAAAAAGAAGATATCAAGACATAACATATATGATGTTCCAAAGTCTCTTCGATGTTAAATCCAAATGTAGCAGGCAGTAAAGGAGGATAATTAAAGTGAATGTACTTGAAAAAAGTTTAAATTATCCAAGCACTCAATGTAAAACCGGATGCTCATTGTTTTCCAAAGTTAATAATGAAACCCAATTAGCATTAGACTTTTGCTAGAGAGTTAATACGGGTTGTAGCGGCTACGTCCTCGATCTCCACTATCATTACTACGCCTATGGCCACCACTAGAACTGCTTCCTCCACCACTACGAGTCTACGAGTACCACCTTCTTTATGATGTTGTTGTGGTTGTGGTGGTGGTGTGTGTGGTGGCACACCTGGTTACATCTATTAAAATGTCAAACACTCTAGCGAGGAATAATCTGTCACTATAAAATTGTTTCCTAAATCAAGTTAATAGTTGATAAACGTGCACTCCACACCTTTAAACTTGTATTATAACTTAACTTGAAATCATTTTGGTTTAAGGTAAGTCACTATTACATAAATGTTTGATGCCAATAAAATCACAAACAAAGGCTTGGCTCATTTCGAATGACGACTAAAATGATAAAATCAAACAAAAAGATGTTGAAAAGACGTTTTCACTGGAGATCGAAACAAAAAGATGATCCACAAAACATAAGATGAGAAGTGTTGTTTTTCCCAATCATTTGTTTGATTGTGGTTTATTTTGCATTTACACAAGAAAACAATCTGAAACGACAAAGAAGAATATGGCACAAGTTAAAGAAGATGACATATGTTATCCGATTCATTCAACTTAAAAGAAGCCTTTTAATTCTTCAAACAGCAACCAAATGCATCCAAGTAAGTTCCTGAGCGACCATGAAACCCGCAAGCGAACCCACGCCCCATGATTTTGAAAACTCAGAATTTACACTTTTAGGCTCACCAAAACCCCATAGTTGTTTTTGTTTGTCTTGAAATACAACGATGAGATAACCAATATAGGCTTATTATCAAATATGCATTTCCCGACTGTTCCGGATATCCCAATCACTTCTTCGTCAACGTCCAAAATAACCTGTGTTACACAATCCAAGTTACAAAGTGCTGTCTTGAAAGCTTAAGCTACAATGTTTGATATACATTTAAATATTAGTTAAACTTTAAAATTACTTTAATAAAATGAGATTTTCGAATTAATTGTACGGGTCATACTATACAAACCCTAAAAATACGGAACATAAAATATAAAGTTTAATAAGTAAAACGCTTAAAACTGTCTGAAATACGAAACAGAAACTGACAAAAATTGTGTTGTACTGGAAATAAAATAGAGACAAAATGAATCTTTGACCAACCCGTAAGATGCTTGTCGACCAAGCGATTCCTGGTTCAAGTCCCGACTGGCACAATTCTGTGAGATATTTGTGATGTATATATAAACAATTAAAATTGTTTGAAATACGGAACAGAAACTGACAAAAATTGTGTTGTACTAGAAATAAAATAGGGACAAAATGAATCTTTGACCAACCCTCCCCTCACAGAATTGTGCTAGTCGGGACTTGAACCAGGAATCACTTGGTCGACAAGCATCTTACGGGTTGGTCAAAGATTCATTTTGTCCCTATTTTATTTCCAAGACAACACATTTATACAAACCCCTATGATGTGATATAAGAGAGAGGGGGAGGAGGGTTGGTCAAAGATTCATTTGTCCTATTTTATTTCCAAGACAACACAATTTTTATCATTGCTTTCGTATTTCAGACAGCTTTTAAGCTGCTTTTACTTATTAAAATTTATATTTTATGTTCCGTACTTTCAGGTTTATAGTTTTCTTGATATAAACAAAATTAAAAAAAAAATGGGGGGGGGGGGGGGCCCTTTGTATAAAATAAAGGGTTTTGTATAACTTGTCTCTAACTGTTTATATATACATCACAAATATCTCACAGAATTGTGCTAGTCGGGACTTGGACCAGGAATCACTTGGTCGACAAGCATCTTACGGGTACTGATAAGCTACAAGCCCTAATAAAAATTTATTTATATATATATATCACAGAAACTTATAATTAAAAAAACATATATTAACCTTTTTATTACAAACATCTTTGAGAATTTCTTGCTTTCCTCAGCAAATTATTTTACAAGAATATATATGTAAAAACTGATAGCGTATCAATATTAGTTGCCCAAGCCACTAAATATACGCACGAATCAAGCCCATTATTAAGACATATCGATAAACACTTGAAAGCGGCCCGACCATAATCCCAGCCACGTTTGGCTCGACGGAGTTCATCATGCTACCGAAGCGATAGTACTACTTCTCCCACCATCACTAACGGTTAAGATGTACCATCTCACATCGCATGCTGGGGACGCACAACAAGCAACATTTTGTACAATCAAGGGAAGAAAGTCCACTGTCTTCCTTGTTCTGCTATCGATGATCAACATCCGCCCTCGCAGCCTGTTGATCATCCTTAAAGGGTTTATCTCTAAACCCTACTCGCCTCTATGAATAAAAGGCCCCACACATAACTTCACAAGTTACACACACTTGGGAAAATATTGCCTCACATGCGCCTCAAATGGTATTTGTCTAAGTGTTACCCGAGCTTCTTAATCTCAATCATTCCTTCGGTCCTTACCGTTCAACACGGAAAACCAAACAACAAAATCATCCCAACCCATCTCTTATTACTGATTTGCATACCTTACGTAAACATGGTGCCATCCGTGGGAACATAATATGAAATAGCCACAAATTTATCACAAATTTTCACTCATTTCTCACCCAAAAATCTCAATTTTTTTTCATTCTTATACAAGTTTCTTAACCAAACATGTCTCGTGAACAACCCCCTCAAATTACGGACATAACCAATGATAAACTCGGACCTATCCAGGTGCATGACCTCACTCACACAGAGGAAGGTCAGGAAACACACGAAAATGAAGACAACCAACAAGGAAACATCATAAGAAAGTCATCGGGAAGTGCATGCAAGAAACGGTCATGTCACTGCATACATCACTCCCAAGAAGGACGACATGGTCCCATGACGATCTTCAAGTTCTCATATCAACTTCTCAAGGCAAAGCAAACCGTAAATTTAGAGGTCGTGGTAGTACCGAGGCCTCAAGAGGTGTTAGGAAAATGAGCTACATCAAATCTAGGTTGCGTCATACCGCGTTAACTCACCTGGAACAACTCGCAAAGCAAGACGGTTCTTGCAGCTATAACCATGTGTGAGTATCTTGTTCTCCCTAAATGAAAAGGCACCAAGATAGTTAAGGGTGATCCTTACCCGGAAGGGCAGTCACATCCGCTACAAGTGACTTAACCAGCGGACCCCAATGCGGTCATTCTAGAGAAGAGTGAAGCTATGCAAAAGGTAGAGGTTGCCGATCCAAAGATCTTGACTGAAAAAGATAAGAAAAGATTAAGCTAAAGCAAAGGCAACCGCAAAATCAGGTCTAAAGTTCACCATTTCAGCCAAACGATCGGCCGAAGAGGGAGGGTCATCCCGACCCAAGAAAAAGAAAAAGGGAGATGTTCCTACTATTGAGTTGATAGAATCTTCTAACCATGAGTCCTATCTGTCCCGTTTAAACATAATTCATCCAGATAATGAGAAGAAAAAAGAAGGTGCCTCGGAGAATGAAGGGAGTGACCATCCGGCGGGGTCTCAGGGAGTTGGGAACAAAAATGATGACGAGGTGAACACAAAAGTTGGGGTTGGTGGTTCGGGTGTGGCCAAAAAAACTAAAAATCTTGAAGGTGTTGAAGGTAATTGGTCGAGGCGGTTAGCGGCGAATCTCTTAAGATTGGGATGGGTAACCCCAACTCATATCAATGCTTCCGACCACTAGCTTTCTAAAACAACAACCGCTTCTCACCAAATGAGTGTTCTTTGACTTTTTTTCTTTTTATGAATAGTTTCGACAAATTTCTTTTGTTATTGACATGCATCTTTATTTGTTTCAGACAATCTTCCCACTCCGTAAAACGAGGCAAAGGGATTGAGTTTTTCAAATATGAAGAAGAAGAATTTTTTTCCAGACGGCCATTAGGGCCCTCACATGACGACCGGCCATTAAAAAGGCTTAGTTAGGGCTAGGAAGGGCTCAGCTTACGCCGATATGTCATACGCTTGAGACTTTAAGCCAAGAATATGCGGATATATACAGTGCCCATAAAATATGTGAAAAAGACAAGAGGGAAAATTTTTGGATTTATAATGGTTTATCTGCCAAGCTTAAGTCTTTGGAAACGAAGTATTCAACCTGTGGTGTGAGGGAGGCAGGTTTTAGCGACATGGTTAAGGAGTTAGAACAGGAAAAAAAAAGATTGGAGAAAAGTTTCAGTGGGTTAAGTTGAAAAGATCAAATAGCTAGATGGAGAGCTGTTAAAGAAGAACACTCTTTGGCCGGTGAAGAAGTATAGAATGCTTCCTTGATGAAAGAGAAGGAGGACCGATTGTTTCGGTGGGTCAAAAGGAGGTCACAAAGTGTAATGGTGTCGAGCTACTTCCTGCGGTTGGCGGCGACTCGAATAGTCATGAATATAAGTCGAACCTTGACATTCCTTTCACCTGGTTTTTACCGTGGAATGGTTAGGTGGAGTTGAGTGAGACATTCAAAGAGGATCTAGGTAAGATCCTCTCGAAAAGATGATCCGGATTCGAAGCGGACAAAACGCTTAACACCAACTATGATGAACTCTTCACTCGCGGAGTATCCCTATGTGGACAAATTTCGTAAAAATTATCTTTGTCCTATTGGTGATATTATGGACATCATGCCAGATTCTACTCCGGAAAAGCCCCAGCCATCAGCCACTGTAGTTCCGGAGAACGAGCCAGTCGTCGAAACCCAACCGCTAGCTAAAGAGCCAAAGGATGCTGATGCAACCTTTGTTACCCCTTAGTTTCTATTTTTTCATCCCGATCTCATGTGAAGATTTTATTCAGAACAATGTTATGTATCTTGAAAGAATATAGCCGCTAGGCTTTAAATGATTCAAACTTTCAGTGTTGTGGTTTGAACAATATAATAACGAGCCTTTAAATGATTTTGTGGTCGTGTGGCCTTCATATGGTTAATCTAAATGTTAAGCTTAATGATATTGTCTTGGTGATACTCTTAGTATTTGGTGTTTAGATATTTGTAAAATTTGCGTACCGTGTAACTTTTCTGTCGATGAATGTCTTTATAATATTTCGGTGACTTTGCACTTGCCAAACATTTCCTTTGAGTATTGACTACATGTTTCCCTAGAGGGGGCCAACCACCGGGGGAGTCACTCGAATATTTTACTCAAAGGAATGATGATCGTCCGTTGACTTTGCACCCATGGACTTAACCGTTTAGTGACTTTGCACCTAGGTTCTTTCGTTTTTAGGGAATATGGCAACTTTACACCTCTAATTGTCCGGTGACATGGAACCAAGGGACTTAAATCTATGGTGACTTTGCACCTAGTTTCTTCCTTTTTCGTGGAATATGGTGACTTTGCACCTCTAATAGTCCGGTGACTTGGCACCAAGGGATCAAGTAAATCACTTATAACAACGACTACACAACCCCGGAGGTCGTGCCAACCGCGGAGTCACATTAGAATTATGTTCGAAATAATCGTTGAGAAAATTGCTTCCTCCATGTCCGGGGATAGCTATACTTATCATTCATTCATTGAAAAGTTAGAAAATACATTACATCGGATTAGGAATTCTAAACATAACAACACTTATAAAAACAGTTTCTTAGGTTGATAGCATGCCAAGTCCGAGGCACTTCCTTTTCTTCCATCGTTTGTCACTTATAGGAGCTATTTTGATACATTTCGGTAATCTAATAGGGCCTTCCCAACTAGGGCCCAACTTTCCAAGTTTTCAACTCGCTTGTTTCATTTTTTCTCGTATACAAACAATCCCACTTTTAATGAGACAGTGGACCTTCCGGTTGTAGTATTGTTTCGACCTTATTTTGCCTCTCTGATAGCCGCCATTTCTCTACTTTCTTGCAACATGTCTAAGTTCAAACGGGTATCATCTTCATTACCACTTTCCTTTATCATCATATTTCTGAAAGTTGGCATTCCTATCTCTACTGGAATAACCGATTCACTTCCAAAAGTTAGGCTAAATGGAGACTCTCTGTTTCTTGTTTCCAAAGACGTCTCGTGGGCCCATAGTATGTTCGAGAACTCATCTACCCATCCTACTCTATCTCTTCCCAATCTCGATTTGAGCCCCTTCATTAAACTTTTGTTTGCTCTTTCCACCAATTTGTTAGCCTAAGGATAAGCAACAACCATGTTCATCTACTTGATGTTTAACTTTTTGCACCAACTTTTAAACGGATCATTGATGAAGTTAGTGCCATTATCTGTCACGATCACCCCCGTTAGACCAAACCTGTACATAATGTTTTCCCATACGAATTTTTTGACTTCTCTACCTGTTGTTCACGCAAGGGGTTTGGATTCGATCCATTTTGTGAAGTAATTGATTGCCACAATAATGTATTTAACCTTCCATGGGGTTTCCGGGAGGGGACCTAAAACATCCATTCCCCATTGGTAAAACGACCAAGGTGCCATAATTGAAGTCATCATGTCTTAGGGAGTTTCATCACGAGTACATTATTTGACGTGAGTCACACTTTCGCTTTCTTCTTTATCATCTTGGTGCATTATGGGTCAATAGTAACCTTGTATCATTAATCGTGCTACTACCGACCTTGGATGAAATGCATTCCGCATGCCTTCATGAACCTCTCTTATAATGTAGTTGACTGTAGTAGACCAACACATCCGATCAGGGACCGAGGTATGATTTCTTGAAGAGGATACCATCTTCCATAACATAACAATTAATTTTCATCCGAGTGCACGAGCTTCGTTTTGATCTTCCAAATGCACTGTTGGGAATTAAACGCACCAGTACTAATAGACTTAGTATTTCTAAGCATACAGACAGGACAGTTGAAGATACCACTAGTAGTACTAACTGACTTAATACTGCTAGTACATATAGTTTGTACTGCTTATGTCATATGTATGCGTTTTGTATTTATAGAATAGATATTGTGTATATTTTATACGAATATAGATTGATAGTTATCTTGTAAAGGACTCCTTGCACTATAAAAGGAGGTCCTAGGTTAGTTGTTACATACGTATCTTTTGTTAAGATTCAAGGTTGTAAACCCTAGTGATAGTTGAGATCACTCGTATTATTATTAATAATATTGAAGAGTTTGGTTATATCATTGTTCACTATTTCATTCATTCATATACATCAATTAAGCATATTAATCATCTAAAATACTAAGTAGTAGATTCGTGATACTACTTGGTATATCCTCAAAGTATCTACAACACAAGTCTCGAGTGTTTAGATCCTCAAGTGGTGTAAGAGCCTTGGTTTCGATACTTTGATTTAGAAGATCCGCTCTTAATCACTGCTTTCCCAACAAGATAATGGACATGGAAACTTCACAAAACAATGTCACGCTAAGTTACCCATGCTAAAACAAAATGACTTGAGATGTGGAGGCTCGTGGATTGAGCAATTCTTTTTAGTGCCGGATTATAATCTCGGGAGACTATAGAGAATGGAGACTTTTCGTTCCTACACCAACCTAAACAGCTTGTTGATGGCAAGACTTTACTCAACTTAGTACGGTTCCTCTTATCGCAAATGAGAAACTTAAAGGAAGATCGATCTCAAAGCTAGAAGCTTGTTGTTGATGGCTATCCCAATGAACATGTATTGGCTTTTAGTCTATACAAGACCTGCTAAAACTTTGTTTGAGGCTATTGTCACGGATTTGGTGGTAATGAAGCTACCAAGAAAACTCAAAAGGTTTGGTTGAAGCAAAATTTTGAGAACTTCACCGAACAAAGAATGAATCTCTTGATCACATTTTCAGCAGATGTAGAAGTTAGTCACCAAATGATCAGATTAGGTGTCAATGTTCCTCAAGAGGACCTCAATCCAAGTTTCTAAGAAGTTTTCCTATAGAATGGTACATGCATGTGATTGTCCGAATAACAAACCGTAAATTGATACCATAACTCGAATGACTTGTAAAATAATTTCAAAATTGTTGAACAGAAGTTAAGAAGTCCGAGACACAAGTTCTAGTTCATGGAATATGGCTTTTGTGTCGCTCACAAAGAATACCAACTCAAGATGATGAGGACTCGGGGAGTTAGTAATGCTAGTTCACAAACTAGTCCGCCGGTATTGGTGATTCAACCTTCTATGCTTTTCTATCAAGTCAAGCAAGTGGATCTTCACTCTCATGAAGATCTTGAGCAACTTGATGATGATGACCTAGAAGAGATGGACATCAAGTGGAATGTTGCTCTTCAAGCATAAGGGTAAAGAAGTTTTGGCAAAGAAGCGGGAAGAAGATCACCATCAGTGGCGATGAAACAGCTATGTCTGACAAATCAAAGGTGGAATGCTACAATCGTCACAAGATGGGGCATTTTGCTAGGGATTGCAGACGGCCAAAGCAACAAGACAATAAGAGTAGATGGAATAAGGGCTGAAGGATAGTGGGAAGAAGATAATCGAACAAGCCTTCTTCAAAGGCTATTATTGCTATTGATGGTCTTAGCTATGATCGAGCTTTATGGTCGATGATGAGGAACCATCAATGTATTCGTAAAGGGTGGCTATAGAGATGGCACTTATGGCCTTCTCTCGACTCTAAGGTACTCTCAACTAAAAGTTGTTCAAAATTATGTTCGCTTTAAAAGAATGTGAGACTCTTAAAGAGCGATATGAAAACAAGAGAATAGAGCTAAATAACACTAGTTATAAAATTCCAAATCATAAAAGAGCTTTAGCTGTATTAGAGGAGCAAATATTGCATTACAAGGAAAATGAGTCTGGTTTTTCTAAAAAAATTGCTATGCTCAAAAGAGACCTTTCTCATAAAGATGTAGAGATAAGTTTGCTAACAGAATAATTGGAAAAGATAAAGAAAGCTAATGAAAACATAAATATCAGTGTAGAGACTCTAGAAATACATCTAACAAGGTTACTAAAACGATTGAGGGTCAAATTGATAATAAAGCTAAATCCGGGTTAGGTTATAAATCTGTTCCACCTCCATTTAGAGGTGTTCATTCACCTCCAGGTATTGACTTAGCACACACTAGTTTGTAGGAATTTCAAGAGCCAACAATGGAATATGGACCTAGGACTAAAGAAAATGTGTGTCTAGAAAATTCTAAGGTTAATGATGCTTTTGAAAGTGTTAGTGATACCTCATTGGTTGAGGAAAATGAGTCTGAGGTAAAACTTGATGAGAAAGTAGGTACTGCTAAGCCTAAGGTTGAAACCGTTAGACCTAAGAAAGAAGTAAAATAAGTTAGGCCAACAGTTAGATATGCAGAGTTCTATAGGTCAACCAACAGGTCTCCATAGCCTAGGGGAAACCAGAGGAACTGGAATAATCTCAAGTCCCAACAAATAGGCAGTGAATTTGTTATGAGTAATAAAGCTTGCTATTTTTGTGGTAGTTTTGACCATTTGCAGGCTATGTGTAATTACCATCAATGGAGAAGAATGGTAAATAGGAATTCAATGGTGATGGAAATTCTAATACAAGGGTGATGAACACGAACAATTTTTCAAGAAATACTCACCCACTTTATACAAGAATATGACTCCCAGAGCGTCTTGATGAAATCTGCATCAAACCTTTAAGTATTATAGACCAAGTCGATCGCATCGAAAACAAACAAGATCAAGTCCTAAACCAACTTCATGTTTTATAAACAAACATAGGGCAATAATTGGTCTTTTAATAAGAAAACTATATTTAAAAATAAGGTTTGGAGGCAAAAAGTAAAACCGCTAGTCCAAAGAATTTGTACCGATAGGCTAGTAGTTATCACCGCTAGGTCTATGGGCACCGCTGTGAATCGGGGTCAATGTCATAAGGCCTCAACATGTTGGAAATGGATACCCACCAAATCCAGAGTGCATCAATAACCACGAAGAAATACAATTACATTGATGCATGAGGCGATCCAAGTCGTTGATGGCTTGGGTCCCCAAAGGAAACTAATTTTTTCTTTTATGTGCGTGGACATTCAAGTGATAAAAGATCAAGGATACTCGGATAGTGGATGTTCCGCATATGACTAGGAATATGTCCTACTTTTTTGAATTTAAATATTTGGATGGTGGATATGTTTCTTTTGGTGGGGGTATAGGTGGCAAGATTACTGGTACAGTTACAATAAAGACTGGCAGTCTTGATTTTGAAGATGTGTATTATGTGAAGGAGCTTAAATACAATCTCTTTAGTGTGTCACAGATGTGTGTCACAGATGTGTGACAAAAAAACTTTGTGTTGTTTACTGACACTGAGTCTCTTATACTCTCCCCAGACTTTAAGTTACCTGATGACAATGAGGTGTTACTTAGGGGGTGTTTGATAGCCTCTTAATGGGCCTTACATCGATTTGGTCAAGATAGCCCATTGTTTGATAACCTTTTTTTTTCACTCTTAATCATTCTACTAGGAGAGGAATCGTTCAGCATTTAGAGGATGCAAAATGACTCAACATCAAAGAGTTATTGAAATGTTGTTTATGAGAATCTTCATTTAATATTGATTATATGCTTTATTTGATACAATAAATATAAAATATTAATGTAGCAACTTTAATCACCTATATACATGTACCGTATTTTATAGATTAAAGATTATATGAATCAACATATACTATTTTCTTAATCAATAACAATAATTTTGTAAAGAATAACCAAACAAAATAATATATTCATACAAAACGTTAAAACATTAAGTCATTTCAATTCGTTCAGAGTATCGATTCAGAGCACTTGTCAAACAATATGTTCTCGTTCAGAACCAAATTCATTCAGAGCCTTTAAACCATTCAGCGCTAAATCATTTGGTTTTATCAAACAGCCCCTTAGAGTTCCTAGGAAAGGCAATCTTTACACTGTTGACATGAAAAACATAGTTCCTAAAGAGAATCTTGTTTGGATGCAAAAGCATCACTGGATGTGTCCATGTTATGGCATAGGAGACTTGGTCATATTAACTTTAAAACCATTAATAAGATTGTAAAATATGGTTTTGTAAGAGGACTCCCTCAAAAACGTTTTACAAATGACCAAATTTGTGTAGCTTGCCTTAAAGGTAAGCAACACAGAGCTTCTTGTAAGCCCAAGACCCAAAACTCTATTACTTAACCCTTATACATGCTTCATATGGAATTGTTTGGTCCTACATCCTTGAGTAGTATATAGCATCAAAGGTACCGCCTTGTTATTACCGATGATTTTAGTAGGTTTACATGGGTTTTCTTTCTAGGAGATAAGGATGAGACTACCGCATTCTTAAGACTTTCATTACGTATAGAGAACCTAGTTGATAAGAAGGTAAAGATCATCAGGTGTGACAATGGGACAAAATTTAAGAATAGAGTGATGGATAACTTTGCAGGAAAAGGTATTAAAAGAGAGTTTAGTGTGGCTAGAACTCCTTGAAAAATGAGGTTTGAGAGGAGAAATAGAACCTTGATAGAAGTCGCTAGGACCATGTTAGCCGATTCCAAGCTTCCCATGACTTTCTCGGGCGTAAGCTAATATTGCTTGTTATGTGCATAATGTGGTTTTAGTGGTTCATTCTCAAAACAAGACACCTTATGAGTGGTTTAGAGGTAGATCTCCTACCTTAGAGTTCATGAGACCATTTGGATGTCATGTCACTATTCTCAATACCTTTGATTATTTGGGTAAATTTGATGGAAAATCGATGAGGGTTTCGTGTTTGGTATTCTATGGTTAGTAAAGCTTTTAAAGTTTATAATCTTAGAACCGTGAAGGTAGAAGAAACCATGCATGTGATTTTTGGAGAATAAGGATAATGTTGTAGGAGAAGGACCAAAATGGTTGTTTGATCTTGATTCTATAACCCAATCTATGAACTATGTACCAATGAATGTAGGTACAAATACTAATGATTTTGCAGGTCCAGAAGAATATGTTGATACAGATGAACCAAGCATGAAGGAAGAATCAGATCACATTTTGGTGCAAGTTTTGAAAGACAGTTATGAGGTTGCTTCTTCTTCAAAGAGTAATGATCTACCATCTCCTACTGATGATGTTCCAAAGAAAAATGATGTTGGTGTGATCAATTCAGATGATGTAGATACTTAGAATAAAGACATTCCTGAAAGCAGTACAAATGGAGATGGTACTGCTAGGCCAAAAGATAGTACTGCTGCCAAAGTATTAACTCTGATGAACCAACAATTAGTACCGCCCACATACCGATCATTTTGATGACTTTGGAGGTGATTTTAACAACATTCCTCTCACATATTATGTTCTCTCAACTCCCAAACAACAATTTACAAGAATCATCCTCGGTAATGTTATTGAGATGTGCGACCGGTGTTAAAACCAGAAACAAACACATAATGCGATCAACAAGGATTTCTTATGGCTATATATGAAGAAAGAAATCATGAAGAAGCAAACATCTGCTTGTTTGGATGTTTCCTCCCATTGAACCCAAAATGTTCTCAAAGCTTTTGAGGAAGAAAGTCGGTGGAAGTAATGCAAGAAGAACTATTACAGTTCAAAATTCAGAAGGTTTGAGTTCTTGTTGACTTACCTAAGGGTGTGAGGGTGATTGGTACTAAGTGCGTGTTCAGAGTGAATAGAGATGAAAGAGGGATTGTTATTAGAAATAAGGCAAGGCTTGTAGCTTAGGGTTATACACAAGAAGAGGGAATTGACTATGAGGAGGTTTTTGCACCTGTAGCTAGGATTGAAACAATAAGGCTAATCTTAGCCTATGCTTCATTCATGGGATTTATGGTATACCAGATGGATGTAAAGAGTGCCTTTTTATATGATACAATTGAAGAGGAGGTTTATGTCTCACAGCCTCTAGGTTTTATTGATCCTGATCATTCAAACAAGGTGTACAAGGTGGTGAAAGCTCTTTATGGACTGCATCAAGCACCAAGGGCCTGGTATGAGACTTTAGCTACATATTTGCTGCAGAATGGATTTCAAAGGGGCAAGATTGATCATAATTTGTTCATTAAGAAGCACAAAGGAGACATCTTGCTTGTACGGATTTATGGATGATATTATTTTGATGCTACAAAGAAAGAGATGCATAGAATTTGAGAAGTCGATGCATGACAAATTTCGGATGAGTTCCATGGGAGAACTCATTTTCTTTTAGGCTACAAGTGAAAGAGACCGATGGTATATTTATCACCAAGATAAATATGTGGTCGACATTCGAGGAAGTTTCAATTTACGATGCCGAGTAGCCAACACACTATTTGACACCGAGAAACCTTTGGTGAAAGATGATTCGAGAAGATGTTGATGTACACACCTGCTGATCAATGATTGGGTCTCGATGTATCTTACATCATCAATACCAGATATTATGTTTGCTGTGTGTATCTGTGCAAGGTTTCAAGTTACTCCCAAAGCCTCTCACCCATCGTCAGAAAGAGGATCTTTAGGTACCTTAAAGGCCATTCGAAGCTAGGTCTATGGTATCCTAGAGAATCTTCTTTTGATCTTGTGGCATATTCAGACAGTGATTATGCTGGTGCCAGTTTGGATAGGAAATCAACAAAAAGAGGTTGTCAATTCCTAGGGAGAAGATTGAATTCCAGGCAATGTACGAAATAGACTATAGTGGCCACTTCTACAATCAAAATGAATATGGTCGTGCTAATCAAGTGCCAAGTGCTTTGGAATCAAAACCAAACTACTTGACTATTGGTATAACTTTATGGGTACTATAATTTTCATTGACAATATCGACAATTTGTATAATTAAAAATCCAGTTCATCATTCTAAAACAAAGCACATAGAAATCAGACATCACTTTATAAGAGATTGTAATGAGAAAAAGTTAATACAGGTTTTTAAGGTTTATACTGAACATAACTTTGCTGATTTATTAACTAAAGCTTTTGATGAGGAGAGGTTTCAATACTTGGTAACAGGTATTGGGATGCTTAACCCTTAAATGTTTTAATTTCTTAGTGTTTTTGTGACTGAAAAGGATTTGTACTGCTAGTTGTATCATTTAGTACTGCTGAGTATAATTTGTATTGCTAGTGCAAATTATGTGTGTTGTATTTGTCCTGTTAGTCATACTTTGTACTGTCATAAAGGAAATAATTTGCATTGTGTTTTCTTGGTTTTGGACTAACATTGACGGGTTGTGAAAGCAATATGAATAGTGCTAACTTGGTGTGAGACATGCTTCTGTGGTGGTGATAACATCAAATAGTCCTGAATATTAAGTGTCAATTCCCCCGATAATGCTCGTATTTTATATCATTTATATGGATTTACGCTTGTTTTCCTTTATATTTCATTTTCAGGTATATTACGAGCATTGGAGCTAATGAGACGCGGATTTGGAGATTTTCTTAGAGATATATGATAGTATGCCTACTGTGAAGAAGCTACAGCGTAACTACATCTCTCACATTACGCCGTAGCTAGCGAGTGACTCAGAATACCAAATCAACATCAATTACGACGTAACTCCCAACTAAGGATTAGGCCATAACCAATTAGGTCAAATGATGTTCCACGCCATTAGATACGCCGTAACTCCTTCCAATGATTACGACATAATCATACCAAATGTAACCTATATTGAAGATATGGCGTAACTCATTCCGTGTTACTACCAGAACCAAATTTTACCGAGAGCATAATTATGGAAATATTGAGGTTAAGGCGAACTCTCAACTTAAGTTACGCCAGTAACTAGATCGTGCCTATAAATACAAGCCCTAATTTCTGCATTTTACATCATTCACTCCACACCAAAAAGCAGAACGCCAAGAGGGTCCAAAGGCGATCTTGAGGAGCATACTGAGCCATCTCCAAGGGAGAAATCACTCCCCAACGATAAGCATTAGCGATTATTTTATTTTTACTTTTGATTCATGTATTCCATTATGTTAAACATTGAATCTTTGGTTTCTTTCAATATGATCGCTAAGCACCTTTGGTGCAAGCCTAGTTATGATTCCTTAATTGTTTTGTTTACGCTACATGCTTCCGTGATAATTGTTTCTAGTGTATGCATGCATAGTTCGTTGGTAGCTACCCTAGCTTTGGTAGTTTTGAATGGCCGAGTTACGCCAGAATCGGACTTTCAAGGGTAGTAGCTTGATCTCCGTGGAAGCCTTTGCCGATAGGTTAGACGAATCGACCAAATGCCGCCCTAGCGACTTAAACCCACACTTGAATCAATTGGAAATAGTAAATGTGAATATTACATGATAGGATGAGTAACTAGGTTAGCACACTTTACCCTATTAATCACATCTCTATTTTATTTGCTTGCATTCATTTCTTTTTTAGTTAATTAATCATTTCAATACTTAAAATAATTAAAGCCGCTGATACCGAGACTTAATATAGATCCGCTCACATAGCTCTTGGGACGACCTCCGCCACTGACACTACACTACACACGATCGGGTACACTTCCCGTGAGTGCATAAGGTGGACCATAGGTAAACGAGACTTTATAAATATTAAAACACCGTCGAAAACCGTGATCAAGTTTTTGCGCCGCTATTGGGGAGTTATATTAGGTTTTTATTAAGTCTTTTATTTTTTTATTTTTTTGAATTCTTGCTTTCTCACGACTTCTTTTAAGTTTCAGGTACCATGGAGGTTGTAAACATTGATGACCTCACTCTTGAATAATATTTGGCATTGACTAGGGAAGAACAAGGGTCGGGGCTCGTTAGGCCGGCTATTGAGTTAATGTCCGTTTCGAGATCAAAGAACAATTTATGAGGGAGCTACGTACAACCCTTCCTCGAGAAACATAGACGAAGATGCTTATGAACACGCTGAAAATGTCTTGTACATCACTAGCCTTTTAATATACCGTATTTCTCATGATGCGGTTATGCTCGAGTATTCCCATTACACTTCACTGGGCAAAGAAGAAGATGGATTGAAAGATTGACCCAGGGTAGTCGATACATGGGCTCTCCTAAAAAAGCATTTCATTCAAATATATTGTCCTCCTTCAAAGATATCTAATCAACTCATGGAGATCCATGTTTTAAGAAAGAAGGCTATGAAACGTTGTATCAAGCTTGGGATAGATACAACGATATTCTCTACAAGTGTCCCACTCATGACTTGAACAGCCAGTAAAAGGTCAACATTTTCTTCAAAGGTATCAACGTGGCTACAAGACAAATGCTAGACTACAGGGGACCAATTCCAAGCATGAATCCTACCTCACCATTGAAGCTATTCAAAAATGGCCGATCATTCTCAAAATGGCACGATGGATGAAGCTAAAGAAGTTAGGCGAAATCTTGAAGGTATTGTCACCATTAAAAGCAAGCTTGAAAATCATGGGCGGGACATGCTCAAGCTCAAGGAATGTGTTCATGCTATCCAAGTAGGATGTGAAAGCTGTAGAGGGGGACATCTCACAAAAAAATTTCCTCTCATTAATGATGATAGCAAGGTTGAAGAAGTGAAATATGGTGAAAATCGACCGTTTCAAGGAACAATTGGAAATGAAAATGGTTATCGTGGGGGACCTCCCACATATTACAACCGCGGTACTTTTGGGGAAAGAAGATCTAATTTGGAGGACACAATCAGCAAATACCTCGAAGACTCGACTAATAGACAAAAGGAGCAAGAAGAATGGCTAAAGAAGTTTCAAGAAAATACAAACAAAAGCCTTTTTAGTCATGGCGGATCGCTAAAAAACTTGGAAACCATGATTAGCAAGCTTAGCAATAAGGTACAGAGAAGAAATGAAGAACAAAAGAACAAACCAATAGCATGCAAAGCCGTATTTTTTGAAAAAGACAAATTCGACGATGACTCTAGCATGGTGGAGGAAAATGATCTTTGAAAGTGCCGTTGAGGCTGCCACGCCAGAACACAACATCCGAGTTACAAGTAATGGATATGTGGTCCGACAGGTTTCTCGAATTGGAAGAATCAAGAACATGTCATTAATGGATGGTCCATGATACAAAATTGTGCCCACAATCCCCATCCAAGAGGAAGAATCACGTGCAAAGAAATACCAGTGGATAATGGTGAGTGGTACGATCTTTGGTCCTCACCCTCATAGCGACATTTGCGACGGAGGAGACGATAAGGAGAGGGTTAAAAATAACAAATACATGTGGTCTATAACTAACGATGATGAAAGGTTTGCAAATTTCTCAATGAAAGATGAAAAGGAACCCCCTATTAAACACTACTGCAATCCCATAATGATCATGGAAGACGATTCCACACGAGCATGGCCTACATGCAATCCTTTCCGTGAGTATTACAACGGGGATGGTAATATGAAGGGTGAAGAATGGACATGCCCTAGAAAGATACGACGTCAAGTTCAGAGATATATCCTTTCATGATTGGTATTTGATAAGATTCGGGGATGCCATTATTAATATGAGTCTACTAAGGAAGCTCAAGCTTGATTATGAAGAACATTGCCTCCAACAAAGAGAGTCCTTGGATGAAAAGCCAATCAATGATGATACCTCCTGCAAGGATGTTCCCTCAAGCAACACCAATGACAAAGTAGCTTGGAAGCATTGGTGTGAAAAGATAAAGACCTTTGACGAAATCTTTTGGGCTTCTTGTAACCCATTTGACGATGACCGTAACGGGGTAGTAGCATAGCGAAAGCGCTGGGGATGATGATTTTCGTGGACCCCAACCAATGACGATGAGAGAATGAGTTACCTTGGTTAGCCAAGTTGGGATTTGATGATTGGGTAAAATCAAGTATGGTAAAGTAGATGCTTCCACTAAGGAGAAAATATGGAAGGGATGTATGAGTAAAGAATACCCAAGTGAAGAAATTCCCAACGATATTAGTAAAGTGATGGATGAGGAAATCAAAGATGTGTCAGGTAATGAGAAAGAAGAATCCAAGTGTGTGCTTGTTGAAGAATTACTAGACGATAAGTGGTTTTAGGGAACTGAGTTCGATGATGATGACATCGAGGGAATTGTGGACTACCTTGAACTACAAAATAAAGACGGGTTCACTGACCCAAATGATGAAGCATATGAACAAAGGAGGTGCAAACTTCTTGGTATTCCGTACAAAAGGCCGCCACCAATTGTAGCTGAAAAATATGAGTTTACAAGATACCACTTGGGGCCAGACGAAATTTTTTGCAAGATTTAGAAGATTGAGACAAAGGAGTATCTCCGCACCGCTACTAATGTTGCTTGGGTCAGACAAAACTTGATGAAAGATATGGAGGAAGTTGGCCAAGTTCGTAGGCCACCATAAAGCCCCATGGCTTTGAGTCTAACTTAAAGACTCGGTAATAAAGAAAAGTGCTCTTTCGGAAGACAACCCGAATTATCCTTTTATTTTTTTCTTTTATTTCTATTTTTGTTGGGTTTTGTGTTTTAACAAATTTTGCGTGAAATTGAGAAGAATTCACAAGTAACTTGAATAGGGACCGATTCGTCCATCGCCACGCCTGTAACACATTATCGTGAGCTTATTCTTCCAAAGCATTACCCATTACGGTGTAATCTCATCCATTGGTTACGCCAGTAGCTACTCTCCAAGAGCGATCGCTGTGTTTTGCCACAATTATGGCGTGAACTCCTTCATCAAGTTACACGTAATTATCCCTACAACTCTGATTCTTTCTATAATAACACAATAATCTTGTATTTGTTTTTAAATGAACTTTGTGGTATGTTCCTTGTAAGCCCTCACGAGACTACACTCGCTCACTGGGACACCAAGTGGTTTAAAAGGCTTGTTTCATATGGTAAATGCAAACCGTGATTCCTACGAAGTGAGTTAGATTTCTTTTTGTTTTGTTTTTCTTTTTAGAATTATGCTTGTTGGATAATGTGATTTCGTGGAATGAATTTTTCTCATGGATGCTAGTTAAGGCATGATTCTCTTCGTGGGCCTCTTTTTCTGAGCGATTTGTGGGAAGTTCTCGCCTAATTCTACTTTCTTCACCTTTATTTAACGCTTAGTACAAAAGAGACTTTGTACATTTCAAGTGGGGACGAGTAGAATTATCTCTGAACTTTATGGCCTCGTTTTTCTAGTTTATTTTGAAAAATTATGCCATTTTTAAAAATTTTGACATGTTTTTCTTAACCTAACTAGATTAGACCTTAGCCGAGCACATTATAACCCTTGATATTATATGGTGAGATTAGCCTTATCCATTTCCAATTATTTACCAAAATCCACCAAAAATATGAGTCTGCCGGTAGCTTGTAAACTTTAGAAATTGGCTTTGCATCATTTCGAGACCATAGATGAGGTATGTTGAGTTCACTTAATGTATATGGAATAATCAGTTTAAGAGGGAAATATTATTGGATTATCACCCAAATAGCATATCCTTGTGTGTCTATCGATTGGTCACCTCACCTTTTCGACCCCCATGTTAAACCTGTTTGTTGCACTCACCTTTAGTGTAAGATACCCTATATACACCTATCCGAGCCATTCCTTTCATTTTGTTCACCCAATATATATTGTTTCATATACCCATTCACCTTAGCCTACCGTAGTCTTAATTTGTGATCGGAAAGTCATTGTTTGCCTAAGTTCAAGGTTCAAGTAGAGAGGTTCGAAATCACGGTTTCACAAAGACATACATTTGAAGATCATTGAAGACCCCTGTGTTCTCATATTATGTTCATCTCAAGCTGGGGATGTTATGCTTAGTTATGATGTAAAAAAATTGTTGTAGTTATTTGTTTATTGTAAAGTGCAATGTTATAAGCACTATATTTGGAGCTCATCAAAGATTTAGTATCGAGGAGGCCACCCGGTCACATTTGAAGAATTGTTGGTAATTATTGCGCCAACAGTTGAAGAACAGTAATGTGCCCATCATGACATACTCTAATGGCACATCTACTTGGTATATCATGATCCGTTTCTTCGCCTTAAAACTTGAACTTGGATGAACAAGAAGAGTGATGACTTGGTTATAGGTTTAGACTATTTGCTTTGTTATTTTTTTTACATCAATTATATCCCATGTCTTATCCTACCCTTTAGTCATGAAGCGTGTCTAGGTAATTGCTTAGCAATCTTTGGTGTCTTGGCCATGGATTTGGTCATGTATCATTGATTTTGTTCACTTTGCCATGACATGTTAGTAATGACACCACCCTTAACTCAAGTCGATTCACCCATATTGCCTTCAAAAATTGTTTAGTCCTTAACTCTAGTGGTGGAGATTGTGTAACCGCCAAGCTTATGATAGAATAAATGCTATGATCGTTTTTGAGTGATCACCCAAAATTGACACTTAGACTAGTTGAGAGATTTTGGTGTTTTGTCCTCATTTCGTGAGGTGTTTGGCTTGATTTATTCTAGCATAAGGGATTTTAAACTTATATTTTCCAGATAAGGGGAGATATCTTTAGAAATTTTATTAATAGTGGTCTACTTGAGGCAAGTAGTAGTTCAAGTAGGGGGGGATATTTGATAACATCAAATAGTCCCGAATATTAAGTGTCAATTTCCGATAATGCTCGATTTTATATCATTTATATGGATTTACGTGGTTTTTTTATATTTTATTTTCGTAGATTACGAGCGTTGGAGCTAATAAGATGCGGATTTGGAGATTTTCTTGAGATTTATGATAGTATGCTCACCGTGAAGAAGCTACGGCGAATCTCCCAACTAAGGATTACGCCGTAACCAATTAGGTCAAAGGATGTTCCATGCCGCCATCGACATGCCAGAACTCCTTCCAATGATTACACCGAATAATACCAAATGTAACTCAGATAAAGATACGGCAGAATTAATTCCATGTGTTACGCCGTAACTGCCTTACCGAGAGCATAATTATGGAATATTGAGGTTACTACAGAATCCTCAACTCAATTTACGCCAGAACTAGATCGCGCCTATAAATACAAGCCCTAATTTCTCGATTTTACATCATTCACCCACACCAAAAAGCGTAGAACGCCAAAGGTAGATCTTGAGGAACATATGAGCCATCTCCGCGGAGAAATCACCCCAACGATAAGCATTAGCGGTTATTTTATCTTTACTGATTCATGTATTCCATTATGTTAAACATTGAATCTTTGGTTTCTTTAATATGATCGCCTAAGCACCTTGGTGCTAGCCTAGTTATGATTCCTTAATTGTTTTGTTTACATTTACATGCTTCCGTATAATTATTTCTTGTGTATGCATGCATAGCGCTGGTAGCTACCCTAACTTCGGTAGTTTTGAATGGCGGTAGTATCTAGTTGCTTAGAGAATTGACCAACCCTGACCCTAAATAGTTAGGGTTGAGTTGGGGAAGGTAAGAATTGACCAACCGACGACCCTTCCTCGCTTGTGCGAATCGACCAAATGATCACCGCCGCTTTGATGAACTTAAGAGTTAGGGACGAGTGTCTAAGATGCTAGCGCCCGGCACTCATTGTTACTAATCTTGCATGTAGTGGTACTTAATGACTTGGCTTAGGACTAAAACAATCGGACTTTCAAGGGTAGTAGCTTGATCTCCTGGAAGCCTTTTGTCGATAGGTTAGATTTAACTAACCAAATGATGTCCTAGTGACTTAACCCCTAGTTGAATCAATTGGAAGTAGTAAGACGTGAATTTTACATGATAGGATGAGTAACTAGGTTAGCACACTTTACCCTATTGATCACATCTCTATTTTATTTGCTTGCATTTATTTCTTTTTTCTAGTTAATTAATCATTTCAATACTTAAAACAATTAAAACCAGGACACATAGACTTAATATAGATCCGCCACATAGCACTTGGGACGACCTCGCTTACTGACATTACACTACACACGATCGGGTACACCGCCTGTGAGTGCATAAGGTGGACCATAGGTAAACTAGACTTTATAAATATTAAAACATGGCCAAAACCCGCATCGTGTGGATTGCTTGCGCACATAATTGATAAGGTTTTAAAAGGTACCTTTTGAGGGTCATTTAAGCCCTTATTTGATCACTTTTGTATCCGTTATTGCTTAATATCGCTCCTTTTCACTTTTAGGTCTCTTGAAGGCAAAATGTCGAATGGCACTTATTTGGACTAAAAGCGCGAATATACGAAGAAAATGGCCAAAGTCGAATCGAGACACTCAAAGTCATTGAAACATAAGCGACGGCGTCAGTGTTAAATTGACGTACTGGCCGGAGGATTTTATGACGGGACATAAGCCAAAACTCCTATTTTCAAGCGACGACGCTGTTATAAAAGAGTAGGTCGTCGCAACTCGCACGGCCTAGATGCAATCCAGATGGCGCTCAAGTCAAGAGACGGTGTCACAAGCATAAGGTGACGCCGCCGCAAGTCTAACATGGCCAAGACGAAACCCTAATGACGTGAAACGACGCGCCACAAAACATAAGTGACGCCGCGCATGTGTAATCTTATATATAGAATCCAATTTTTCAAGATAGTGTGTAGTCTTTTGGAGTAAAACCTAAACCGAACCAAGGCTGTTTTGTACAAGATTTTAGGTTCCAAACCCTATCTTACACCAAGATAAGTGTTTTACTTCATTAATACAATTATGTCTTTGATTATTTGTGTGTATGCTTGCATGTTCTCCATGTCCCGCTAATTTACTTGTGTGTTTGCTTAGGAATATGAAACTTAATTATTGAATATTGATTGGTTGTCTCTTATCTTAGTTGATTAATGATCTAGTAATGCGATAGGTCATTCGCTGTGTACTTAATGCTTGATTAAATCTTTGTGAACCTTAGAATATGACTCCTTGAGTAGTTGTAAGCTAAACCATCCAAAGAGTGCCTTAGAGTAAGAGTTTATTATCCCTAGTGGGTTTTGTAGATGAGACCCTTTGGTAAGTTCAAAGAGTTGGGAGAAACGACACCCTACAACCTTAGACACACAACGCAACTAAGAATAAGGACGTGACAATTCAACCACCAATAGGAGATAATTAAGGAGTAGTAAAACCTAAGTAAACACATCTTTAAACTATCATACGAGCACACATTAATTAGACATAGACTACATACACCTTAGATTAGATAATTAGATAAGTAGAGTAATCGTAGCAATACCAACCCCCAAATTCAAACCCCGAGATTTGTACCTTTCCTTTTCTTAAAAATATAAAAGATAAAAATAATCTTCCTCAACCCCAACCTTAGCGTAGTAACTTCTCACTAGCATTCCTATTCCCCAGAGAACGATATCAATACCCGTGGCTTACCCTAATACTACACTACAACGATTAGGTTCACCGCCTAGGGTGTTGAAAACTTGCTCGATTTAAAAGGAAGTTCCTTTGACCCCGAACGACGCGTAGCGTTATCAAGTTTTTGCCACCGCCGGGAATAGAATAGCTAGTTAGTAGTCCACCGCTTAGGTTTCTTTGCTTGATTCCTATCAAGTAAACTTTTTCTCATTTTTAGCTTTCTCGTAGTCTATCCCTTCTTCGTGACCTTTGTTCGTAATTCCATCACTTTTCATCATGGAAGGTGATAACCAACCACCACTCATCAACCCACCACCAAATGACCCGCCAAGAGCCCGCATTTTGGTGAATACTCGAGACCAAGCCACTTAGGCTATAGGAACACCATTGAGCTTCCCGACCAAGCCCAAACTACGCCCTCATGATCCGACACCATCCGTTGGTGCAAAACGGATGTGTATTCCATGGACTTCGTTCAAGATCCAAATCAAGATCCGAGGGATTTCTCAAAATTGTCGATTCCATCGACCTTGATGCTACTACTCGGGAGACCACGCTACCACTGCCTCTTCCAATTTTCTTTACGGGACCAAGCTAGTAATTGGCTTGAGCGACTTCACGGCTCCATCTCAAGTTGGGATGATCTTACCTCTCGCTTCCTTGCTCAATTTTTCCCACCGGGAGAACCACTGCTTAGGAATGACATCTTGATGTTCCAACAACGCCAAGGTGAATCTCTACGAAGCATGGACTCGATTCAAGGACTTACTTCATAAAGTCCTCATCACGGCATTGATCTTTGGCTCCAAGTCCAAATTTTTATGATCATGTCAATTTCCCACCAAGCGATCCATTGACCAAGCGGCCGGTGGAAAACTTAGTGATCTCACCGCTGAAGAATCATGGGTATAATAGAGGACCTTGCCTCTATGACAACGAAAGTTGGGATGACCCCGTGAGCCGCCCAAAACCGTTAAGGCAATCTCCTTGCCTCCCATTGACTCACAACCTTCCGACCGTAGGATGATCGAACTGAAGATCAAGTAAAATTCTAATGAGTTCCTACGAAAATCCTAAGTCTTCACACCATGTGAACAAAGTTTCTTCCTCGTGCGAGCCGCTTTGTGATCCTCATAACACGCCAAGACTAGCACCCGATCCCCGAACATGCCTCCGCTGACTACGCATCCTCACAGTTAATGGAACGGAGGAAGATTCCCTACAATACCCGGACCTAGGAATTTCAATGAAACCCGAGAGGCATGGAAAGGCAAGCCCGACTTCACCGGGACAAACCAAAGAATTCACTTCCAATGATTTTTCATGGCCCCCACCTAACGGTCCTAACCAACAAAACATCAAGGATGTTGCGTAACCTAGTTGCATCCCAAGAATCCCAAATAGCTAAGCTTCTGGACCGCTTTAACCAACAACAAGTCGAAATGGATAGGAAGATAGACAACCTTGAAAGCCATAACCAATAGTGATAGGAAGGTTAGTGCTATCTCAACTCCCGAGCCTTCCTGTAGAGATTAAGGACCCAAGTAAGCTAGCTAGCACGCTCAATTCGTCAATACCATCGCCTTAGTGAAACCTAATGGAACAAGTGACGAAGAGGACCATACACTTGAGAATAATGAAACAACCGAGGAAGTAGATGAAGTAGACAATGACTATTTCAATAAGTTTCCTACGGAAGAAGAACTATCTCGCCACCCTCACTTAGTGTGTGACCTCCGCCACATGTATGTTAGAAAAGCCCTAGAATCAAGTTTGGGAACCCTTGGAATCTTAACATACCATGTTGCATAGGACACCTTTTGTGGCAAAGGCTCACATTGATCGCAAGTCCCCAATCAACATAATGACTAGCACCTACTACAATTGGGTAATGAAGAAGCCTATTCCAACTAGGCAAGACCCCAATGATCCTAATGTTAGTTGCAATTTTCTTGGTAGAGTTAAGGGATTGCCTGCTTATGTAGGTAGTTTCACGCTTCCTACGGACTTCATAATTGTGGATGATATTAGCACGCCATAGACCCTAGCTTGTCCCACGTTATTCTAGGAAAACCTTTCATAGAAAGCACCGGATGACCTATGATCCCTCGTTAGAGTAGTGCGATTCAAGGATGAGACCGATGACATAGCTTACCAAATGCCGCTTAAGATTGAGAAGTTTTCATCACTCTAATGATGAAAAGGAACTTAAATTGTCGGTCTATTATAGGAATGATGAGGATAGGGAAAAGGAGTAGATTATGTTATGGCTAAGATTTTCGGATTCTATAAGGATTGCTTGAACCTAGGACCGAATATAGGACCGATTGGGGAGAGGATGAACTCTTAGAGAAGTGCATCATAGGCATTTCTACAACATGGAATCTCCAATAGAGACCGCCGAAGGAAGAAGGTATGTAATGAAGTTACGAGGAGCACCCACTACGAGTCTAGCTACAAGACTCTTAAATAAAGAAAAGCGCTTCGGGAGGCAACCCATGCTTAATTGTTTGCTTGTTAGTGTCATATATCTTTATTGATTGTTTATTCTCATGTTTAAATTTGTAAAATGCTTTATTTTGTTTTTAACCTCGCCTTAATTGCATATAAAGGTATTTTACATAAGGGATAAGTGTAGGAGGATTACACGTTTTCAAAAGAAACGTAAACATGAGAATAACAATTAACTAAAAGATATATATGTGTTTGTTCGAGTCAAATGCTTGTATCGAGTCATAATGGATGTTTTGCGTAAATTTTTCCAGATTCTAAAGATGTAAATTTTCCGTAAGTTTTTCCGTAAAATCGAGACCGCTTTTTGTCAGATAACCGACGCGCCAGATCGCAATCGACGCGCCGTGAAGGAGTAAAACAACATATTACTTTTTTTTCTCGCTTTTCTCGAGCTACTTAAAATTTTTGGAATTTTCTGTGTCTTAATTTTCCGTAAATTTGTAAACATCCATTCCACAAGCATTATATCCTAGTTTAAATCGAGTCTTATATATATTATTACCACGATTTTACGCGAAGGTTTCGCTTTGTTTTCTTCAAGTGTGCAGTTTAATTTATCAAGAAGAAGTTACATAAGATTGGAAGGAGCTTTTCACGCATAAATTCTTCTTGGAAAGGATTTAACCACTACTTCACACACGGATCCTACCGAGCTAATCGGGAGTACTAGTTTTTTCGCTTTTAATTACCTTCCATTATCATAACTTTGATATTTTCGGGAACATTGGGGACAATGTTCGCTTTAAGTGTAGGAGGAAAATAAACGGAACTTTGAAACTATGCTTATCCTTGATTATTTGCTTTGTCCAATTGTATTTGTGTAATAAACCATGAGAAAATGTCGGTTAGGGTAATTTTGGCACCAAATTTAAAATTTTTCATGACATATAGGAGTGGGCCATTAGTCTTAACAAAAGCGCCTCACGGATAGGAAGTTGCATGACTAGCACAAAAACCCTTTACCACCTAAATTCCACCCAAAATGCGAGGATCGCCTTAGATTAGTAGGAATTAAAGCATTCATCTTTAATGCTTAGAGTGTGAACCGTAGTATATTAGATTCTAGAACTTGTTTTGTGATGCATTCCGAGATCGCAAGTAAGACTACACTTGTGTAGTTAGGAATAACTAAATGATAAGAGGCATTAGGATAACCCTTGTTTGATACCGTAATATAATTACTTCTTCCACATCGGTTGAGTAATTCCCCACACCCTTTATGTTGTACTCATCTTTAGTACACGATACCCTAGTTAACCCCTCGAGCCTATCCTTTTGCGGTTCTCGTGATGTTTCGTTTTTCCGAATATCAATGAAGAGCATTGTTTACGCCCACCCCCAAATATACACCCAAATCGCTTTAGCCTACCCTCGTATGCACTCAATTTTAGTGCATTATTGTTATCACCCTAAACCCTTAGTTCAATTATCTCGTTGCTTGCATGAGTTGCTAAGTTGAGTCATATCCTTTGTATACGCTTTGGGACGATTGGGATTCATGGGAAAAGTTAAAGTTTATGAAATGACGGAAGGAACGTTAAATTCAAATTCCCTTTGTTTGCATAATAATGTACCCCAAGTGTTTTGATCTTTTCAATTCGGGTCAAATTAGTGTTAGAGTAATAAAACTCAAGTGTAGGGATGTGCCTATAAATCCCTATCATTTTGATGTTACCGTAGAGGATGGTAGAGTAAAAGTGTATAAAAAAAAAAAAAAAAAAAAATCGAAAAAATTAGAAAAGAGAAAAGAAAAAAATAAATAGATAGAAAAAAAAAAAAAAAAAAAAAAAAACATACTGCTACCATCCTACATCTATCCTTTAAATTTATGTTTGTTTATTTCGTTAGCTAGAGTCTAGAGTGTCGAGTCTTGGCTTAGCAACGCCATTCTTCGTATGCATTTAACATAGAGATTTTTGACTTGCCACCACTATATAGCCTATCCCACCAAACCCTTTGTTTCCTACCGAAGCCTAACATTACAACCCTTTAAAGACCTCTTTGATAGTCTTTCCTAGGTGCTTACGCCAAAGCGATGGAGGTTTGATCTATTCTCAAGCCTATGGTAATCTATGTACTAGGACCGTTAATGAGTGTTTATCTTCCATTTCCAATTTGTTATATTTCATATACACCGAGAGAGATGCGAGTATCCAAACACCCCATGTGAGGTGCTAGTATGTGATTTCCGTGTTTGTTATGACTTTTATGGGCTTATATGTGTTGTGGACCGCTTTGAACCAATGCTTCATGACCCTAACTTATAAATTAATTGGTTAAAGCACATTTGCTTGAGGACAAGCAAATACCAAGTGTAGGGATATTTGATAAGGTTTTAAAAGGTACCTTTTGAGGGTCGTTAAGCCCTTATTTGATCACTTTTGTATCCGTTATTGCTTAATATCGCTCCTTTTCACTTTTAGGTCTCTTGAAGGCAAAATGCTAGAATGGCACTTATTTGGACGAAAAGGCGAATATACGAAGAAAATGGCCAAAGTCGAATCGAGACACTCAAAGTCACCGAAACATAAGGTGACGGCTTGTGTGTTAAATTGTGACGCCGGAGGATTTTGTGACAGACGTAATCCAAAACTCCTATTTTCAAGTGACGACGCTGTTATAAAAGAGTAGGCCGTCGCAACTCGCACGGCCTAGATGCAATCCAGACGGCGTTAAGTCAAGAGGACGTCGCCACAAGCATAAGGTGACGTCGCCGCAAGTCTAACGTGGCCAAGACGAAACCCTAATGACGACGGACACGACGCATCACAAAACATAAGGTGACGACGCCGCATGTGTAATCTTATATATAGAATCCGACTTTTTCAAGATTAGTGTGTAGTCTTTTGGAGTAAAACCTAAACCGAACCAAGGTCGTCTTGTACAAGATTTTAGGGTTCCAAACCCTATCTTACACCAAGATAAGTGTTTTACTTCATTAATACAATTATGTCTTTGATTATTTGTGTGTATGCTTGCATGTTCTCCATGTCCCGCTAATTTACTTGTGTGTTTGCTTAGGAATATGAAACTTAATTATTGAATATTGATTGGTTGTCTCTTATCTTAGTTGATTAATGATCTAGTAATGCGATAGGTCATTCGTTGTGTACTTAATGCTTGATTAAATCTTTGTGAACCTTAGAATATGACTCCTTGAGTAGTTGTAAGCTAAACCATACAAAGAGTGCCTTAGAGTAAGAGTTTATTATCCCTAGTGGGTTTTGTAGACGAGACCCTTTGGTAAATTCAAAGAGTTAGGGAGAAACGCATACCCTACAACCTTAGACACACAAAGCAACTAAGAATAAGGACGTAACAATTCAACCATCAATAGGAGATAATTAAGGAGTAGTAAAACCTAAGTAAACACATCTTTAAACTATCATACGAGCACACATTAATTAGAGATAGACTACATACACCTTAGATTAGATAATTAGATAAGTAGAGTAATCGGTAGCAATACCAACCCCCCAAATTCAAACCCCGAGATTCGTACCTTTCCTTTTCTTTAAAATATAAAAAGATAAAAAATAATGTTCCTCAACCCCAACATTAGCGTAGTAACTTCTCACTAGCATTCCTATTCCCCAGAGAACGATATCAATACCCGTGGCTTACCCTAATACTACACTACAACGATTAGGTTCACCGCCTAGGTGTTGAAAACTTGCTCGACGAAAAGGAAGTTCCTTTGACCCCGAACGACGCGTGTAGCGTTATCAATGGATGATGGACATATTTTGGGGATCCCTTGACAAAGGTTTACACATGAGTTGGGAGGTTCTTTAAAATTTCTCTCTTGAAATCTAATTATTGTATATTCTTGAATATGAGTTGATGTCATTGTTAGTCAGATAGTAACTGCACTAACTTACTCTCTACCATTGTATACATCTATAAGTATAATGTGTTACTCCAAGGAGCTCTGGTAGAGAGAACAACGAGCAAAAGTGAAACTAACACTTATTTGTTAGAGGCAACAACTACCACGAGCTGGAAACCCTGTCAAGAATGCTCTTTGAATGAATATTTGTTCACAGGCAGTACCTGGTACTGAAATAATTGGTTCTCACACAACCAGAGGGCTTATGAGACCGTACTTTGATTAAGTATCTTATTTTACACTTAATCCCTTTAAAAATGTATGAGCAGTATGTTTTATATGAAAATTGAGTTTATATTGCTAAGGCTAAATTTTGGAAAAAGTTTGTACTACTAGCACAAAACATTAGTACTGCTGGCTAGCTATTGGTACTATTTGGGGTTAGTCATTTTTTAGCCGTTGGGTAAAATTGGTAGTTACCATACTTATAGGGGTTTTTAAACTAAAATAATTTTCGCTTTCCTTATCTTGTTTAGCCGATTTTCTCTCTTTGAGGTAACTTCTTTTTAAAGTCGGTCAAATTGAAACCCTTGCATTACTCTATGAAAACCCAATTGGCTTCACCAAACATACCATCACATACTTTTAATCGAATCCCAGCATACTAATTTGTTCTTAACCAAAATTTACAATGGCAATTCTTGAGTTCGTTGATAAACACAACAGGGTAGCTTTCTTGGAGAAAACAAAGGAAGGTGAAGGTCGCAACTTTCACCAAATAGTGGACTTTCTAAATACTACCCATATAAGGTATGCTTTAACTATAAGTCCTACTATCTATGTCTCTTACATCACACAGTTTTGGAAACTACAATGGTCAAAACTAGTGAACATGGAGACACAGAGTTAACATCAATAGTAGATGGCTCTAAATTCACTATTACTGAAGGGTCTGTTAGAAGACATCTTCAACTAGCAGACTCTGAGGGTATTAGTGATATGGCCAATACTGATATTTGGCAAGGTCTTCAAAGTATAGGGTATGATACATCTGATTTAAAACTAACTTTTCAAAAAGGATGTTTCTCCCCTCAATGGAGGTTCTTCATTCATACTCTTCTACGCTGCTTAAGTCCAAAGAAAATCTCTTGAGAGTAATTCAGTAGCAATATTGCTATTTCTCTCATTTGCTTTTCAACAAATAGGACTTTTAATTTTCAAAAGTAGTTTTTGAGAGTATGGTGAAGAATGTCAAAAGCAAAACCAAATTTCTCATGTATCCAAGATTTATACAACTGATTTTGAGTAAAAGACCTAATGAAATCAGAACTCACAAAAGAATGTATCCAATACCTAGACTTACTTCAAAACATTTTAGTAATATGGCTATGGCTTAAAACTGTTTAATGGGATTGAAGTCCTCTTTTCAAGAAATGTTGGATCAAATTCACACTGCTCAGGGTGAAGGATCAGCAACCCTAGCTGAGTCCCAACACACACCCCCATTGTTGTTCCATCCTCATCCCATATACCCACAGTTTCACAAACCTATAGGAGGAAAAATAGAAGGGCCACTGAGGTATCTTAGCCCAATGTTCCTACTCAGACCCTTGTAGTAGATGAGACTGCCTCTGGCAGAATAGAATAGGCTGGCACTACTGTCTTAGGCTTAGTAGCTGGGCAGTACAATGTCAACATAACTAAGACCTCAACCATGACAACATCTAATGTGCCAAGTCCTCCTAGCCTTGACACAGGTGATAGAATCCCAAGCCAAATGGAAAATATGGGTGGCTCAGTTGATGTTTCTAGTCCACCTAGGACTGAGACTGGGTCTATACCTCATGATGCACCTCTCACAGAAGGTAACACATCTGGAAGTGCTGAAGGCAATACTAAACTTATGGAATTGATGGAACTTTGTACCAGGTTGACAAAAAAGGTGGATACTATGAAGCAAGACCTCAAAGATACAAAGCAACTTTATGCAAAGGTTTACAAGAAATTGGTTCTGAAGGTCAAAAAGTTGCAGGAAATGGTCAAGGCTCTTAAGGCAAAAAGGAAGGGCACTGAAGCTGACTCCCCAAGTTCAAATGATTCTGATGATGATTTGGGTGATACTCCCAAACAGGGGATGAAAACAGATGCTGACACTCATGGGAGGAAATTGGACTTTGAAGAAAATCTGGGTGGAGATTATCAGGATTTTGGTGGTCGTGATGATCAACTGGAAGGAGATGAGCCAATTGATCTAGATGCACCTACAGAGTTAGTAGATGTTGATGAAGACATTAGAGATACAACAACTAGTTCTAAAAAATAAGAAGGTATTGCTACCATCATAGAAGGTATTGCTAGGTTAATGGAGCAGATAATTGAAGTTTCAAGACAAATGGAGGTTGCAGTACAAACAATAGAAGGAACTACAAGCATCATAGTTAGTACTGATGGTGTTGAAGAAGGTAATGCCAGTGTTGCTGCAAGGACTGCTGATAAGGGGAAAGCTCTAATGATAGAAATTGAGCAACCTAAGAAGGTAAAGAAGAGGGTTCTTACACATATTGATTATGATGAAGAGGTTGCAAAGAAAATCCATGAAGAAGAGGTTTCCAGATTCATGGAAGAAGAGGTAACACATCTGGAAGTGCTGAAGGCAATACTAAACTTATGGAATTGATGGAACTTTGTACCAGGTTGACAAAAAAAGTGGATACTATGGAGCAAGACCTCAAAGATACAAAGCAACTTTATGCAAAGGTTTACAAGAATTTGGTTCTGAAGGTTAAAAAGTTGCAGGCAATGGTCAAGGCTCTTAATTCAAAAAGGAAGGGCACTGAAGCTGACTCCCCAAGTTCAAATGATTTTGATGATGATTTGGGTGATTCTCCCAAACAGGGGATGAAAACAGATGCTGACACTCAGGGGAGGAAACTGGACTTTGAAGAAAATCTGGGTGGAGATTATCAGGATTTTGGTGGTCGTGATGATCAACAGGAAGGAGATGAGCCAATTGATCTAGAGGCACCTACAGAGTTAGTGGATGTTGATGAAGAAATTAGAGATATAACAACCAGTTCTCAAAAATAAGAAGGTACTGCTACCATCATAGAAGGTACTGCTAGGTTAATGGAGCAGATAATTGAAGTTTCAAGACAAATGGAGGTGGCAGTACAAACAATAAAAGGAACTACGAGCATCATAGTTAGTACTTATGGTGTTGAAGAAGGTAATGCCAGTGTTGCTGCAAGGACTGCTGATAAGGGGAAAGCTCTAATGATAGAAATTGAGCAACCTAAGAAGGTAAAGAAGAGGGTTCTTACACAGATTGATTATGATGAAGAGGTGGCCAAGAAAATCCATGAAGAAGAGGTTTCCAGATTCATGGATGAACAAAGGATCATTCAAAAAAGAGAAGCCAGTGATAAGCTTGCTGCAAAACATCTATATGATCTACAAAGAAAAGAGATTCCTATAGATGAAAGATAAGCTGCTTTGAATGAGTTAATTGATATTATCAGGAAGGGTCAGAAAGAAAGGAGAGTTGCAAGACCAAAACCACCTACAAAAGCTCAGATCATTCACCAGATGAAAGAATATATCAAGTATCAAGAAAACTAGAAAGCAAGTCAGTTGAAAGGAAAATATAATGCTGAGATTGAGAGGCTGTACTTCAATGCTTACAAAAAGGTACAAAGTTTTGTTCCAATGACTGAAGAAGAAAAGTTTTCAGGAGCAAAGAGATCTGCCTCAACTATGGAATCTGAAGCTACAAAGAAACAAAAGCTGGACGAAGAAGACACCAAGAGACTAGACCAGCTGGTCATTCAAAAAGATGCAGTTGATTCAACACCTTTGAATGCCAAATTTTTTTATCATTGATCGCAGAATGTGTCTGATGGATTTAAAAACTACATTGAGCTGACAAGATCAACTGGCTTCAAAGGAAAATATCCATCTTTTGGCTACATGTTTCACTTTATTGACAAAGAAGATCTGGAAGCCTTATGGAAGATTGTCAAGTTCAGATATGGTTCTACAGGGCCCACATGTACTTTAAATTTTGAAATCTAACATGCTCTAAGGTGTATGTTTGAGCCAAATGCAAGTGACCACTAGTGGAATGATTACATGGTAAAAAGTTGGAGATTGTATTAGTACTGTGGAGTACATGTAGTAGAGTTAAGTGAAAGTTGGTTGTACATGCTGGTAGACAGAGATCATCCACTTTCAGCTTTAGTGGCAACTCAGATGCTAGATTCTAAACTAACTACTTATGCTAAGAAGGGAACTCCTATGGCTTACAAGCTTCTAAAAAAGATTGAGGAGATAGCTCAGAAGAAGTAGTGTGTTTGGAAGAATCCCCCCAACATTAAAGTGTTTAATTTATTAAACTTATTGGTTTGCAGTGGAATCATAAGTTTAGGGGAGGATCGTTGGGAACTAAAAGCACAAGTATTAATGGACTTTGTACTGCCAAGCATACAGACAGGACTACTGAAGATAACACTAGCAATACTAACTGACTTAGTACTGCTAGTACATATAGTTTGTACTGCTTATGTGATATGTACGCGTTTTGTATTTATTGAATACATATTGGGTATATTTTATACAAATATAGATTGATATTTATCTTGTAAAGGAATCCTTGCGCTATAAAAGGAGGTCCTATGTTAGTTGTTACATACATATCTTTTGTTAAACTTCAAGGTTGTAAACCCTAGTGATAGTTGAGATCACTCGTATTATTATTAATAATATTGAAGCGTTTGGTTATATCATTGTTCACTGTTTCATTCATTCATATACATTAAGCATATTAATCTTCTAAAGTACTAAGTAGTAGATTCCGCATACTACTTGGTATATCCTCAAAGTATCTTCTCGAGTGTTTAGATCCTCATAGACCCTTTCCTCCAGGCATTTGATAAGGGGTGTCATTTCGTTCTCCTCTTCTTCTTCAACAACTGCATTAAATTCTTTCCCTTTGGTTGAGCATTTTTCTACGACTTCCACTAGTATTTCTTTTGTCATGTGGTTAAATGCAACGAATGCTAGCTTACTCAATATATTTGCCTTCTGGTTTTGTGCTCTTGGAATGTTACGGATCTTAAACTTCTTGAAACACGCAATGTATTCTTTTACTTTGGTAAGTACTGGATCATACTTAAGCTACAAATTCTCCATTAATCTGGCCTGCAACCAGATTTGAATCCACTCATACATCTAGAGCTTGTATCTTCATTTTTCGTGTTGTTCTTAAACCTTCAAGAAGTGCCTCATATTCTACTTCATTATTGGTGCTGCCAAAGTTAAGTCGAGAGCATAAGTGTGTTCCATTTCTGATGGACCAATAAGGACTAAATCCGCTCTGGAACCTTTTTTGTTGGATGCCCATCAGTGTATAGTATCCATTCTTCCTAATCGGAGATATTACATATCTCCTTGCCCTCTTCTTTCGGACCTTGAATTTCCACTTCCACCGGAGTTTTTGTTAAGAAACCAGCCAAGACTTGATCTTTGACTGCACTCCGAGGGAAGTATTTTATATCATAGGATCCTATTTTACGGCATACTTTACTAGCTTCCTGGACGCCTTAGGTTTGTTTAACACTTGCTTTATTGGTTGGTCTGTGATTACTTTGATCGGATGAGCTTCGAAGTATCTTCTCAACCTTCAGGATAAGTGTAGCAAGGCTAGGGCTAGTTTCTAAATTGGTGTATAGTTCCGTTCAACTTACACAATGCACTGGAACCTACTTTTCGCCTCTTTCTACGAGAAACACTGAACTCATTGCATCCTTTGAGGCCACTAGGTACATATACATAACTTCTTTCGACCTTGACGTGGTTAGGTATGGGAGTTCTAAAATTAGCTTCTTTATTTCTTGGAATGCTTTTTCAGCCTCCTTCGTCCATTGGTATTCATCCTTATTCTCCTTGGTGATATTCTTTAATGTTTCAAAGAATGGGAGTGACATTTCGGCAGAACGAGCTAAAAATTGGTTTAGAGCTACGAATTTCCCACTAAAGCTTTGCATTTCTTTGAGTATTTGTAGGGATTGTATATCTGTAATAGCTTTGGCGGGTTTTCCCTAATTCATTCTAATGTGACCATATACCCAAGGAACTTTCCTTCTTCCACTCTGAATGAACATTTCTTTGGATTGAGCTTCATGTTGATTTTTCGAAGGTTGTCGAACATTTCTATTATTTCAGCTAACATCTCTTTTTCACCCTTGATTTTTATGACCATATCATCCACATATGCTTCCAGTTTCCTTCAAATGTGATTGAAAAACCTAGTCTACCAACCGCTGGCAAGTGGTACCTTCATTTTTCAACCCAAATAACATCTTAGTGTAACAGTAGGTCCCCTGTTCGGTGTAGAAGACTATTTTTTATTCATATTCTTTTGCCATTTGCACTTGGTGATATCCTTTATATGCATCTAGAAAACATTTATACCAGAACCCCATAGCCGATTCAATCTTCCAATCAATTTCTGGTAGAGGATAATAGTTTTTTCAGACAAGATGAGTCGATGTTTTTGAAATCGGTAAACATTCTCCAGTTTCCATCCAACTTCTTTACTAAGACTGGATTGGAAATCCAGGTTGGGTATCCCACCGGTCGGATGATTCTGGCCATGATCCATTCATCTACTTCCTTGGCGACAACTTGATTCTTGTCAAGTGATATCGTGCGCTTTTTCTAGGCTATTGATCTGTGAGAGACATTAGCATTCAACCTATGCTCTATGATACGTCTGGGGTACCCCAGTCATATTTGACGCCTGCCATGCAAACACATACTTGTTATCTTTAAGTAGTGTCATCAATTATCTTCTGCATTCTTTGGAAAAATTCTTTCCGATGGTGACCAACTAATCCAGAAAGGCTGGGTTAACAAGGATTTATTCTGTACCATTTTTCCCTCTGTCTCCTAAGGGTTCAATTATTTTTGCATTTTTTTTTCATCGATTTTCACATCTTCCTCTTACATATGCTTCTTCTCCAACCTTCTACATTCTGATATGATAACAGACCGAGTGACCAAAGTAGCTATTCTCCTCGGAGTGGGGAACCTCATCATGGTATGAATTATTGAAGGGATGACTCTGAGTTCTTTGATTCTTGAGCTATCAAGTATGTTGTTGTATGGTGAAGGGGATCTTAGTACTGCAAACTTCATAGTTATCCTCTGGAACAAACCTTCACTTCTAAAACACACGTCCAATTCAATCTTCCCTAACAGTTTAATTGATTCTCCGAAAAATCCCACGAGAGGGGTATTAGATTCTCTTAACTTAGCTTTGATTGATGGGCTTAAGTTCTCAAATACAGTGCACGTACATCAATTCCACCGACGCCCCTTCAACGGTATAGATTCTTCGAACTAAATACCCTTGTATCTCGGCTTCTACTATCAGTGGTTCATCAGATACATCTCTCGTTAAGACCAATGGGAATGTTATATGTACATTCATCCAATCTTCCTTCTAAGCCCTTGACTTTCGTTTGTTGTTGTCCTCCCAACTTCATACCATGTTTATTACTTTTCCTCTATCCGTTTTGTCTCTTTTAGGGGGAGCTCTTCCTCTCTGCTTGACATCCTTCAGGAGGTGATCAAGTTTCCCGAACTCAAGCACAATTTCAAGTTGTTTTCTTTGGTGGAAACAATCATTTGTAAGATGTCCCTTTTCCCCATGATAATCACAATACTTATCTAAATTTTCCTTCCGATGGGCTCTTCTCGTAGGTGGGGGTCGAGGAAGGTCTAACTGGTGTTCGATTGCTAGGATTTATTTTGGTAGTTTAATTAAGGAATTTATATCTGGTCGGTGAGTTTCATACCAATGGCTATCATTCTGTTGGTAGTTGCTCTTGTATGGATTGTCACTTTTTGGAGCCAACTACGGGGAGTATTGTTCTCTCGATCGATAATCATTACGCCAGTCGTTCCTTCTGCAGTCTCCTCCGTATTGTGTTCTTGGTGGTATATCATTCCGAAAAGTAGTGTTGCCCTTTCTTGTATGTATCAAATATTTTGCCCTTAGGTAATTCCGTGTTGTTGTATGCCTCTTCTGAGCATAAATAATCATCTACCCTTATCATCATTTCTCTTACTATTCGATGGATGTGATCGCAGAACGTTTGGCTAGTTCTGGACATTTATGAGAACTCATGAAGGCTGAGATCTGCATTACTTCTGAAACATCAATGATGTAACTTGTCTAATCTGTCCATCACTCTTTGAAGGCAAGCAAAGCTTTATTTTCCTTCCAAACAATCCTATTGATTTTTGTTGGGTCCTTAAAATACTTCCTCTGGAGTGCAAACCTTGTTAGAAATTATTCCCTAATATCTTCCCAATTATCAATGTTGTCTTTAGGCAGCTGATTAAACCAACCTCTCGCCGAACCATCCAAAGTTTGCTGAAACATTCTGCACCACACTTGCATCTGCCACTCTCCATGGTTTGCTGCTACAGAGAATCTACTGAGGTGATTGTTTGGATCTATTGATCCATCATAGAGTTTTAGATTCGTTGGCATGACATGTTTCGATCCCAAAAACTCGATAATTCTTCTTGTGAATAAAGACTTTAGTGCTTATTTGTAGGGTTTCTGGAACTCATCTATTGCCTCTTTTCCAACATCTTTTTCGGTATCTTCATTGTTGGGTTCTCCGTCTGTCTTCTCGTCAAAGTCTAGACATATTGGTTTAAGTACACTTCCCCCTTTATCGTTATGCTCCTTCATCAGTGCCTTTAGTGATGACACGTGACTTAGGATTTTTTCTTGCACACCAGATGAGTGTGCGCCTTTGTCTCCGGTTCCTCCGGCTTGAACCGAAGGGGTTTCAGGGGTTTCTCGAGTAGGACCTGTCATTCTATCGCTCTAGTAGATTGAACAACGGGCCCTACAAATAGCGCCAATTTTTTAGGTAAAAGTTTGTACCTCACTCGAACATTGTGTAGGTTCATTCGGACAATATAAAGCACTGTCCTTCGAACACCAACTCAAGAGAGAGAACACGTTAGCCTCACCTTTATCACAAGACCAAGATCCTGCGTGAGAATAAGTATATATGCCGAAATGCATGATAATATATGATGGAGTAAATGAAAAGTGAAACGTTAGTTGTATCATAACTGAGGTGGGGGTATTTATACTACCCCAACCTCCGTACCTGTGGAGCTTTGGGAACGAATATTGCCGAGCTACACCTAGTCTAGGCACTAGGTGTCAGATTATGTTTGACACAATCCCGTGAAATCTGGGATGGGCGGGATAGTCTGGTCCTTACAATGATCCATTGGGTAAAAAGTGGTATCTGAATAAAGGAGTGTTCGCTCCTGCTCCTGTTCCTGTCAGTGGCGCCTTTCGGTAGTGCCTTTCGACAATGTTTTATGTCTGCTATTCGGCATGGGCCATTAGGCCATATATGCCAACATAGGACAAACCCGAAAAAGATTCATACGGTACTAGACATGAGTCCGCCCAAGAACCTGAAGGAACTAAAAAGCCTGGACGGGAAGCTCGCAGCTCTCAGCCGGTTCCTGTCAAGGGCATCTGAATAGCAATTGCCATTCTTCAAAGTATTGATCGAGTGCAACAAGAATGTATACGAATGGATGAAGGTAGCTGATGTAGCATTTCAACAAAGGAAACCAAACAACAAAACCATCCCAACCCATCTCTTATTACCGATTCACATACGTTACGTAAAAAAACAAATTTTATTTTCTTTAAACGCAAAAATTATATCATGAACTTTTCATTACCTCCTTTATAGTATACTAGCAGGGTACCCGCGCAATGCGGCTGCGGGTACCTTGTGACTAAAGTAACTATTTTTTTTAACAATTTCTTTACGTATTTTAATTTCGAGTGAACTACGTATTTTAATTTATTACATTTTTGTATAATAAATGTACGAATTTCATGTCGAATATTTTAACTCTTTAACCGTTGATAATGTTTTTATTTAAGCAATTTTAATAATAAATAATTAGTAAGCAACATTTTTTCGTTGTTTAAAATGACTACATGATTTCTATAAAGTTAAGCTTTATGGATATGGTGTTCAAAAAATATCTAAAATCAAAACACCAAACCGACTTGCTCAATCTAAAACCACAAAACCGATCATTAATAAACCGAAACCAAGCTTATAGGTTTTAAGATTCAAACATTTGAAATAATAAACCCCGCAAAAATTAAGAGTCCAAAATACACCGTTAGTCCATAATTGCATATATGTGACAACTCGTAAATTCTTCAATGCGTCATAATTGGAGAAACATCGATTAGAGCGATCGTTTTAACTAATTTGAGATACGAGTCGTATTATATACCGTTTTATTGGAAATAATATTCTAAGAACATTAGCGTAATTCTAGTGTCACGAATCATTTGTTTACTAGGCTAAACGAGTCCCGAACCTAATATATCAAAAGATTGAGAAAGTTTCATCTAGGGTCATTTGATACTTTTCATTTTCACCCTTATGGTTTCAGTGTACAAGACTAGTCCTTCCTAGGAGTATATATACCCCCAACTCACACACACTCCCTCATTTGATACCACCTCTTTCTCTCTCTTAAAATAAACACACAAACCTTTCTCTCTCTCTCACTAACAAATCCGGCCACCCACTAAGGTTCCGGCGCCGTCGCCGGATTCTGGCCAACTTTCGGCCATCTCCTACATCAACAACACCCATCCCATCTTGTAGATCGGGACCCCGTGGTTCTATTTTCATAACACACGCATCGTGAAACCCACACATGCGCTCTAAATCTAGTTTTCTAGATTCGAAAATTAGGGTTTCGTTTTAGGGTTTGTATGATTGAATAGGGATAGAGTGATGGTCACGATTAGGGTTTGTTTGAGGATTAATGGAACGTTTGTAGCATGCCACCACCGCCACAGTGGTCACGGCCACCACAGCCACCACGGTTGTGGTCACCACCACTCCTCCATCGCTCTCTCTCTGCTTCGTCTTTTGTATTTCTCGTCGTTTGGTAAGCCGTCACCCACAAACCCACCCATTTGATATTGTTCTAATTTCTGTTTTTGGCCAGTTTTATATATTTATTTGTGTATGGTTTCGTGGATTAAAGGGATTAAACGAGTTAAGATGTTAAATGGAACTAAAAACAGCTTCATGTGGTGATACCAAGTGTAAAGGGAGGGTTGTTGGGTCGGATTTATTCACTGATTTGGGTAGATGTCCGTTTCCAGTTGGGTCTAGGTTTCAGTACGTGTCGGGTCAGACCTGGTTGACCACGGGTCCACCTTGACAATAAGTATTTTTATGTTGATGTTTCATTGTCATGTGTCCTCGTCTCGGATTGGATGTCAAAGCTCTTTTGGGTCTTGGTTAATGGCAAACACCAAGTGATAATTGTTACCTTGATAGTTGGTGTCTCGGGTTCGGTCATGGGTTTGTTGTTATGTCGTGATTGCCAGGTTGTTGGGCGATTGGTTCGGTTTCGGGTCGGGTTAAACTCGATTAGCGTCATATATAAATTTTGAGTTGAATTCAGACATGGGTTGGTGTTTAGTTAATATGAATTGGCTTATCGGACTAATAAACTTTAATGCTACTAACTATATTTCGCTTGAGTCTCTTAATTGGTAATTTGTTATCGAGCCGGTATTGCAAAAGCATATATTAAATTCGGTAGTTAAAACGAAATAACTTGCACCAATAATGCTTATCGGTCAACGGATTAACGTGACACTATTTGGTTAACTCGTAATAGGTCAATGAGCTAGTTGAAATATATATAACGGACTAATTATATATATCGGTATCGGACATATTTGATTTTTGGATTGTTAATACTAGACATGAGCGAATATAACAAAGTTATTTATAAAGCAGTGTGGTAAACTATGTGATTAATAATTGATATCGCGAAGTCATATTGGCTATGGGTTATACTGGTTATATTTGGAATAAGTGTGTATATTATTATTGACGGATATAATTTTAATTAACTATAAGCCTTTATTAAATACGATAGCAACTCGTGATTTATAAATACTTGATAGCTTTTATAAACTTGTTGGGAAATGTTATCTCGATAAAACAAATTTTTAAGGTTGTAATAGTTTGAGAACGTTGTATAAATGAATGCGTCATTTATGATATACTACTTAATACACCTTATATAGCGTACTTTAGTATAAATTTATATAAATACAAGTAACAATTGAGAAACCTTTATTAAATTAAGCAATAAATGGAACTTACCTTTTATGATAAACATGTACATTTGGGTTTATGGGGAAACTACCGAAAGTTAATCTATTTACACTTGATAAATAGTTATCATTACCTAGTCTTTGACTAGCTTGTGCGATGTCAGCATTTCTTGACTTTGTCAATGTCTTTTCCGTTTTGGCGTGCGTTCTAGTTAGTATGTCTCGACTATGTCGACTTCTTCTTCTCTTTCGCGTGAGTTGTACGTCGCGTCTATGTTTCTTACCACCACACGAAACGTTAAAAACTAAACTTTTGTGATATTAATTATAAACTTTTGGGAACGATAATGGACTTTTGAAAGTAACGACATGAATAATCCACGAAAACTACGACACAATACTTTCTATCGACTTCTTTATCGTATGAGCCGTATTTTGAGATAATCGTATACGCAATAGGTTGCGTCACTTCTATTCTATCGTACTCATCATACATTCTTCTGGATGCCGTGGAGATTAGCTTTAGATGCCAGTCGTGTCCATAGTGAATAGTGCATTGTTGTGGCTAAGGTGAGTTTCATAGCCCCTATTTTCAAATGTTTTCATAACTATTTTGGGGGAGAATACATGCTGCTTTTAACCAACTATAATTGGATACGTGAATGTTATATGAGAATGACTGTTGTTTGGAATATTTGGTTTGTGATTGTTATCTTATGTGTTTATGTGAATACAAACTATCTTTGGACCTGCCACTTTGAATTGCTAATGCGTTGACTAGGAATGGTTAGACATGCGACATTTGTCGACTTAGACTAGGGTAGCATCTCTATGCTATAACGCGATACCTAGCTAAGAATAGACCGACCTAGACCAGGGTAGCTTTGGTTCTAGGCCTTGCTACGACTTTGTCTAGAGTCGCCGGGTCCTCATTGAGATCTCAAACGATTATGAATTGTATATTGATTGTTTGTTGATTGAATTGATTATTGATTGGATTGATTGATTGATTTGTTGGAATGTTTATTATCTCGTCTATTTTAGTCGCACCTAGCAATTAAACTTTATCGTGTCCATCGTTATTTTTGTAACTAAACTCTATGAACTCACCAACAGTGTTCAATTCCTTTAGCATGTGTTCTCGTGTTTAAGGCGATAGCTCACTATTGGAAGACGCTTGGTGGGCATGGTCATAGGCGACTGATGAATAAACGGACCGCTTTTAATTATCTTTTGGGCCTATTTCCGACTACTTTCATTAATGTAAACTTATGGTTTTCAATTAATGAATCTTATTCTAAATAAATGGTATAAAAACCATTCTTTATACCTTATGTTGTGATTCCAAGATTGTAGCACCCAAAGGTTCGTATGCTTCCGCTAGACCATATTTTTGGGGTGTTACAATTTATACTCAGTATTACCATTAACCAAACAAATATTAAAAATTAGCCTAATTCAAAAAGTTTACTAATTTTCAAATATTAAACATTTTAGCCCCAACAATTTTTAGATATTATGGGAACTCTTAACAATATTGGGATAAGCCCATCATACAACCCATAATCAAAGTTGTTAACCTAAGGATAGAAGATATTATCCGTGATTTTGTGCAACCATCACTTACACATTTCTTGTGTAGTCACACAAGCCGCTTCCACCTCCTTCTTCTTCTTGCAACCAAAACGCACAAACAAGCACCAAACATATATCTTCCAAAAAATAATACTTCTTGTCTTAATTATCTATCCATCACCCTTATAACTCACAAACAAAAGACATAACAAAACCATTTTTTTTGATTTTTTCTGTTATACGAACACACAAAGCAAGAGACACGAACCCTTTTCTTGATTTTGTTTCACAAAAACAAATGCATACCCAAGGTACTCTCTTAGTTGACTTCAAGATTTGTGAAAGGTCTCGGGTAAGTTGTTTGGTATTTTGTTTTTCTTTTTTGTAGATCGATGATGGGTATGTTCAAATTTAAATTAAATCTTAAGAAGATCAGATCTTGTTTAATTTTTATTTCGTGCTGAGTCTTGGTTGGAGATGGATGTTGATTGTGGTTTCTCGAGGATGATGAGACATAGGATAGACATGTTTGTCGTTGTTGTTAGATGTGAGGTGAAATGGTGGTTCGAGTCATCTTTGTGTTTCATCTTTATTTCTATTTCAGTTTAAACCGAATAAAATAAATGAATGAAAACCAAGTAGTATAGATTTGTACATTTGTGGTGTGTACATTGTGCATAGTGATTTTTATTTATTAGTGAAGGGGTGTATTAATTGTAGGTAAGCAATAGTGTTTTAAGATGACATTTATTCGTGCTTAACATACTTGTAATTTATGTTTGGTGAGTTGTATTTGCTTAAAATTGCATTAATGATGCTTTTAAAAATTAAATAAGAGAAAAGGTCATTCATACATTATAAGTAGTATAGATTAGACGATCGGACAACTAGGATTTGATGACGTGAACCTGGTCATCAAGTCATAATTATACCACACACAAAGCTTCAAAACTTTGGTATAACTGATAGGGGTTAAAAAAGGTACACAAAGAACGTAAAAAGTTTACTCGAAAACCCCTCAAAACCTCCAACTAATTATTCCTAGATTATATGTTTTAAAAGTCATTTGCTTGATAATGAACTTTGGTCTTATGGTCAGCGTGTTAGATTTTCCCTATTATGGACTTCTGGTTATCTTGAAAAGGCAACTCTTTACCTCACATGTATGCGGCCATCGGATTCAAGAAAAAAGCTCGTGTGGAAAACGTGAAGAGAATTTGGAAGCCGCCATTGCATGAGTAATTATGTCGAGATTGTCTAGAGTCATTGTAGTTCATTAGTTATTTATGTGTACGTGTGCTCTAGTTTCGTTTTGGTTGTTGTGTTTGAGCATGTTCAAACACGGTGGTTTTTATTTTCTTAAGAGTGGTTGATCACCACTCTTCTGAAACTCATATTTTATTTTTTAATATACTTCACCGGGTATAAATCTTTTGGGAATAAATCTATTAAGAAGAGAAAATAAAATAAGAAAAATAAGAAATGTTTGTAATCAAACATTTCAAACGAAGAAAGGAGAATTTCACGAGACGATCTTATTTTCAGAGCGCATTGAAATACGCGGTTGCTAGCATTTCTTATTCTTCTCATTCAACTTTTTATTTCTCATTTAATCCTTACTCTAAACCGTTTACCAAAAAAAATGTATGCGGACTAGCTAACCGAGGTATCCCATGATTGTTTTCGACCTTTTTTTGGCCACTCTCAAATATATACCTACCGGGGTTTAAATCTTTGACATCTTGTACGGATGTTAGATGACTTACCAGTGACCATCTGGTTTTATGCAATTTAAGCTTATAGTTTGTTTGATAGGTGTTGATATGTCGTTAGAATAGCAAACCTAATACTTGAAATAAAATAAAACTGTGCAACTTATATAAGTTTGAAATTTTTTTGATCGTTTGCCCAAAATAACAAGAAAATGGATCAAATGCAAACTGGATGGGTTGCTCACCTCAGAAAGCTTATGGTTGCTAGGGCCCATAGCCCCACCATATCGTCGAGAAACCAACGATCCATTGATATCTTCCGCAACAAAAGTGACTGAATAAATCCATTCCTTGTGATCAATGATTATTTTCCTAAGCTTTTGATTGTTTCTAAGCAGAAATGACCACTGATACCCACCCGTAATCGATCCCCATAACTCGGTTTGCACAATGTGACCCTAGCATCGTATATAACATTAAATTGGTGACTTCAAGTTCAAATATTAATAAGAAAGCAACAAAATCACACTTTGGATACATGAAAATGATAACTTACCATTTGAAGCTCTAACGCCGCTTCTAGTTCTTGGACGACATAACTCATCGCTGGTCGTTGTTTGCGATCTTTATTCAGGCACTCGTAAGCAACTTTAGAGAATTTATCATATGCGCTTTTTTTATATTGTGTGAGGAGCTCAGGCATGACGATTTCATCTAATTTTCCCTCACGATAACGAAGTTTCACCAATCTATATAGAAGTCTATGCACATCGTCGTCACATTGGGTAAGATTTGCAAGCCTCCCACATAAGACTTCAAACATAACCACGCCGAAAGAAAACACATCGGATTCTTTTGTTAGTATACTGGTCTTCATATATTGTGGATCAATATAGCCAGGAGTGCCGCAAGCATCTGTGGCAACTAAAGTGAATTGCTGATTTTTGGGACCTAGTGTAGACAATCCAAAATCTGAAATTTTTGCTTCCCAGGTGTCATCTAACAAAATATTAGAGGATTTAATGTCACGGTGTATTACCCTGTGCCCAGTTCCAACATCGTCATGAAGATACTCCAGTCCACGAGCCGCACCAAGACATATCTCAAGACGTGTCTCCCATTTGAGGTCCGCGGTGGCTAAATGCATATCGAGGCTTCCATGAACCGCATACTTGTAGATAAGAGCTTTCACCTCCTCTTCATCAGAGAACCCAACAAGAGACACAAGGTTATTGTGTTTATAACTAGCAAGCATCATGATCTCCTTTAAGAACTCACGCAGTCCTTGTCCAGTGATCTTCATGTCTAACAGTTTTACAGCAACTAGGGTGCCTGGCTCACCGGAGCTTGTTTTGAGTTGGCCTTTGTAGACTCTGCCAAATCCGCCCTTCCCGATGAAATTATCATTGGCAAAGTTGTTGGTGGCCAGTTTGATATCGTAAAGAGGAATTTTGAGGCTGTCTATAGCTGGTTCTTGAAAGTCGGCCATTATATTTGTATTCTAGTTTCTAACTTACGAAACGAAAAATAGAATCGAAGGTAACAAAGACTGGCAAATGCGATCTCTTTTTATACCTTAAAATAAGGGATAAGATTGCCGATATTTATTTATTCCAAGAAATACAAATGGACTCATGCCAATCACGATGAGATAATACAGGGTTAGATAGTACTTTAACATCCAAATTCATCGAGTATAAATACATTAATACATGTTGCTTAATTAAAAACAATAAAGATGATATACAGTACATACTGTTAGATAATATATGTATTGGTACAAGAGACAAACATGATAATAACAAGATAAAGATGAAGTGTAGAAGATAGTACCGTAAACTGTTTAATTGTTTAGACCCGATGAACAAAAATAACGAAAATGTTACCGTGATGTTCACGCTTTTAAGAGAGATTTGTCCTCTCCGCGCTGGTAATCGTGAACGCTCATCTCCTGCGATACAACAACAACAACGGATAACCCGTTAGCATAGCCAAGTTATCACGGCGAACCAATATGTCTTCCCTCTATTACGATATGGGTACACAGATAATCGAGATGAATGAAAACAAATGGGAGGATACGAGTGTATTTTTCGGGGTGTGTAGATATATGAGAAATGCTCTTATTTATAGATAAAAGGGGATGAAGAAAAAAGAGTCACAATTAATTCTACTAATAGCTCATGAACACAAAGTTAATTCGGTCGTTACATTTGAATAAACATTAACCTTGTTCTTAACTCCCATTAGTGTACACGATTCACACCTAAAAATTTGACCATAATTTCCAACAATCCCCCACATGAATGAAATTGATAAAGGAATCAAATTTCAATGACCCGATGTTGTAATAGAGTTTTTCAGTCGATATTTGCATAGGATAGTGTTGGGAATTAGAAGACCAGCACTTAGTACTGCCAACCTTGAGTTAGTACTAATGGTACCAGTACTAACAACTTAGTAATGTTAGTTATGACAGTTAGTATTGTTGGTTCATTGTTAGTACTGTTGTTATTTTGAAAAGGCGTGTGATGTGAATGTAACAGAATATATCTTATGTATTTAGAAGATACGTACAGTAATGAGTAGTACATGTGTAGTTATCTTGTAAATGACTCCTTATACTATAAAAGGAGATCCTAGGTTATAAGTAGAGATATCAATCTGTGTGTATTTGAAGAAAAGCTTCAAGGTTGTAAACCCTGATACTAGCAAAGAGTATCCGTATTATTAATCAATAATATTGAAGCATTTTGGTCATTACTGTGTTCATTACATTATCACTGTTTCATTGATTATTCTTCTAAGTGTTATCAAGTAGTTTTCGCATACTTGTTAGCATTCAAGCAAAGTTTCAATCATAGTTGTTTTGGAATCATCCAAGGCAACACATTCATATAAAATAAGTGAATAGATCCGAGGTTTGGGACTCACAAGTGGTATCAGAGATTGTGTACCTGAAAATTTGAATTAGAAGAGTTTGTTCAAGCCAAGAAAAAAGCAATGGAGTTTGAAAACAACCAGACTCATGCCGCTGCCAAGTTGCCCATTTTGAAGCAGGGCGACAATGAAATGTAGAGGATAAGAATTGAGTAGTACTTCATGGTGCTGGACTACAATCTATGAGAAATCATAGAAACTGGCAATTCTTTCAGACCTGTGCCCATTGTCTCCAAAGAAGGAGGGATTACAACTACTGTTATTCCCGCACCTACTACTGCAGAGGAGAAGCTAAAGAGAAAGAATGATTTGAAGGCCAGAAGCTTACTGCTTTTGGCTATCTCTAATGATCACATGCTGACCTTCAACAAACAAAAGGATGCAAAGTCCTTATTTCAAGCTATTGAAGCCAGGTTTGGAGGATATAAAGCCACCAAGAAGACCCAAAATACTCTCTTGAAGCAAAACTATGAAAACTTCAGTGCAACAAGTACATAATCTCTTGATTCTGTCTACAATAGGCTTCAGAATATTATCGATCAATTGGCCATCTAGGGTGTGAATATCTCTCAGGAAGATGTGAATTCTAAGTTCTTGAGAAGCTTACCAACTGAATGGAACACCCATGTAATTGTCTAGAGAAACAAGCCAGACATTGACACTATCGGCCTGGATAATTTGTGCAACAATTTTAAAATTGTTGAGCAAGAAGTGAAGAAGACCACTGATGCGTGGTTCGGGGTTGAAAGACTTCCTTTTCTGCACGCAAGTGATGTGTGGTTCGGGGTCGAAAGACTTCCTTTTCAATGAGCAAGCTATATAACCCACTAGGCAGTGTACCTAATCGTTGCAGTGTAGTATGGGTAAGCCCAGGGGGTTGATCGTTCTTTAGGGGAATAGAGATGCTAGTAGAGATGTATGGCGAAAAGGTGAGGTTGAGGGTGATTTTTTTTTTTTTTTTTTTTTTTTTATATATTTTATGAAAGCAAGTAAAAATCTCGAGGTTTCAAGAGTGGCGGTGGTAATTCTACCAATTAAACTACTAAATAATTAAAACTAAAAACTAATTAAACTAATGAAAGGTAAAAAGCTATGGATTGATTGAATGTGTTTTCTTATGATAATTAAAAACGTGTTTACTTAGATTTTCTTACTCCCTAGTTATCTCTTATTGGTCGGTTGAATTGTCACATCCTCATTCTAATTGGTGCATTGTATTCCGTGTTAGTCATAGGGGGTGCCTGATTCCCTAGTTCTATGAATCGTAACTCTCCTCAAGACTATCCGGGATTGCCAAGTACCGAAGTATCTCCCCTGAATACTCTATTATTCTTAAGCTAAAACTCACGCAATAAACACAACGATGGCCTAAGTGCACTCTCAAGATTTTTTCTATTTAGGGCGTTCAAGCTCGTAACAATTAAAGAAGAAGCCAATTTTCCTTACTCTAGCGTATACCAATTAAAACAAGAGACAACCTAAAAATAATCAACAACTAGATTTCATTGGATCTAAGCAAATACTAGATTAATTTAGTTAAGCATGATAGATAATCAAGAACACAAGCAAACAATTGAACATAGATCAAACATGGTGATAGATTGAATAAAAAAACTTATCTTTAAGTTTAAAGAAGGGTTTGAAACCCTAAAATACTGTCCAAGTCAGACTCTTAACGAACTAGGGTTTGCTCTCCAAAATAATGCACACCAAATACAGAAAATTCAAAGTCTATATATAGATTTAAACTTGCGACGCCGTCGCCTTTTGATGGTGAGGCCGTCTGGTCGCCGTCATTAGGGTTTCGTTTAGGACAAGTCATCATTGGGACTGCGTCAGCTGAGAAGATGTGACACCGTTTAGCTTGCTTAGGGACGTCGTCTGGGAAGGAATCTTTGTCGTCAGGTGAAAAAGTAAGGGTGACGCCCTTCCTAAATAAGGCGTAACGTCGTCAGCTTGTAAACCAAAATCGGGCCTAAGCCGTCGCTTGAGACCTTATTAGAGAACTTTGTGGGCGACGTCGTCTCCCTTGGAGTTGAGACGCCATCAGGCTTACAAAATAGCCTTGTTTCTTGACTTTTTCGTTTTCTTCATGTTTTCGCTCCTTTTTGTCCAAATATGCTTCATTCCAGCAATTTGCTTTCAAAAGACCTAAAATGTTAAAAGAAACGATTTCAAGCAGCAACGGATATACAATTTATCGATTTAGGGCTTAAATGACCCCCTAAAAACGTATGTTTTAAATCCTTATCAATTATCCCTACACTTGGAACTTACTTGTTCTCAAGCAAATGTGCTTTTGGCTAATTAATTTATGAGTTAGGGGTCATTTAGCATTGGTTTAAAATAGTCTACAACAAGTACAAGCGCCACAATAGTCAAAACAATCACGGAAATTATATACTAGCACCTCACAATTGGTTTTTGGATTCTCTCATCTCTCGGGTTTATATGAAATATAACATGTAAGGAAATGGAAAATAAACACGTACTACCTGTCATAGCACATTGATTACCATAGGCTTGAGATTAGATCAAACCTCTACCGCTTTGGCGTAAGCACCTAGGAATAACTATCTAAAAGGTCTTTACAAAGGGTTATAATGTTAGGCTTCGGGTAGGGAAATAAAGGATTTTGTTGGATATTGGGAATTTTAGTGGTGGCAAGTCAAAAATCCAAGTTACAAGTATGTAAAATGCGGCGTTGCTAAGCCAAGACTTGACTCACTAACACTAGATAACGACTTGAAACAAAACATAAACTTAAACATAAAAACATAAAACATAAAGATAGATGTAGGATGGTAGCCCGTATGTTTTTCTCATCATTTATTTCCGACTTCTATTTTTTCGCTTTTTTTCCATACATTTTTACTCTACCACCATCTAATATAATATCAAAATAAAGGGATTTATAAGAGCACCCCTACACTTGAATTTTTATTTCATTAACACTAATTGACCCGAATTGAAAAGATCAAAACACTTGGAGTACTTAATTACGTAGATAAAGGGAATTTGAATTTATCGTTCCTTCCCGTTACTCCATAAAATACTACTTTAACCTATGAGTCCCAATCGTCCCAAAACTGTGTACAAAAGATATGACTCGACTTAGCAACCATGCAAGTAACTAGATAATTGAACTAAGGGTTTAAAAATGGTTACAATAATGCACTAAAGATGAGTGCATACAAGGTGGGCTAAGGCAATTTTGGTGTAACATTTGGGGTGCATTGTAAACAATGCTCTTCATTGATATTCAGAAACTAAAACATCACGAGAACCGCGAAAAGATAGGCTTTGAGGGGTTAACTAGGGGTATCGTATACTAAATATGAGTACATCACAAGGGTATGGGGAAAATTACTCAACCAATGAGGATGACGTAATTAAATTACAGTTTAAAACAAGGGTTATCCTAATGCCTCTTATCATTTAGTTAATCCTAACTACACGAATGGAGTCTCACTAGCGATCTCAGAATGCATCACAAAAAAAGTTCTAGAATCTATTATACTACCGGTACACTCACTAAATGATTCATCTCCTCTAGTAACATAAAACCAAAAGTGTATGATTCATCTCACTAGCGGTACCTCCCACAACTTCTCCAAATCACTTTTAGTTAAGAGGAGTAACATACAACCAAAAGTGTAGTACTGACTTTTAGATTCATCTCCTCTAGTAAGCTCAATAATATCCCTTCCATCTACTGAGACAATCCTCCAATCTATGATAGGGTGTATAGATTTTACAGGTGTAGGATTAATAGGATCTTCAGGCATTTTATCACTCACCATAATATACTGATCCAATCTCTCTTTATCATCCACCTTCTATCTTTATGAACTTGACTCATCCATCACAGATCCTGTTCTCTTTTGTCTATTCTTTATCATCTCAGATTCTTTTTCTGAATCCATGGGGATGAATTCATCAAACCTTCTTTTGCAAATTTTGTACATCTCCTCAACTTTCTCATAAAAGCAGTTCTCCAAATTTACAGTTTTCATGTAACACCCCTAATTTTGTGATACGCAATGAATTCAAACTGGTGTTACTTCATGGCACAACAAATATAATAATAGAAAACGAACTCTAATGAGTCGTTTTAAAATATTTATCATTCGATTTATATAAATATCGAGTTTACAAAAATGAGGTCCCAAATGGTTCCAAGTTTACAAAATACATTAAATGGGTTTTCAAATGATAATAAAATTTATAGCCTTCTTGAGTATCCGTGTCCTCGCACACCTCGTATAATATGGACCGAAATACATGCTTAAAATTGTTAACACAAAGGTTGAGTGAAGTTCATAGAGTTTGTTTGATGGTTGAACACATTATGTTGGTAGTGTGAGTTAATTTGACTCACACCAAGGTTTTGAAAACCAAACAGATATTATTGCACTAAGCTCATGATACCGAAACGTTAACAGCTGTCATATAATAGTAACCGTTTCCCTAATAGTTAATCTGCCATTAAACCTATGGATCTTCAAATAGAGTGCGTTTGTTTTCCTACCCGGTCAACACAAACGGGATTTGTCATTCCTGATAGATCTATCCACATTATTCGTGTTCACTCACAAGTGATTAATGGTTCATGATAATAGGGACTTTGGCAATAATGTACTTAGTGAAAATAATACATTCAAGTATAATTTCAAAGCAATGTGTTCAATTTAAAATAAAGCATGTATCTCCCCCAAGGGTTTGTAAAACAATTAAGTAATAGAAAGTGGGGCTATAAACTCACCTTAATAAATGATATCACATGTATAATGAGAATGATGGATATGCCGTGAGAACTTCTATGAGCAACCTAGAATAGGATGTTTCAACTTAGGTTTGAAATAATGATGCGAAAGAAATAACAAGCCTATATACGTCTCTATGTTGATCATGATGTAGTACATGGTATTTGTGTATGTCGTTTATAGAAATGGTCTGGTTGTGAAAACGTGTTTAGTTTACATATATCGTACTACCGTTTGGGCCATCACAATTCAGAGGTCATGTAGTAAACTTCGAGGAGCTAGGACACTTTAAATCGTGAACCAAAGAACTCGTCGACATCGCTTTACTCAAATGAAACCCTCACATGAAGCCCCTAGTTTTGTAGCACTTAGTAGATAAAACATATGTTTTGAGTGAAGATTGTTATATTAACAAGTTTATCATATTTTTACAAGTTCTCGTTGTTTCATAAATATGATCATTTGATAATGTAAGTATATAAAGTTATGTCGTTTGGTTTGTGTTGGTGTTGATTTGCCAAGGTTAACACCTTAGTTAACGGTCTTGGGTAAATAAGCCTTGAGGCTTTATCCATGGCCTTGCCGTGGCTTTGGTCTTGACTACTATGATCTTGAGACTCTGATTTGACCTTAGCCATGGCTGTGGTCTTGGCTTATGGCCATTAGGCCTCTTGTTTTGCTTTTAGTTGTGACAAAATTATAGTCGTGAGACTATATATAGGGCAGTTTCAGTATTTGAAAGATAATGGCCTATTTAAGAGTTTTCAAGGTCCTCGCTTCTTAAATACCAAAGGAAAACGTAATTCCGGACAACTTTCATGTTTTAACTTTTTGATGATTCGGACAAGAAGTACCACTTTCAAAATGGACAACTGCTTAACAACTTGTGTTAGGCAGTTTCGGCGTTTTGGTTTTGCTAACTTCTTTTGTCAGTATCTTTGACTCGCTTGTCCGCTTCGGTGATTCAAGTTGCTATGTTTACCTTTTTATCTTGTCTACCATAGTATGTAAGTTAAAAAGTCCATATATGACTGGTTTTAATGGTGTCAAATGTGTAGAATATGACTAGTTTACTAGTTTGTTACTTTTACGACAATATGTGAATTAAAACATGTGATTGAGTATATGTACATCATGAATCAATATAGTAACTATATATATAGTATGAAATTGTCAAGATTATGAATAATAAACATGAGATGATGGTGGTGATTAGTTGCTTACAACTTTTGGATTTCAATTAAGAAATGAGTAAATAGTAAGGATAGGACTTTGATTGAACACTTAGGACCTTGGATTGAGCTAGCTTTCTACACCTTCCCACCCTTGTAATCTTGAAGAGTTGGTGATGAAGTACTAAGTGACTTGAGTGGATCTAAACTCAAGAAGATCACTTAAACTTGCTAGAGATTTGATTTAGTAACTTACTACTTGAAACTTCTTAGCATAAACTAGGAGTTTATAGATCAAATTATGGAAGATATGATTGATTTATGATATGAACGACCCAAATAAGTTTATGAGGGTTTTTAGGATGTCTTTCACTTGTTATTTATAGGAGGGTAAGTTTGGTTAGCCATATATTGTGTTAAATGTTAACCATGGTTAAGTTAGGACACATGTAATGATCTAAATGAAGCATGGTTAGGATTTAGCAACCAAAATTATGACTCTCCCCCTTAAAGTCGGCCATATGAAGATAAGATGACTTAGGTGGATAGTCTTGGTATTATCTTGAGTTTAGAGCATGATTTGGTTCCGTTAAATGCCAACCGTTAGTTGTTAAGCCGTAAAACGTAAAATCAGGTATCTTAAAAATATGAAACTTGTAGGAATAATGAAACTCATCATTATAATCTATCTAAAAATATAAAATGAGTGATAAGTCTTATTGGGTGCAAAAACGCTGTCTAAAGCTGGAAACACGGGTAAAAAACGAGTAAAATGCAATTTATCAGAAAAGAACAAGATTTTAGGGAAATGACCGTGAATTTATTTAAAGTAGACTAAAATTAGTCTATAAGTGATATGAGATGTCAAAATGTTGTTTTCGTTATACGTGGAATAACTTGACAGTTATACGTGAAGTCTAAAAGTTACGCGATTTAAGCAAAAATGTAGAACGTACAAGGTTAATTTCTTTATGGTCAAAGGAGGAGGGAATTATGTTTGACTTTTCCAAAAATGTAAAAGTGTCTAAACATCTTTGAAAATACAGTGCATGAATGGTTAAGTCTGGGTCTAAGTAGAATTGTTTAAAACGTAAGTTTAGTCTCGCATCTGACTCGTGGTTTATTTGGTAACATTTTAATGAAATCTTAAAAAATTCTCTAATTGATTATGCGCGTGATGTTTAAATGGTGTTCCGACCAAACCAAAACTTTAAGAATATGTTTTCTTAATAACTTTTGCGAAGATGATCTAACGATTGTTAAACTCTCTGGTTATTACTAAAATAAATTAACTTACGAGAATGTGAAATAAAAATTTTACAGGATGAATAGTGAAAGTGAATAGTAAAAGTGACTAGTAACTTTTCAAAAATATGAAAAGTAAAATTTGAGAATGGATAGAAATCTTGAAATTGCGAATTGTTACATTTCATGTCCATGTGTTTGATAAACTTCATCATCTGATTCCTCTTTTGTTGCTTGGTTGGTGGTTTGTTCTTCTTTGCATGATAGGCTTTAAATTCCCTGTCCTATTTCATCTTCCTCATCATTTCAACCAGCAACTTAGACCTTGTATCAATGTCTAGTTGACACCATTCATCCATAGTCATCTCTTTCTGCATTCTCTCAGAAGCTTGAAAATAACTCTGCTCCTTGGTCCAATCATCCATAGCTTTCTTAGAAGCTTCTTCTTGCTCTTCCCTTTTATTCTCTTTAGCAATTTCTTCAGCATTTAGATCCATATATAATCTTCTAGCAACTTCATCATCATATGCCATTTGTTCTCTCTACTTTCAAACACCAAAGCTGGCTCTGAAATCCCCTTACCCTTTCCAATATCAGGTTGAGCAACTACTGATTTTTGCACTGGCTCACCAATCTTTAAACTTTTAGCAATAGGTTTAGGTGCAGAGATAGGTTGATATTGCTTTAGATCAAGCAATTGTACATCAATCTCATTCTCATCCTCATTTGGTTTTGGTGTTGGTGTTATTGTGGTGGTTATACTTGTAGCAGTGGTTGCCTCCGCAGTGGAAACGTCTAAACTGGCAGTGGCTAGAATAATGCCAGCAGTGGTTACTACACTACTAGTAGTGGAAGCAGCAACACTGGCAGTGGTTTCCTGCACCACTTCCTCCTCCTTGTCTTCAACTACTGCTTTTAAAGAATCATCCATCACTGCTTCTTTTCCATCTTTGTCAGCCACTAAATAATCTGCACCATTGTCTCCACTATCCATATCAAAATCCAAAGCCTCCCCTGAATTCATACTCTCACTCCTCCCCTGTTTCGATGCATCCTACAAACTTTGGTTCCCAGAAGAGCTTGCTTTCTTTCCCATCTTCTTCAATTTCCTGAATGCAGTGATCCTTGGCCTCCTAAGTCTGTCCAAAACACTTACCTTGTGCTTCAACCTCCTAATGGTACCAGCCTGAGAAGTTGTCAAATTTTGGAGACCAGAGATCTTTGATTCCATATTTGTGCATCTATCCATCAATTCCTGACTGAGTTTCATAGTATCCTCACCACTTCGACCTGTGTAACCTGGTCTGAGAGGCGGATCATTGGAATTGTCAGTATGTACAAAGGTATCAGCCGTCAAATCCTGGTGTTGTTCCAAACTACCCTCATCACTTTGAGCTGTGTTACCTGCTCCGAGAGGTGAATCATAGGATGTGTCAAACATGGCATCAGACCTAGCCTGAACATCCATGTCCCCCAAATTAGCCAGTTGGCTGGGGATTCCTCCACCTGTGGTGAATTCCAAAGAACTCTCCACATTAGGAGTTTCCATTGGTTGGGTCTTACTTATGTTTCCACTGCCCTGCTAAGCTTCTAAGCTTAAGGCAATAGTGGAAGTCCTTCTAATCATGTCACCTACCACACATGTGACATCCTCATTTCCTTCACCACTAGCACTAGCCTGAGGTTGCTTAGTGCCCTTCTTCCTCCTACGGGGTTACCAAAATTCTTTGAGGTTGGGAAGTTGAGGGTAAAGGTTCAGCAGTGGTTGTAGGTTGTGTTGTGGTAGCAGTGGAATCAGCAATGGGTTGGATAGGTAGTGAATTAGCCTCCTCTACAATTTCTGGCAATTTTAGCATATGAGGAAACAATGGAGTAACCGTCCCTGAGAAATTCTTGTTCTTCTTTTTCATATGTGTAAACACTTTGGGGACCATATGCAACAAATCAAACTTCCTTATGGGGTCTACTATCTGATTCTCTACTAGCATCTGTATGAATTTGCGAAGCCTCAAATAGCATTTTGGACCAATTAAAAACTCCTTATTGAGTGAGGTAAATAATAGCAGTAGAAATCTTTGAAGTGAACTCATCAAAACCAGTGGTCTTGCTACTTAGGCACATAAGAATGGTATGTATTAGGAACTTCAACTGTGGAGAAAACATACCTTTCTGAAACTTAAGACTATCACCTCTTCTCTCATACCCCATTTGCTCCAAACCATCAAAAATCTCCTCATTCGACATATAAACCACTCCTTCAGCATCCTGAAACTTCAACACAGTATGATTTGAGAATAACGGGTGCAACAGTCAATAAATAATGAATGGGGCTGTGTTTGATGAAATCTAGCATATCATGGAAGCCTTCAGAATGTTCATTCTTAACCAAGTAGGCAACCAGGTTATGGGTAGTGGAAAATTCAGGTGTCATTGTAAGGTTTAGTGTTCGTGGGATGTGGGATTGTTGAAATTAAGGGTTGTGAGTGATTAGCGTTTGTGGTGAGTGCCAATTGAGAATGTTTGAAAGACCAATTAAATGATCGGCAATGATTTAGGGAATAAATACGTTATCACCAGAAAGTTTCAAAACAGCCCCTAGAGTTTCCACAATCATCAAAAACTAACTAGCAGTGGTTGCCCACAACTAGCAGTGTTTTCATACAAGTTAGTAGTGGAAACAATCTTTGCAGTCCAATCTTTTTAACCAAGACCTCCTCTGCAAAATCTTTGGCTATTCAGTGTGATCATGCATTTCTTTAAAGAGGAATACAAATAAATTCACACATTTAAAAAAATAATAATAATAAAAAAATAAAAATAAAAAAACAAAACTCCAACTCCTAAAGCTCCAAACAATCCAATATGTACAAAGCTTCTTCAAAACCTGTATAACATAAACACAAACCAAACAATACAAACTTTTGTTAAGGTTAGCATTGGTAAAATAACTAGTAGTGGTAATCATATATGCACTAGCAGTACTTTAAAAAGTTGCTAAGCAATAAGTCTATTGGATCAGCCCCAGATAGATCTTAAGAGCCTTAATGAACGTATAGTAAACCTGTGTAATCACAAGCAAACTATAGAGAACCTTTATTAGACTTATGTCCACGCGGAATATGAACACAAGAATTAAGAAGACAATAAACACAAAATACTTGATCCTCTATGGATCTATATTCAATTACTAATAATGTTAAAAAAAAGCGTACATAAAACCTAGCCGCAGGTTTCTTTTATACTATTAGAAACCCTAATTCTGCAGCTTACTAAACACGTAAAAGATATGCATTATCTCTTCCTAAATTAACTCATGCATATCCCAACTAAATACTAATAATACGGAAACTACATATCCGCAGAAATAGAAATAACTATCAGCAATAACTGCACTATCAACAGGAATACTAATATTATCAGCAGGAACCTTGATCAGCAGGAACCCACTGTTACAATAATTCCTAACAATCCTCCCCTAAACTTGAATTTGACCATGTTAACTTCAAGTTTCCAGATAGATCTTGAACGTGCAAGAGGATTGAAAACCACAACAACTAAAGCAATAGTATGAACCAGCAGCAACTCCTAGAACCACTAGTATCAGCATGAACGTACAAAGATCCATCAACAACTCCTATGCAGCAGCATCATAATCCAACAGCAACAGTAACCTGAGTAGATTTGATGAGCCTTTACCAAGTAGCTACTCACTCTTGGGCTAGCTGGTTCTTTGGTTGAAGCATGACATCCCCAGTGAACCAATAACCACCCAACACTTAGAACATGAATCAACGGGTGTTGAAAACCCTAATGGTTTTTGGCAAACCATAATGACCATCAACTAATTTGACTTGTCTTTACCTGAAGCCGTGAACTCAGGACTAGTCATGGTATTCCACTGCCTTTACCACAAGCCATGAACTTGTGAGCTAGCCAACTCTTCATCTAAGAGGACATGGTGAGTTGAGCACCATACAATTTATTGGCAAATTGTCAACCATCCAACGGATTTGATATCTCTTTACCAGAGCCGTTTGCTCATGGAGTAGCCAATGTTTGGTGTGTGAGACCAGGGTACATTGATAACCCTCTGATTTTTAGTAAATCAGCAACTATCAACATATTTGAGAAATGCCCACTAGAGCCGTACCCCCATGGTGAGTCAACTCTTTCTTGTCAAAGACATGGTGAGTTGATTACCATATATGCTACACAACTATACAACAAGATCCTCAAAGAAAAGTTAGTATGCACATAAATATATACAAATTAATTTTTTTAACACAAAATAAAAGATAAGAAATAAAAGAATATATTACAGGAATATATAACAACACACCAAAATCATGAAGGTGCACCAGCAGAGTCCACAACGAGCTTATCCTTAATATGCTTAACCAATTACTCAGCATTGACCATATCATTACCCACTGGAGCAGTAGAAAATATCAACTTTTGAGACATCATTTGCTCCATCAGCTTCACATAAAGCGGGTAGCGCAAATAGGAAAACATATAAAGATACAACCCAGACCAAGTTTGCACCACATGAATATTTGACAAAGGATAAAACTTCCACTAATATACCCGCCACTCATTCTGACTTTCCCAAATCTTAAACCCTTTACCGTCCGGATAAACTGAATCAAATAAGATGTGAAGATCCCCCAGCAACAACAAACCAGCACCAGTAGTAGAATGAGTCTCAAAATACTCAGACACCACACCATATAGCTTAAACAGATCTTGTCCATTCACAAAATTTAGAATCTCAGTAAAAAATGTAAAGTGTCTGACTGATCCATCCTTGCGATAAAGAGTGTTGAGAGACCCTAAACCACCAATGCCAGTAGGAGTAAGTTCCCATCGATCAAGCATAAACCACACTACCACCTCCTCATCAGAGTCATCCTCCTCAAAATCTTTGATAAATTACCGCTCATCAGCCTGAATATCAAGTGTCCTAGTACTCCTCTTCTTGGCAATACTCTTTCATCTTCCACCAGGTGTGGATGAAGGAGAAGAAATGTTAGAGCTTGGAACATCTGGAGTATGTATTACTGGAGTAGCATCTTCAGAGGGAACAGGTGCACTAGTTGAAACAGGATTCTCTTTCTCAGCAGAATCAGGCTAGTCAGCAGCAGCAACAGTAGGACCAACATCAGAAGCAACAGGTGGTGTGGTCTCAGTAGGAACAACCTTAGGTGTATCAGAAGAATCAACACCAAGGTTGTCAGTGGGAATGCTCTGAAGTTCACTAGCAGGAACAAAAGGAACACCTTCAGAAGGATTGGTCTGAGAGGTATCAGCAGGAAGAGTTGGAGATGTAGTAGGTTTCTCAGCAGGTGTAGAATGTTGCTCAATGATCTCTTTAATATGAAAACCATCATCTGCAGAAGTATCAGTAGATTTCAATCTCTTGACTTTAGGTCCTTCCAAGGAAGACTGATGTCTCTTCATCCTTGCGTATGGGTTAAGACCATCCTTTTCCAACCTACTAAGAATCTTGTTATACTCTACCACCAACTGATCATCTGTGAAAGACTTCACGTAAGTCATAGTCCACCCAGTTGTATAAATAGCAGAACTCATATTTTTGATAAACTCCCTCATATGTTGTCTTTGTTCAGCTTGAGTAGGAGGTCGATCCCTTTTAGCCTTAGCTTTCCTCTCTGCATCTGCTTTCTTCCTCTTATTAGCCAGTGCCATCAAATCAGCAGCAAAATTATTAGAGTCAAAAGCACCACCTAAGATGGCCTGAGCAAGGGATGTGTTAGATGTAGCTCCAGCCACAAGTGACCGCCATGTGTCATCAGTGAAATGCAAGGCAACCTCATCCAGTTCTTGCATTCTTTGAGGTGCAATAGCAGGAACTGTGTGAGTATGAAATTCTGCATCAAAGGAGGCTTGAACTTTCTCTGCTACTTCTCTATCACCCTTTTCAATTTCATGAAGCCTAAACATCCTTTCCTGTTCAGCCTTGAAAGCAACAGGGTCCACTGCCTCTTTAACCATTCGAGCCTTCCCTTTATCTAATGAAGAAATACCCACTAGAACATCTTCAGAAGCAACCTTGGGGTCAGAAGGAATGGATGCTGGTATCTCAGAAGCAATGGAAGAAGTATTAGCAGATATAGGCTTATCAGCAGGATCAGGTACACTATCAGAAGGAACCACAATCTTAGCAGCATCAAAAGAAACCTTAGCCTCAACAACCTTGTCAGTAGAAATGGTTTCTGATGGAAGTTGCACTTTATCAGCACCAACAGAAGTATCAGGAGGATTCACAGAACTAGTCTTGAGCACATTAAGATTTAGATAATTCCTTCTTCTAGTCCTTCTTCTGTTAAACACTTGAACTTCTGGATCTTTCTGAGCTGCAGTCACTCACAAAGACACAGAGGCCAAAACATGTAGTGCATCCAGATCAATATGTGTCCTCTCTGTATCTGATTCCTCTTCTGAATCAGAAACTATAACCCTGCTCCTCCTCTTGTTGAGTCTAACCTCCAAGTCTGTCACCCTTTTAAGCAACTTAAGAAGAGCACCACCCAAAGTCTACTTGGTTTCCTTCAGCTTATTCCTTGTTTCAATTAGCTGAGCCTCCAAATCATTAACCTTCTTAGAATATCTGTTGAGCAAGCTAGACATGTTCATTAGAATATCAGGATCCTCAGCTCCACCATCAGGATTTCCTGAGGTATTGGGAGCTTCATTGGACCTGGGAGGAGACACATAAAAATTGTCAGGACCGATTAACATAGATTTATGTGGTTTGGAGGTCTTGGTTGGTGAAAGTAGATGAAGAACATCATCTTTCTAGTGAGAGAAAGTAGAGAGAGGGAGGAGAAGATAAGGATAACTTTATTAAGAAAACACACAATACACCTAGCCAAATGCTTCACCTCACCCCTCATGGAGAGTCATGAGGGGTATATATAGGCCCTAACTTTGCCACTTAAACGATACTAGTCCCTAAGGGCAAAGTATACTACGCTGTCTAGTCCAATTCACGTAAGTGACGTTATCTTTAGAAAAGCGAGGCTAACAATCTCCTCCAAGATAGCGTCACACGTGAATGGTTACAATGAGACCTATAAATACAAAACAAAGTAAATTACAATAGTAATGAACAATGTTGACTTTCTTGAAGCGCGAGTCTCTCGTAGTCTAGATAATGAGGCAAACTTGAAGTTCTCCTTCCGATGACCTCGGCAAATGATCTTCTTGTAGCTCGAACTTCAATCGTAACGGTCTAGTTAGGTTATTACTCCCTCCCAACTAGTGAGCCTTTTTCTTTCTATGCTCCCTCCCGAACCGACAACACTCTTCCAACACGTCTTTAATCTTCGACACGCAATGAGAAAGTAAAATCTTGATCGTACAATGGTTGTCGCTCGGGAACATCATAACAACATAAATCACTTAGTATTGCATCCAAGTTGGTAAAACCCCGATGTACACCACACTACTTCTCCTTCTTCGCCTTAAGCAAAAATCCTTCGTAATCCAATCGCGGAAGATGAAATACCAACTTCTCCCTCCCGATGGTTGCGAGCTATCGGAATCATCATAATGTTGCGTACATACCGTATACCCTTCTTGATGCAATTTTCAAACATCATAGCTTGATCATAATTTCCGTGAGAATATGTCGCACAAATACTCTCAATAATTTTCTAACCAACCTTTATCGAACCTCCTTTGAATTCACCGCTAATAGTAATGACCACATATGGAGATAACCCGACACGATCGACTTGAAAAGGAAGTAAACATCCCAACTTTGTGACTTCATCGCTTGTTCTAAATTTTGAACAATCCACAACTACGTGTGACACCGAGCACAACAACGTAACTCCTTAAAGTGATGGTTACACACCGTGAGCACTACAACGTAACTCCTTACCGGTTATAACCAGTTTTCAAATTTCATAACGTGCTCCAACAAGTTATCTTGAGACATGCATCCAACCAACCAACGCCTCAAAGATAAAGAAGTCCACCCGTGAAACGTCACTTCAATTTCTAAATCAATAATACCGCACAAAACCCCGTAGTCATTTTTCACATCTTCGTTCAAGCCGTATCAGTATGTATCCTCCGTGAAAATATACTATACCAATAAATATCACTTTTTTCAATGTAAAATGTGTACCTCTATTTTGTGAAAGAAAAACCGGGTAACACATTTTTGATCTTTCTGTTGATCCATCATGTAAGTCCATTGAGATAATTATGTTGAACAAGACCATGAGCCCATCATTATCAATCCGAGTGCAAGGTCCAACGAAATCTATTCATCCCCTGATCTAAGTACAAAGCCCAATGCCCATTTAAAATAACCCGATCCAAACTCGGTATGAAATATCCGGTTATTCACTTGACCTTATATATCACTAGACCTAAACCTAAAGGATTAGTACGCCTTATTCTTATCATCTTCTCTCCCAATACAAATCCAAACTCATCTCACTCCACCAAATCTGACCTACTTCATCAAATTGATATCATAGTCTCAGTATAAATCTCTCATCAAATCACATAAACACAAACGAACCCTTGAGTATATACTCTATTTCTGCTTCAACCAAATCAAGAAAGCATAAAGGCTTCAAGATCCTAGTGGTGGGTCTCGGGTAGGTTTATGTGTTTATCATTACAACTGAACAAAGAGAATGATTGAGACTGAGGTCTCGGTCATACTTTAGTAGTATTCGGATATTAAAGAGGAGGATATCTCAACATGGATCGATGATGATAATAATTCAAGTGAAACAATCGATAAAGGATTGCAAAAAAAATTGAATTAGAATCTGAGATCTAATCATTTTTATTTTTTCAGTAGATTGATGAGATACAGTTGAGATAGTTTGGGATATGTTGGAGTTGGTTTTGGTTTAGGTTGTATCGCATCGCTGAAGTTAGAACCGAGGTCGAGTAGATTGATAGTCATTTTGGTATTGGTATATGTCTTGTGGTCAAGGTCTAGTCTCACGCGTAACTTTCTTTTGTATTTTCTGCTCGGTTCTTATCGTAGAAAAAAAACACACGCTGTAGCATTTTGATACCTTATGCGTAGGTCTTTGTTACGGCGTAACTACTTAAGCGTAGCCTTCGGCGTAACTTTTCATCTGGCGTAACTTCACAGCTACGCGTAACATCTCTGTAGATTCCCCTTACACGTAAAAAAAACGATTTAAAAACTGGCTCCTCAGGAGCAACAAAGTTGGTGTCATCCTCAAAATTATGCCTAGGTGGACTAGAAGGTTGGACAAATGATTGGTCAAAATTGACCTCAGTCTCAACAGGACTTTGTTCCTGTGATTCAGAGGCAATAACTGGCTCCTCAGGAGCAACAAACCTTGGTGACGGTGGGGCAACAGGCGGAGGAGATAGGGGTTGCTGATTTTCAGTGGCAACTGATGTAGATGCATCAGGAGCATTGGAGGCCCCAATATTAGTTGAAACTGATGTAGAGGCACCAGCAGCATTGGGGTCAGGTGACATAGGGCCACCAGATGCCTCACCAATCATAGGCTCTAAACCACCAGCAGGAATACCTGCACCAGCAGCTACATTGCCACTTGGCAACATAGAAGGTAACAAGGGCATGTGTTCTCCAGCAAAATTGGTTTTCATGGTTACAAAGAGTTTGGCAGTTAATTTACTTATTGCTTTTGGGGTTTTATCAGAGGGTTCAAATTTTAATATCATCTGAAGAAATATAGGATACATTAAGAATTTATGTTTGGTATCCTTTATATTTCTAAGCATTTCCACAAAGATATATTTTGAAAAATTATAAGTTCTCCCTTAAGCCAAACAAATGATAGCAGTTGCAATAGAGCTAGAGAACTGATCTCAACCCTCAGACTTAGGAGTAAGACACTGAAGGAGAGTGTAGACCAAAAACCTCCATTTAGGGCAAAATTTACTTTTATACCAAATGAATTTCCCATCAGAGGGATACCCAATACTTGCCAAACCAGTGATTATTTCATCTCTATTGTTTTCAAACACACCTCCTTCATCATCTAATTGTAACTAAGTTCTTATGAGTGACTCAGTGACTACATACTCTTATCCATCTATAATGGCCACAATCTCCTTGGGGACCCTCAAGAGATCTCTCATAAGCTGTGGCCCAGAATTGCTTGACTAAAGAGTCATAAACAATAGATGGACAGAAGGTTAGGGCATACCTGAGGTTCGATCGCAGAAGAAAGTCCACCATTGAATCATATACATCACTCCCTTTAGCTCTTTCCAAGAATGCAACCTTATTATGATCTACTTTGAAAGCCAATGACGCCATTGAATTGTTCTGAGAGGGTGGAAGATAGGTTTGGTTTCAAAATGAGAGGAAATTGTGCAATTAGGTCGAGGGATATCAATAATTGGTTATTTAAGTGAATTACTTAAAATAACCGTTTAATTTGGCACAACATTCGCATAGAATCTTTGACCAATTTTGACTAAAATCAAATCCCATATTTAATTCCCAAATTTACAAAACCAGCAGCAATAAAAAGTTAAACAACAGAAACCATCTAGTCAGCCAGCAGGAACGACTAAACGTTTGACAACTGTTTTCATATCAAAGCTACCAGCAGAAACCATTCTCCCTCAGTAGAAACAATCACGTTCCCAGCAGGAATGAAGAAAAGATAAATCCTTCTGTACATATCTATGCATCAACAGTCTCCATACTTAACCTTTATTTATTCAAATATCAACCAATTAATTACAGCCATAAATTCTACCAACCAAAGATTCCATCTTTACTATGCCTATTTAACCAACCCCTTGCCTCATTAAACATACATACAAACCAAATAACCCTAATACACAATTAATTTCCAGTCAAACCACAATGAGCAACTCTCCCAACCATCCGATCAACATCTCTTATGACTCATCTAAGAGTGATCCATCCAATGACGGATGGTTAAACTACTTTCCTCGTGGTTACTTCAGCGTGACTTACATATCCAGAGACCCTCCTCGTACATCACCATTTGTTGCGACTTCTTCAGAGGATCTGCCTACCCCACCTTCAGGCTATGGATATAGTCAGACCAGTTCTGAGCTCAACTCCATGCCCATCTATGTCTCAGTCTATGAAGACACCGATGATGAGACTGGTGGATCTTCCAAACCAGTGATGAATGTTGCTCCTCTTGCAATTGTGCCACCTCCTTCTGTGCAGGTTGCAGGTGCTTCAGCTCCAAGACCAGGACCCTCATCCTCAAACCCTGAGAAGAGAGCTTAAGTGGTTGGTCTAGCTGCGAAGCCAGTGTGGGAGTTCATCAACAGGTGGGGAAAGGAGCATCAGAGGATGCCAGAGTGGGGAAAGAGGAGGCCTGAGTAGGTGCCTGGAAGATGGAAGCTGGAGTATGAAGGAATCTTTTGTGAATCTTGTTAGGATGGAATGTTGATGTAGTCAGCAGCAGTAATGTAAAAGTCTTGTAATGTTACACTGCATCTAAGAATGCAATGTTTTATATAAATAAAAGACTTTCGTAGTTTAATCTTTTGCTTTCTTTTTTTCACTGATTGTGTGTTTGATACAAGATCTACAAAAAGGTTAGTAGAACACAGAACATACAAAACTAATATATACACATATATACATATATACAAATATCTACAAAATATACAACATAAATCCTCCCCTTAATCCAGAAACCTCCCCTTAGGCATAATCCTCCCCTCAAACATAACAATCAGGGGTTGATCATGCCTATATGGACAACGAAAAATTGAAACCTTGGACCATCAAAAGCTTTAGTCAACAAATCAGCTACATTTTCATCTGTATGAATTTGAACCACTTGAATAAGGTATTTTTCATTAGCATCTCTGATAAAGTGTTGTCGAATTTCTATGTGCTTAGTTCTTTGATGAAAAACAGGATTTTTAACAAGGCAAATTGTACTTTGGTTGTCTATAAAGATTTAGTGTTCATAAAATTGAACCCATAATCCAATAACTGATTTTGAATCCAAAGTACCTAACCACAACAACTAGCAAAGAAGAACATATTCACCTTAGTAGAAGATGTGGCCACTATGGTCTCGCTTGCATTGCCGGAGATTAATCTCCTTCCTAAACCCGACAACCCCAGGTAGTAGATTTGCGATCAAAGTTTGCACCAAGATAGTCACTATCACTATAAGCTTCCACCAAATGGAGACTTCTAGGATACCAAAGACCCAACTTAGGTTGACCTTTGGAAGTCAAAGGAGTGACTTGATGCATGGAACAAGCACTGACTGCAAACATAATATCAGGCCTTGAAGCAGTCAAATACATAAGTGAACCAATCATAGATCTGTATAGGTGGACATTGACAACAGGATCTGGTTCATTATTTGACTTAAGCTTTGGGGCTTCATAGGGAATAGTTGCAGTCCTAATGAGTTCCATATCAAACTTCTTGAGGATGTCATGCACATACTTTTCTTGATGAATGAAAATACCATCGGATTTCTGCTGCACCTAAAGGCCCAAAAAGAATGTAAGCTCACCCATTGCACTTATCTCAAACTCACTTTTCATCAACTCCTTAAATTCCCTGCACCAAGATTCTTTGGTAGAAAATGTCATCCATATAGACTTGTACAAGGATTATATCCCTTGAGTTCTTCTTTATAAAGAGAGTCTTATCAATAGCACCTCTCCTGTAGCCATGTTTCAGCAGGAATGAAGAGAGCCTAGCATACCAAGCTCTAGGTGCCTGATGAAGTCCATAGAGTGCTTTAACCACTTTGTAGACCATATCTGGATTGTGAGGGTCTACAAATCCCTTGGGCTGAGTGACATACACTTCTTCCTTAATTTCACCATATAAGAAAGCACTTTTAACATCCATCTGATACACCATGAAGCCCATGTAGGAATAAAAAGCCAAGAAGAGTCTGATAACTTCAACTCTAGCAACAGGAGCAAAAACTTCATCATAATCAATCCCTTCTTCTTGTCTGTGACCTTGGGCAACCAACCTAGCCTTATTCCTTACCACAATCCCCCCTGCATCTCTCTTACACTTGAGAATCCACTTTGTGCCAATTGCATACTTTCCAGGAGGCAATTGAACAAACTCCCAAACATTTTGATTTAAAAATTGTTGCATTTCTTCTTGCATAGCAGCCACCCAATCTTCATCTTCTAATGCCTGTGCAACACTGGTAGGTTCAACTTGAGAGAGGAAACAAGCAAATAGATAATGATGATAGTCTATGTGATTGTTCCTATGTTGATCCTGGATGTAACTGAGAAATGTTGATTCACCAAATCTTGTCTGCTTCACCTTGCTTCTTGTTTGTACTGATGAAGTAGGATCACCAATAATTAGAGATTATGGATGTACTGTGTTAATCCTCTTTGTGACATTAGGACTAACATCAAATGATGTGGCAAGATTAGTAATAGTCTGACCAAAGTCATCATCATAGGAAGAAGAATCAAAAATGCATTTTCTTGACAAATGATGAATGACATCCAATTCAAAGCTTGAATATTGTGAATTGGCTAAGTCAGATGGACTTGAAAATCTGGTGGGAGAATCATCTAAACCCAGAGTATCAACAGATGGAGTAGTAGAGGGAACCGTAGGAACAACATCACTAGCAAAAGGAACAGGAACACTACCAGCAGAATCACCATCAGCTGCAACTGAGCCATTACCAGCAGAATTGACATTATCATCAAATTTCTGACCAGCAGGATCAGACACATTATCAGCAGGAATAGATACATTATCAGCAGCATCAAAATTCTTGCGGGCTTCAATAGTTTCCTGCCTTAAGAGTTCCTCTGTTTCTTTGGAGAATTCATAACCATACTTTTCAGCGTCATCCTTTGTTGCATGCTCTTGGCGTTGAAGCTTTACAAGTTCTTCTGCATACCCTAAGTCACTTGAAATTACATTAGAAGAATCTATGCCCTTAGTACCTGAAAAGTGGTTAGTAGGAAAAGAAGGAACAACAATAAGTTGTTCATCACAATCTGAGTCTGATTCATCATCTAAAGAACCTGCGATGTTAGTTTGAGAAGCTTGTGGTTCTGCAGAAAGATTAGATTTATAACGAGTATAACCTAACTGATCAGTTAAGTAGTCAAGATCAAAGTACCATTCTTGACCTGCTCCCTAAACATTTGGCTTGTCCTCCATAAATCTTAGATTCAGTGTTTCTTCAATCCTCTTTGTGGAGATGTTATATACCCTGTAAGCCTTACTATGAGCAGAATAGCCTACTAGAAAACCCTCATCAACTTTCCCTTCAAATTTGCCCAAATGATCACTGGTGTTTAAGATGGTTACATGACAATCAAAAGGCTTAAAGTAGCTTATGGTAGGAATGTTTCCAGACAAAAGTTCATAAGGTGTCTTATTGTGAGGATGAGTTATCAACACCTGCTCAAAACATAACAGCGAGATCGATCGCTTGAGCCCGAACATGGTAGGAAACTTTGAATCGACAAGCATAGACCTTGCTACTTCAATAAGGGTTCTATTTTCCTTTCAAAGAACTCCATTTCGTTGTGAAGTCCGGCATTCTTGTAATCCCTTTTATCCCTTAAAAGCACGTAGCTCAATTAATTTGGCATTCTTGAACTCTCGTCCCATTGTCACACCTAATGGCTTTAACCTTTTATTCAACCGATTCTCAACTAGGGCAATGAAATTTTGAAGAACCTGAAATGTTTCATCCTTAGTCCCAAAAGAATGCCTTGAGAATACTTATCGTAGTCATCAAGAACCACCAAACAATAGTACTTGTGATCAATACTTGATAGATGTGGGACCAAAGAGGTCTATGTGCTGAAGCTGCAGAGGCTCTGAAATAGCGCTGACAGCAGTAATGGATTTATATGAAGCCTTGTGCTGCTTTCCATTGTTGCAGGCCACACAATTGTTCTCATTAGTAAAAACTTTAGAAGGAAGTCCATGAACTAAACCATGTTTTGCCAGCTTGTTGATAGTTTTGAAATTGACATGAGCCATCCTTCTATGCCATTTATTAGATTCATCCAAGGATGCCTTTGCCACTAAACAAGCTAAATCTCCTTCAGGTTGTACATCAGTGAGGTTGAATGTATACAGATTATGTTTCCTAGGTACCTTCAGAACAACTTGACTATCATCAGGTATCTGGAAGTCTTTGGAAAGTACAAGACATTTAGTATCAGTGAATAGAACACAATTTTTCTTGTCACAGATTTAAGACACAGAAAATAAATTGAAGTTTCTTAGTTGTTCCACATAATACACATTCTCAAAGTCCAACTTGGAAGTTATAATGGTTCCTTTCCCTGTAATCTTACCATCTCCTCCTCCAAATGTAACAGTACCCCGTTGAAAAGATACAAAATCATGCAATCTGTCTCTGTTCCCTGTCATACTCCTAGAACATCCACTATCAACAATACCTAAATCTTTATTTGTATGAGGATCATCCTACAAGTTAAAATAAATACAACAACATTAGTATACATGGAGACCCAAGTCAATGGTGAATTGGGCCTGCCTTGTGGATCATGGAAGAGAAACCTGTAGATTTATGAGATCCACTATTGTTCTTGGAATGATTCATAATGTGAGGTTTGGTTTGTCTCCAAGAACAACCTGCTGAGGTCTTAACAGTAGTATTACACCTTGAAAATAAGTACTAGTAGGTCTGAATGATGGCCCAGGGACATTTCTTCTCCAACATGATGAAGATGGTTTATTGGCAAAAATTGGGTTACCAGCAGCAACTGGTCTACCAGCAGGAACTGATCTACCAGTAGAATTGATTCTGCCCTTCCTCATATAGTTTCCAGCAGGAATGAAAGGAGGAATATTGGAAATATCATTCCACATTGGTTTTTGCCTCTGTTGGTTAGTACAAAAACCTATTTGTTTCTCATAAAAATCACAATCTCGAATAAGATGAGATGTACTACCACAAACAAAACATGATTTCTTCTTAAAAGGCTTGTTCATAACAGGAATAGTCTTATCACAAACAAACTTATTCAAACCACAACCAAAATCAGAATTGTTTTTAAAAGAATCAACAAAAACAAGAAATGTTTTTAAAATAAGCTGTCTTTGAAATGATTCATCAACAGCAACTCTTGGGACAGGAAAGGTCTTGGGAGAGGCAGACTTGGGCATTGTAGACTCTTCACTTGAATCAGAACTGGCATAGTCCTTGGACTGGGTCTCTGAAGTCCTATCACTGGAAAAACAAGAGACAAAATCATTAGTTTCATTGCCAGTGTCATTTAAGTCATTAGCCTTTTGGTCATAGGACATATGTGATTCATCTAAGTCTGAGTCTGGGTTGGGTGGCCTAACAATACCATTTATAGAAGAAGGAACTGAATGCATTTCACTTTGTTTTACAAATTTAACAGGTTTTCTATATTTATCTTCCTCTTCATCAGTGACAAGATTAAAAACACTATATTCATTAGGGTCATAAACCTCATCTGGACCAATATATTCCTTGAAGCCCAACCCCATCTTATTTTTAACAGACATAGAACTTTTCCATAATTTGTCTAGAGTTTTAGCCTGTTCTTGCCATTCTTTATGTCTAGCCACCTCTGTATCTAAATTTGCCTTAAGACCCTCTTTTTCTATATTGACTTTTACATATTCTTTCTCAGAGAATTTTAACAAGTTAATGGTGTTTTTAAAATCCCTCTCTAAAACCTTAATTCTTTCTTCAAGAGCCAATTGATTTTGTTGGTACCAGGCCTTTTTGTTTCTCTAAAGATTTAACAGTTTTCTTATATGCTTGGACCTGAATAAAAATTTCTTTATATTGGTCATTAACATCATGAAATTCACTTTTAAGAGCATCATATCTAGCATTTCAACCAAATACACAATTTTGTACATGAGATGTGATGCCCATCAGAGCAAACTCCTCGGTAGCATCAAGAACTAATCCAACACGAGGATTTTCATCCACGAACTTCATTCACATGAGCATCCCAACAACCCTTGAGTCTAGAGACAATGAGCTTTAGGTTTCGATCCTCACTTCCTTGTTCTTGAATGCGAATATCTTCTCTGTCACTTCCTTCTTCTCTGCAGGCATTCTCTAGCAAAGTGACCCACTTGGTTGCATTCAAAACACCTGATCTTCTTCCTGTCAAACCTGGCTGCCTCTCTTCCTTGGTAGCTGATCTTCCTCCCAGTCTTCTTTTGAAAAGTGTTGACTTTTACAGCAAGCATAGTTATCTGCCATTTGATGTCCAACTCCTCCAGATCCCATTTATCCATTTGTTCAAAATCTTCATAAGCCAACTGCTGTTGGTCTTCAGTTTCAGCAACAAATGAGTAAAGCACATCCTCTATCACAGTATTAGACTTTTATTTACTTGCAGAAGAAGTGTGTGCTCTGGTTGTTGCTGATGAAGAAGTAGGACTCTCATCATATGACACCATTGTGTTAGCACTGGTAGCACTGAAAAAAGCTGAGTTTGATGAAGTTGGAGAATAGGAAAAATGACCCTTAATATCAATTTCAAGAGATCTAAGCTTATTTTATAAGTCATCAAAGCTTAAATAATCAAGGCCTCCCTTTGCCTTGAGAGTGAGAGAAACCTGCCTCCAGGAAGAAGATAAAGCACGCAAGAACTTGAGGTTGCACTCCTCATTGTCAGGTTTGGACTTCATCTGATTGAGCTGGCTCAGGATTTTCTGAAACTGTCATACCTTTTTGTATGCCTCTCTCTAAATTGTGAACTCCCCGAAAGCTCTGTTTGAGCATAGACTTCTCATCTTCTTGGACTCTTCGTTGCCTCTAAATCTTGCCTTGATAGCCCTCCAGATCTCTCTTTCATCATCAAGATGATGAAAGTCACTCATATACTCATCTGGTAGTGCTTGGAGCAAGGTAGTCCTAGCCTTTGTTTCTCTCTGAAGGGTAATAGCTTCTTCAGTTGTTGCTGCTGGAAGAATGATCACATTACCATCTGTATCTCTACCAATGTTCTTCTTACTGTTTCCTTTTAGAGCAATGTTCCAGAGCTGGTAGTCATTGTTGGTGATGTAATTTTCCATCTTTAAGGCCCATATGTCATATTCGTCCTTCTTCAGATATGGAAACTTTGCATTGTTGTTAGACTTGGTGGTAACAACCTGCTGAATTGTAGACTAAGCACCGGCACCGGATGACTCAAGCTTCTCCTCATTGTCTGAGTCTGAATGTTTTGATGATGTCATTGTTAGAGTGAGATTAGGGTTTTACGAAAGAGAGTAAATGTTGAAAACAGTCAGACCTTGACAGATCTTGAGCACTCGTGGATCGTTAGTGTTGCCTATGTAATCATAAGCAAACTAATATAAAATCTCTACAACTCGTATTCTATAGCGGAATGTAAATACAAGCTGTTATAACTAAGAACACTTAGATCCTCTATGGATCTTTTATTAACTGAAACTCTATGTTTCGAATTAGTTGTCTATTACAAACTATGAAGTTCCTTTTATAGACAAGGAACCCTAAACTATTACTACTCAATCGACTAAACATGCAAGCATACATTTAATGACTAAACACTAAACAATATTGAGCAAGACAATAATACCCATGCTAACCTCGCAAAGACAAGAATAATGATGGGTTAGCATTTAAATAATAAAGCGCATGCACATCCTAGTCGCCCACTCTTCAAAGTAAACACACACGGCTTTTATTCTTCAAAGAATCTCTTCTTCAAGAGATTCGCTTCTACTCAAGTAATCCTTCTAAAGATTGATGCCAGTAAATCCTTCTTCGCATAATTCCCAACAATCCTCCCTAAACTGGAATTTGACTTGGTTAAGATCCGGTTTCTAACCTGATAGATCTTAAAGATCGCAGATTAGAGGATTCTTCTCAAACATCGGTAGCAAAGAACCAATAGTAATCTCATCTCTATGATGACCAAACTTTGAAACGCCAAGTCTTTGCAAAGAACAAATGACATAGTGTACATCAAGACTTATTAGTTGCATACTATTCTCATCACATCCGGTGTGTTAACTCCGTGAGAGGTGAATCATTGAAAATAATGGATTTGATGTCTCTTTACCAATAGCCATCACCATCGGAGTAGCCGATGTTTACGTTCGAAAACTATGGTACATTGATAACCATCTCGATTTATAAGCAAATCAAGAACTATATAAACGGATTTGATGTGTCTTTACCGTAGCCGCTTGCTCGGGACTAGTCAATTCGTAGAATTGGTGAATTGATAACCAAATATGGATTGATTGCGTTTACCACAAGCCATATACTTGTGGGCTAGCCAATTCTTGGATTCCAAAAGGAATATACCATGGTGAATTGATGACCATACAACTCTCAAAGAATAAAGCATGGGTGGTTTGAGACCTATGATTTTGAGCAAATCATTACAAATTTATCAATGATTTGATGTGTCTTTACCAAAGTTGTACCCTTTGGACTAGCTAACTTTTGATATACACAAGGTATATCCGGTGAGTTAAAACCATCAACAAAATACAACAAACCGCAAAAGAAAGTTAGTTTTTTTTTTATTATTATTATTTTTTTTTTTTTTTAACTAATAAACAAACAAAACAAAGAAAATAAACAACACAAACGATCGTACATATTACACACGACAATGTAGATTACCGCGTTCATGATGAAGATGCACTTGAGCTTGCGAAGTTCGCCTTGATCAATCCAACCAATCGTTCAAAGATTTGGTCTTTCATTTCCCATCGGATCCGGAGGAATTTCCAACTTCTCGACACAACATCCTTTCCATAAGTCTCTTGGACAATGGATAAATTCTTCAAAGAAACATGCGGATCGTGATTCCACCATTTGTCTCAACTACATGCACACAAGGTGGGGATAATATCTCCGTGACTCAACCGCCATAGATGTGAGTTCTTCCAAATGAAATGCCCTTTACCATTGGGAGATTGAGAGTCAATCGGGACATGAAGATCTCCCAATAAGCACATCCCGTAACCTTGTGGTAAAAGATTGCGAATGTTTGGTGACGAGTGTCTGAGTAAGTATATCTCGCCTCGCTCACCAAATGGAGTATTTCCTTCAAAAGTTGAACTCCATTGAAGTTTTGTCCAATCGATGAATGACATTCATCTCACCATTTATCGAGACCACCGGACCAACACATTTTGATATCCTCAGAAAATCGAGAGAGACCCTTCTTTAATAAAGGTTGAGTCATCGCCCTTTAGGTCCAAAGGAACATGCTTGGGTGATGGCTTATTCTTCGATGCATGAGTCCTTGCTTTTCTCTGGATCTTCTCGTAGATGTGAGTTTTCTCTGCCATCCTCTTCATCCTTCTACGGTGTATAGATTTCGAAGAAGGAAAATCTTTGGTTTCTTCATTAACTCGTAGTAGGACTTGAAGAAGTAGATGTGGATTTAGGTGAGACATCATCACGAAGGGCATGCATTCTTTCAAGCACCTTTCTTGCCTTTTTAGCTTTGGACAGTTGTGGTTTTAGCTTTAATCGAACCACCTCCTTCTCAGATCAAGAGATCCCACGATGGAGCGAAGCTTGTACATTAGGTGCTTGAGCAAATGGTGGTCGGTTCGCAGATGAGACCTTTTCGATTGAGCTAGTGACTTGTAGAAGCTTCACAGATATAACAAGAGGTTCAAAAGTAACCCGGTCATCTTCCCAACCAAAGTACTTTCTTTTGCAGCAGCAGATGCTACATTTGGGTTAGATGAGGTCAAAACTGGTGTCAGGGAAACGGTGATGGTTCGTGAAGGAACCTTGTCGACGAAGGAGTGGCTTTAAGTGGCTTCGAAGAAACCATTTGAGAGATCGTCTTTGGTGGAATATCATCTTAATTATCCACTATCTCAACAAACTTGGTTCTTTTGGCCTTTGGTGCAACTTCATTCCCAAAGAATTCTTTTCAAGTTGGAAGATGGTGTTAAAGCGAGAAGAAGAAGTCTTCATAATCATATTGTACAAGTAAAACAATCTTGCATCGTGTAATGCCAAGACTTGCTTCATTGTTAACCACGGTTAAGCACGGTACAACTTTGATTTTCACCGCAATCCTCATCTCTATTTTCTTCTCGAGCTTCAGAAGAGGTCTCTCTCTTTGCCTTATTCTTTTCAAGACTCGTGGCTTTCCTTTCGCAATCGCTTCTTGCTTCCTTTGTTCTCCAAGCTCTATCATTCGAGCCACAAAATTTTCATTATCAAAGTCCGCACCTAAGATACTTTGAGCAAGGGTAGGATTAGAAGTGGTTTGCTTAGTAAGAGCATCCCATTGTGCAAAGCAGCATCCGAGTAGCTAATCCATCCAATTCTCTTCGCCTCGGGAGGCAAAGCAGAGTAGAATGATCTCGCAATTTGTTTAGCCACTTCTTCACTTTTCTTCCGATCCGCAAACTCAAGAAATCGCTTTCTTGTCCTCTCCTTTCTTGTTCGGATACGGATCTGGACCAAGCTCATCTTCAATCATTACACCTTTCTTTATTAGTAGACTCATGAACAACATCACCGGAGGAGAATCACCAATTTGAACTTCGTGAGGAATCGTTTTGGAGAGATCTTCAACATGTGTGGTAAGGATATCGATTCACGGGATCCAAATAAAAATTTCTTCCAACATGAAATACAACTTGATCATCTGCTGAAGGGGTGGGACATGATGGTTCTTGAACAGGTACATGATGATAAGTTTCAGATGCAATATCCTCCATTTGAACCTCAACAGATGTAGTATTGTCAACACTTGGTTTCTTGGAGACTTCAGTAGAACCCTTATGCAAGTGAGATCTCTTTCTTCTTCTATAAAGAACAGGTTCCTCATTCTTTGAGGATTCAACAACCACTGAGGAAGGAACAACTATCTCCTGAGCCACATCAGCTAAGTATTTAGAGAAGCAAGCCGAGAGTTCTCATCCTCCTCATCAGAAGAAATGACTAACTTCCTCATGCTACTCTTTTCAAGTCGCTCCTCAAGGTCCTTAACTTTATTCTGCAGTTCCTCAATCTTACCACCAAGAGTAGACTTGGTCTCAGAAGCTCCTTTTTAGATCACCACTCACCGCATACATGTTAACAAGAGCATGACAGATGTAAGAGTAACAGTGGTCCTCGGCTCCACCACAGATTGCTCGTGGTAATGGGAGTTTCATTGGACCTTTCAGTGGAAATATGGTCATGCTCAAAATGAGGAGATACTTCATCAAAAGGTTCCCTTTGAGGACTGGGAGTGGTCATCCTGTTCAGGTTAGACTCAAGCTCATCAATAGAAGCCTATGAAGGTGGTGGACTCGGTCTGGGTGATGGTACAGGTGGAGCATAGTCAGGAGCAATATGAGATGCTTCAGCAGTAAAAGAGGGACCCTCATCTATATTAACTGATGGATTGCCATCAGTAGCAACATTTGAAGAGGGTGGGATATTAGCAACATACTCCTCATCAGCAGCCTCATTGCCATGAGGCAACATAGCTGCTGACAACGGATGATGTGCCCCCTCAAAGTTAGTTCTCATAGAGGCAAATAGTTTAGCTGAAAGAGCTCCTATGGGATTAAAGGCCTGGACTTGGGTAGAGGTGTCTATGATTATTTGTAAGAATCTAGGGTACATTAAAAACTTATGTTGTTTCCTATTTATATTTTCAACCATATTATCAAAAATAAATTTAGAGAAATTATAAGTTATCCCTTGAGATAGACACACAATACCACAAGCCAATTATGTAGAGAATTGATCCCACGCCCCGGTTGTTGCTAAGGCCTTTGCGCAGTGTGAACTAAAAATCTCCACCTAGGGAAAAATGCTTTTCAACCATATGTCCGTTCTCGCACCTTGATACCCAATGGCTCTCACCTGCAGAGAATCACCTCATGCTTGAGTGATAAGCCCCATCAAGATCATCCAAATTAAGTTTTCTCCTTATCAGGTCCTCCGTCACCACGTGCTCTGTTCCATCAATCAACGCAACAATCTCTGATTCACTGCGTTTTCAGTAGATTCCCAAAATTGTTTAACCAACGATTCATAAATCAAATCAGGGGAGTGTGTTAGGGCAAAGTGAATCTTAGACCGCTTCAGGAACTCCACCATTGGTACATACAATTCATCGCCCTTTGCTTTACCCATAAATGCAACCTTATTGTGATCTTTCTTGAATTGAAGAGCCATGAGAGATATGAGATTTTAGGGTTATGATTTTCGAACTGAAGAGTTTTTGGATGTAGGAGAAGAGGGAATTGTTTCTTTTGAAGTGGAAGAAATGCGATTTGAGGAATGGTAACCGTTATCAAGAATATAGTCAAAAGCATGAGAACTTTAGTTGACCATATCCTACGTGTACTTCAACTTGACCAATGCTTCAGCAGAAACAACTAGCCAATCTGCTGAAATAATATACTTCGGCAGAAACCACCCCAAGACTAGAATATCTTCGGAAGTATTCTAGAATTATTGTGCCAACTAACTCGCATTAAATTGCATTAACCCTTGCATCCGTCTATTTAATCATCCCAATGCATACTTCTCTTCATCAAAAAAAAACCCCAAATATCATCACAAACCCTAATTTCAACAATGCTCCAAAATTAACCACAATCAACCATGAGTACTAAACCGAGGTTGTTAACCCAACCTCTTCTCCATCATCATCATCATCCAAAGTGATTTCTGCAGTTTTGGTCATGTTCACCGACCTCGCCCTTGACATCCCCATTTCTCCTTCTTCGAAGATGATAGCATAGTGGATCCAAGTGAGTCTTCGATGACTCGAGGAACCCACCATCGAGATAACTTTACTCCCAACCTCCAAGACCTCAACCTCAACAAAGGCCTCGAGTCAAGAAGGAGGTGGTGCTCGCTCTACCTGCGATATGTATTGGTGCAACTTCACACATCATATAGAGGAAGAGCTAAAGGAAGGTGGATGGATTGCATTTTGGTTGAAATCGATAGATGAAGCACAAACGAAACTTTATGTTTCTTCAACACCATGTGTGGTCATCGTCATCATCATCGTTTGCATCAATCCATCTTTCCATTTTGATCCTTAGCATCTTCGTTGTATCGGTCATGCATATCCAGCCATCGAGATAGGAGGAATGGGTGGTTATGCAAGATTTTACAAACGCATATCCAGCATCGAGTGTGAAAGATGTGAGCGATCATGCATATCCAACAGCCCGTTAGATGTTGGAATAGATGATATGAACTAGATTAGGATTAGTAGATAATGTAAAGTACTTTTCTTGTAGTTGCATAGAAGTTGATTGTAAGTTGTAAGCTGTAAGCTGTAACTTGTATAAATGAATGAACAATTTTAACTTCAGAACTTGTCTTCAGTACTTTATCTTCAGTGGAAACAAATTGTTCACTTCATTACTTAGCTTTCAGAGGAAACAAGCTTTAAGCTTACTAGACCATATACCAAAGGACCACACTTGATGAATTTGAACTGAACAGGGCATTCTACACAACAAACTCAGAGACACACAAGAACAAACAAACACAAAATAGACTAAAAGATTATAACAAATAAGTGTTAGCAAACAAAATGTACACATAGAGATACAAAGTTTACTACAAATTCCTCCCCTAAGGCATATGCCTCCCCTTAAACTTTGCAGTTAAGGGTTAAGCACTCCAATAGGTCTAGTAGATGAGAAAGATCCACCATTGTTCTTGGGTTTCCATTGAAATTTAGATCCCTTATTATTCTAAGAAAAACCTGCCGAGGACTTGATAGTAGTACCCAACATTCTTTCCCATTATTCATAGAGTCAACATATGCAGCCAATAACCATGTTTAAAATATGGGCTAGTAGGTTGCACATAAGGTCTATCACCGATCTCCTCCAAGGAGAGTCGAGATAATTAGCTTGTGGGACATAAGGCGGAATATTATTAACATTGGTCCACATCGGTCTCGGTTTCTCACCGAGTAGCACATACACCCAATCTTTGCTCAAAGAAATCACAATCCTTAATTAAGTGAAATTTACTTCCACAAACAAAACATGTCTTCCTTTTGGAAGATTTATTCAACAAAGAAGATTTTCTATTACATGTAGCAAGATACTTAAACCGAAACATTAAAGGAATTGTTTTTAACGGACATATTATGCAAAGATTTAAAGGACAAGTCTTGGAAAACAGCTTGGAAGTTGATTCCTCGCCAGCCTATCCTAGAAGGCTTGTAGATAGACTGGGTGTAGGCTCGGTGAGGGCTTGGGAAGGTCGACTTATCACTTGAATCACGGTGGAAGTAGACCCTTGATTCGATGAATTGTCACTTTGTCGAGAGAGAGACAAAGTCATAAGATGAAGCATCGGTGTCCGCAAGTCTTTTGACTTTTTCCATACTGATGGTGTGATCCATCAAAGTCAATAGTAATGGACGGTCGGTGGGCATGAATTCACCTCTAATAGGTCCAGTGGACGACATGTAAATCACCTTCTTTTTAAAATGTTCTAAGCTGCGGTGTAGATTTACGCCCATCTTGCCTAGCTTCCAATCCTACATACTTTTGAAAACCTAAACCTATTCCGAGTTCATCGACCGACTACTATAGAGTTCTCTAGCTAGATTGTCACCGATATTAACCATTGTTTATGTCTAGCTATTTCCTCAAAGAAGTTTCTCTTTAAGCTCTAGATTCTCAAGAATAGTATCACTTTTTTCCTTTTCGGTGCGTTTAAAGTTAATGTTTGCAATATCTAGATCAAATTGTAGCACCTTAATCTTTTCTTCATAAGCTATCTCGATTCTTTTGAAACCAAACCTTTGTCTTTCTAATGTTTTTAACAAAAGTTTATAAGCTTCATTATCAACATAGCATTCATTGTATTTAGGTTTCATAGTATCATAAGCTTCTTTAAGTTCATTGTATCTTTCACTACAACCAAATATACTGATTACCGAGAAATGACCCATCCGGTGACAAGAGAAACACTTGACCTTTCTCCGTCAAAACGAAGTGGATCCTTTCCTTGAAGCCAAACTTTCTTCCCGACCTCTCCTCAAAGCTCTTGATATTCATCGAAAGCATGGCCACCGCCATTTTAGTTTCATCTCCTCCATTTGAAGTGGGTCCACCGATCAAAGTCTTCATAAACAAGATGTCTTTGAGTATCATAATCAGAACAAATGAATGAAGCACATCCTCCAATACACTACCAGTTTTAGCTTGAGGGTAGGATGGAGTGGGATGATTGTAAGATGATGATGGTAAGTAAGATGGACTTGGAGCATGCATCATCATATTGGAGTGAGATGTCCCAACAAAGGCTGTATGACCGTAAGAGGATGCACGGTAAGGAGATCGACATCGTGTTCAAGATATTTGAGTTTGTTGTACGACTCATCAAATGTGAGCATGTCCAACCCACCTTTAGCTTTAAGGGCTATACTTACATGTAACCATGATGGAGGCAAAGATCGTAGGAACTTTGAGTTGCAATCATCATTGTCGGGTTTTGCATTCATTTGGTTTAGGTGACTCAAAATCTTATGAAACCCGTCGTATCCTTGTGGATACCTTTTCTTTAGAGATATTGAACTCTTGGAAGTGTTGTCTCAAGATGGACTTCCTCATTCTCCGGACTCTTCATTGCCACCGAACCTTGCTTTAAGAGCCATCCATATGTCCTTTGCATCATCCATGTGGTGAAAATCACCAAGTGATCTTCGTGAATAGCTTGAAGAAGGATGGTTCTTACTTTGTGCTCTCTCGCATTGACTAGAATCTCTTGACAATTTTGGGAGGAGCAATGGTAAACTTACCATCAAGATCCGGGATAGTCTTCTTCGATCTGTTTCCTTTCTTCACAATCTCCCAAAGATTCCAATCAATATTGAGATCCGATTCTGCATCTTCATTGTCCACAAATCATACTCTTCCTTTTTCGATAAGGAAACTTACCATTACTATTGGAGAGACTAAGTTCTTTGCATAGAAGTGGTGTTTTTGATGTTGTTGTTGGTGACTTCGATTCATCATCGAGTTCCGGGCATGGTGAATATGTTTTTGGTTGTAAGGGGTGAGGTAAATATGGTTCTCGAGATCGTAGAGACTTTCCCGAGGCTCGATATCAATTGTTGAAAACCCACGCACCTTGACGGATCTTGAGCACTCGTGGATCGTTAGTGTTGCCTATGTAATCATAAGCAAACTAATATAAAATCTCTACAACTCGTATTCTATAGCGGAATGTAAATACAAGTCGTTATAACTAAGAACACTTAGATCCTCTATGGATCTTTTATTAACCGAAACTCTATGTTTCAATTAGTTGTCTATTACAAACTATGAAGTTCCTTTTATAGACAAGTGAACCCTAAACTATTACTACTCAATCGACTAAACATGCAAGCATACATTTAATGACTAAACACTAAACAATATTGAGCAAGACAATAATACCCATGCTAACCTCGGGCAAGACAAGAATAATGATGGGTTAGCATTTAAATAATAAAGCGCATGCAGATCCTAGTCGGATTTCCATTCTTGGCAGAAACACGGCACGACTTTTATTCTTCAAAGAATCTCTTCTTCACAGATTCCGCTTCTACTTCAATGAGAATCCTTCTAAGAAGATTGATTGATGTAAATCCTTCTTCGCATAATTCCCAAGATGTCTTCTTTGAAAGATTCTCACTAGGCTCTAATACCACTTGTTAGATTCGCCCAGATAGATCTTAAGAGCCTTAATGAATGTATAGTAAACATGTGTAATCACAAGTGATAACATCAAATAGTCCTGAATATTAAGTGTCAATTTCCCCCAATAATGCTTGTTATTTATATCATTTATATGGATTTACGCTTGTTTTCTATTGTTTTCCACTTTCGTAAATTACGAGCATTGGAGCTAAAGAGGCGGAACCGGAGAAATATCTAAAGATTTATCACAAGATG